>JARQOC010000002.1:184524002-185124002 GCA_033576535.1 Allobates femoralis | reverse complement strand
GAGGGCAATGAAACTCCTTATAAAGGTGGGAAGAACCTGCTGGGTCCTAGAGACCCAGAATACTGGTGTAGAAACCAGACCGAGCACAAGACCTTCCCAGCCGTCTCCCCATGACAGGGAGATCTTATCATACCTTCTCTTTATCTACACAGAAGGTAAATGCCCCTGAAAGACGGACCGTCCTCAAACCTTATGGCTGATTGGCCAAACGCTGGGACCGTCGGCGCGTGGCCTCTACCCTGTCATCCGTGCCACCCGTGACAACATGTACACGTAGGACTGAAGACTTGCAGGAGCTTACAGTAAGTTGTAAGAATGTACTATTGACCTGATTGTAATGTCTTCAAATAAAGGCTGGTATATTTGGGGTTTACTTTACATAGGACTGCTGCAGAGCTTTATAAGTAAAGCACCCTTCTATTACAAGTTTTATGGTTCTCAAAGTTGAAGTTGATAATGGATAATTAAAGTAAAAGCCAAAAAAACTTTTGCGTCTATGATGCCAATAGGTTGTGCTCGTTCAATAAGTAGAAAAATGTATTTGGTTTTGTGTTGGGATTTTGTGATGGTCACAAATAATTTACTTTTAGGAACATGGATAAATCTTGGCAAAATGGACTAAAATTTCTATCATCACAACACATCAGGTTATCAAAGCTTCCATTATTCTGTTGCTACATCGATGATGTTATTGAATGTGATGACATTGTGCAAGTTGCTGCAATCACTACACACAGCACTGCCACATTCACTTACATTATGCTGTGCTACAGGATCTGTATAGTGCAATTTTTTCCCACGCCCCGTATGTTGTGGAAAAACTAAGGCCGGCTTCACACCATGGTTTTCAGCTGTCAGCTTCTGTCCGGTGTTTTGCAGGATCCACCGGACAGAACCTGACAGCATAGAATGAGCAGAAAGTGTGGCCAAATATGTCCTCCGATCCCGTTTTTGTGCAGGATTCATTTTTCTGCTGCTGTCCACAGTGCTGATCTGTCAGCCTGTGTGTGCAGTGCTGCTGTCCATGGTGCTGAACTCCCAGCCGTGTCTCTGAAATGCTGCTCATTCAGCACCATGGACAGCTGCATTTCAGAGACACGGCTGGGCGTTCAGCACCATGGACAGCAGCACTGCACACAGATCAGAGCCTGCACTGTGATTTTCACGGATCTGGGAAACAATAAGATTTTGTTAACGGATCCGACTCCCATAAGCTCCTCTGTTAAGATCCAAGAGGATCCGGTTTTGTTCATTTTTTGCACCAGACAAAAAAAATGATACTGACTCCTATTTTGTGCCCGATGCAAAACCGGACAAAATTGGATCAAGGACAAAAACAACAAAAGCAGAAGGCCAAATAGGACCAATCCGGCACCATAGGAACATATGGGGGCAAAACCGAATCAGGTTCTGTCTGGTTCAAATCGGACAGAGCCTGAAAGCTCAAAACCGTAGTGTGAAGCTGGCCTACCCTGTTGTATTGGTCATATGTTCAGGTGTATCAGAAAAAAGGCAGCCGGGCTTTATAAATAGGAAGTTTGTCCTGAATGCAATATTTTTTAATACATTTAGGACAAAAAACTGACATAGTCCTATCAATACATTTTCTCTAGATTTCTAAAACAAAAATACTCCAGAAAACTAAAAACAATCAAAGCTTCTCGTATGTGGCATAAATTGATGATGGCTCCAAACCAAAAAGTATTTGGCTAAAAAAATCTGCAGATATTGAAGCTGCTTAAAACCAAATTGGTGGTGTTGGGTGTCCCCTCGAAGACATCTGTGAGGATTTCGTATGTTCTCCCCATCGTTGCGTTGGTTTCCTCCGGGTTCTCCGGTTTCCTCCCACACTCCATAGACATAATGGCCCCTTTACACGCAGCTACAGGTAACAGGTTTTCCACAGGTAACTTACTGGCTACAGTGAAATCATGGAGACATAGTTCCATTTGTACACAGCACCAAGATAGAATCATGTCTCCATGATTTCACTGCAACCAGTAAGTTACCTGTGGAAAACCTGTCACCTGTGGCTGCGCGTAAAGGGGCCATAAGGGTGGTGTGAAAGTTGGATGACTGCAATGCGGGATTTAATCAAATTGTACTCGGACCAATGTTATTCAATGTCTGAGAGCAGATTGGCGAGTGTCGGATGCTTTTTTCTCATCCGGATCACGGATGAGAAAAAAGTCGCAACATGCTGCGACAGTATGTGATTCACGTACAAGACTCGCCAGAGGGACACAGGGCAGGGGACAGGGGGACACAGGGCCAGAGGACAGGGCGACACAGAGCCAGAGGACAAGGGTGAAACAGGGCCAGAGGACAGGGAGACAGGTGCCACACTGGACAGGGGCCACACTGGACAGGGGGCACACAGAACAGGGGGCACACAGAACAGGGGCAGAGGACAGGGGGACACAGGGCAGGGGACAGGGTGACACAGGGCCAGAGGACAGGGCCACACAGGGTCAGAGGACAGGGCGACACAGGGCCAGAGGACAGTGCGACACAGGGCCAGAGGACAGTGCGACACAGGGCCAGGGCAACACAGGGGCAGAGGATAGGGCGACACAGGCCCAGACGACAGGGCAACACAGGGCCAGAGGACAGGGTAACACAGGGGCAAAGGACAGGGGGACACAGGGGCAGAGGACAGGGAGACACAGGAGCAGAGGACACGGAAACACAGGGGCAGAGGACAGGGAGACACAGTGGCAGTGACTCGCCAAAAGGTGATTATAAGAATCATTGTAGTGTTTCTTATCTGAAAAATAACTTTTCTTCCCCACTTATCGTAAACTTCTTCCCTTCATGACTCCTGAACTCACCATCCACTGTGAAAAATCTTGATCAGAGAACTTTAAATGTTTGTGCCAGATTCCTTTCAATGGCCGTGTCACATATGTTTTCGCTTCACCATGTGAAAACAGCATAATGTAAGGAAGAGGCTTTGATTCTAGTGATGTATCCCTTACTGAGCGGCTTGCTGTCATTTTGATAAAATCACAGTTTTTTCTGCTGTAGGTCTAGCAGTTATTTGAATTTGGAACTCTATAACACACACCACTGATTCACAGCTTTTTACCCATATACATCGTACACAGAAAGCAGCCAATCAGTCATGTGGGTGGGGTGATACAGAGCTCATAAATATGCTTGTCTAACTGGCAGAAGCTCAAGTAGTCCACCAATGACAATCTCCTGCTGATTAGACAGTGATTTTATCAAAACTACACTAAGCAGCTCAGGAAGTGACACATTCTTGGAATCGGGCAGGATCTCTGTCTCCACTAGAGACATAATGATCACGGTTGCAAAAGTTATGATGGCAGTCAGGCCCAGGGGTGGTCGTGGGTCGCCTTAGCTAGCACTTATTTTAGCTGTAAGTGCATCCTTAGATGGCATATAGACATGATGGCAATACAGCAATACAAGCTGATGTCACCTGCAAGAAGGGGTACATGGCAGTGACTGCATATACTCTGAAAGTTGGATGCTGAAGTCAGTTGCTGGTGGCTCTGGAAGAGAACGCCACACACTGGGGGAGTGAAAGGGAGATGAGTAGAATCCGTTTTCTTTTTTAATGTGTCATTAAACTGTGTCAAAATGGGAGGCATATACAGTAGGATCGGGGACATGCACTTGTGCTCAAAAGTTTACATAACCCGGCAGATTTTTTGCTTTTTTGGCTTTTTTTCAGAGAATATGAATGATAACACAAAACCTTTTTTCCACTCATGGTTAGTGGTTGGGTGAAGCCATTTATTGTCAAACTACTGTGTTTTCTTTCTTAAAATTATGACAACCAAAAACATCCAAATGACCCTGATCAAAAGTTCACAAACCCCAGTTCTTAATACCGTGTATTGCCCCCTCTAACATCAATGACAGCTTGAAGTCTTTTGTGGTAGTTGTGCTCTTTATTTTCTCAGATGGTAAAGCTGCCCATTCTTCTTGGCAAAAAGCCTCCAATTCCTTTACATTTCTGATCTTGGAGTGGCCAAGAAGATCAGTGCACCCATCTAACTTTAATTATTGCATGCCTTCATCTCCCCTACTGCTGACGACAATGCTATTTACATGAGTTTCATGTGGCACATACATGTTGTATCCATTTTTTTCATGGATGCCAGACATACCAATTATAAGAGAGTGATTCTATATCCACATGCTCGTCTTTTTACATTGACCAAATGTCCGTGCAAAACACATAGAGACATGTCCATTTTCCTTAAGCAGCACAGACAGTAAGGGCCAATGCAAGTCTATGGGTCCGTGAAAAACATGTACAGAACACCTATGGCATCCCTGTGTTGTGTGTATTTAACATTGCAAAGTATAGGAGAAGCTTAGTAATGTATTTAGTTAGTGATCCATCTGTGAAATAGACTGATAATAAACATAAACACATGAACATACACTAATGAATAAGGCTGGTTTCACGATTTTCACGATTTTGACACAATGTAGCTCTATGGTGCTGGAAAGACCGGATGGCAGTGATTTGCCATCCGGTTTTGTCCCTGTCCGGCAGCATCAGGCTGCATTTGTTTTTTGCCCTGCACACAAAATCAGAGCTTACAGCATTTTTGTGTCCGAGGCAAAAAATTAAACCAAACCGGATCCTGCCGGACTCTCCCGGATCTGGCGCCCCCTAACATGGGAGTCTGGGGCGTCGGGTCGCGCTGGACCCGACAGAGAATCTGTCAGGTTCCTGGACGGCGGGTGCCAATGCTCAGCGCTGGCCGCGCTGAACTTCAGCACCTGGAGCTGTCCCCTGCTGAGATTTCAGGACCGCAGTTAGCTCCACGCAAACTGGGATCCTGATATTTTAGCAGTGGCAGCTCCCGAACGCTGCAATCTGCCAATTCTAGTAGAAAAAAGGACCGGAGTGCATATTTGCCCTCCGGTTCTGTTCTATTCGGGGCTATCAGGTTCTGTCCGGTGTTTCCTGCAAAACACCGGACAGAACTTGATACACGAGAACCGTGGTGTGAAACCGGCCTTACTGACCCAAAAAACAGATGACAGAAGTATCATATTTTCACATGTGTTTAAATATGGAAGTGTGAATTAGGCCTAATAAAGTGTGAACCAAGGCACTTCAAATAAAAACTGTATATAAGTAATATTGGCAAAAAGAAAATTGCATCTATACTCATAATGGCCAATAAACAAGATAATCATGAACAAATTGCAAGAGATATGAAAGAACATGATTTTACCAACATAAAAAAAGACTTGAATTCTTGGTACAGAATTAAATAGGCCATAACATTATTCACCAAGATATCACTATACAAAATTCATTAAAGGGGTGGTCTGAAGTCAAACTAAATTTAATTCTAAATGCCTATTTAGTGGCGTAATCTAAGCTCAAATACAAAAATCTACGGCGCCAATGCACAATATATTTTTGTGAAAAAAAAAGAACTAGAACTAAAGTGTAATCATGCAGTAGGGCCTTAATAATAGCCAAAGCAGCAAGGAAAAATAAGCAAATACCCTAAAAATAAGTAAAAATAAAATGCTATAGTGCATAAAATTAATAAATAGGTACTTGGTGACATTATTTTGATAAAAAAATGCTCAAGCTGTCCAACCGCGACAAGGTGACCCCATAGGGATAATCCCTTCCTAGCAGTAAAAAAAAAAACCTTACCATGCGTCCTTGGTAAAATAATGAACAAAATAATGTCACCAAGTACCCTATTTATTATTTCTATGCACTATACCTTTGTCTCTCTGTCCTCTGCCACTGTGTCTCCCTGTCCTCTGCCCCTGTGTCTCCCTGTCCTCTGCCCCTGTGTTTCCGTGTCCTCTGCCCCTGTGTCTCCCTGTCCTCTGCTCCTGTGTCTCCCTGTCGTCTGCCCCTGTGTCCCCCTGTCCTTTGCCCCTGTGTTACCCTGTCCTCTGGCCCTGTGTTTCCGTGTCCTCTGCCCCTGTGTCTCCCTGTCCTCTGCTCCTGTGTCTCCCTGTCGTCTGCCCCTGTGTCCCCCTGTCCTTTGCCCCTGTGTTACCCTGTCCTCTGGCCCTGTGTTGCCCTGTCGTCTGGGCTTGTGTCACCCTATCCTCTGCCCCTGTGTTGCCCTGCCCCTGTGTCGCACTGTCCTCTGGCCCTGTGTCGCCCTGTCCTCTGGCCCTGTGTCGCCCTGTCCTCTGGCCCTGTGTCGCCCTGTCCTCTGGCCCTGTGTCGCCCTGTCCTCTGGCCCTGTGTTGCCCTGTCCTCTGACCCTGTGTTGCCCTGTCCTCTGGCCCTGTGTCGCCCTGTCCCCTGCCCTGTGTCACCCTGTCCTCTGCCCCTGTTCTGTGTGCCCCCTGTTCTGTGTGCCCCCTGTCCAGTGTGGCCCCTGTCTAGTGTAGCACCTGTCTCCCTGTCCTCTGGCCCTGTTTCACCCTGTCCTCTGGCTCTGTGTCGCCCTGTCCTCCTCTGGCCCTGTGTCCCCCTGTCCCCTGCCCCTGTTCTGTGTGCCCCCTGTCCTCTGGCTCTGTGTCACCCTGTCCTATGGCCCTGTGTCGCCCTGTCTTCTGGCCCTGTCCCTCCCGTCCCCTGCCCTGTGTCCACCTGTCCTCTGCCCCTGTTCTGTGTGCCCCCTGTTCTGTGTGCCCCTTGTCCTGTGTGCCCCCTGTCCTGTGTGGCCCCTAACCTTTGCCCCTCTGTCGCCCTGTCCTCTGGCCCTGTGTCGCCCTGTCCTCTGGCCCTGTGTCATCCTGTCCTTTGGCCCTGTGTCCCCCTGTCAATTTAACCCCTACATACTCTTACTCCAACAACTCAGCATAATGGATTGATTCTAGATTCCTATACAGACACTACTTTCCCTAAAAACACTATAAATCATTTTAAAATTACTCATAAAACATTGCTTTTTCACATTACAAATATTATTTTGAATTTAATCCCCACTATAATGAAAAAATTATTTAATTTTTAATTAATTTAATATTTATACGCAGAATTATATTAACATAAAAAAAAATATAAAAAAGGTTGAGGTTGGAATCCTATTTGAAAGATTCTTCAGAGGTAATTAGATTGTTGAAGGATTTACCCATATGTATCAGATGTATTTTGATGACCTTAGATGTCACCTCTCTGTACAGTAACATTACTCATGAATTGGGCCTGAAGGCCATTGAGTCCACATTGAGTAAGGATACTACAATGCCTAGTGAACAAAGAAATTTTATATTAACAGCAATTGAGTTTATATTGAATAATAACATATTCACTTTTGAGGGATGTACATACAGACAGATAAGGGGCTGCGCGAAGGGGACGAGATTCGCACCAAGTTACGCTAACTTATACATGGGTGTATTTGAGTCCGTCTTCATCGCGCAGTCCCACCTGTCATCTAATCATATTAAATTTTACCGTCGTTACATAGATGACTTATTCATGATATGGGAAGGATCCTAAATAAGCGCTCTGAAATTTATTGAGGAATTGAATGAGAACCCTTGGGGCCTTAAATTTACAGCCTCTTTATCTAGTTCAAATATTCATTTTCTTGATCTGGAGATAAAAATGGATACTACAGGTAAGTTGTCCACCTCAACACATTTTAAAAAGGTGGACGTAAACAGTTACCTAAAATTCACCAGTAAACATCTCCCATCTTGGATTAAAACATACCATATGGGCAATACCGGAGAATTAGGAAAAATTGTTCTTTAGATCAAGACTTTTATAAGGAATCATAACTTTTAAAACAAAGATTCGTAAAAAAGGGATACCCCAAGAGATTACTAGGGGATGCGTACAAAAAAGTACAGGAATTATCCCAATGTCACGTCCTACTGACGGACTACACACGTGGACCCACTGGACCGCGTAAAGCGGATGCTGATACCAGGTGATAGAGAGGCAGACAAGTACCGTAGAGTCAACGGGTTTATTAACCAAAGCGGAACAGAACAAAACCCACGCCCCTGGAGAGGGCCACACGGTCGCAGCACAGGAAACCCAGCGAGGGAGACCCCGGAGCGCTTGACCCCTATACAGGGATACCGCCGGAATCAGCCTCGAAGGGACCAGTGAAACGAACACGAGTGTTCAACCGACCCCAGGCGACGTGGTAACAAAACAGCAGCCGGGTGAACAACAAGAAGCGGAAGCCGAGAACACAGAGGACCCGGAACACGGGGAACCAGGAACACAGGGAATCCCAGGACCACGGGGGATCCGGAGCCGGGTGGGAGGCGGCGATCAGCTTGGAGAGATCCAGGAGACCATCCAGGAACACGGTGATCAGCCAGGAGCCGGCAGGAACGAGATCTGGAGGAGGTAACACAGAAAGATCAGGTAACAGACCAATTAAGGAGCGACCTGACAGACCAGTAGTGGCAGCTTCACTAAGGAGAAGGTTGCCCTGGCCCCGACTGATTGGAAACAGGAGGTTTATATCAGAACAGGGCAGTCCTGATTGGCAGGACACAGAGACCTGGTGATTGGCTGAGGGGAGGAGCAAGCTCCCTGCAGTCTCTCCAGCAGAAACTGAATTGGAGACAGTTTCATGTGCTGAAACAGTGGTACCGGAAGTGAGAGGAGCAGTGTTGCTCCAGCAGAAGGAGTAAGGGCAGCAGGCCGCGGGCGGCAGACCCCCGAGGGGTAACACCCAAGAGGCTTGTATCTCAAAAATTGGCTCTCATGATGAGGATACTAAAATGGAAAAGAATACTTGGGATTTTAGTCTTATAACTACTTATAACCAATCCCATGTAGGAGTAGAAAGACTATTGGAGAAATATTGGTTCATCTTACAAGCCGACCCCATTCTGACTAAGTGTTTGCCAAAAAAAAACCAAAGGTTGTATATAGACGAAGTAAAAACCAAAAAAATCTAATTGCACCGAGCAATACACAAGTAAAGGAGAAACATGAAGGCACGGGTAATGAGGAACAAATAGGGAGCTGTTTTAAATGTAATATACCTAGATGCCTCTGTTGTGGTATGATTACAAATGGTGCCGCATTGTTTCAGTCCAATACTACTGGTGAAAAATTCACCATTACATGTAAAGTGGATTGTCAGTTCACTTATATTGTACTAGATGGCGTCCCGATTCTAAAGAATCGGGTATTCTAGCCTATGGTTAGCAGGGTATACGGGGGCTCGGTGGTTAGCAGCCTATACAGCGGCTCAATGGTTAGCAGAGTATACGGAGGCTCAGTGACTCCTAGTCTGCTTCAGGGCAGAGTGCAGTGGTCAGGGGCAGAGTGGAGTGGTCAGGGGCAGAGTGCAGTGGTCAGGGGCAGAGTGCAGTGGTCTGGGGCAGAGTGCAGTGATCAGGGGCAGAGTGCAGTGATCAGGGGCAGAGTGTATTGGTCAGGGGCAGAGTGCAGTGGTCGGGGCAGAGTGCAGTGGTCGGGGCAGAGTGCAGTGGTCGTGGTCAGAGTGCAGTGGTCGGGGTCAGAGTGCAGTGGTCAGGGCACCGATGCAATTGCATCGGGAGCGCGGTGAAATGAATTGTGTGTATACAGGCGGGTCAGTGGGTAGCAGAGTATACAGGGGGCTCTGAGGGTAGCAGATTATACAGGCAGCTCTGTGGGTAGCAGAGTATAGAGGCGGCTCTGTGGGTAGCAGAGTATACAGGCAGCTCTGTGGGAAGCAAAGTATAGAGGTGGCTCTGTGGATAGCAGAGTATGATGTGGCGGGAGGCTGGAGGGGTGAGGAGAGGTGAGGCAGGAGGGGTGAGGAGAGATGCGGCTGGAGGGGTGAGGAGAGGTGCGGATGGAGGGGTGAGGGGAGGCTGGAGGGGTGAGGAGAGGTGCGGTTGGAAGGGTGAGGAGAGGTGCGGATTGAGGGGTGAGGAGAGGTGCGACTGGAGGGGTGAGGAGAGAGGAGGCTGGAGCGGCGACATCACCGTTCGGCACACCTCTACTCCTCCAGGCTGCACACCTCTCTCCCTCCCTCCAGGCTGCACACCAGCTGGCTCCGTATCCCCGGGGCCACTTGGCCTCCTGCTCGGTGTCCGGCACAGGGCTGACCCCGAAGCCTCGGCCCAGTCCAGGAGCGGAGGACGGTCCATGCGGCCGCCATTCCGCTGAAAGCCGTCAGCAGCCCCAGGCGCCGGAAGTGAGGGGGAGGAGCCTACAACTGTGAAACCGGCCGGAGCGAGCGTGAGGCACCCGGGAGACGACCGGCATCTCCCGAAGTGGTGTGTGGCGGGTGGGAGACGACCAGCTAACGCCGGTCGTCTTCCGCCCGTGATGTGTGTTTTAGGCAGTGTAGGGGCGGCAGTAAGCGTGGCGGGGCTGCCTGAGTCCTGCTCCGCTTAGGGCCGGCATGTTGGTCCACCCTGGACGGGTGTTAGCGCTGTGGTGACGTCACTTTGGCGATGACAAAGTGACGGAAGTGCTGGCTAAAGTGACGGAAGTGAGCCTTCGGGTTTTATATATTAGATATAGCAGCGCTATGGTATATGGCGGTACAGTATAGCACATGTATAGCAGCACTATAGTATATGGCAATATATTACAGTATATTTACAGGTGCACTATAGTATATGGTGGTATTTTATAGCACATGTATAGCAGCGCTATGGTACATGGTGGTACATTACATTACATGTATAGCAGCGCTATAGTATATGGTGATACATTACAGCACATGTATAGCAGCACTATAGTATATGGCAGTATATTACAGTATATGTAGAGTTGCACTATAGTATATGGTGGAATTTTATAGCACATGTATAGCAGCACTATAGTATATGGCGATACATTAGAGTACATGTATAGCAGCACTATGGTATATGGCAATACTCAGCTCTCCCCCGCTCCTCCCCCCAAAAAATTAAAAAATCCTCAGTGAGGATACTCACATGTCCGCCAGCTCGCTCACCTCCATCTTCTAGGTCCTACAGGCCTTTAGGACCCGTCATTGCCTGGGAAACCGATCAGCTGATCGGTCACATGACCGCTAACTGCCAAAGGGGCAGGATGGATCAGGGGGGCAGGATGGTGACAAGGGGTGGAGTGGCGGCAGGATGGAGCATGCGGGGCAGGATGTAGCGGGGGGTAGCAGGATGGACCCGGGGGGGCAGGATGGAGGCGGAAAGACAGGATGGAGCTGGCAGGGGGGGGGGCAGGATGGAGGCGGCAGGGGGGCAGGATGGAGTCGGCGGGGCAGGATGGAGCGAGCGGGGCCGGATGGTGGTGGGGGAGCAGGATGGAGCGAGAGGGGCAGGATGGAGCCGGTGGGGGCAGAATGGAGCTGGCAGGGGGGGCAGGATGGAGGCGGCGGGGGGGCAGGATGGAGCTGGTGTGTGTGGGGGGGCAGGATGGAGCGGGTGGGGGGAGCAGGATGGAGTCGGCGGGGGGGGGCAGGATGGAGGCAGCAGGGGGGGCAGGATGGAGCTGGTGTGGGGGGGGGCAGGATGGAGCGGGCGGGGGGGCAGGATGGAGTGGGTGGGGGGGCAGGATGGAGTCGGCGGGGGGCAGGATGGAGGCGGCAGTGGGGGCAGGATGGAGTCGGCGGGGGCAGGATGGAGGCGGCAGTAGGGGCAGGATGGAACTGGTGTGTGTGGGGGGCAAGATGGAGCGGGTGGGGGGAGCAGGATGGAGTCGGCAGGGGGGGCAGGATGGAGCCGGCGGGGGGGGCAGAATGGAGCTGGCAGGGGGGGCAGGATGGTGGTGGCGGGGGGGCAGGATGGAGCTGGTGTGTGTGGGGGCAGGATGGAGCGGGTGGGGGGGCAGAATGGAGTCGGCGGGTGGGCAGGATGGGGCTGGCGGTTGGGCAACATGGAGGCGGCGGGGGGCAGGATGGAGGTGGCAGGGGGGGCAGGATGGAGCTGGTGTGTGGGGGGGCAGGATGGAGCGGGCGGGGGGGGCAGGATGGAGTGGGCGGGGGGGCAGGATGGAGTCGGCGGGGGGCAGGATGGAGCCGGCGGGGGGGGCAGGATGGAGTCGGCGGAGAGGCAGGATGGAGCCACCGGGGGGGGCAGGATGGAGCTGGTGTGGGGGGTGGCAGGATGGAGCCGGCGTGGGGGTTAGGATGGAGCGGGCGGGGGGGCAGGATGGAGCCGACAGCGGGGGGGCAGGATGGAGCTGGTGTGGGGGGGCAGGATGGAGCCGGCGGGGGGGTAGGATGGAGCGGGTGGGGGAGCAGGATGGAGCCCGCAAAGGGGGTAGGATGGATGGGATGGAGTGGGCGGGGGGGGCAGGATGGAGGTGGCAGGGGGGGTAGGATGGATAGGATGGAGCAGGCGGGGGGGCAGGATGGAGCGAGCGGGGGCGGTAGGATGGAGCGGGTGGGGGGGCAGGATGAAGCTGGTGTGGGGGGAGCAGGATGAAGCCGGTGGGGGGGTTAGGATGGAGCGAGCGGGGGGGGCGGAGGATGAAGCCGGTGGTGGGGAGACAGGATGGAGTCGGCGGGGGGGGGGGGGGGGGCAGGATGGAGGCGGCGGGGGGGGCAGGATGGAGCCAGTGGGGGGGCAGGATGGAGTTGGTGTGGGGGGGCAGGATGGATAGGATGGAGCGGGCGGGGGGGCAGGATGGAGCCGGTGGGGGGCTGGATGGAGTCGGTGGGGGCAGGGTTCAGGATGGAGTCGGGTGGGGCAAGATGGAACTGGTGTGGGGGGGAGCAGGATGGAACTGGTGTGGTGGGGGGCAGGATGCAGCCGGCGAGGGGGGTCAGGATGGAGCCGACGGGGGGTGCAGGATGGAGCGGGGGGGGGGTAGGATGGAGCGGGCGGGGGGGCAGGATGAAGCCAGCGGGGGGGGGGCATGATGGAGTCGGTGGGGAGGTTATAATGGAGCCGGCGGTGGGGGGGCAGGATGGAGCTGGCGGAGGGGTAGGATGACGCGGGTGGGAGGGCAGGATGCAGCCAACGGGGGGGCAGGATGGAGGCAAGAGGGGGGGCAGGATGGAGCCGGCAAGGGGGGCAGGATGGAGCTGGTGTGTGGGGGGGCAGGATGGAACTGGTGTGGGGGGCAGGATGGAGGTGGCGGGGGGGCAGGATGGAGCTGTGTGTGGGGGAGCAGGATGAAGCCGGCGGGGGGGTTAGGATGGAGCCAGCAGGGGTGGCAGGATGGAGCCGGTGGGGGGGTTAGGATGGAGCGAGCGGGGGGGGCAGGATGAAGCCGGTGGTGGGGGAGACAGGATGGAGTCGGCGGGGGGGGGGGGGGGGGCAGGATGAGGCGGCAGGGGGGGGCAGGATGGAGCCAGTGGGGGGGCAGGATGGAGTTGGTGTGGGGGGGCAGGATGGATAGGATGGAGCGGGCGGGGGGGCAGGATGGAGCCGGTGGGGGGCTGGATGGAGTCGGTGGGGGCAGGGTTCAGGATGGAGTCGGGGTGGGGCAAGATGGAACTGGTGTGGGGGGGAGCAGGATGGAACTGGTGTGGTGGGGGGGGGCAGGATGCAGCCGGCGAGGGGGGTCAGGATGGAGCCGACGGGGGGTGCAGGATGGAGCGTGGGGGGGGGTAGGATGGAGCGGCGGGGGGGGCAGGATGAAGCCAGCGGGGGGGGGCATGATGGAGTCGGTGGGGAGGTTTTAATGGAGCCGGCGGGTGGGGGGCAGGATGGAGCTGGCGGAGGGGTAGGATGACGCGGGGTGGGAGGGCAGGATGCAGCCAACGGGGGGGCAGGATGGAGGCAAGAGGGGGGCAGGATGGAGCCGGCAAGGGGGGCAGGATGGAGCTGGTGTGTGGGGGGGCAGGATGGAACTGGTGTGGGGGGGCAGGATGGAGGTGGCGGGGGGGCAGGATGGATCTGGGTTGGGGGGCAGGATGGAGCGGGCGGGGGGGGGTAGGATGAAGTGGGCGGGGGGGGCAGGATGGAGTCGGCGGGGCAGGATGGAGCGAGCGGGGCGGGATGGTGGTGGGGAGCTGGATGGAGCGAGAGGGGCAGGATGGAGCCGGCAGGGGCAGAATGGAGCTGGCAGGGGGGGGCAGGATGGAGGCGGCAGGGGGGCAGAATGGAGCTGGTGTGGTGGGGGGGCAGGATGGAGCGGGTGGGGGGAGCAGGATGGAGTCGGCGGGGGGGCAGGATGGAGTCGGCGGAGGGCAGGATGGAGCTGGCGGGGGGCAGCATGGATGGAGGGCGGGGGGCAGGATGGAGGCAGCAGGGGGGGCAGGATGGAGCTGGTGTGTGGGGGGGCAGGATGGAGCAGGCGGGGGGCAGGATGGAGTGGGTGGGGGGCAGGATGGAGTCGGCGGGGGGCAGGATGGAGCCGGCGGGGGGGCAGGATGGAGTCGGCGGGGGGCAGGATGGAGGCGGCAGTGGGGGCAGGATGGAACTGGTGTGTGTGGGGGGCAAGATGGAGCGGGGTGGGGAACAGGATGGAGTCGGCAGGGGGGCAGGATGGAGCCGGCGGGGGGGGCAGAATGGAGCTGGCAGGGGGGCAGGATGGTGGTGGCGGTGGGGCAGGATGGAGCTGGTGTGTGGGGAGGTAGGATGGAGCGGGTGGGGGGCAGGATGGAGTCGGCGGGTGGGCAGGATGGGGCTGGCGGGGGGCCAGCATGGAGGCGGCGGGGGGCAGGATGGAGGTGGCAGGGGGGCAATATGGAGCTGGTGTGTGGAGGGGCAGGATGGAGCGGGCGGGGGGGCAGGATGGAGTGGGCGGGGGGCAGGATGGAGTCGGCGGGGGGCAGGATGGAGCCGGCGGGGGGGGCAGGATGGAGTCGGCGGAAGGCAGGATGGAGCCACCGGGGGGGGGGGGCAGGATGGAGCTGGTGTGGGGGGTGTGCAGGATGGAGCCGGCGTGGGGGTTAGGATGGGAGCGGGCGGGGGGCAGGATGGAGCCGACAGCGGGGGGGGGCAGGATGGAGCTGGTGTGGGGGGGCAGGATGGAGCCGGCGGGGGGGTAGGATGGAGCGGGTGGGGGAGCAGGAAGCAGTCGGCGGGGGGGGGGGGCAGGATGGAGGCGGGGGGTGGGCAGGATGGGCCGCAGGGGGGTAGGATGGATGGGATGGATGGGCGGGGGGGCAGGATGGAGGTGGCAGGGGGGGTGGTAGATGGATAGGATGGAGCGGGCGGGGGGGCAGGATGGAGCGAGCGGGGGCGGTAGGATGGAGCGGGTGGGGGGCAGGATGAAGCTGGTGTGGGGGGAGCAGGATGGAGCCAGCGGGGGGGTTAGGATGGAGCCGGCAGGGGTGGCAGGATGGAGCCGGCGGGGGGGTTAGGATGGAGCGGGCAGGGGGGGCAGGATGAAGCCGGTGGCGGGGGAGGCAGGATGGAGCCGGCGGGGGGGGGGGGGGCAGGATGGAGCCAGCGGGGGGGGGGCAGGATGGAGCCAGCAGGGGGGCAGGATGGAGTTGGTGTGGGGGGGCAGGATGGATAGGATGGAGCGGGCGGGGGGGCAGGATGGAGCCGGTGGGGGGCAGGATGGAGTCGGCGGGGGCAGGGTTCAGGATGGAGCCGGGGTGGGGCAAGATGGAACTGGTGTGGGGGGAGCAGGATGGAACTGGTGTGGTGGGGGGGGCAGGATGCAGCCGGCGAGGGGGGGTCAGGATGGAGCCGACGGGGGGGCAGGATGGAGCGGGCGGGGGGGTAGGATGGAGCGGGCGGGGGGGGGCAGGATGAAGTCAGCGGGGGGGGCATGATGGAGTCGGTGGGGAGGTTAGGATGGAGCCGGCAGTGGGGGGGCAGGATGGAGCTGGCGGGGGGGTAGGATGACGCGGGTGTGGAGGGCAGGATGCAGCCAATGGGGGGGGCAGGATGGAGGCAAGAGGGGGGGCAGGATGGAGCCGGCAAGGGGGGCAGGATGGAGCTGGTGTGTGGGGGGGCAGGATGGAACTGGTGTGGGGGGGCAGGATGGAGGTGGCGGGGGGGCAGGATGGATCTGGGTTGGGGGGGCAGGATGGAGCGGGCGGGGGGGGGTAGGATGAAGCGGGCAGGGGGGCAGGATGGAGCCGCAGGGGGGGCAGGATGGAGTCGGCAGGGGGGCGAGGAATGGAGTCGGCGGGGGGGGGAGGATGGGGCCGGCGGCGGGGGGGCAGGATGGAGCTGGTGTTAGGGGGGCAAGATGGAGCCAGCGGGTGGGGGCAGCATGGAGCCGGCGGGGGGGGGGCAGGATGGAGCCGGCAGAGGGGCAGGATAGAGCTGGTATGGGGGGGCGGGGCAGGATGGAGCTGGTGTGGGGGGGGCAGGATGGAGTCGGTGGGGGGGGGCAGGATGGAGACGGCAGGGGGCAGGATGGAGTCGGCGGGGGGGGAGCAGGATGGAGTCAGCGGGTGGGCAGGATGGAGCTGGCGGTGGGGTTAGGATGGAGCCGGAGGGGGGGTAAGGATGTAGCCGGCGGCGGGGGGGCAGGATGGAGTCGGCGGGGAGTGGGGTAGGATTGAGCGGGCGGGGGGACAGGATGTAGCCGGCGGGGGGGCAGGATGTAGGCAAGGGGGGGGCAGGATGGAGTCGGCGGGGGGGGGCAGGATGGAGCTGGTGTGGGGGGAGCAGGATGGAGCTGGCGGGGGGGCAGGATGGAGCCGGCGGGGGGGCAGGATGGAGCCGGCGGTGGGGTTAGGATGGAGCCGGCGGGGGGGCAGGATGGAGCCGGCGGGGGGGTCAGGATGGAGTCGGCGGCGCGGGGGGGCAGGATGGAGTCGGCGGGAGGGGGGTAGGATTGAGGGGGCGGGGGGGACAGGATGCAGCCGGCGGGGGGGGCAGGATGTAGGCGAGGGGGGGGCAGGATGGAGCTGGTGTCGGGGGAGCAGGATGGAGCTGGCGGGGGGGCAGGATGGAGCTGGCGGGGGGGCAGGATGGAGCTGGTGTGGGGGGGCAGGATGGAACGGGCTGGGGGGTGGGATGGAGCCGGCGGGGGGTTAGGATGGAGCGGGCAGGGGGCAGGATGGAGCCGGCGGCGGGGGGCAGGATGGAGCTGGTGTGGGGGGGCAGGATGGAGCTGGTGTGGGGGGGCAGGATGGAGTCGGCGGGGGGCCAGGATGGAGTCGCGCGGGGGGCAGGATGGAGTCGGCGGGGGGGCAGGATGGAGTCGCAGGGGGGGCAGGATGGAGGCGAGGGGGGAGCAGGATGGATCCGGCGGGGGGGGCAGGATGGAGCTGGTGTGGGGGGGCAGGATGGAGCTGGTGTGGGGGGGCAGGATGGAGTCGGCGGGGGGGCAGGATGGAGTCGGCGGGGGGGCAGGATGGAGTCGGCAGGGGGCAGATGAGTCGCAGGGGGGGCAGGATGGAGCCGGCGGTGGGGTTAAAATGGAGCAGGCGGGGGGGCAGGATGGAGTTGGCAGTGAGGGGGTAGGATGGAGCGGGTGGGGGGGCAGGATGCAGTTGGCGGGGGGGGCAGGATGGAGGCGAGGGGGGGGGCAGGATTGGAGCCGGCGGGGGGGGCAGGATGGAGCTGGTGGGGGGGCAGGATGGAGCCGGCGGGGGGGGGGGCAGGATGGATCCGGTGGGGGGGGCAGGATGGAGCTGGTGTGGGGGGGGCAGGATGGAGCGGGCTAGGGGTAGGATGGAGCGGGCGGGGGGGCAGTATGGAGCCAGCGGGGGGGGCAGGATGGAGCCAGCAGGGGGGCAAGATGGAGCTGGTTTGGGGGTAGCAGGATGGAGCCGGCGGGGGGGTGTAGGATGGATAGGATGGAGCGGGCGGGGGGGCAGGATGGAGCCGGCGGGGGGGCAGGATGGAGTCGGCGGGGGCAAGGGGCAGGATGGAGCCGGGGGGCAGGATGGAACTGATGTGGGGGGAGCAGGATGTAACTGGTGTGTTGGGGGGCAGGATGGAGTTGGGGGGGGCAGGATGGAGCCAGGAAGGGGGGCAGGATAGTGGTGGCAGGGGGAGGGTCAGGATGGATGCGAGGATACTCACCCGTGTGGCGGCTCGCAGGACCTGACGTTGCCTGGGAAACCGATGAGCTGATCGGTTTCTCAAGCAACCACAGGTCCTCAAGCTATGGAGGTAGAAGACATAGATGGAGCGCGCCGGCGGACAGGTGAGTATCCTCTATGAGGCTGTATTATTTTTAGTAGAACCAAGCAGCGGGGGAGCCACGGGGGGCCGCAGGAGCGGGGGGGGGGGCAGGAGGAGCTGCGGGGGGGGCTGCAGGAGCGGGGGAGCCGTGGGGGGCAGGAAAAGCCGCGGGGGGGGGGGGCGCAGGAGCGGGGGAGCCACAGGGGGGCAGGAAAAGCAGCCGGGGGGCTGCCGGAGTGGGGGAGCCGCGGGGGGGGGCAGGAAAAGCCGCGGCGGGGGGCCTCAGTAGCGGGGGAGCTGGGGGGGGGGCAGAAAGAGCGATGGGGGGGCCGCAGGAGCAGGGGAGCCGCGGGGGGGGGCAGGAAAAGCCACGGGGGAGCCTCAAGAGCAGGGGAGCCGCGGCGCTCCCGTGCCCACCGCTCGAGGGTCTGGTGGGCACCGTTTTGACAGCGGCTCGCGGTGGGCACTAAAGCGCCACCGCTCGCCGCCATCTTGGATCACCCTGAGCAGGTGTAGTGCCCAAGCCACTTCCCTTGAAGACGGAAGTGGCTTCGGCTTTTATATATTAGATACCTATTGGAATGTCCGTGTAATTTACAGTACTTGGGAAGGACAGTCCAAATGGTACACAGGAGGATGAATAAACATCGCCAGAACATAAGAGATGGGTTGATGCAACACAGTGTATCCAAGCATTTTTGCTTAATACACCAAAAAGATCCGAAAGGGTTAAGATTAACAATTATAGACCGGTACGGTATGTTAATAAAAAGAGAAAGTTTCTGGATATTCAAATTGGGGATGTTGTACCCAGAGGACTTGAACTTAACTATAGAAAACGTTGTTAAATAATTGTGGGTCAGTGTGGCAGTTTTTTGATTTTTAATATTGAATTTTAATGTTGAGTATGGATTGCAAGATTATGAGTTTTATTGATTTAATAATAATACAATTGGGCAGTTTTGTAAGAATATAATATGTGCTTAATATGTGATTAATATTATTTATTTTTATTTATTTTAATTATTTTATTAGATATGAATTTACTTATAAATGGGGAAAGTAAGGGTAAGTTTTTATAAGTTTAATTTTAATTATTTCTTTATTTTTTTATTATTTTATTATTATTATTTTAAATATTTATTTTAATAATTTTAATTTTTTTTTTTTTTTTTAATATATATATTTTTTCTATATTAATATAATTATGGGTATAAATATTAAATTAAATAAAAATTAATTTTTTTTATTATAGTGGGGATTAAATTCAAAATAATATTTGTAATGTGAAAAGGCGATGTTTTATGAGTAATTTTAAAATGATTTATGGTTTTAGGGAAAGTAGTGTCTGTATAGGAATCTAGTATCAATCCATTATGCTGAGTTGTTGGAATAAGAGTATATAGGGGTTAAATTGACCACATGTGTTCGTGCTTTGTAATTGGATGTTACCCCTTTAACACCATAGTGACGGCCCACTGTATATATACATCGGCAAAACAGGGTCCTTATTTTGTTAGGACGTGAAAATAAGTCACAACAGAAAAGGCCCTGGTGTGCCGCTTCTGGAGCTAAAATCTCTGGGGTTTCAGCAACCGGGGGTAGCTGAGACCCTAGAGATTAGGAATCGGGTGTTTGTTTACTGGCACCAGTAATGTGATGACCGGTAAGCACCGTTTACCGATCATCACATTACAAAAAGTGAAAGTGCCGGTAAAAATGCTTTCACTTTGATCCGACATGAAAACACATGCCAGATCAAAGTGAAAGTATTAACCCCTTAGCCCACCAAGACCTCCAGTACTGGGGATCATCCCCCCCATCTCCATCCCTCCCCCAGAACATCTAAAAATGGCAGTGGCCGGTGATGAAACCCACCGCCTCCACTGCATCTCTATGTGATCTGACAGGTCAGATAGCATAGAGATGCCGCCATTCCTAGGGGTCCCCTCAGTGGCCCCCAATGTCATTCTCCACCCCCCCACCCGTGTGTTTCGCTCCCCCCTCCTCACTGCTCTGCTCCCCAGCTCCTGGTGCCTCCCTGTCCCCCTGATCCTCAACCCTCTGGCCATCCCCCGCCCCCCCATCACCCCTCAGGCATCCACCCCTCCTACCCTTGACCCCCCCCACTCTGATCCGCTCCCCGACCCCCCCTTCCCTGTTTTTCATACTTACCAATCTCCGGAGCCGGTCAGTCCTGCAGCGTCACCAGCCGTCTTCTCTCTGCCTCTGTCCCGGCGCCACTGCACTGCTCTGGTCACAAGGGTTACCTGATCTGCCCTTAACCCCTTGTGACAACACAGGGATGATGATCTGCAGTTAACCCCTTGTGGTTAACTGCAGATCATCATCCCTGTGTGGAGAGAAAAAAGAACAGCGCCTCTCAAGCTGGTATGTTTTCCAATGCACTTGATAAAGGTATGCGTACCGAAATGTTGTGCCTGGGGATGGACGGAATAAACTTTGAAGCATTGGAAAACATACCAGCTTGAGAGGCGCTGTTCTTTTTTCTCTCTATATGTATAAGTCCAGGTGGGTCTCCCTGGTTGAATACGTGCATCTCGCCACTTGGGGTTCAATGAGTTCCTTCTTCATGAGGTGCTGTGGATATTCTCTTCGCTGAGTATCATCCCTATGTGGTCACAAGGGGTTACCTGATCTGCAGTTAACCTCTTTATGACCACAAAGAGGGTTAACTTCAGATCATCATCTGAATGAGAATCGTTGCGGGACCTCCACTGGACTACGTCGACCTTCCCACTGGACTACGTCGGACGTCACAGTAATAAAGATGGGGTCTAAATATGTGTTTGTCTTTTTTTTTTACAATCAAAATATTTTTCTCTGTGTTGTGTCTTCTTTACAATTTATTAGAGATTCCTAATGTTCCGGTCTAATATTGGCCAGACGTTATGAATCTCGGGCTTCGGCCAGCTGCCAAAAAGCTGCCATTAACCCCTTATTACCCAGTCTGCCACCGCTACATGGCAGCTGGAAGAGCTGGATACAGCACCAGAAAATGGCACTTCTATGAATGTGCCATTTTCTGGGGTGGCTGCGGGCTGCAATTCACAGCGGGGGGGGGCCCCAGAAAGCTTGGGCCTCCCTACGCTGAGGAATCCAGCCCCCAGCTGCTTAGTTGTACCTGGCTGGCCCAAAAATGTGGCAAAGCCCACGCCATTTTTTTTTTTTATTATTTCAAGAAATAACTTAAAAAAAAAAGGGCTTCCCTATATTTTTGGTTTCCAGCCAGGTAAAACTAGGCAGAAAGGGTTGGTGGCAGCCCGTAGCTGCCTGCTGTACCTGGCTGGACCAAAAATATGGCGAAGCCCCACGTCGTGTTTTTTTTTTTTAATTTAATAAAGAAATACTAAAAAAAAAAAGCAGGAGAGGAGACGACTAGGACACGATGTCTCCGTATCTTGTGCACATGCTCTAAAAGTGAGAAATTGTGTGAAAAAAAGAAAATGTTCAATATGACTTTATCAAATTTTGAGAAGTAGCTGTAGTGTCCAAATTCTCACTATACCCCTAGATATAATCGTTGAGGCGTCTAGTTTCCAAAATGGGGTCACTTGTGCAGGAGCTCCAATGTTTAGGCACACAGGGGCTCCCCATATGTGACATGGTGTCCGCTAACTATTGGAGCTAATTTCCCATTCAAATTGTTAGTGGACACCATGTCGCATATGGCGAGCCCCTGTGTGCCTAAACATTGGAGCTCCCCCACAAGTGACCCCATTTTGGAAACTAGACACCCCAAGGAACTTAGTTAGATGCATAGTGAGCACTTTGAATCCCCAGGTGCTTCACAAATTTATCCGTAAAAATAAAAAAGTACTTTTTTTTCACAAAAATCTTTTTTTCCTTTTTACGGACCTTTTAAGCACCTGAAGGGTTAATAATCTTCTTGAATGTAGTTTTGAATAGCTTGAGGGGTGCAGTTTTTGGAATGGTGTCACTTTTGGGTGTTTTCTGTCATGTACACCCCTCAAAGGGACTTGAAATGTGATGTGGTCACTAAAAAAATGGTTTTGTAAATTTTGCTGGAAAAATGAAAAATTGCTGATGAACTTTGAAACCTTATAACGTCCTAACAAATTTTTTTTTTTCCAAAATTGTGCTGATGTAAAGTAGACATGTGGGAAATGTTATTTACGGTATTAACTATTTTTTGTCACATAACTCTTTGGCTTAACAGAATAAAAATAAAAATTTGAAAATTGTGAAATTTTCAAACTTTTTGCCATTTTTTATATTTTCACAAGTAAACACAAAAATTATCGATCTAAATTTACCACTACCATGAAGCCCAACATGTCACGAAAAAACTCAGAATTGCTAGGATCCGTTGGAGCGTTCCAGAGTTATTACCTCATAAAGGGACACTGGTCAAATTACAAAAAACGGTCTGGTCATTAAGGTGGAAATTGACTCCGTCACTAAGGGATTAAATAGACCATTCCTCACAATTTCCTGTAAACCCTACCTGAGGAAGACAGTAGGCCGCTGTTGAAATGTGTAGTGGACAAGCCAGAATAAACAGGTCTACTTTAATTATTGGTATCTGCTTCTCTTTACTGAGCGCTCCTAAATAATACCAGAATTACTGCCTTTCATTACCATTATCCCTTTTGGGATCTGGCTGGAGATGCACAGTAGTGAGGAAGCTTAGTTCGAGAACTAAAAGATCTGCCCTGACGTCAGAAAAATCCCTGGTCGGAAGACCTAGGCGGAACACGTGACCTGAGGAGGCGGCCGGGAGCGCCGACGCTTGGAGCGATACATAGGAATCAGCAGTGGTGAGTGGTGATTACTGGCACTAACAATTTATCCCCATTAGACCACCGGGTATTATTCAAGATTGTGCCTCTCATATTTTGTAATTTCATGGGAAGCTTATGTCTCTCCATTCTACACATATATAACCAAATGGGTTCACGTGTTTCGCTATAGCTATAATTCCCCAGTACTGCGATGTTACTTTCCAAGGACTGCTCTTAGAGCCAATGTCCCTGTGCCACTGTCCCTTCTATAATAATATTTATTCATAGTGCTATTAATTCCATAGTGCTTTACATACATTTGCAGCACTGTCCTCATTGGGGCTCACAATCTAAATATCCTATCAAATGTCTTTCAAATGTGGGAGGAAACTGGAGTGCCCAGTGGAAATCGACGCAAGAACGGGGAAAACATGCAAACTTCTTACAGATGTTGTCCTTGGTGAGAATTGAACCCAGTACCCCAATTCTGTAAGACTGCAGTTCTAACCACTGAGCTACCGGACCGCCCAAGGTCCCCTTTATCCAATTGCCTGAATTATCTCCGAATTTTTTCACAGCTTGCCTGGTAGGAATCCCTTTTCTTCAGCCTTGGAGAGTTGGCTCTCTTAGCAAGCTAGTCATTTACACTCTTCCTGCTCCTGTCTTTGCTCTCTTTTTTCCATTGCACAACCACTAGTCAACTTGAACTTTGAGATTCCTCATAGTCAGGTGCCTAGCACTCTTCTCCTTTCTGTCTGACTAGCAGCTTAACCCTATCACACCTAAACACAGGGAAATCTAACTATATGAGGAGGAAACCAATGACCCTTTGTGGCCATTTTTTAGCACTGCAGCCCACATAACCTTATACATCTTATACACTATACATTAACAACTCTGCTAAATCATGCACTACATTACACCTTATAAAATATTAAATTGTATTTAAATTACACTATTATAGTATACCATTCATGTCTTCGAGGAGTACAAGACAGTAGATCCACCCTCTTACACTAGCAGCAGGAAGAGGAGCAAGCTCCAGTCACTGTTGAATAAACCTTTAAATGCTGCAATCAATTACTCACTACAGCCTTTTAGTGTCACAATCCACAAGCCAACTCAGGTGCCTGTAGACCCTTTTTAAACTCCCATGTTGGACAATTATGTGCTACCAATAGGTGCAAAATGCAGACCCCCTTTTTTTTTCTTATAACTACAATATTAGGGTACTTTCACATCAGCGGTTTTTGCCGTTCGCGGCAGATGCGGTGAAAAAAAATGCATCTGCCGCGATTACCGCATAACCGCTGCACTTGCGGCACAGTTGCGGCAAGCCCATGCAATGTCTATGGGGCATGTGGTAAGTGTGCGGCAGGTGCGGCAAGTGCGGTTTCGGCACTTGCGGCAGGTGCGGGCGCGTTTTTTTTGTGGCCGCACCAGCGGCAAGTGCCAATACCGCACTGGCCGCACCTGCTGCAAGTGCAAGCAGTTATGCGGTAATCGCGGCAGATGCGGTTTTTTTCCCCGCATCTGCCGCGATTGGCAAAAACGCTGATGTGAAAGGAGCCTTAGAGAATCAAATTATGACAGGTAAAAACTACAGTGTAATATTAAGAAAGGCCTAAAAATTCAAATGATCCCATATCCCCATTAGCAAATGAAATGAAAAAAAAATTAAAAGATTGCTGTTTTTTGGTAACTGCTTATCCCCAAAAAGTGTAATAGAAAGAAAATGAGGCATAATTTATATCCCAAAATACTACCAATAAAAACAGCTCACAAGGCAAAATACAAGCCTTAAAAAACAGCTCCATCAATAGAAAAAAACATGTCTCAGAAAATAACTAAACATGGCAAATTCTAAGAAAAAAACTATACAAGGTTGGGAGACCTGTGATTGTACTGACCTGGGGGATTAGTATGACAAGTCATTTCTATCAATCAGTGCCATAATAACAGATTTCAACAGTGGCGTGACTTCAGGCCTTGGGGCCCCGATGCGAAAGCTCCAACGGGGCCCCCAATTATTGCAAATCTTTAGTAGTATTAGTCGTTTTCTATGGGCCAAAGGGATGTTTGAGGCCCCCCTAGGCTGCAGGGCCCGGGTGCAATCGCAACCCCTGCACCTATTGTAGTTACGCCCCTGGATTTCAATAATCAATGGTGGAATTGATTTGTTTTGTTTCTACATCCTTTGAATGTTATGTATAGACCTATTGCATTGGCATTTTTATACTTTATTCAGAAATATTTAGCTTTTTTTTGTAAAATGTTTGTTTTATTAAAAGTTCATAAAATCATATGTCTGTATCATTATTACAAAGGTGAAGATAGCCTTATACATATATTTAATGCAGCAAACAATACAAGAGAGTATATATTTGGCTGAAAGATTCACAATGACACAGTTACATTTGCACTTAAAGGGGAACTCCAATGAGAGAGAACATTTTTTGTACAGTTCCTGCCCTACTACATGATGAAGCAGAGCCATACACTGCAGTTCTAGGATCTATAGATCTCTTATAAAGCGATAAAATCATACCTGCTCCCAGTGGAGTAACTTCAGGCCCAGGGGCCCGATGCAAAAGCTCCAACGGGGCTCCCAATTTTTGCAAATCTGTAATAGCATTAGTCTTTTTCTATAGGTTAAAAGGACTTTTGAGGCCCTCCTAGGCGGCAGGGCGTGGGTGCGATCGCAACCCCTGCACCTATTGTAGTTACGTCCCTGCCTGCTTCTCTGTTCTGGCCCACACCTCAAGGAATGCAGGAAGCCAGAGAGCTTCATGTAAGAGAAAAAAGCAGGAGGTGTGTCGGGCGTGGATGCTGGGAGCTGCAGGATCAGCCAACATTCACGCCCCTTCACAATTCTGTTTAGTGAGGTGGTGTGGCAGGGGGTGTGCAGAGATTTAGGTTCCTGAGGTAGGGGACAGAACAGAGGAGCATGTATGATTTTATTGAATTATAAGTGATATATAGATCCTAGAACTGGTGTATATTGCTCTGCGTCATCATGTAGGAGGGCAGGGACTGTACTAAAAAGTTTCCTCTCACTGGAATTCTCCTTTAAATACATTATTATATTTTAAGAATGAAACTGTAGCAAAATATGTGACACCATTTTGTAACAAAACAAGCTCTTTTCAATAAATACTTTGCAAGTAAAACACAGTTCAAAAAATAGCAAAGGCCAGTATAATGTAGCTCCATACATTGGATTAGTTATACTTGGAGCCATTAATCAGGTAGTCTATCACCAGATTTTTGCTACCTAATCTAAGAGCAGCATAACGTAGGAAAAGAGACTTTGATTCCAATGATGTATCACTAAGGTGGGGTCACACACACAGATATCTGTGCAGATGTTGTTCGCAGATCTCTGGTTGCAGTGAAATCATGGACTCATTGTTCCATTTGTACACAGCAACAAAATGGGACAATCTGTCCATGATTTCACTGCAACCAGAGATCTGTGAACAATATCTGCACAATTATCTGTGTGTGTGACGTGGCCCTTAGGCTAGGGTTACACTTGCATTTTTTCCATGCATTTTTCACACTTGTCTTTTGTGAAAAACGCATGGAAAAACGCATCCATAGGCCCCCATGTAAAAAAGGCATGCCCCAATGCCAAAAACGCATTTCTAAAGTGCCATGCATTGTTTGGATGCATTTTTGGCTCAGCATCAAAAAATGCATCATGATGTATTTCTTGGTGCTTTTCCAAAAACGCATGCGTCTTTGATAACATGGGGCCCTATGGGAAACGCATGCAAATACGCATGGCACTAAATGGCACCATGCGTTTTCACATGCGTTTTTGCATGCGTTTTTTAAGGCTGCTCCACACCTATCAGAAAAAACGCAGCCCAAAAACGCATGCTGGAAAAAGCAACCTTAAAAAACGCATGCAAGTGTGACCCTAGGTTTAGGCTGCTTTCACATCAGTGTTTTTGCTATTTCGTGGCATATCCGGCAGATTTTGCCGCATCTGCAATGTAACAGTGTTTTTTTCCCTTTGCCACAGATCCAGCAAAACCGCAACGGCTGCAGGGGCTTGCTGCAAGTCAGACCGTTATGCAGCAGATGCGGCAACTGCAGCAAAACCTGCTGGATCTGCTGCGAATCAGCAAAAATGCTGATGTGAAAGGTCCCTTAGTTAACTGGGTGCAGAAGATCTGACACAATCAAAGTTCTTAGACCTGGCAGGTGTCAGAAAGCTAACCCTGCCTACACCACGGCCCTTGGTATGGATTGTCTGTTGATAGTAAGCCGCTTATCAAAGGAAGGGGGCATAGTCAGATGACTATGCAGCTAGTTCCAGCAATAATTATGTCTAAGGGTGCCTTCACACTGCAGCACGATCCGGTCTGGGGCTGTCTGGGAAGACCCTGATAGCCGCGGACCGGATCAGCACACAGGACTGGAGGGCTAATATGCCCCCTGGTCCAGTGTGCAACCGCACGCAGTTCCCGCTGCTGATAAGTCAGGACTGCGGTGCTACGGTCCTGACCTATCAGCGGCTGCAGCTGCGTTTGCTGCACACCGGACCGGAGGGCATATTAGCCCTCCAGTCCTGTGTGCTGATCCAGTCCGCGGCTGTCAGGGTAATCCCGGACAGCCCCGGACTGGATCGTGCCGCAGTGTGAAGCCGCCCTTACTGCGAAAACCTTCATTATAGGAGAACAGCAGCACAAAGTTTATGAATTGACACATTGCTTAAATCTGTGTTTAAGCCCCTATCCCTTGCTGTCTTCAGATTACAGAGCAAAAACCTATACCTGTTTATTTGTTTTTCTTTTTAAAGTTTACTTTTATTAAATATAAGGAACACAACTACACAATGATAATCTGATGGTCAAATGCAGCCTGGGCTTTCTTTTTCTATTTAATAAATGAACCACTGCTTCTGGAAATGTGGCAATATAATGTCAATGCGAAAGACATTCCGAGGACCTGCAAAGTAAAACAGACAAATTTAGTTACAAGTAGTTGAAGGGGTTTTCCATACTTAGAATGAAAGTCTGCAGTTATTCTAATTGACTGAAGACTGCCTTTTTTCCATTAACAGCAATCTGAATTTCCTTATTTAGTTTTAAGGTACCGTCACACAGGGAGATATCGCCGGCGATGTTGCCGGCAACTGAGGGGCGTGGCCAGGTTGAGGCGACATCGCCGGAGAGTTGCCTCGTGTGACAGGGTGATAATCATGCGAAAAATCGCCTGAGTAATATCGCCAGGTTTCCCAACAATGTTGGGAAACCTGGCGATGTTGGTCAGGCAATCATGCCTGATCGCCCTGTGTAACGCGGCAACCTGCAATGTTGCGGGCGATTCCGCCTATCTACAACATTGCGAGTTATCGCTCACTGGGTTGCTGGGCAACCCAGCGAGCGATAGCCGCGGCAACTAGCCGGCGACATCGCCGGTAAGTTGCTCCATCTGACATCTCCCCGGCGATGTTGCCAGGGATGCGAGCTCCCGCGATCCCCGGCAACATCGCCGGCGATATCTCCCTGTGTGACGGTACCTTTAGAGTATTTTAGTTCCCTTTTTGTGGCTAAACCTTTTATCAGCACCAAGGTTTTGTCTTTCATTATTCTTCTTCCCCTCCTGGGTACTGAGACTCCATGTTTCTCATACTCACATGCAGAGGACATTCTACATTTTGCTTGTAATAAAATGCATGTTGTTGGCAGCCATCAGATGCACTAAATGTTACTCTAGTCTAGTCAGCTGAATTCTAGGTCAGATACAAGCTTTGTAGATGTTACAGTTGTGCTCAGAAATGTATACACCCAGCAGACTTTTTGTTTTCTTGGCCTTTTTCAGAGCATATGTATGATAAAACAAAAACTTTCTTCCACTCATGGTTAGTGGTTCGGTGAAGCCATTTATTGTCAAACTACTGTGTTTTCTCTTTTTAAATCATAATGACAGCAAAAAACATCCAAACAACCCTGATCAAAATTTCACATACCCTGGTGATTTTGGCCTGATAACATGCACCGAAGTTGACACAAATTGGTTTAAATGGCTAATAAAGGTAACATCTTCACTTGTGACATGTTTGCTTGTAATCAGTGTGAGTGCATAAAATCTGATTGAGTTTCTGGGATCCAGACAGACTCTTGCATCTTTCACCCAGCCACTGACATTTCTGGATTGTGAGTCATGGGGGAAGCAAAAGAATTGTCAATGGATCTACGGGAAAAGATAGTTGAACTGTACAAAACAGGAAATGGATACAAAAAGATATCCAAAGAATTGATAATGCCAGTCAGCAGTGTTCAAACTGTGATTAAAAAATGGAAAATCAGGAACTCTGTAAAAGCCAAACCATGATCAACAAAAATTTCGGCCACAACTGCCAGGAAAATTGTTCAGGTGAACATCCAGGAAGTTAATGAGGGGTCCGGAAGTACAAGCGCGCAGACTTGGTAATTAATCATACTGATGATTAACCAATGTTTTCTTTAATATTAAAAGGCCCAAGCCGAACCTGAACAGTAACAAGACTTCTTAGGGAAGTCTATGTTCAGGGTCCATACTCGAACGCTAGGTGTACGGTACAGACCACAAACCTTACCGTTCGGGTTCACCCATCACTAATAAAAATCTACAAAACCCCTGATGGTGTTTGATAAGTCAACTGAAAACACATGCCACTGACCTCTGAGGTAATACATGCAACTCATTATCGTTCCAATGGGCAGTAAGAAGAGCAGAAGTGCAAGGCACCTTTCAGTTAATATGGTAATGTGGCTATTTTTTTCCTCAATCAGATTAAGTGCAGATGAGGTTTTTTTAACCTAAGTATTTGTGAGCCAAAACCAGGAGTGGGTAAAAAATACAGAAGTGGTGATGTGTTTCCATTATACTTTTCCTCTGATTGTTCCACTTCTGATTTTAGCTTTCAAATACTGATGCAAAAATCTTACCAAATACTCAACATAGTGTATGGCCTACTAGGCGACTTTGAATGTCACATTTTCTGTATGGAACTCTTTTATGCATGCAATGTTTCCTATCTCTATCTTGACAAACCGCAACCAATTTCTTCAATTGCCAAAATTATAATTAATCATTTAAAACCATGCTCCTTTTTACAGTGTACACACTACATTGGGGAAGAGACCATTATTACGCTACTCTCACTTGTAAAACTTTCTAAAACTGGCTTTGGATACAATGAAAAGTATAAGGAAAAGTCAGTAAAATGATGTAGTCCTGTCCATACAAACTATGCTGATAAATAGAATGACGTTGGGTCTTACCTCTATAAGAGAAGTACAGATGGTAGTTATTCCAACATAAAGGAAATTTTTTTCAAACCATGTTCTGAGAATGTCGGCACATCCCTTCAGGAGAAATTAAGAATAGTCATCAGTCTATAGATGAATGACAGTACATATAATATAAAATACCTTCTTTAGGTCTTTGTATTTGTAGTAATTTCACTATGGTCTCTTTATTATTATTATTTATTATTATTATTATTTATTTATATAGCGCCATTGGGTTCCATGGCGCTTTACATGAGGATGAGGGAGACAAGAACAAGTACACTAAATCTAGGCGATCAGGACGTACAGGTACAGGAGGGGCAGGGACCCTGTCCACGAGGGCTCACAGTCTATGAGGGGTGGGTAAGGATACAGTAGGATGGGGGAATGTCATGTATGGGGCGTTCGCCTGGGTCTCATGGCAGGTTGTAGGCTTGACGGAACAGGTGAGTCTTCAGGTGACACTTGAAGTTACTCAGGGTAGGAGAGTGTCTGACGTGTTCGGGTAGGGAGTTCCAGAGTAAGGCAGATGCCCGGGAGAAGTCCTGGACTCGGTTGTGTGAAGAGGTGATGAGGGGGGAGCAGAGGAGGAGTTCTTGGGAGGAGCGGAGGTTGCGTGAGGGTAGGTATCGGGAGACCAGGTCGGAGATGTATGGTGGGGCCAGGTTGTGTATGGCTTTGTAGGTCATGGTTAGTGTTTTGAATTGGGATCTCTTGGAGACGGGGAGCCAGTGAAGGGCTTGGCAGAGGGGGGAGACAGGGGAGTAGCGGGAGGACATATAGATGAGTCGGGCAGCGGAGTTGAGGATAGACTGGAGAGGTGTGAGGGAGTTAGCCGGGAGGCCATTGAGAAGGAGGTTGCAGTAGTCAAGGCGGGAGATGATAAGAGCATGGATGAGTGTTTTAGCGGTGTCGTGGGTGAGGAAGGAGCGGATCCGTGAGATGTTCTTGAGCTGGAGCCGGAGGGATGTGGTGAGGGCCTCGATGTGGGGTTTGAAGGATAGGGAGGAGTCAAGGATTACCCCGAGGCACTTGGCTTGGGGGACTGGGGAGAGGGCGCAGTCGTTGATGCAGATGGATAGGTTGGGAGGTGGGGTGGAATTTCTTGGGGGGAAGACTATGAATTCAGTTTTGTCCATGTTGAGTTTAAGGAAGCGAGCAGAGAAGAAGGATGAGATGGCGGAAAGGCATTGAGGGATTTTCGAGAGTAGGGAGGTGATGTCAGGGCCGGACAGGTAGATTTGGGTGTCATCGGCGTAGAGGTGGTACTGGAGGCCATGGGACTCGATGAGTTGCCCTAGGCCGAGAGTGTAAATGGAGAAAAGTAGGGGTCCCAGGACGGAACCTTGGGGGACTCCGACAGAAAGGGGGTAGGGTGAGGAGGAGGTGTGGGAGTGGGAGACGCTGAAGGTCCGATCTGCTAGGTATGAGGAGATCCAGGAGAGGGCAAGGTGGGTGATGCCAAGGGATTCCAGGATCCGGAGAAGAAGGGAGTGGTCAACCGTGTCGAAGGCGGCAGACAGGTCAAGGAGTAGCAGGATGGAGTAGTGGTGTTTGTTCTTGGCGGTCAGTAGGTCGTTGGTGACTTTGGTCAGGGCTGTTTCGGTGGAATGGAGGGGTCGAAAGCCGGACTGTAGGCGGTCGAAGTGGGAGCACGAGGAGAGGTGAGAGGACAGTTCGGAGTGGACGTGTTGTTCAAGTAGCTTAGAGGCGAATGGGAGAAGAGATATGGGGCGATAGTTAGAGACAGAGGTAGGGTCAAGTGAGGGTTTTTTTAGGATGGGCGTGATTAGGGCGTGTTTGAAGGCCGAGGGGAAGGTACCAGTGCGAAGTGAAAGGTTAAAGAGGTGGGTGAGGGCTGGGATGAAAATGGAGGTGTGGTTGGGAATGAGGTGGGATGGGAGTGTCTCTTTGTGATATTATAATAGTGACTTCTATGGCTAAGTTCCCATGATGAGTATTTACAGCATTTTTGACTTGTTATATTTTTCCCATCATCATGTCAGCACCAGAGGAGAAAGTCCACCTCTTGGGACAAAAAAGTATGTAGGTATAAAAGTGGTTTTGTGAAATAAGAGACAGGGACTTGACAAGTCTTGGTGTGTCTGGGTTGGGAAAGGGGATAATTTCCCTTGGATTGTGTTCTTTAGCTGCAGTCCCAGATGAAGGTAGAGAGCAGTTTCTCAATCGATGCTCATTTGTACAGCCTGTAGCGTACCTGCTATGTAGCCCAAAAAGTCCCAGTGGTCTGCTGGATGCCTCATGTTCCTGCCAGTAGTCACAGGATGTGATTGCTGGAAGTTGTAGGGCAGGATGAAAGGACTGGAAGAACATCACTGGATAAGTCATGGAAGGTGATGGCCAAAATGAGCATGACAATGCTGGTAGTTGCCATTTCTGCACACTCGCTCCACTGTTAATGGAGCCAGGCCAGTGATGACTTATGCTGCAAAAAGGCAGGTTCAGATGAATATCTATCACCTATGGGGGCTCCCAGAACTGACAGTATGGTGAGTCCAAAAGCTAATTAAAATCCCTCACCTTTTATTCTATGCTATTTGGGGTATGAGGGAGTGGCTGTAAACCAAAAGAATCTTTTATTCCATGTTGCTGATTCTAGTTTTGTCTTTGTTAAATTGCAGCATAGAACTAGAAGGGCCACAACAAAAACTAAGCATAAGGGATGATGTGTATAAAAGTTAGCCACATCCTATTCTAAATTGTTCTGCAAAAACACATTGATGACACTGTTTCCCCTAAATTTTAATTTATGGTCAAATCAAGAGTTTTCTTCCTGTGATGTTGATGGGAAGGGTGAGAAACTGTTTTCCTTCTGGAGATATGGATCAGTTTGTAAAGGCTATTAGAGCAAAAATGAATATTGAGCAGTCTAAGCAGTATAGATCTGTTCAGGACGTCATGTTTGTGATCATGAATGTGAAGAATAAGCATTCTTTTTTCATTAATAAGAATGTCTCATCATTAATGAAAAAATGGAAGAAACCTGATTAAAAATGGTATATACCTAAGTGTGCTACATGTAAACATCTGTTTAATGAGTCTGATCCCATCTGTTGAAACAGGGCACCCAAAATTGATGACTCAATTTGTAAAAGATCTAGAAAAACCTTTTCTCTATATAATAATATTGACTACTTTAAGCACCCCAAAGATAGAAAACCTGAACGTTTTTAAACAATTCTTTAGGCTTTGGGTTTTATGGTAGGGATATCTATAACATGTACCACCAGTTTGCTAATCTTGAGGCTTGAGCAATTAGCCTCCCAGCTCAAAGAAACCACTTCCAGCAACCAGGGATTGTTCATTAGGGATAGATGACCCTTGTCAAACTTTGACATTATCTCTGCATTATGTGCTTCCTCACTGTTGTCTACTTTCAAAGGCCCTAAGGAAATTTAAAGACATGGCCAGAATATTCTGGTTACCCTTTTGGCAGAAAAAGGCCTGGTTCACATGAATTTGATTCCTTTTCGTGGCACTACCATAGGTCATTTTAGAGATTCTGCATCTCCTGTACACTATGGACCTGTAATCCACCCTCAGTTCAGAGGTCTATGTCTGACTTAATAGCTCTCAAAATTAAACATTTTAAAACGGTTGTTATCTTTAAAGAATGGTCACACTCTTAAAGTAATAGTAATAATAGTAATAATATTTATTCATTTACTTAGCGCTATTAATTCCATAGCATTTGCAACACTGTCCCTATTGGGGCTCACAATCTCATGTCCTATCAGTATGTCTTTGAAATGTGGGAGGAAACGCACACAAGCACAAGGAGAACATACAAACTCCTTGCAGATGTCGTCCTTGGTGGGATTTGAACCCAGGACCCCAAGGCTGCACTGCTAACCACTGAGCCACCATGAAGGAAACTAGTCACCTCCAAAATTTATTTAAGTTTTTGTAAAATTTTTTTTAGGGTATCAAAGATTAACAAGGCCCGCATAAATGGTATTCTGAAATTCCTTCCATTGAGGTTTCAAAAAGAGCTGTATGTCACTACTCCAAGGCTGCTTTCACATTGCATATTTTTTCCTGTCTGTGGGATCCTACTTTTTGTAGGTTCCCACGGACAGGAAAGGACACCACAGGGGGTGACCTATTCTGTATCCGGGTCCATGATTATCACGTATCCGGACACAGACGGGCACTTTCACTTCTGCAATGGATAATATACATTGCAGAAGTGAAATATAGTAAAAAGAAAGAGTTAAAAATAAAAAATCACTATGCTCACCTATCTGGGATCCACCGCTGCCTCCCAGCAAGGTCGGGGTTCTTAGAGGACCTGTGGTGACATCACAAGCCGATCAGCTGATCAGTTCACATGACCGCAGTTACCGCGGTAACTGCGGTCATGTGACCCGATGACGCTCCGGGTTGTTACATCATCACCCGGACCTTGCTGGGAGGCAGCGGTGGATCGAGGATAGATGAGCATAGTGATTTTTTATTTTTAAATCTTTCTTTTACTTAATTACACTTCTGCAATGTATATTATACATTGCAGAAGTGTAATTGGAAGGGTTGGAGCAATTTTAGTGTACTGAGCATGCTCAGTACACTAAAATTGGGTCCGAGGAATGATCAGTTGTTTCCTCGGACCCGTTCTCATAGGCCCCATGTTAAAGGACATAGATCGGATCGAATTTGGCTTAATTGCCATCCGATTTTGTGGGATCCGATTTTTTTCTGTACCCAAAATCGTAGCAGTCTCCTATTATGGGTCCAGCAAAAAATCGGACACAAATCAGATCCCACAAAATTGGATGGCAATTAGGCCAAATCCGATCCGATCCGACCCCCATAGGATAACATGGGGGCCAAATCGGATCCATGGCTGTCCGTTTTACAACAGACAGCCACGGATACAACAAAAACGTGATGTGAAACCAGCCTAAAAGTACAAGTGTAAACTTTTGGCTTCCTATTTCAGACCAAGATTGCTGACCACCCTTGGGTTGTTAGATAAGATTATCTCCAGGTCGTCTACCAGTTGCTAGTACTAGGTTCCCCACATAGGACTTAAGCCTAGTGGCCTGTTCCCAGCTGCCTAATAACAGGCAGTGCCCTGATATTTTCTTCTTCTGTTCTGCCCAAAAGCAGGGATTGTGGTGAGGGTGTGAATATGCCCCCTGTTCTCAGACTACATGGAAGTAGATATTAAAAGGGGGCTGGGTGTTACTAGGCAGCAAGGAGCAGGTCAGGCTCCCTGATTTGTGATATAACACCCCAGAGGGGAGGGAGAGCACCAAAGAGCAGCTCTAGTGTCACACTGAATCACAGGTATTATGAGGATATGTAACAGCACTATATAATTATCTTTATAATTTGAGGGCATGGCCAGTAGGATAATTCGTTTTATGTCCACAGAGTATCCCTTTATGTTTATTTTTTCCTTAGTTTATGAGTCTCTCTTTTCTCTGGTTGTAGGAGGTCTCAAGGCCCATTCTACTTACGTCCACCTTATGGACTGAGAGAGTCGATGCATTTATAAAATCTACAGTAGTGTTCAAAATATTAGCAGTCCATTATATGCTAACCAGATTATTCACTGTTTTTGGTATAAATTATATTACCACATGCCAAACAATTTACCAGTTGCTACAGTAAATTCTTAGAAAGCCATCAGACTCAGCATTCATGATCTGCATGTTTTTGAGTCTGTGTATTTTAATAAATTAATTGAAAAGCTGTATATTCATAATAATAGCAGTGTAAAGTTCAATTAATAAGGTCAATCATTCTTTGAAGAAACGGGTGTAAACCAGGTAGCCCTTATTTAAAGTGAACCTGTCACCTCCTAAAAGCCACCTAACCTATCAATACATGTCCCTGAACCTTCCTATTACCATTATAACTATCCCTCTCTCTGCTAAATGCTTGTTTTCAATATTCTAAAATAAAGTTTTTATATTTACTTATTAAGGTGATAATGAAGCGGGGGCTATATGCAATAGTCCCTCTGGGCGCGTTGGTTTGCAGCCTACATGATTCTTTATCACGCCCTCGATGGGCGTGATATTGTAATAAGAATTCGCTCTGCCTCAGCCTGTGTCTGACGTCGCTCTCCAGTTCCGGGTATGACACGAATCACGTCATTTCCGGTTCTGATGACATCGGTACACCTTCTTTTAGTGGCCGACTTCAAGCAGCGCATGCGCAATGCGCTGCTTGAAGCCGGCCACTGAAAGAATGTGTACCAACATCATCAGAACCAGAAATTATGCGATTCGTGTCATACCCGGAACTGGAGAGCAACGTCAGACAAGCCGCGCAGAGGCTACTGATGGGGTTAATAGCTAAACCAGGGATTCATAATATTTCTCTATTTTACAGTGATTTTACTAAACATCTTGTACTGCTGCTGCCATAGCGGTACAAGATGATTTTTACTGTACAGCACAGCGGGAAATTTAAACTCCGTTGCTCTGACAGCCAAGGATCTTAAATTCCCCGACAAATGCTGTCCACGGTCCTTCAGGACCACGGACTGCATCACACTCACATGCAGCACACACGCACTCAAACCTCACACTCGCAGAACACTCACATACATACAGACAGCCACACTCACCACACCCATCACACTCGCACCACACACACCCAGAAACATGCACAGCACTCGCATCACTGTCGTGCATCAAACATGATCCGTATTTGATGCACGACAGTGTGCCTTTAGCCTAAACAAAGCATTAAATGAGCAAAATATTAGTTCCAGTCCAATAAAATTGAGGTTATGAAGTGGTCAGGCCAATCTTCAGACCTTAATAAATAGAACACTTGTGGGGTCACATATAAAATGCCATTTCTGAAGCAAAGTCAACAAATGCAAATAAATTGTGGGATGTAACCAAAGCATCTTGGGCTGGACTAACAATTGACAGCTGCCAGAAGTTGGTCGACTCCATGCAACATAGATGGAAGCAGTTCTAAAAAACTGTGGTTATTCAACTAAATATTAAAGCCACTTCACACACTAGGATATCCTTAGAATGATCACGTGACAGTGATCGTTCCGACATCGTTAGTGTATTGTCACACACAAGGATATCATTAACGATATCCCATTCGGCAACGCACCAGTTAAATAGAGAAAGGACTGAACGATCTTTTAAAGCGGCAGGAATAGGAGATTTTTGAACGACATCGTTCATAAAGCTGTCACACTGAACTATGTGGCTTCGTCACAGTTCCTTAACTGGACGACGAACGATAGATTTGAGGTCCAGATCTCATTTTTTGGATAAACGTTCCAACGATTTTTCCATCCTACATTGTTCGTTTACACGCAAGGACGTACAAACGATATCGTTGCAACGTTCACAAATCCGTGACGTTTCAAGGATATCGTTAACGAGATCCTAGCGTGTGAAGCGGCCTTTAGATTAGTGATTAACAGGAGTGGCAATCCTGAAAAAAAAAACTACATATTGTGAGTTTGTAAAGGCACATGCAAACATTGCAATTTTTCTGAACAGCTCAATGCTAATTTTTTGTTATATTCTGTAAAGTAGTTAAAAATTATATAGATTTCTCTTTGTGATTTAATTTAGAAAGCAGTGTGAAATGTTCCCAATGCAGGGAAATAAAAACTATTATAAAGATTTTGGGCTTAACTCGTGTTTTTGAACACACTGCTATTATTTTGAACACAACTGTATCTGTAATACTGCAAGCTGGTTTACATCTTAAACCTTTTCAGACTCTGTTGGCTGGACCTGTTCTCTTCCACCAATCTGTCCTTTGGTCATTAGATTTTGCAGGCCGTGGTTCCACCCTGGGGTAGTTTTCTCTGAAATCTCTTGTGGTGCTGACATGGTAATGGGAAAAATAATTGCACTAATTTGTAATTTCATTTTACGGAGACCATGACAGCAGCCTTCTCATTATCTCCCTCTATATCCACACCATGGGAGATCTCTCACAGGGAATACAAATTCTCATAGTGCTGTCACGTTTTCCATAAAATTAAATTACTGGTTAATGTAATCTCTGCTCTGCAAATAACTGCAGTGTCCTCCAGAAAAGTGAATGGGATTTGTATAAATATCATGCTAAGGCTACATTCACACACCGCGTTTTTGCTATGTTTTGTGAGGATCAGTTTTTGGTGCAAAAACTGCAAGAAGAACAGATCCTCACAAAGCGCAGTGTTCTGTGTGTGTAAGCTGCTGCGCTTTTCGCCTGCACTTTTACTCACCTTCCTGTGCTCCCTCATTGATCGCTGGCAGCATCCCCTCATCCCCGGAGGCCGCAGAAAGCACTGTCTCCAGGAATCTGTGGCCTGATCATGTGACCGGGTGACTTCGCTCGGTCACATGGTGCTGTCCAAGGTCCTCCACAGGTCCTACGGCCTTGGTTTGAGGGGAGATCACCGGGGGAGCGTATGAAGGTGAGTAAAAAGCGCAGGCAAATAATGCCACAAAATTGACATGTGACTAGAGATGAGCGATGTTCGATTCGAATAGTTCACCAATCTCAAATTCGAGTTGATTTTGGCGCTATTCGAGTCAATTTGGTTCAAATTCGGCGAATATCAAACATGTTCGATTTTGGTTCAAAAATGCGGCAGATGCGGTCAGAAAACCGCATCTGCCGCATTTTCGGCCAAAATAAACAGCTAATAAGCGTTAAAATTAAAAAATAATCAATGCTCACCTGTCCGCGGTCCACCGAAGCCTCCGGCAAGGTCCTGCGGCTTCTAGGACCTGTGTGACGTCATGTTCTCGAGCGAACTCGGTCACATGACCGGAGTTCCGCGAGAACGTGACGTCACCACAGGTCCTGGAAGCACAGGACCTTGCCGGAAAGCTTAAAAAAGATATTTTTATGTTTCGGACCCTTTCTTTAAGTAACTATTACTTAAAGAAAGGGTCCGAATCATAAAAATATCTATTTTAAGCTTTCCGGCAAGGTCCTGTGCTTCCAGGACCTGTGGTGACGTCATGTTCTCGCGGAACTCCGGTCATGTGACCGGAGTTCCCGCGAGAACTGACGTCACCACAGGTCCTGGAAGACACAGCACCATACCGGAGGCTTCGGTGGACCGCGGACAGGTGAGAATACATTATTTTTTTATTTTTAACACTTTATTTGACTTTATTTCACTTCCACAATGTATGTATATACATTGTGGAAGTGAAAAAGCCCCACAAGCCCGGATTGTTCGTTTTCCGGGGTGTTCGACGGTGTTCGTCAAGCATTCGACGAACATTCGTCGAACACCCCGTCGATTCGACGAATCGAATCGAATTCGAACACAGGGGTGGCGGCACATCTCTACATGTGACTTCTTTTTATGGATCCGGTTTTCAGCCCAAAAGCGGGTCCTTAAAAAGCGCACTGTGTGAATGCCAAATAGTGAAATGCATTGACTTAGCTGGGACAGACGACGTCATTGCATTTCACTATGTTCCACTGCAATAGCGGATCCGTGCAAAGGGGACCAATAGCGCAGCGTGTGAACGTAGCCTGTCTCTTCTTATTTATGCTGTATGAACTTACCTGTTTAACTCTTTAGAATATTTGTGTGATGTAAAAAAGCCATAGGCTGTTTTCTACTGCATGTCACCCAAAAGGTGCAGCGCACAAAGTAATTAAAAAAAAGGGTACATTGCATAGAGCAAGGTTCCCTGATGTACCCAGCAGGTCATGTCTTGAGCTATAACCTAATGTTGCTCAGAAAAATTCAGATTTTTTCTTCTCAGCTAAATAATAATGATCTCATTTATTAAAAATGTATGGCTTGTTGTAGTTTTACTTCAGTGACAGATTTTGAAAGATCTGTTAATCTGGGGTTTCTCATAGCTCGCACTTGGCATAGATTCATCGGGTCCAAAAGGATCTGTTTTATACCCATTTTTGCACAATTACTCTACATTGTGGTTTCCCTTTTTCATTACTATGGTATGTTTCCTATTATTGCAGATGATGTACCCTCCTGTTTGTGCATTTTTTTTACCTTTTCAAATGCATTTTTCTCATTGCATTTGTTTTCTTCACAACATGATGTCGGAACGTCATTATTCCAGTCCGATGAGCCATTGATTCCACAGCACTTAAACTAGAGAAAAGCATTACTCAGTTATTACATTTGTTGTAGGTTTTAAATATTGTCCTGCCTCTGCAGGGAATTTAGCTGTTCAGAGAGTGTAATCATTTTGTGTGTTATAGGAATTATGACATTACAATTGTCTGCATTTTTAGCCTACATTTTTTGATAACAACGTCAGGTGGTGATTTTATGTATTTGTTTTAGTTCATTTTGAAATGTATTATGTGAAAGCTGCAAGAGTCATATGGGAAGTGCCATGATGAATTATGGTTTATCAGAAGGTTCATTGTCCATCCAAGCAAGGGGAAGACGGATTGTTCAGCTCACCGGTATACACCCACAGCCTCTGGTATAGTGGTTGGCTTTCACCAGAACAATCAATAAAAATATGCTTATATAAACATATGGATCATTGGTCTACATTGGTTTTCGTATGTGCGAGTGATATACACACACATGAATTCCTTCTCACACAATAAAGAAAAAATAACATTTGAATAAAATTTGGGATTTTTCCTCTTTTGTATGGAGTGTATGTAAATAAATAAAAAATGTGGGAATTGTATGTGTGTATTGATTGCATTCGCACGTGTGAGCTCATTGCATTGTGTTATGTATATGTATATATGTAATTTTTACAAACGGTTTGGTTGCACACTATATGGAGTGCTAATAGTACATGTCTCTGAACAAGTTACATGTTTCATATATTGTGATCTAGTATAATAAAGGTGTTGCTAAAGGCCCCATTACACGGTACCAGATCGTGAATGATATTGCTGAAACATCATGGGTTTGGAGTCGTTCAAACGACAACGTTAGTATGTTGTTGCATGTGACATCGAGATACGACTACCGACTACGATAAATCGTTCAATCGTTGATCGCAGATTTGAGAACATGTTCTCAAATCAGACAATCCTCGATCAGCCAACCTGCTGCATCGTTGTGTGTGACATCGCGATAATGATGTCGTTAACGACTTCCCCTATTCACAACAGTGAACAAGTATCGTTCGCTGGGTTGTGCGAACGATAGCTGCTCGCCGCATCGTTGGTGAGTCGTTCACGATATCTACATGTGTGACATCTCACCAAAGATGTCAAAAAGATGTCCTAACGACCGCGCGCCCCCGAGATCGTTGGTGAGATCTTAACGACATTGAAGCGTGTAACGGGTCCTTAAAATAAGTTGTATGACACTGTATCAATTTATTTTGATGCGATAATGATGCGTCTTTTTTTACAGAGCAACACAATGACACACATATTCATGTATAGATTATATTTGTTGCAAGGTACTCCACAGGTGACATATTTTGTATCTGTAAATTAAATTGTATACAGTGAGACCACGCTTAACGAAGGGGTTAGGGACCAGAAAGTCCGTCGTTAAGCATGTTTCGTCGTTAAATGTGACCCTAGGTGTAATGGCGGGCAACCTTCATGGTACATGTTTTTTCTCTCTTTCACTTTCTCTTTATCTTTAGGTATCGTTGAAATGGTGGAATGAGAAAACCCCATGCTACTAGCGATTGCTAAGACTTTCATTCCACCTTCTTACTTCTGTATGATCTTCATCTTCGTGTCTAGGTCGATGGTTTTTCTGGGCTTCTTAGTGGAAGATCCTGTAGGAGTTGTACTCTTCCTTTTGTCAGCCATGTTGATGGGATCAGGGCCGCACAGTCCATTGGGCTGTAAGGTGGGCGGTGCCAAGGCAGAGGGTGGCATCAGTGAGCGTCCTGCAGCCTGGCACCGCCCACTGAATGTCGCCCGCCGCTACCAGACTACCAGCGCGGCGGGAAAATCAGGTACCGCTCCTCGCTGTTTGGCGGCCGGCTGCAACAGCACCCCCCATCCCCCGCTCCTCGCTCCACGGCAACCAGCTGACAGCACACCCCACACCCCGGTCCACAGCGGCCGTCTGACAGCACCCCCACCCCCCGCTCCTCGCTCCACGGCGGCATGCTGAAAGCACCCCCACCACAACACTCCAATGTACTGCCACTGCTCCGCGCACCGCACAAGATTCAAAAATAGCGCTCGGCCATCCGTCGTATCTTTGAAATTTGGTTGTATATCGGAGTTAAACGGAATTAATGGTTATTTGTGAAAGTCTGTCGTAACTTCGAGTTGTTGTTAAACAGAGCCGTCGTTAAGTGAGGACTCACTGTATACATATATATATATATATGTATATTTCATCTTTGTAAATGATCTGCCCTAATACAAAATATACACACTGAGAGTAGTGGCACAATAAGGGTTAAAAGTCTGAAGAACAGTGGCGTAACTACCGCGGTCGCAGCGGTCGCGGCTGTGACCGGGCCCGCCCCCAGGGGGGCCCCCACCACCCCCGGGGGACCCCGTACCCCCCCGGGGGGCCCCGGGACCCGTGCTGGCAGCCAGCCGCCGCGACCTCGGTAGCGCCGGCCGGAGAGGAGGGAGGACGGGAAGTGAGAGAAAGCTCACTTCCTGCTGCTGTGCCCGCCCCTCCTCTCCTCCTCACTGCGGACCGCGGGACAGAGGACTGTGCGCTGGTGAGTGTGAATGCCAGCGGGCAAACACCGCTAGCACCCTTACCCCCGGTACTCTGACAGCACCCCCCACCTGTCACCACATGGGGGGCCCAGGGACTGATCTGAGGGGCCCTCAGCCTGCCTCCACTCTTAACCCCCCTCAGCCTGCCTCCTCTGTTAACCAGGTGTCTGCTGGAGCCTGGAGGATACATGCGGCAGTACGGCCTGCCAGAGAGGATCTCAGTCTGCCGACCTGGCCTGCTTTCCTCCCACAGTCATAACCTGGAGGAGGACGTAGCAGAGAGAACGTGGGTGCATGCTGGACCTGGAGGAGACATACGGCACTGCCTCTCATCCTGTCGGAGAGGAGCTCAGTCTGCCGACCTGGCATGCTCTCCTCCCACAGTCATCACCTCCTTCACTCCTTCCTGGGCCTGGCTGAATACAATCATCTACAGCACAGAGGAGGAAGGTGCCTGTGTGTATAGTGTGTGTAATGTGTTCTGTGTGTATAGTGTTTGCAGTGAGTGTGTGCAGTGTGTATAGTGTGTGCAGTGAGTGTGTGCTGTGTGTATAGTGTGTGCTGTGTGTATAGTGTATGCAGTGAGTGTATGCTGTGTGTATACTGTGCAGTGAGTGTGTGCTGTGTGTGTATAGTGTGTGCAGTGAGTGTGTGCTGTGTGTGTATAGTGTGTGCAGTGAGTGTGTGCTGTGTGTGTATAGTGTGTGCAGTGAGTGTGTACAGTATGTATAATGTGTGCAGTGAGTATGTGCTGTGTGTGCAGTGTGTTGTGTGTATAGTGTGTGTATACTGTGTACAGTGTGTGCAGTGAGTCTGTGCTGTGTGTTCAGTGACTGTGTGATGTGTGTATAGTGTGTGCAGTGAGTGTGTGATGTGTGTATACTGTGTATAGTGTGTGTTTGTATAGTGCGTGCTGTGTGTATAGCGTGTGCTGTGTGCAGTGTGTGTTGTTTGTATAGTGTGTGCGCTGTGTGTTGTTTGTATAGTGTGTGCAGTGTGTGTGCTGTGTGTTTGTATAGTGTGTGCTGTGTGTATAGTGAGCAGTGAGTGTGTGCTGTGTGTATAGTGTGTGCAGTGAGTGTATTGTGTGTATAGTGTGTGCCAGTGGCGTAACTACCGCGGTCGCAGCGGTCGCGACTGCGATAGCGCCGGCCGGAGAGGAGGGAGGACGGGAAGTGAGAGAAAGCTCACTTCCTGCTGCTGTGCCCGTCCCTCCTCTCCTCCTCACTGCGGACCGCGGGACAGAGGAGTGTGCGCTGGTGAGTGTGAATGCCAGCGGACAAACACCGCTAGCACCCTTCCCCCCCGGTACTCTGACAGCACCCCCCACCGGTCACCACATGGGGGGCCCAGGGACTGATCTGAGGGGCCCTCAGCCTGCCTCCACTCTTAACCCCCCTCAGCCTGCCTCCACTGTTAACCCCCTCAGCCTGCCTCCACTGTTAACCGGGTTAACAGTGGAGGCAGGCTGAGGGGGTTAACAGTGGAGGCAGGCTGAGGGGGGTTAACAGTGGAGGCAGGCTGAGGGGGGTTAACAGTGGAGGCAGGCTGAGGGGGGTTAACAGTGGAGGCAGGCTAAGGGGGGTTAACAGTGGAGGCAGGCTGAGGGGGGTTAACAGTGGAGGCAGGCTGAGGGGGGTTAACAGTGGAGGCAGGCTGAGGGGGTTAACAGTGGAGGCAGGCTGAGGGGGTTAACTTAACCCCCTCAGCCTGCCTCCACTGTTAACCCCCTCAGCCTGCCTCCACTGTTAACCCCCCTCAGCCTGCTCTCTACTGTTAACCCCCTCAGCCTGCTCTCCACTGTTAACCCCCCTCAGCCTGCCTCCACTGTTAACCCCCTCAGCATGCTCTCCATTGTTAACCCCTCCGCCTGCTCTCCAGTGTTAACCCCCTCTGCCTGCCCTCCAGTGTTAACCCCCTCCGCCTGCCCTCCACTGTGCACACTCTCTCTCCTACCATGCGCTGTTTGTCTGTGCGCTCTTTTCTCCCTTTGTATGCTCTGTCTCCCTTTGTGCACTCTGTCTCACTCCATGAGCTCTCTCTGCCCCCCTTGCGATCTCTTTCCCTCCATGCGTGCTCTGTCCCCCTTTGTGTTCTCTCTCTCCATGCACTCTCTCTCCCTCCGTGCACTCTCTTCATCCATGTGCTCTCTACATCTGTGCGATCTGTTCTTACTGTGCTCTTTCTGCCCCACTGTGTGTTCTCTTCCCTCACCCCTCTCTCTGCCCCCCATGCGCTCTCTCCCTCTGTGCGCTCTCTCCCACTCTCTGTGCCCACCAGTGCCCTCTTTCTGCCTCACCATGCCCTCTCTGCCCCCATTGTCTTTGCCCACTGTGTGCTCCTTGGCCTCCAGTGCTTTTTCTGCTCCCTGGGACTTATTGTGAACACAACAAGCAAGCAGTAGCTAGCAGGTGAGGGGGGGCCCCTGGCAGTGCCAACAGTGTGTGTGTGCCAGGTTGCCATCACCACCAGCTACAGTGTGCTCGTGACTGGCAGCAGGTGAGGGGGGAGGCCCTGGGCAGTGTCAACAGTGTGTGTGTGTGTGTGCCAGGCTGCCACCACCACCAGCTACAGTGTGTGTGTCACTGGCAGCAGGTGAGGGGGGGGGGCCCTGGCAGTGCCAACAGTGTATGTGTGCCAGGCTGCCACCACCACCAGCTACAGTGTGTGACTGGCAGCAGGTGAGGGGGGCCCCGGGCAATGCCAAGAGTGAGTGTGTGCCAGGCTGCTGCCAGCTAGGGTGTGTGAGCAGCAGGTGATGGGAGCTCCGGAGCAGCATGCTGGCAGGCAGTGCAAGTGTGTGCCAGCCAGTGCCAGGGTGTGTGACCAGTAGGTGACTGACTAGGGCTAGCCTGGGCTAGGGACACATTTGCGGCAGGGCACTGCAGATCCTGATCCGGTTTTGAGCAGTAAAAGGAACTGCAGCACATAGGAGCCCATTATGGTAACCGGATTGCACTACATGTAGTCCGGTTACCGGTTCCGGTTTCGTTGCCTGCGTGAAAAATCATGCAGGCAACGTTTTTCGGAGCGGTAACTCTGTCGCAGCAGAATTCCTATAATGGGCTCCTACGGGAGTCCATGTGGCTGCCGCAAGGCATATGTGAATGCCTGTGGCAGCCGTATGCTTTGCTCATCCCTCCTGCTGATTAAATATTACACTATAAAACATTACAACAATACTATAGCGTGCGAAATTAATAGAGAAATTGTGAATTTGGGTTGATAATATTTTGGTATGGGGGGGGGGGGCCCATTTGAAACTTCGCACCGGGGCCCATAAGTTTGTAGTTACGCCACTGCTGAAGAAACACTAATTCATGGCTTGTTCACAGGTGTGTTTGGTTTTATGTTTATATGTAGAAGTCGGTTCATTATCGTTTGTATGCCTATGATTACAAGGTCTTTACCTCGAAATGCATCTAGCGGGTTCCATAGGGTTTTTTTTGTAAATGTGTTTATGAATCTGAATGACTAAATAAAAACCTTTTGCTTTTTAACTGAAGAGATGTGGCACCAAACTTGTTTTCTTCATATTATCAGAAGGTTCAGCAGCCATTTACATCTTTGCCTCTGATATGAAGAATTGACATATGCTCATATGTTCTTTGTTTCACATTAAGCCTGTTCACTAGCATAGACAGTAAGTGAATTGCTTGTATTATCTCATGCTGTGTCTTGCAGATTACCTGTGTTTTATGTATTATCCAATTACATATTCAGAGGTTCCGTTGTTATATCATCCCATTGTTTCACCTTTCTTGTCATAATTTACCAACAATAAAGAAGTTCACAGCTTACCAGCCTCATTTTAATTAGAAGATGGGGTTTTAACAACATGTCTCACTACACTCTGTGATAATGTGAGTGAGGATAGTATGGTGAAACACCTGCTTAGAGCAAGCTTAGAACATCAGATGATTCAGATTCCACCATTATCGCAGCAATCTCCTAACAGTCACATCATCTCTCAAAGTTAAGCATCTTCTTTCAACTCAAGATCACTAGTTGGTTCCTCCAGATCAGGGGTCCCCAAATCCAGGCTTCAAAGGCCACCAACAGTGCAGGTTTTCAGGATTTCCTTAGTATTGCACAGGGCTTAGAATCATTACCTGTGCAGATGATCACATTAGCACCTGTGCAATACTAAGGAAATCCTGAAAACCTGCACTTTTGGTGGCCTTTGAAGCCTGGAGTTGGGGACCTCTGCTCCAGATCATTATCCATCAGCAATACCACCATCGCCCATGCATAATCTGAAGCATCTAAAGCACGAGTCACCATTGCTGAACAAAACATCCTACTGAAACTATAGCAAGCATCCCTGGATGCAAGAAAATGTGCGCCTAGATGCTAAATATGAGCACTTAGAAGCAGTGAGAGCCATTGAAAAGGGAGGCGTAGAAGAAGAAAAAGAAGCGACATTAGAGAAGCTCACAATTGAAAAAGAAACAGCAGCTGCCATAGCAGAAGCAGAAACCTAAGAGACAGCCATATCTCCTGACAGTGAGCATGGTAGACGTCATAGTGTACTCAAGTCAAAAGGAAGTCCTGCACGATTCATTGCAGCATACTTCAGAGTGTGTCCGTCAACATTCTATGCATGATGATAGATCCAGCTGAATACTAGGCATTTTGTTACCAAGCCAAGCCTACCTGATTATTTGGACCATCAGAAAGTCAACTACCAGTCTACTTGCTGTAAACATTAGAATACCCATCAAAGTAAAACTAGTTACAATCATCCTTCAACAGAACAGAATATTCATAATTTGACCCATTTTGAAGAGAAGGGCTTCTCTTCAGAACGGTACTACACAGGTTGGATTAAACCAAACACATCTAACAGGTATAACTGTGCAACATACATGTACTCCAACAACACACCATCAGCTGTTATGAATGTCAAAAAAAAACACAATAGACTTTGTCATGTTCCTTGCTTGATGTGAGCTAATCACCAAGGGACTTGTAAAGTTCAGCAATCCTGCTGAAAACTACAGAGCTTGGTAAGTCTCCTTCTAAAATGCCATCAGAGACATAGGTCTATCATGTAGTGAAAAGTAGGATCTCCTTGTAAAATGGCTTGGAATTGAGTCCGCTGGACATGCTAAGAGAATCAGAGATATTAATATGAATTATCCAGATGTTGGTGTCAAAAGGATCTAAGATAGTCTTAATGAATGTTATGTCTCAGTTGAAGACTTAGGCCCCCTTCACACCACGTTTTTCAGGATCCAGGATTGTCCGGTGTGAACTGGACAGTCCCGGATCCGGTTTCGGCCCCATAGTATTCCCATAGTTCAAAAGCTACAAAATTAAATAAAAGTGGGTTACACATGGTTCTAGGTTTAAACAGACTTATAATATACCATTTCCTCCAATCAATGTGTTTGTAGACATTTCTCAGAGCAAACAAGAATTAGAAATGAACTTCAGTTTGATGTTATGCTGTCATGTGCCTACATCTCCGTTAGTAAGCCTTGTAAAGCAATGATGGAGGTCCACAAAACTAACATTTATTCTTTAGGTGCAGTCCATAAAGACTCCAGTTTCCATCAGGGAGGAGACAAAGCTAAGTATTTGATCGGATAGTGTTCCTTACACAAGATGCCACGTTTCTTAAGGGCAGAGCTTTCAGGGAAATGTGATTGGAAGACTGCAAAGAGAACCACATCTGCTACAAATTCTGCTCTTCGGCATTGCACTTCACCAAGGACTGTGAGGTCAGTGCAAAATGTGCCAAATGTGACAGCAGTGAACACAACACAGCTCTACACCCTGGAAAATCATCAGAGACTCCGCCCCAAGTCCAAGAGCATAGTGAGTAGTTGAAACTCCAGCAAATACTGATACTCCAGCAGTTTTTTCTAAATGTATGGAAGTTTGTGGAGACAATATAGGAGACAAGCAGTTCTCTAAAAACTCCTTAGTGAAACCCAGCAGATGAAAGGGATAAAGCCATTAAAGTATATGCAAGTTTGGACTACTAGATTAACAAATGATTAGCCATGTCTGACAACTTTGATCACTTCATCTTTAGAGGATCCAGTACTCCCATTTTCTCTAAAAATGTGCAGACACAGTAGAAACAGTTGGTAGGGGAGTAAGAGGCTAAACAATTGAGTCTATTGATGGCCAAATGTGTCTGCCCTTAACAACTAACTGTAACCAGATTCCTGACAACAGGTCTGAGATACCTATGCTTAAAGGAGCATCATATCATCCTCATCTAAAGTGTATAGCCAGTCTGAAATATCCTACAAGTCCACAATGTTAGATATCAGATCAATGGCCCTCACTGTAACAGGGTGCGTGACAGAGCAGGATCTGGCCACAGGTCAGCAGGTTTGTAAACAATCCAAAAAAACTTTATTGTAGTAGGGAGCATAAAACACCAAACATAAGGATTATTCCTGGGAGTCTGCAATGAGTCCACGACAACAGAAACAAGTCCAGAGACACCAAACCGCTAATCCGACACCAGAGAAAAGGCAGCAATAGTCCTTAGATGAGTTCATTGAATCCAGCAAGTCAGAAGTACAGCACAACCCCACATGGCAACTAATCTCCAAACTCTAACGATTCACACACGAGCACCAGGATCTGGCCATAACTTCAGATCCTAGCCCTTCAGAAGTCACAACACCCACTGACTAGGCAAGCATGTATCCTATTGTCCTCCCCCTTCTGGGATCAGCCCCCTTGAACACTTGGCTACATAAAGAAATTTTTTGAATTACAGGCTCCATTCTGTCCAACTAAATTGTGTATTGGATGAGCCCCCTGCAGAGAGAGAAAGGCAGACTCCCCCACCAGATGGAAGACAAGAGATGTTAACATAGACCTGATTACATTAGTGTCCATGAAGACAGGCAGGTGGATGAACCACACTGTCACACTCACAACACTCCTTTTGTACAGATACTTGACCAAGGATGGGTCACTGTAGGAGAAGTTTGTTTAGCATGTGCACACAAGCCGACAACGTTCAGTAGCATGCTTACCAGTACACTTGTGAAGGAGAGTCCATCGCTCTTCCAACAATGTGAAAATCACTACTTAATAAAAGAACTGCCACATTTCATCACCAAATACCTTTATAGGTCATACCTACAATGACTGTGATGGTGACCAAGATCACCTTGGATGCACAGTCTTCTACAAGACAAAAGAAGACAATTGTTCAGCTTTGTAATTTGTGGATAAACAGTTTTTAGAGATAATGTAGCAAGTAAAGGTGCAGGAATGGTGCAGAACAAGACTAAAGGGGATGTCACACGTGTCGATATCTCTGTCAATGTCGCTCGTACGTCACGGATTTTCAGTCGCTCAAGCGACGTAAAAGTGACGCAGGAGCGACATTGAAGCGTGTGACCAAGCGATGCAACCAGCGATATGTCGCTGATCGCAGGTTTCACTGCTAGATGTGATGGTGGGTTTACACGTCCCGATATCGGGACGATATCGGCATACAACGGCGCGGGAGCGCGCATTTTTTGACACTTTTCCCGATATCGCATCGGCGGTTTACACACTGCGATATCGGGAAACAACGTCCCTCCGATGTGTACGCCCACCAACCCAGTAACGACCATTTAACATGGGAGTTAATGGGTGAGTTGCGAGTACACATCGTAGTTGGATGTTTACACGCAACGATCCAGCTACAACGGCCATGCGATATCGGGCAGTTGAATAGCCCGCTCATTCAACCCCGATATCGTTTTGGCATCGTTCCAGGATCGCGTTGTACGTTCAAACCGTACAATGCGCGAACGATATTGGGTCCAACTCCCGAACCACGTGACTTTTTGTCGGAGTTGGACGCCGAGATCGCAGCGTGTAAACCCACCATAAAACCTGTCGCTCATCTCTCAGGAGACCTTGTGCATCGCTGCGTGTGACACTAAACTCAGCGACGTATTTTCTATTTTGACATCGTACAAGCGACTAAATAAAATCGCTCGCAAGATGGCGACATCACCGCATTGCTGGGTCATATTGACGCGTGTGACATCTTACCTGCGATAATTCCACATCGCTCAGGCGATTAATAATTTTTGACGCATGAGCGATATCGCGGGCGACATTGACATGTGTGACAGGCCCTTAAGAGCTGGGTTGCATCACTACTTATCAAGTCTTAAAAATCAAAGTACATATCTTTGGTAATAGTCCTCCTGCAGTGGCCATCTACGGGCTGAGAACCGCAGCTCCAGAGGTTGATACAAATTTAGAACAGAAATAAGATTCTTTGTAGAGAAGAATTTCTATGTGGATGACTGTCCTATGTGGACGACTGCTTAAAATCAAATCAACAACTAAAAATGAGGCTGCAATTAACCTTCTTAAAAGAGCCCAAGAAATATTTGCCCTATCTAACCTGAGGTTACACAAGATTGCTTCTAAGTGTGGAGGCACATTGTCAGGCATCAAAAATGGAGCGTTTTTGATGCATGACAGTAATGCAAGTGCTGGGTGTTTTTACTGTGAGTTTGGTGCGAGTGTGGTGCATGTGGGTGTATGTGCATGGCTGTATGCATGAGAGTGTGCTGCAAGAGTCAGTGTGTGGTGCGAGTCAGTGTGTTGCTGTCTGCGGGCCTGAAGTTTGGTCGGCGGGATTTATCAGCATGCTGACTAATCGCGCCGAACAAACTTCAGCCCCACCAACAGCATTTACCAGTGTATTCAAATACCACTGCTGCCAGCCGATAAAACTTTAGTGTGGTGCCCCACTGGTCAGGCGTCACAAGTGGGGTACTGCACCCAAAATGAGCGTGTGGCTGTCCTTGTCGCAAGTAGAATGCAGAACACTGTGGAAGGATCTGATCCCAAAACACAGCCACAAATACAACCAAGGGAGGTCTTAGAGTTAGTGAGAGTGGAAAGTGTGAGAGGAGCAAGGTGGAAGACACGGGGAGTCTTCAGGAGTGTCTTCCCCAAGGAAAGTCGGAGAACGGGAGCTTACCCGAGAGAGAAAGGGGGCTTCAAAAGAGGGCTAGAGAAAGACGTAGCCTAGACAGAAAGGTCTTGACTTGTACACCCGGGGTGCATGGGTCTGACAACGTGGCCTGGAGTGTTCATCCTCTGACCGTACTCGTCCCGGCTCCGAAGACATTCTCAGGGTGTTTATCCCCTGGGACGTACTACTGCCGAAAATGCAGACCATGAGAAGAGACACAAGGGACAGGACAAGGAAAGATCCAAGAAGGTACCACCAGAAACTTCCACAGATTCTGCATTCTGCTGTGACTACCCGTCCGGCTGGAGTACCTTGAACTGTATCACATCTTGTTTAGTTTCCTTCTCACAAGTAAAGTACCTGGAAGAGTGAAGTGCCTCTGTGTCTCTGTCCTGCTTCATTGACTTTTCTCAACGGTTTGCATCATGCCGGTGTCAGGTAAAACTGCCCCGGAGGATTAGCTCCACCCTAGCAGCAATACCACCACCCTCCGTAGGACTGTGGTGGTGCTGGTGTCTAGTCACTAGGCACTACAGGTGGCGTCACGTGATGAATACTGCAACCCCTTAATTGGAGGCAGTCTCCTCCTCAGGGCCACAGGTCTGGGCAGGCCACCAGTGAGATTCCCCACCGAAGCTGAGGCGCCAGACATCCGAGTTCCCATACCCGGTACATTAGCACCATGGAAAGCATTTATAGGAAGATTCAAACACCGCTGGTGTTTGAAAGTCCATGCTTTCCATGGTGCTGAAGTTTTATCTTTAGCACCATGAAAAGCATTTACTGGACGATTTAACCAATCGGCTTTCACCGCTGCTGTCACAGTGGTGAAAGCTCATTGGGTACTGTGCCTTCAACTTTAAACACCGCTGCTTTGACAGCAGCGGTGTTTGAAGACATTGTAAGATAGCACACACGTGCGACTATCGCACAGGGTACTGTATGGGTGCGAGATTTTCTCGCACCCATATTTTTACAATGGGCACTAGTCCGAAGAAATCGTGATCAATCGCAGCATGCTGTGATTGAACTTGCATTTCACTTGCAATGCGAGTTCAGTGCGTGTATAACGCACTGATATGACCAGTATCATTTAATGATACTGGTCCGAGTGCGAGTTTTTCTCGCATTGCACTCGCACAACTCTCATACCCGTGTGCCTCCACCCTAACAGGAAGAAATTGATGGAAGCCTTTCTTCCTGAAGACAACTCAAATGATGAACTAAGATCTGGGCTTATACTCCCCACCAGTGCAGAATGTCATCGTACTCTGGGACATAAAAGATGATACCTTCATCTTTCAGGTCAGAAGAGAACAAAAGTTCTTCTCAGAGAAGTGCTGTCAACCTTAGGCAGGTTATATGACCCACTGGGATTTGCAGCTCCTATAATCATTGAAAGCAAAGCTAAGTTAAGATACTTCATCAGAGAAAGGTTGAACTGGGATGCTCCTCTTTCCATGAAAGAAAAATCCAAGTGGATGGTCTGGGGAAATTCCCTCACAGCCTTATGAAGTGTTCACCTAGCATGCTCGTATGCATCTATACCAACAACCGAGGTGGAGAACACAAACACTTTGCTCCAAAGCTTGTCAAGACGATTGCTGCTGCAGCTTATTTGAAGGTGATAGGTATCAATGGAAAATGCCATGTAGAGTTCATCATGATCACAGTAAAATTAACTCTGCTGCGTTAATACACTGTACCACATCTGGATCTGTGTGCTTCTGTGTTAGCAATTGAGCTAACCAAACTATTCACTATGGAAATGAACATACAGATTAAAGTCATCAGGTTTTACATTGGCAGCAAGATAGTACTTAAATACATCTAAAATGAAGCGAGATGGTTCTATGTTAACAAGGTGCTCAAAATCAGAAGGTCTGTCTCACAATAACAATACGTACCTACACATCTCAACCATGCAGACTAAGCAACCAGATCCGTTCCTGTCAACCGCTTCAAAGACAAAATTTGGTTTACAGGACCTATGTATGTTCTTGTATAAACTATTACCCAACACTACAGAAATGGCTTTTTTTGAACTAGTAGATTCACATGTCAACATTGAAAAATGGCCTCAACAATTTGTGTTACATACGAGACTGTCAACAGTCACCTGTGATCTCATCCATTTAGTTGGTTCTCTACTAGATGTTTGCTCATCTGCCATCACCTACCTGATACACATAGCTTAGTCATACAAGACAACCTCATCAGCAAAAGAAGGAATCTGCCCAGGTTGGCACCATTGTAAACATGTTCATACAACTCTTCATTTAGAGCAAGAAAAAAAATGTGAATGAGCTATACAGCTTGAAACCTACGCCAAGGAAATCAACTGCATAACAAACCAATATATATATATATATATGTATGTAGTTCACTCACGTTAACTGAACAAGTTCTGTCAGTCACAGTATGTTAACTATATACATATTCTAGAATACCCGATGCGTTAGAATCGGGCCACCATCTAGTGACCAATAAAGATGGCATTCTGACGAAACCTGACCCAGTCATTGATGGTGCTGAGCTCTTGAGAATTGGAGTATGCCGTAAAGAGGCCAAAATAGATTCTATAGAGAAGCATAACTTGATAGTTCCTGGACATCCTCCCATAGCTTGTTCAACACTACTATGAACAAACAATGTACCAAGGTCATCTGTTCACAGGAGGAGCCTTATGAACAGCTTGACTGTGGATAGTTGGAGCAAGGAAATGCATGTGCAGTTTCATCTTTAAGTGTGTTACTTGCAGAAAACTTCGTGGCATGTCACAAATTCCAAAGATGAGCCAGATGATCGACTTAGCACAGATCAACCTTTCACCAATGCTAATGAAAAACAACGGGCCGTTATGCTCACTTGGTTGTCCATCAGAGCCGTCCACATAGAGGTAATTGAATCTGTGGATACTTCATGCTTCATAAATGCTCTCCAGCATTTCACTGCCATCACAAGACCTGTCAATATATTCATTCTGACCGAGGTACGAGCTTGCAGCAAAAAGAGAATTGCTGCTCTCTTCTAACCTGGATATTAAAGATGTACCTTTGATATTAATAACTAATATCTAGACTCAGACTGACGATCCAGGACTCAGGTAAGCTGCAAAAGGAAAGACAGGAGGAACAGTGAATAACAGACAAAAAAACTACAGAAGCGAGAGAGAGGACTCTAATGACCATAAGAGCTTACATAATACTGAAGAGAAAGAAAACCCTGCTGACCATAAGAGTTTACAATCTACAAAAGAGTGGACCTTGCTGACCATAAGGGCTTCAAGTCTACAGAAGATAGAGAGGTAGAGAAGACGCCACAGACCATAAGAGACTACAATACAGAGTAGAGAAAGAGAGAGAACAGTATAGGGCATCCAGTGTCACCACACAACAGTATATGAGCTTCAGCAGCGTTGGAAATGGTGCCAAGCTGTTTTTTATTCTACAAACTGCTAATCAAATCTGAATATTTGATTTTGGTGAAGCTACAAACTTTCAGGGAATTCAAACTTGATCTTATATGGATTGATCTGCTCATCTCTAACCCTAACACTATGGGACATCAGATTTCTTTGTTTTGGTGTGGTGTTCGGTGGGCTCTCATGAACTGACTAATTTGTATTTTAATATCTTCAATTTATATAATCTACATAGAAGTAATCCAGTACAAATTCTTAGTGGTCCCATAAACAATAAATGGACCTTTCGTGCTCATGTGTCAACAGGACATTTTATTTCATAAGCCTTTATATATTTGTAATTAAATAATGAATACTCACTTTTCTTTGGAAATCATCCCAAATTGTTGAATTATCCTTTCTTTGTCTGTGATTATCAAAACTTTTTCTAAGCTGCTCTGTTACATAAGGATCAATCTGGAATACAAAATAGAGAAAATGGGCAGATCACTGAGTACCTGGATGCATGTTTGGTGGAAATATGGTAAAATCAGAGGATACTTCATCTCATTACAGCCTAGAATCATTAACGGAGTTGTCCAACCTCGGTAACAAGTGTGCAGATTTGTGAATCCTCACCTCGTGTGCATTGCGCTCTGTTGGGATTCTCTAGGCCGGCACAAGGAGCTCTGACTGTAACTGTGATTTGCATACATGTGGTCAATTGGTGTCTTGATAGGCATGGCCTTTCTCAATGCAAGTGTATTGAATGAAACTAGATAAGTTTAGTCAGAATATGGCCAAAAGTTTGCAAATACTTGCAGTCACATGACCATCAGCTCCGGATGCCGTCAAAAGAGAATCCTCACAGACCACAGTGTGCACGATGTGAAGATTCACAAGACTGCAATCACATAATGTCACTGCAGACTTGTAGCCTAAAGCTGGACAAGCCCTTTAAAGGGAGTCTGTCATTAGGTTTTTGCTACCTAATCATCTCACTGCTGCATGATGTAGGTAAAGAGATCCTGATTTCAACAAGTGTCAATTAGTTTACTCGGTACAGCAGTTATGACACAATTAGGGTAAGTTCACACTTACCGGCGGGTTGGTCGTCGGCGGCTGGGCGGGACCCGCCAGGAAGCTCCGGCGCCGTCCACCGGCTTCCTGGCGGATATGTGCGGGCGGTATCCGGCGGCTGCCCAGCGGGTTCTCGGCGGAGATTCTGCAGCGGCTGGAAGCAGCACATGATTCTGCTTGCAGCCGCTGCAGAACCGGCCGGTTTTTAGAACATGGTCATTCTTTGCTAACCCGCTGGGAAACCTGCGGGTTAGCAACGGATGACGCTGGGTAACCGCCGGTGTCTGCACAGCCGTGGGCGGGTTACATTAGTTTCAATGTTAATCCAAACGCTGGTTTGGATTAACATAAATTTAAATAAAACTAATGTATGCAAAACGGCGGTTTACACAGGTAAACCGCCGGAAACCCGCCCAGTGTGCACATACCCTTAGAGTTCTCAGATGTAGCATGTTGCAGAGCTGAGAAAGTTAACCCACCCATGACAGTAAGCTGATAATCAGTACTGGGGGCGTTGTTGGACCAGGTCTCATGGGTGACCTATTTTGCGCAGATATAATCTCCTGCTGATAAATCAATCCTAATATTAAAGCCATAGCAAACAGGCTAATAAGTGAAACATCACTGAAATCAGTGTCTCAGCCCCTATCTCATGCTGTTTTCAGATTACATAGCAAAAACCTGATGACAGATTCCCTTTAGTCTATGCTTCTGAGACATAGTCAAAATGAAAGTGTTGCAAATATTTAATTGCTTCAAATATTCAATTGCTTAGGTTTTTTTATTGCCCAAAAACATGAAATGAATAGTGATGAGTGGACCCTTGGTTGTTCGGGTTCGCTGAATCTGCACTGATGAATTAAAAAGTCAGGTTCTGGAATGGAACTTGATCTGAACTTGACCCCAGGTAACGAACCCCATGAAGTCAATGGAATGAGAAGCTCTGCTGTAAAATGGTTGTAGTAAGGGGGCTATAAATGAAAGCTGAATAGTAGGTAAGAGCAGGACAGTTATACATACCATGTTTCCCAGAAGATAACACTGCAGTTAGACTCTTTTCCAGGCCTGCTCATTCAGCTTCATGAATACTGAAAAAAATGACATGGGCTCCTGCTGTGTTTTGTAAAAAATCACAGCTGTCATCAATTCCTAGGTTAGTAATGGGGAGGGGTCTATGAGACACCCTCATCACCAACTGTAAGTCAAACAAAATAAATATACTGAAAAACCCTTTATTTCAAATAAAAAATATACACACCCTTTTTTACCCATTTATTAACCCCAAAACATTCCTGCAGATCCACAGTAATCCATAATCCATATGACATCCCACAGAGATCCTGGTTCCACTATGTCAATGACGCACACCAGGGGCCAGGGTTACTCCCGGTTTAGACAGGCGATTCTTCTCCTTCCTTGTCACGGGTGGACCGCGCCTGCCGGTAGTGGGGCCCGGTGTAGTGCAGATCAAAATTTAGGACGTCTTACGGGAACAGATTAAAAGGGGTTTTTAATTTGTTTTCTTCGTGACGCCACCTATGAGTAGATTCGGTAAGGGCTACCGACGCTGCGGAACCTCCCGGGGTGATGGACAGCAGCAAGATGTTACGCTCCCCACAGGCTGAGCGGTGATTCCCGGGGGCTGGAGCTGCTCAAGATGTTGTGCGGCAGCTGCGGTTACCTTTAGTTCATGACGGACAGTTCATAAGGAGACACGGACACAGATAGTCTCTGCAACGGTTCTTTACTGTAACCAGCAGGCAGTACATGGCTTACAGTGGTTGAGTAGAAGACCGGGTGGACTCAGCAGTGATAGTGCTCCTCAGAGATCCGCAGTGTACCTCCTTTCTACCTCCTTAGCTTCTCTTGCCAGCGTCGCCCAGGAGTACCAGGTCGGGTACGGGGAGGCTGCTTCAATGCCCTATCCATGATGTACGTTCTGGATTCTTTGGGGAGCCTTGGGTCCCTCGGTGGGTACACCGCTGGTTAGACGACTGGAAACTGGCTGGTGGTGGGGTGCTCCTATAAAGCTGCTCCTCCACGGGGCTGGTTCGCGTGACAGAGGTGAACTGCTGCCAGCTTCGGTACCAGTGAACCGGCTGTGAGTTGTGGGCACGGGAGTCTTTTGGGAACCCGTGTAGAAATGCCCATTCCCGGTGGTTAAGGCCTCAGGTGCTGACACCCGACCGGTGACGGCCCAGGGGCCCGCACGGAGTGCGGAGCCCCCGCTCCTCTCCAAGTTCTGTGTTCTAGGTCCTCTCTAGATTCCAGACTCTTACTGTTCTGTTCTGACTAGATTATTCTGTGTTCTCTTCACTACCCTAACACTCCACCCACCAGGACCTAGGATTGGTCCTCTGTTCTAGGTGTTGTATGTTGGGTTGGATCTCAGAGTTAACTATTGCACTGCTTTGTCTAGAGAATATTGCGGCTGCAATACTCCCTTGTGACGCACTCGTTGCGGGGCGCCACACTCCCCCTTGGTTAAATCAGCTTGTCCCCAAGCGTCAAACTACTCACATTACAGAGGTTTTTACATTTTTATACATATATGACACACTTTTATTAAAATAGAAAAACAGGTAAAGATATGCTTTGGTGATATAAGCAAAGAAACAGGTAATCACTTTGTGCGGACCCGGCGGGCGGTCGGCTGTACTTTAACTAGAGTCCAGGCTGTAGCCGCAAGATCACACAGTCAATGATTAACGGGAACAGAGTCATTGATGAAGTTCAAGTTTTAAAGTCACTGGCTCTGAGGGTGATGGCGCACCCGGATAGCGAACCACCCATCTGCACAAGCATAGCGCTCGTAGGTGATTATGTCGCCCCGGTATAGGTCGCGATCGGGATGTCCTCTTGGCAAGTTTGACTCAACGTCCCGGCGCCCCACAAACACCTCCTCATTCAAACCCACCTCCCAAGCGAACCCCCACCCGGTATTTAAATTAAAGGTGGAAATTCTACCTTCACGGCGGAGTTCATCAGGCAGCGGCGGTTGGCGGCGAGCCTCGGCACGGGCCTCCATGTTGGCGCGTTCTCGGGCTTGCCACTCTCTCGTCGTCTCTGGCGTACATCTCCGTCGTTACGGCTCGGGGTGTAAAGATGAGTAATGGAGCTGGTGGTTTGGCGGGAAGCTTGAACTTGGCGGGCTGTCTGGATCGGAACCCGGTAGAACGGCACAGGGGAAGGTGTCGGCAGTGCACCCGACCAGTGTACCCGAGCTGTGTGTCCGGAAGGAAGTTCTTTGTTGTCTCCCCAAGCGAACCCGGTGTCGAAATCCTCAGCGGTGCTGTGGGTCTCGTCGTCATCCTCTCCGACCTCTTCCTCGATGATCACATCAGGCTGCTCGATGATGAGAGATATTAAAGCTTGTTCCGTTGTACAACAGGGCGGTGGTGCTGCGGATCCTTCCGTAGGGACGTCCTGCAGGGCTTCCAGGCTGCCTGCTTCTTCATCTGTTTCCGCAGGTAAAGGTGTTTCAATCCCGGTTACCAGGTAGGCCTCTGTAGTTGCAGAGGAGGCCTCCGGTTCAAGGGAGAAACAAGCGACAGTCTCGGTAGTGTGGAAACTAGTCGCGGGTTCCGCAGGTGGAACCTGGTAGAGATCGAGTTCTTCCATGGAGCGTGTTATGAGCTCCGGCTCAAGAACGGAATCGGTTGCGATGTTGGTCGCTGGAACGGGTCGAGTTGCGGCCTCCACCGGAATGACGCAGTCTATTGGCTCTGGTGACGGAGCAGGACAGGTGGTAGGCGAGGGTGAGGCGGTCGAGAAGCTGGTGACGTCGTCTGGGCTTGGAGAAGCTGTACCCGGTCGGCTCTGCTGCATCGCATGGTGTAGTCGTCTGCCTAGGGTCGCGCTCCAGCTGCGAATCGTCCATTCCACTGTCTCTAGTAACCGCACCCGGAGGTCTTGTAGAGCCTCTAGCCAGAAGTCGGGGCTGCCATCTATGGTAAGGGCAGGATCCGGACCCGGTTGGCTTATGGCTGCTCTGGCCTCCGCCTCGACCTCCTGCATCAGGTCTTGGAGTCTCATGCTGGCCATTCTTCTTTGGAGGGAAGCCACACCCGATCAACCGGTAAGACGTTCTGGTAGAGCTGGGGAAGATGTCTTCTCTCTCTGTCGGTGTGTCTATCTATGACACTCCCATTTCCTCTGGGCTTTCATAGTCCAATCGTGGGAAAAGTCTTTGGGATCCGCCCCCATGGTTGATTCGAGCAATCAGGGCGGACAAAGAGTTTGGCGCCTTTCGTCTTTAGCCCTCCCACAGTGAGGGGGGGGTTGACTCACTCTTGGGCTTCACGTGGCGGCTTCTTGTGGCGGGAACGCCATCTTGGGCGCCATCTTGACCCAATGGTGTAAAGGCGGGAAAGTTCTTTTAGGGACGAACAAAGTCCAATTGTAGACAATAAAGTCCAGTTTAAGCACAACATACCCGTTGGATAACGGGCCTGCTCGTATCCTGTTCGTGACGCCATTTTCTGACGCACACCAGGGGCCAGGGTTACTCCCGGTTTAGACAGGCGATTCTTCTCCTTCCTTGTCACGGGTGGACCGCGCCTGCCGGTAGTGGGGCCCGGTGTAGTGCAGATCAAAATTTAGGACGTCTTACGGGAACAGATTAAAAGGGGTTTTTAATTTGTTTTCTTCGTGACGCCACCTATGAGTAGATTCGGTAAGGACTACCGACGCTGCGGAACCTCCCGGGGTGATGGACAGCAGCAAGATGTTACGCTCCCCACAGGCTGAGCGGTGATCCCCGGGGGCTGGAGCTGCTCAAGATGTTGTGCGGCAGCTGCGGTTACCTTTAGTTCATGACGGACAGTTCATAAGGAGACACGGACACAGATAGTCTCTGCAACGGTTCTTTACTGTAACCAGCAGGCAGTACATGGCTTACAGTGGTTGAGTAGAAGACCGGGTGGACTCAGCAGTGATAGTGCTCCTCAGAGATCCGCAGTGTACCTCCTTTCTACCTCCTTAGCTTCTCTTGCCAGCGTCGCCCAGGAGTACCAGGTCGGGTACGGGGAGGCTGCTTCAATGCCCTATCCATGATGTACGTTCTGGATTCTTTGGGGAGCCTTGGGTCCCTCGGTGGGTACACCGCTGGTTAGACGACTGGAAACTGGCTGGTGGTGGGGTGCTCCTATAAAGCTGCTCCTCCACGGGGCTGGTTCGCGTGACAGAGGTGAATGCTGCCAGCTTCGTACCATGAACGGCTGTGATTGTGGGCACGGGAGTCTTTTGGGAACCGGTAGAAATGCCATTCCGGTGGTTAAGGCCTCAGGTGCTGACACCCGACCGGTGACGGGGCCCAGGGGGCCCGCACGGAGTGCGGAGCCCCCGCTCCTCTCCAAGTTCTGTGTTCTAGGTCCTCTCTAGATTCCAGACTCTTACTGTTCTGTTCTGACTAGATTATTCTGTGTTCTCTTCACTACCCTAACACTCCACCCACCAGGACCTAGGATTGGTCCTCTGTTCTAGGTGTTGTATGTTGGGTTGGATCTCAGAGTTAACTATTGCACTGCTTTGTCTAGAGAATATTGCAGCTGCAATACTCCCTTGTGACGCACTCGTTGCGGGGCGCCACATCAAGAAGCTGCAGTAAATGAAAATGCGACCACTCACTGCAGCTTCTGGAACATACTGGCAGCCATGGGGGGCTCTCAGATGTGAGAAGTGGTGATGTCACTAAGTTCAATGGCGTTCCTAGCCAAGGGCTTTCCGCTGCCGTCAGTGAACTTAGTTGAACCCGCTGCTGAATTTCCAGATTGCGACACATGGTGGCACAACTGTCCGGGAAGCCAGCAATGGGTTCATCTGCATAATGGGACCCTAAAGCTGTGAACTCAGTTGAACTTGCTGCCAGATTGCATGGTGCCACAGAAGTTCAAAAATCTTGTATTCGGGTCAAAAGAGATCACACTAAAAGCTCCCCACTGTCCTCAGTGAACTCAGTTGAACCTGCTGCTGGATTGTTTGATTGCAGGACATGGCGGCACAACTGTCAAGTAATTCAGCAGTGAGTTTATTAGAGTTCACATCTGTAGGTTATCACGGTGTGAACTCATTTGAAAATGCTGCCGGATTGCTGGACAGCTGTGCCGCCATGTCCTACAATTTGGCAGCAGGTTTAATTGAGTTCAATGAGGGTAGTGGGGAGCCCCCAGTCTGAACTCAGATGACCTGACTGTCAGATTGTCAGACTGCTGTGGCACCATGTGCTGAAAACCAGAAATCCAGTGGTGGATTAAACTGAGTTCAGAGCTGTAGGTTCCAAGGTGAGCCCACTGTTGAGTTTCTGGACAGCCGTGCCGACGTGTCACGCAATCCAAGCAAGAGAAAAAGTATTGTACTTCCTAGCACGCAATGTGTATAGGTGCAAAGCTAGACATGACACATTGTAACAAAAATCCAGCTGCATACCGACTACTAAGTTATGCAATCATGAATATACAAGACAATGGACTAGCATTATTTCTGCACCAGGGCCCCAAGCGGCTTGGGGGCCCCTCACCCTCAAGAAATCCCCCCCCCCGGTGGTCCTCGCCGACCGTCCGATAGCACACCCCCCCCAGTTCCTCACCGTCGTCTGCACCAGGGCCCCCGGGATGCAAGGTCCGCCACTGGATATATATGTAATATATGTATATATGTATATAGGACAGGAAAAAAAGTGCCGCAGTTTTTCTCTTGTTTAGATTATGATGTCATGCCCTCTGCTTGTGCACCCCTCCCCCACTAGCCTTAGGTGTTATTGTTCTCTGTTAGCAGGTTACTACTTACCCAGTAAAAAGGGAGGTTTTTAAATTCAGAGAGTCAGAGACTGAGTATAGGTTCCCAGTTAAGAGACACACCTCAACGTGGCTACTGGGTGAATATATACTGTACACCGTCATCTTTATATACTAAGTGTCTCATTTTGTATTTATATCTATCACCTTAGCTATAATGCTAGTCTATTTTCTTATATATTCATTATTGAATAACTTAGTCTTTAGAGTGCAGCTGGGTTTATTGTTACAATGTCCTGCAATCTGCCAGCGGGTTCAACTAAGTTCACTGATGGCAGCAGGGTAACCCTCATCTATGAACTCTGGTGAACTCAGTGATGTCACTGCTTTTCACAGCCAAGGGTCCCCTGAATCTGTCAGTGTGTCCCAGAAGCTGCAAAGAGTGGTCACGTTTTCCATAACTTCAGCTTCTGGATGCAGCAGAGTCAGGATCTATTTTGGGGTATTTTAGGAGTTAATAAATGGGTGAAAGAGGGTGTGTGTATTTTTCTGTGTATTTATTTCCTTTGACGTGCAGGTTAGTAATGGGGGTATCTCATAGACCCATCCCCATTACTAGACTAGGGCTTGATGGAAGCTGTGACCTTTTACCAATTACAGCTGTCATCAACCCCATATATCACCCTGATTGCCACCACACCAGGACAATTGGTATGAGTGGGGTACATTCCAGAATTGGTGCATCATTTGGAGTAAAAACTCCATGTAAAGGGGTTCAGCACAGGGCACAAGCCATCAGGTACAAACCCCAAACTTTATGGTTCGGGCTTGCTCATCCATAGAAATTAAAATAGAATGTTACCCATTGCCCTGCGGCTGTGAGGTCATGCTGGGAGTAATGGTACGAGACCAGCTGGAGCCTTGCAGGCTGCTGATCCTTGTTAGAAGGATATATTCCTATACTTTTAATAGACATCTAATTTTAAGGCATCACCAAATCCATTTACCGTAATATGGTACATGTATCATGTTGACTAAAAATGGAGCAGTGAAAACAACATAATTTAAGTTCTTACACTTCCAGTACATTAAGAGCAATGCAAATCTGGGGAAGGCTCCTAGCTCCACCACATTAACACATAGGAGGTAGAGGATGCAGTTTTTATCCTCCAAATGCATAGAAAGCATCGGAAAAGAAAATACATAAGGGTTATAATATCTCCATGACATATGTGTGTGTATCTGCCACAATATATAGTACCTGTCTCTGCCTTGTACACGAACATTGTACTTGTGTGTACAGTGTGTACCCTTTTCACATGTAAAGCGTCATGGAATAAATGGTGCTATAATAATAAATAATTACGGTATATTATAATAATATATTTAATATATTTGAGTCAATCAGTCAACAAAGCGAAAATGCTGAGAGTCCTTGTATGTGAAATGGTCTGGGGTAGCACTTTGTGCCTGACAACACTCTCAAGTTCACAATGAATTGTGAACGTCATTTTGTATCTATTTTGTCACGGAGATGAATGTAGCTTACTTTTTAGATCACATACTACATTACATAGCTTACCTCTTTTTCGTATATGAAGAGGACAATTGCCAGTACAACTTCTATCAATAGAATCAGCAGGAGCAAGATGAAGAACTAAGATATAGAAAAATGAAAAGTCATTCTGCAACATTTACAGAATTAAAGGCGTGAAAGCAAATATTTTTTTCTAACGGGAAATGATAGTGGGGACCATATCAGATTAATATATATATGCAGTACATTTAAATCAGATCATTTTATATTGTGAAAAGCAGTATTTCCAAATTTTGATAATTATTTTTAACGCTTACCTTTTAATGTACATACCTGACCCTTTTCTAAACATATAATTTAATTCCTTTAATGTTGGAGGGAGTGATCCAACCAGTGCAGATCCACAAGTTTACAAGCTTGAAACAGTATCCAAGAAATGGCTAGCAACACAGAGGACTTGAGCCGATACAATCTCACGGAAACTGAACATGAACCAGAGTCTACAGAGAGGCTACAGACTGGCCCCATATCTGGAGAAAGTCCCGGACCCCAGAGACCGCAAGATCCTCAGCCAATGTAGACTCAGTGCCCACAGTCTGGCCAATGAATCTGTCTAACACAGGCAGAGTTACAAGCCCAGGGAGGACAGACTGTGACCACACTGTGACCTGGAGGCTCTGGAAGATGAAACCCACTTGCTGTAACATTGCACCAAATACTCAACAGTGAGGGACACTTGCTTCAGGAGACTCTATGATCTCTTCCTTGATTTTAGCCCCATGAAGGAGGAAGAGAAAAGAAATATCCTGCTTGTTGAAGAAGAGAGCGCAGTAGGGATGGTGGTGCGATATGTGAGCGAATGTCATAGACTTCGTGAAAGAGAACTATGATATGCCATAGCCCCCACTCTGAATGTGCCATCATCCATCGTTCCTTCAATCCCAACCCTGAATATTTCCCCATCCACTGTTCCTATAGCCCACACCCTGGATGTGCCCCCATCTATCATTACTATAGTTCCTACCAATTATCCTCACAGTCCCATCCTTCTTATAACCTTGCTTAGGCAAAACTAATGTGTATATAGACCTTCCAATAAAGTTTCTTTAAATCTTTCAATCTCACAATAGCCCGAATATACATATTTTTGGATCTAACTAAGTATAACCCTAATGGCCACTTTACACGCAGCTACAGGTAACAGGTTTTCCACAGGTAACTTACTGGCTGCAGTGAAATCATGGAGACATGGTTCTATCTTGTTGCTGTGTATAAATGGAACTATGTCTCCATGATATCACTTCAGCCAGTAAGTTACCTGTGGAAAACCTGTTACCTGTAGCTGCGTGTAAAGTGGCCATCAGACTCGCTCTGCTAAGGAAGCTACCCCATTCCAATATCTACCTATACTCACATATTCTCACATTATAGGCATTAGATGTGCTCTATCTAGACCACACTTTGGACACCTATATGTATTTCAAACTCCAATCTCCAAATGTATAGCATTTTATATGCTGTATGGAGAAGAAGGATTTGAGGCATCATTTGTAATTCAGATAAGGATAAAATGGGCATTAATTTTAATAGCTCATTCCATTGTTCCACAGAAATGAGACCTACATCATCCTCCCATTTTCATCTTATGTTCAAAGCATACTTATTCAAATATGAGGTTAATAAAAGCTTATATATAGGAAATTAGACCTTTTTGCATCTATGGCTGTGGTAATTAAAATTATTATAGGACATTTTCCAATATTAAAAGCATTACTTTTAATGCATGATGAAGTTGTAAATGCAGTATAATTTGAACATAGATTGCTATTGGACACCATATGTTTTTCCCTCTTTCTTATTTAAGTATCTTTATTTCATTTTTCAATATATAATGGGAACAGTCACAGATGTAACTGAACAGCATAGCATCAACATGCCCTGAACAGAGCCAAAGCCGTGTTACCACTACTGTGAGACATGCGATAGATTTGCTGAATCTCGCATCGGCATAACCCGGCATGGCTGCCCGCTTCTCGGAGAGGAGCATGCAGCTCAATAGAAATACAGGCAGCTGCATACTCCTGTCCGGAAAGTGGGTGGTTGTGCAAGGATGATGCAATGCGGGACTTGGCAAGTCTCTCGCAATTGTGGCCTAAAGCCAGCCATACACATAAGGCCAGTTTCACACATACATGTTTTGTGGTCTGTTCTTGAAGTGCAATGCACGGTCTTGTGACACGTCTCTTCCTGGGTTAGTAAAGTGAATCACAGTCCAAGAACAAATCGCAAAATATGTATTTGGAAAACCTGCCTTAGACTCCTTCTGACAGCAGAATTTTGAGGAAAAAAAAGGGACTATCGGGAAATAGGGTTGGATTTCAGCATGTCCAATCATTTGGTTCCAAAGGAAATAACCTGAGTGGTACCTAGCATCAGCTTACTCTCCTCTTCCTATGTAGAACACATACAGTAGACACTCAGTAAAGGCAAAAAATGATCAGTTGAACAAAGGTATGGAAAAATGTATCTAATGTGTGTGTTCCATGTAGATTGTATATTGCCCAAATATGAATTGTCCTACATAACAAAATAATCTATTCTGTAAGAAAGCTATTAGCTGGTCACTGCAATAGACCATAGTGAAATCTCAAAAATACAAGTAGACTGGGCAACTGTCATGAGTGTGCCATGGCCTGATATGACCTTGGGGTGATTTGGGTTCAGAAGGTGACAACATTTAGCTGATTATAGTTGCTCTTTAGTGCCCGCTTGTTGCTTATGCTGAGAAGGAATTTATGTAATTCCATCCTGTACAGAATGGTCAAGGTTTCTTTCAATCCTGCTGGGATTTTATAGGTAGTTGTTATCCCAGATGCAGCCACTTCTTTCCTCTACATATATCTACAGTTTGCTCACCTCTATGCTGGCAACAGTTTAATGTATGCTAACCTGTGAAGTAGCTGTCTTTGGAGAAGGCTGTGGTCATCTTCTTCCAGGAGAAGAATTGGAGACTATGTTGAATGTGTTTCCTCCTTCCTTGTGTTGTCTTTATACTAGTATTAAGACTAGTATCTTGCTGGCTTGTGCACTAGACAGGGCTAGCTCAATTTCAGCCAGGGCCTAGACATGTGATTGCACAAGGGGTGAAGGACCCATCTAGAGATGTTAAGGAGCTCAGGGATCATAAAGAGGTGAGTTCAGATAGTCACCCTATCTTAAGGGCCTTTCTTTTTATCTTCCTTGTTCTACCCTCCACTGGTGCCACATGATGAGCGGTCCCTTGCTCCAGCATGACTAACTGAAGTGGTAAAACATTCCTGAACTGGATCTCAACACCAGACTCAAGTCATTGCCATTGCTGCTGATTATGGGGATGGGCTTGTTTCCATCGATCCGTACAAATGTTTTTGTATGTTTTTAGTAATGGTAGCTATCTAAACAGACACTTTTTTTTAATCAAACCTAATATCTTACTAAGCATTTGCCCAAAAAATCAGATCTCTGAGAATATGTTCCTCAATTTTGCTAAATATCACGTATACAACATTAAAAATATTTATTTAGTTACATTTTCTGAATGTATTAAAATAATTTACACCAATACTTACAGTAAGAAGTAAGCATTTGTTTTCTTTTATTGCTCCCATACATCCTAGAAATCCGAATACCATTATAATGCAGCCAAACAAAATAAGGACATTGCCAATTGTAATAGACGGACTATCGGGAAACAGGGTCCCATAAACATTGTGAACAACAAAGTAGATTCCAATGGCTATTATGGTACATCCGGTAACCTAGAAAAGGTGGACAATATCAGAACAGGTTTAGACTTCATGAATGAACCCTAAACCATAGGATTCACAAAGACAGGAAAGCAAACAATATCATGTACCAACATTCTAGTACAAAATTAGTGGATTGATGTGTCTTATTCAAGTGTGTTTGGTAAAATTGCTAAACAATATATTGGAATCTACAAATAACTTAACACTACCTGCAAGCCGGAATAAGAACATCAAGTATTAGGTATTAAAGGAAACCTGTCATGTCCCCAAACACTATAAATCTGCAGATATGAAGTGAATAAAGATTAATACAGTTAGTTACAATGATGTTTTGCCATCTTACTGAAAGCGCAGCTACAGAGAGGAAATTACCTGTATTCCTCCTGGGAGCCGCCGACTTTGTAATAAAAGTGTGTCCGGAGCCACTTCAGTCACTTAATACAGTGGCCCTAAGCACATTACGTCACTTTGATTGACTGTAGAATCTGCACAGATGTACGTACAGTGAGCTGTCAAAGCACTGGGACTTGCTTACAGCTGCTGCTCACTGTTTATTGATTGGTGACTGAAGCTGCTCCTGTGCCTGTATGACTAAAAGCCAGTGGCTCCTGAGAGGGAAAATCTGTTCCAATATCTAATGTTAATATCTCACTTTGAGAAAGCTGTGGATACAATGAAGCGCAAATAGGGTCTTATCCTGGTCACATACAGTAAGACAGTAATATTGGTTTGCTCCCCTAGCAGAGTTGTGTAACACACAACCAAGTTTAATAACATAAACAGCTGTCACAGAAATACACATGCCAAGAATCACTTAGGTAGACAAGAAACTGGATATAGGTAGTGGATAAAAAAAATCTGTGCTGCTGTGAAAAGGATAAAAGACTGAATGCAAAAATATATAAAATTATGCAGGTGGTCTTATTCTTGACGCGTTTCGAAGTGTTTCGTACGTCTTCCTCAGGAAACCAACCAAATATAAGAATAATACCTTCTGCATAATTTTTTTCCATTATCATGTTTATTAATTTTCTCGATCAACATCAAAAAGAAATACAAATCAAAGACAAAAACTTTGATACAAACAACCAAAAACACCCCGTTATTGACAGTATAGACCTAATAATCAAATAAGTAGTCTATATTCACCAAGAAATCTCTTAAGGCCCAGTTACACACGCAGATAATTGTGCAAAGATTGTTCGCAGATCTCTGGTTGCAGTGAAATCATGGACACATTGTTACATTTGTACACGGCCACAAAATGTAACAATGTGTCCTTGACTTCACTGCAACTAGAGATCTGCGAACAATCTCTGCACAACTATCTGCGTGTGTATCTGGGCCTTTAATCACACCCTACTATGAGACAGATAATGTCAATCAACTCAGTCGTCATGGACAGATGAATGCAATGACATTCATAACATGTAGCAAGATGTCAAAGTTTCAGTTTCCTTAACATGCCCTGTAGGTCCTGCGTTGCATACCACTCAGAATTTTTAAATGGCAGTACTGTCTGTCAAATTTCTTCTTGTATTAGTAATCATTCCATAAACGGTCTCCAGATTGCAAAGAAACGATTCGTCCATTTGTCTTTATTACGTTCTGCCTCCCTTCTATCTGTTGTCATTAATGTTGTTAGTTCATGTGTTACTTCAGACTAGTCTAGGAGTCATTTGTGTAACCACACTTTCAAGATAAGTCTCTTTGCCACCATGGCTATAACATGTAATAGTCTGGTTGATTTTTCACCTGTGGAACGGCCACTGAGGGAGTGGAACAGCCACACTTATGGGTCTAGCTCGACCAGTCCACCACATACAGTTCGTGTCAGGGTCTGTATATGCTCCCAAAAGCGCCCGACTACTGCACAACTCCATAATCCATGAAATAAATCAGCTTTTTCAGTGCCACATTTTGGACAATGTTGTAATCTGTTGGGGAATTGTATATTTGATGTTAAATTAAATCCACGAATTTCCCTATACATAAATGTATAATTCGAAACTGAGAGTCTCTCCACCTCTCATCTGTGACATATTTTTTAAGGGTGACCAATCCACTAGTGATTTTCTTCTCCAAATCTTCTGTAGTAATTTGCTTTTCCCATGCTTTCAACAATCACTCAGGGCCCGGTGGAAGCACACCATCCCTGAGCTTTTTATAGATGTACGAAACAGTAATATCCCCAACATCCAAGGTAACTAAGTCATCCCATGGATTATTGCTGCACTCCCTGGAAACATCTATCTTTGCATGACATGAAAGTGAGAGTTAGAAGGTGAGAGTTAGTCAGTTGGAATTTGTCCAGGGTCCCCCATCCTGTTAACCGTCGTCTTTCTTCCCCATGAATCAAATCTCCCATTGTATTTACTCCTCTTTCCCTCCAAGCCCTAAAGAGGACATTCTCTCTCCCCAACTTAAAATCAACATGAGCCCATGGATTTAAGTATCTCGATACCCTCCAAGCCAGATTCAATTTTTTTCTAACTGCCTTTCAGCAAACTGTGGTATCTCGTGGTAACTAATGCCAATTTAATATTTTGCAGGATACTTGACCAAGATGCATGAAGAAGAGAAGTCGGCTCCCAGGGCTTGCAAAATTCTGCCTCTAACCCATAATTGGAGTACTAATTCGATTTCTTTAACCAATCTATTATATGACGGACAATACGCGCCAGGTTATATCCCCTAACACCTGGCAATCCTTTCCCTCCTCTATCCTTTGGGAACATTAGAGTTTGGATAATATCCGTACTCTCTTCCCTCTCTACAAAAACCTAGAGAATGCGCTATTGATTCGTTTGACATCAGTGAGGTGCAACAGCAGTGGGACAGTCTGTAGAGGGTATAACAACTTAGCAAAACTGATCATCCCGATCAGATGGCACCTCCCCAGCAAAGACAACGGAAGGTTCCTCCATCCTTCTAACTCCTTCTTTATCTTTGTGATTAGTGGATCATAGTTTAGCGAGTATAAAGATCCCGAGGCTCTTTCCAAGTAAATTCACAAATACTTAATATAGTTGGGAGCTATCTTAATACCACTGAGATGTTTAGCTCCCTCCCCCCCTCTCCCATAACCATTGTTTAACATCAAGATCTCACATTTTGACCTGTTCAATTTGAACCCAGGGAAGGTCCCAAAAATATCCACCTGATGTAACAATTCATCTAAGTCTCGCTGTGATTCTTTTAAGAAGACAATCACATTATCAGCAGAAAACACCGATTTAACTACCTTGCCCCATATTTTAATACCCTCAAATACTTCACCATCATTGAGGAAGCGAAAGAGTGGCTCAATAGCCAGGTAAAAAAGTAGAGGTGATGAGAGACAACCCTGTCGGGTGCCCTTTTTCAGGGCAAACGCATCCGACAGGTACCCTGGGGTATACACCCTCGCCCATGGGTTGGAGTATAAGGTGTAAAGGAAAGTTTGAAAAGTCCCCTGCAGACCTATGGTGTCCAAAATTGAGTTCAGCCACGTCCAGCTCACATTGTTGAAAGCCTTTTCACACATCCAATAATAACATTGCTGGAGACCCACCACTCATCGTCCTGGACCCCCTTACCGCATCCAGCACCAAAATTGCCTTCTTAAGGTTACCATCAGCAGATCTCCCCTTAACAAAACCCGTCTTTTGTTTACCTATAACTCTTGATAAAAACTGAGCCAACTTGTCCGCCATCAGCTGGCTAATACTGTACTAAAACCCTTGCTGCATACTACAGATAATGCAACATGTTATATTGACTGGTCCTTTTCAAGTACAGGTTTCGTTTGATTGCATCTATTTGAGCTCTGATGTAACCATATTTGGCTGGCTTCACACCACGGTTTTGTTCCTGTACGTGGGATCATGTTTTTTGCAGGACCCCATGGACAGGAACAGACAGGACGGGATGTGTAGAAAAGTGTGGCCAAATATAGTCCCGGATCCTGTTTCCGGATCCTGTTTTTTGCAGGATTCGTTTTCTGCTGCTGTCCTTGCTGCTGAAGTCTGCCTGGTGTCTGCTCTGCCGCTGTCCTTAGTGCTGAATTCACAGCCTGTGCATGAAATACTGCTCTCCATGGTGCTGAAGTTAGGACGGCAGGATGTCTGAGCATGCTCTGTGCAAAAAATCGGATCTGTGAAACAATTTGATTTTTTCACGGATCTGGCTCCCATAACATGGGCATGGGAGTCTAGCCCTGGATCCGTTTCTGTCCGAGTTTGTTTGATTTTTTCACCGGAGCCCAAAAATGCTGCAGGCTCCGATTTTGGGCATGATGAAAAAACAGACAAAAACTAAATCGACACAGAATGCACAAAATTGGATGGCCAAATAGGACAAATCCGGCACCATAGGGATACATGGGAGTTAAAACGGGATCAGGTTCTGTCCGGTTTAAACCGGACAGAACCTGATGCACAATATCGTGGTGTGAAGCCAACCTAAGACTGGTTTCACACTACCTTTTATTTCAAATCAGGCAAGATCAGGTTTTTCAGCAAAAACTTGATCTTTTCATCATAGAGTTTTTTGCCGATTCACTTTAACGGTGTCAGGTAGCAACCTGAAGCAACTGGACTCTACCTCACATCATTAAAGTGAATGGGCAAAAAACTGGACCCTGAAAGGATCAAGTTTTAGCTGAAAACCTGATCTTGCCTGATTGTTAAAACCAGTAGTGTGAAATCAGCCTAAGGCCGGCTTCACACCACGACCAGATCCGGTCCAGGGCTGTCAGGGGTGAACCTGACAGCCCGGACCAGATCTGGACACAGGACTAGAGGGCGAAATATGCCCTCCGGTCCGGTGTGCAGCCGGATGGCTCAATTGCAGTCACAGCTGCTGATAATTTAGGACCGCGGCTCGCTCCCTGCTGAACTGTCAGCAGGGGACAGCTCCGTGGTGCTGAAGTTTAGCGCCAAGCGGCGCTGAGCTTCAGCACCCGGCGTCCGGCTCCCAGATGCAGCTCCGGTGCGATCCAGCGGCATAGACCCCCCACGTTAGGGGGCGCCAGATCGCACCAGACCGGGAGGATCCGGGAGAATCCGGAAAGATCAGCTTTTTTCCCCCAGACACATGGAAACCGGATGGCAGAAAACTGCCATCCAGCTCCATCCGGCCCCATAGGATGCTATGGGGCCAAAATCCGGTCCGGGGCTGTCCCGGCTCAGATAAAACCATGGTGTGAAGCAGGCCTAAGATGACACTACTCCTTTAGAAATACATTGAGATGTGCTTGTTTTGTAAATGTGTTCTATACTGAATAACTGCATATATAAATATTTAAACTTACCCAAAATAATAAATTGAAGGCAAAAAGTGTATACTTCAGTATTTTAATATATTTTCCCATGTTTACTGCGATGTATAATTCTGGAAAATGAAAAAAAAACATGATGACACGTGAAGTATAAATGACAATAACTTAGTTTTATTATCTTACAAATGATTTAATTCTTATAAATTGCATTATGTACTTGGTGCAAAGTATTAGGGCACAGGTACCAGGGACTGCTGAGATGCCACCACTATATGTCTGAAAATCGGGGTTTTAAAATTGATTGTTAAATGGTTGTTAATTGGTTTTGCAACATTAACAATAAACTATTTAAAAATGGCGGTGGCTCATATGCCTGAACTAGTGGCGTACTGCCATAAAGACAGCCAGCATGGCCACTATGGGGGTCTGTGAGTCAGGGGAGCACTGCCCTCCCCTTCTGGTTATTGCACATTCAACTGTATATGTATCCTTCATCATTCTCCCGCTGTGTTTGATATCCGAAGTCTCAGCACAGCGGTTGTGATGACTTCACTACAGTACGCTTCCTTAAGCTGTGCAGAGCTGCAGACTACACACTGAGGAGACTGGAGCAGTGGGTGAACAGGGAGAGGGGTATTTTTTTTAATCAGTGAGTTCATTGGTGGCCATAATACTATAGGGAGGACTATGGGATGAATTATACTACATTGAGGATTATTGAGTGTATTTTATTATATGGGGGATTATAAAGGATGCATTAAATAATGTGGAGGACTAATCAGTGTGCATTATACAATATCTAGAACTACGTGGGGTGCATTAAACTATATGGAGTACTATGCGAAGTGCATTATATTATAGATGACAATAGGGTACATTATACCTTTTGGAGAACTGTTGGGTAGGCATCACACTATATTATTATTCTATATTGTGTACTATGAAGTATACCATATACTATATGAAAAACTATGAGAAGTGCATTATATTATGGATGACTTTAGGGTATAGAGCATGCATTATATGATGTGGAGGACTAATGGATATAAATTATACTATATGGAGAAATATTGGGTATGCACTATACTATATGGAGAGCTATGAGGTGTGAATTTTTCTATATTGTGGACTATGTAGTGTGCTATATACTATATGGCGGACTATTGGGTGTAAATGATAAAATGTGGAGGACTATGAGTTGTGCATTATACTATATAGAGGACTATGAAGGTGTGGGGGTGCATTATACTATATGTAGGACTATAGGGAGTGCATTATACTATATGGAGGTCTATGTGGGAACATCATACTATATGGAGGATTATGGGGTGCATTATACTATATGGCGGACTATGTTGATGCATTATACTACATGGAGAACTATGGGGTGCATTATACTATATGGAGAACTATGGGGATACATTATACAAAATGTGGAGCTAAGTGTCTCGCTCCTGCCCATCTCCTCTTCAAGACCAGTATGAACAATGCCTTTCATCATGTATCAGGCCCTCATAATTTGACTTTGCTTCTTCTTTTAACCCTAGATATAATATTTTGCCTAAAAATCACCAAACGAAACAAACCCTAAGGACCGCATTTTCAGTGAAAAACAGCATTAAGACGAATGTTATTTAATAAGGCAGTGCAGACAGATGACTTATTTTTTTCACTGACCCAACCTGTGTGAGAAAATTTGCAGCATGCTCTACTTTTTCTGTTAATTGGAAGAGACTCACCTATTCAAATCTTTAGGTACGAGAAAAATATCAGATGCCAAGTATAGCATCCAATTCTGTAACACAGAAAAGTGTAAACAATTCTGTAAATTTTTTATTACTGCTACTATAAAAACAATTTGTGTAGGGACTACACATGGATGACAAGTGATAAAAAAATTGTCACACTTTTCCCAATGAAAATTGGACTGATGTTTTTATACACTTGTGGCACGTATCTCACAGCAGACTTACCTGCAATTCTATGGAAGATACACAGCAATGTCCAGGTGTTAACATGCACATTCTGTTGCATATTTCACCCCTCTACATTAAAAGTTGCTGAAATTTGGATTGAAAATAAACAGCAAAAATATATAACTTATTTGCTTTTATCTAAAAATCTGTTCTGCGGGTCAGTTTCCAAGCAGAGAGATTCTGAAGCACGTGAAAAAGATTTGTTTAATTGAACTTCTAGTTTGTACAGGAAATGTGTATTTTTATTTTCTATTTGAAATACACCTAGAAAATTCTGATTACATATAAATCAAACCCTTTAATTCGGGATCAGTAAGGAAAGTGGTAAAACCTGTTTATCTGAATTTAAAATTAAATTGAACTTTATTTCATCATTCTTATCCCTTTTTTGATTACGGTATCTATTCTATGTCTGGTCTAAGTTTAGAGCAATGAATCATATGCAATAATGTTTTTCATCCTGATCTACTATATTGTACTATAAGTAGGGGTATTTTTTTTTTTACATATTTCTTTGTTTTTTTGTAAATTTTTAACAAACATGAAAAACCCTGAACTGAAATATAAACACACCCAAAACCTCGAGTGCTAAAAATAAATATGATGTAACAGGAAATACACAAAGTTTCATAACTGCTTTTACAGATATAGTCTTTTCACTTTTGGAAGTAATGTACAGTTGTGGCCAAAAGTATTGACACCCCTGCAATTCTGTCAGATAATACTCAGTTTCTTCCTCAAAATGATTGCAATCACAAATTCTTTGGTATTATTATCTTCATTTAATTTGTCTTAAATGAAAAAACATAAAAAGAATTGTACTAAAGCCGAATTGGATCTAATTCCACACCAAACATAAAAAAGGGGTGGACAAAAGTATTGGCACTGTTAGAAAAATCATGTGATGCTTCTCTAATTTGTGTAATTAACAGCACCTGTAACTTACCTGTGGCACCTAAAGGTGTTGGCAATAACTAAATCACACTTGCAGCCAGTTGATATTGATTAAAGTTGACTCAACCTCTGTCCTGTGTCCTTGTGTGTACCACATTGAGCATGGAGAAAAGAAAGAAGACCAAAGAACTGTCTGAGGACTTGAGAAAACAAATTGTGAGGAAGCATGAGCAATCTCAAGGCTACAAGTCCATCTCCAAAGACCTGAATGTTCCTGTGTCTACCGTGCACAGTGTCATCAAGACGTTTTAAAGCCCATGGCACTGTGGCTAACCTCCCTAGATGTGGACGGAAAAGAAAAATTGACAAGCGATTTCAACGCAAGATTGTGCGGATGGTGGATAAAGAACCTCAACTAACATCCAAACAATTTCAAGCTGCCCTGCAGTCCAAGGATACAACAGTGTCAACCCGTACTAATCAAAATCAGAGGGAAGGGGAAGGGGTGGTGCTGCCACTGGATATTACCTGAGAGCCGGTCAGTGCAAAGGAGTGGAATGTCTGTAATCCTATTTGACTTAAACAAGAAAACTCCAGCACTTGGCGATATCTTCATAATAGTTCATTTATTTGTGCAGATTAAAAATGAACACACAATTGAAAGGGAGACATGACCCCACGCGTGAAAAGAAAGAAGACCAAAGAACTGTCTGAGGATTTGAGAAAACAAATTGTGAGGAAGCATGAGCAATCTCAAGGCTACAAGTTCATCTCCAAAGACCTGAATGTTCCTGTGTCTACCGTGCACAGTGTCATCAAGACGTTTAAAGCCCATGGCACTGTGGCTAACCTCCCTAGATGTGGACGGAAAAGAAAAATTGACAAGAGATTTCAATGCAAGATTGTGTGGATAGTGGATAAAGAACCTCCACTAACATCCAAACAAGTTCAAGCTGCCCTGCAGACCAAGAGTACAACAGTGTCGACCTGTACTATCCGTCAGCGTCTGAATGAAAAGGGACTGTATGGTAGGATACCCAGGAAGACCCCACTTCTTACCCTGAGACATAAAAAAGCCAGGCTGGAGTTTGCCAAAACTTACCTGAGTAATGTTCTCTGGTCAGATGAGACAAAAATAGAGCTTTTTGGGCAAAGGCATCAACATAGAGTTTACAGGAGAAAAAAAGAGGCATTCAAAGAAAAGAACACGGTCCCTACAGTCAAACATGGTGGAGGTTCCCTGATGCTTTGGGGTTGATTTGCTGCCTCTGACACTGGACTGTTTGGCCGTGTGTATGGCATTATGAAGTCTGAAGACTACCAACAAATTTTGCAGCATAATGTAGGGCCCAGTGTGAGAAAGCTGGGTCTCCCTCAGAGGTCATGGGTCTTCCAGCAGGACAATGACCCAAAACACACTTCAAAAAGCAATAGAAAATGGTTTGAGAGAAATCACTGGAGACTTCTAAGGTGGCCAGCAATGAGTCCAGACCTGAATCCCATAGAACACCTGTGGAGAGATCTAAAAATGGCAGTTTGGAGAAGGCACCCTTCAAATATCAGGGACCTGGAGCAGTTTGCCAAAGAATAATGGTCTAAAATTCCAGCAGAGCATTGTAAGAAACTCATTGATGGTTACCGGGAGCGGTTGATCGCAGTTATTTTGGCTAAAGGTTGTGCAACCAAGTATTAGGCTGAGGGTGCCAATACTTTTGTCTGGCCCATTTTTGGAGTTTTGTGTGAAATGATCAATGTTTTGCTTTTTGCTTCATTCTCTTTTGTGTTTTTTCATTGACGACAAATTAAATGAAGATAATAATACCAAAGAATTTGTGATTGCAATCATTTTCAGGAAGAAACTGAGTATTATCTGACAGAATTGCAGGGATGTCAATACTAACAATGAAGATTTGCAGTTTCTCAAAATGATGGACTCCATCAACTGCCACATTACGATTAGGATGGTACAATCTGTGAGGAATGCTGCACTAACAGAGTATGGCTGAACTACGCCAGTGCTAAGTAAAATTATATCCTTTTCAGCTTGGAACTCACTGTAATTTCTAAATTAACTGTATATTTATAGTTGCCGTATATGTGAGTGGTACGACTGAGTTGCGGTAGATATATGGGCTATCAAATTGTGCAACCAATTTATAAGATCCCATATGTGAATTACATACTTTTATTAGAAGCAAGGGTTGCTCTGTGTCCTGTAGGAAATAATTCACTTAGTTTTGTAATATGGCTGGGTAAGAGGGTAGCATGGGCTCAATGCAATAAACATAGACACACGCCATGATCAGCATTTCAGCGGATGAAAAAGTTTTCCAACAGTAGAGATCAGACATAAGCAGACAGAGGGAGAACAGGGAAGTAGCAGAGAATCATCTGCTTCTTAGCTAGCTTGCAAGTTGGGGTGAGTAGTACTCCATATAAAAAGTGAACTACCCAGGGATTTAAGTGGGGCCAAAAAAAAAGTACATATCTCAAAGCTGGACCGAAGTTGTTGAAGACTAGGCCACCTGCCTAGCCACCGTTATTACTGAGGGAGTGCAAGAACTGACACTACAGAGGACGGAAGAAAGATGTATTCCTGTGAGGAATGATTCTGCCAAATTTACAAAGTTTAGGAGCATTACTCATGAAAGGGACTCGCTATGATTTGTGACCTGCAGAAAAGTCAATATCCTGTCGATAAATGGTGAATATCGCAGTAAGCAGCAGGCAGGTTCCCTTTATGTCACATTGTTGTTGCATTTATAGTGATGCAACATTACATGATATCATCTAATTGCTGCTGTGTAAAGTTTTGTCACTAAGAATGTAACTACTGATTCATAGTTCATATAAAGGACATGTGATGTGTGGAAAAAAGTTGTAATATTTAGTACTGTAAATTACATAATTTCATTATATCGAAAAGTTTTCAGTTATCCTTACTATATTGATGCCAGAGGTTGTGCCCGATCATGGCATCACTATTTGTTTACTGTTATTTTACAAGGTTGATATGTTGGCACATTATCTGTGCTATTGCATTCATTTGAAATTAAAGCTATAGTTTCTTGCAATCTCTTGTGATTTGTGTTTGATGTGCACGGAGGCTGCCCAACCATATGCCCAAGGTGGGTAGCAAGTGGGAAGCTCTGAGGGTACATGTGGATTGGATCTACTATGTACTGTGCAGGAGATGATGCAGAATGTGTGATGTCGTGGAAAGCACATGAAGTGTCTAAGCATACTTAAATCTGGTCTTCATGGTGACAGCTATAACTGTCAGATATAACCTATATTAAGCAAATTGCAGGACTGGAGGATAATAGTGCCAATTTGGCTAAGGCTAGGGTCAGGCCAGGGTCACACATTAGCACTGGTTCCATTTTTGGAATCAGTTTTAGCACTTTTTTTTCTAAGTCCAAAAACTGATGCAAAAAAACAGATTATATATTAAAAAAAACGCTATCCGTTTTTTTCTGCACCCAAAAACGTTCCTAGGAGCGTTTTTTACCCAAAAACATTGCTGGCAACGTTTTTGGGTGCAGTAAAAAAGTGGATCCGTTTTTCCTAGCAATTTTTGGCAAAAAATGACTAAGTCCAAAAAGTGTTCCTAAGCACAGGAGGCTCAAAAAGGACCCTAAAAAAAACGGATTTGTCACGAGAAACACTCTGAAAAACGGATTGGCATGTGTGACCCTAACCTAAGCAGTGGGAGTAGAAGAGGCTTCTTGTTGCTGTCCTGTGCAAGGAAGACCAAGTGGAACTACCGTCACTGAGTGATGGTATGGAGAAACGTATACAAAACTCTCTCAGTGAAACACTAAGGACCTGTGTCCACAATCTGGATTGGAAGTGTTTTGGACACAGCGTATTTTTGCTGCATTCAAAACTCTGCGTAAAGCACAGTGGATGGGATTAATAGGAAATGAGGTTTCTTTTTAACGTCGTGTCAACTGACCTGCAATGCAGGTTTTCAATCTGCAGCATGTCAATTTCTTGGCCAGAGACATGTGAGTTTATTGTGCTGGAGAACACAGAAGATGCAGTGAAAATACACTGCGTCCAAAATGCCACACAACCCTGAATGTGGAAATGTACCCTAATTATGCATAGATGTATTGTAGAGGCAACAGCAAGACCACCCCCAAAAAGGGAAAAGTTATCCAGGTAGTGGTGAAAGACTCTCTACTTATCTATCCTTAGTAAATGGTGAATATTTTGTTGCTTAGAGGATGATCCAGCATGGGTAGTTTGGTAATGAATTAGGGTTTTCCTGGTGGAGATATGTCCTTAGAAAGTTAGCACACATGATAACATAACATCCACATGATAACCAACAGCACTCTGACTGCTGTTAGGTACCATGGTAAAATCATTAGAACCATTGTCAAACCCTACACGGTTGAAATGAGCCTTGGTCTTCTCCTAGTGCAGGACAATGCCTGGCTTCATGTGGCCAGAATGTGCTGGCAGTTCTTGGATACAGAAGCAATTGGCGCCATTGATTGACTTAAATCCAATTGAAAACTTCTAGAACTTTCTCTCACTGTATCCAACGCAAAAAAGTAGCACCAAAAACTGTCTATAAGCTCACTGACTCCCCAATTCAGGTCTGGGAGAACGTCCTCAAGGACACCATCCACTGTCTTTATTTAAAAGACACATGCCTTATTAGGTTTATATTGATGTTCATACCACAGGTGAGATTGCCATTAATTAAGTTGTCTCAGTGTAAAGGAAATCCCTTTCTTAAAAACAAAGTATGGCCATGTCCACACACCTCCGCTGTAAGTATTTAGCGGTTCTCCGCTAAATAATTAGGTTTTTCCCGAGAAGCGGAGTTGCGTGTGTGTGGGCGCTTTCTGCGGACGCAGCCCACGGTTTCCCGATGTGTATCGTGGTAACCATTTAACACAGTAGGCTGCCTAGTGTCCGCTTTCCCAGAGCGGACAGGGAAACGCTGCTAGCAGTGTTTTTCTGAGCGCTCGGCTTAACACTAGAACTACTGCACTCGTGACACCTACATAGAAATACATAGTGCAAAGTAGTCAAAATGACTACCTCAGTAGTTCTAGTGTTAAGCGGACACTAGGCAGCCTACTGTGTTAAATGGTTACCACGATACACATCGGGAAACCATGGGCTGCGTAAACATACTTACCTTACCTTGAATCCATTGATTACTGTGTTCATCAGCTGGTAACGGCACCCAGTGGTAGCAGTAATACCCCGTGCTATTTCATCATAGGAGAGACACAGTGAGCTCAAGCATCTTTCTAATAATAACACAGTATTATATAGATTCTAAATAAGATTATACAGTTATTGGTTGTCTTAAAGGGACATGCCATGCCTATGGATGATTCTTTTCAATACAAGCAAACATTTTCGGCCATTATAGACATAGCAACCCTTTTTTAAATTTACAGTGCATTGTCTTGGAGATCAACCACTGCTGCTAGGCATCAAAATGTGTGCAGTGCTCACAAGTGCTCTTGTATTGAGCTTGTAAGCACTGTTTAAGGTGGAGGGGATACCTGGAGCGTACCAGGTTTGTATAACTAACTGGCCTAATAAAGATTCTTGAGATAGAGGATGAAAAATGTGATTCTCTGAGCGCTGTCACAGGAAGAGGAGCACAAATGATTACTGGAGATTTACTTCAAATAGCTTAAAACAACATGTTTCAAGGATGGTCTGTCTTCTTCATCAGTTATGATTCAAACAGTAAACTAATCACAATATAAAGCAAACATCGCAGATGTGGTACAAAATCATATTAACTGTTTCTTGGCCTATACATACAATATTTAGCAAGAATCGTCTAAATTACCCCTTCATAGATTAAAAGGAACCAACCAGCAGGTTTAAGTGATTTAAAGTGAAGCCAGTGCCTTACATGCACTGGGATACTGAGTGCAATCATACCTTTAATTCAATGATTCCATGAATGATTGCAGAGAAAACTGTTGTCAAAAAAACAGTGCAGCAAATTAGCATAAGTGCAGCACACCATCACTATGAGGGGCTGGATAACTTTGTATTACTCCCCTGTTTGCTCTAAGCCAAACCCTCCTCCCTCCCTGTCAGTATATACCAGTCACATTAAGTCTGACTTTGTGCTTGGTGATAGCACAATGTCAGGCTCCTATGTGCCCATCACTCCCTCCCTTCTGTGTCTCCGGATTCTCAGGCTTCTCACTGCTTCTTTTCTGATTGTCTGTGATTCAGTCACCAGAGAGCAGGAGAAGACCCCGCCGCCTCCAGCATCTCTGCGTCTCCCGAGCTCAGCTCTCTTCTCACAGTCACAAGTCTGTGAGCAGAGACCGGGGACGTGCAGACTGGAGGGGGGGATCATCTGCTCTCCGGATCACAGACAATTTTGTTTTTGTGTTTTCGTTTATTCCTCTCTTTCAAATGCTGTAACGTTTTTATTCTTCCATCCACATAGCCATATAAAGACTTGCTTTTTTGTGGGCCAAGTTGAACTTTTGAACAACACCATCTATTTTACAGCACACTGTACTGGAAAAGGGTAAAATATTTCAAGTGTGGACAAATGGTTAAAAAAATGCAATTTAGATATTATTTTAGGGATTTTGTTTTTACAGCTTTCATTGTGCAGTAAAAATTAATTGGTATCAAGATTCACCAAATCAGTGCAATAACGGATATACTAAATGTCCAATTTTTTAAAATAATTTCAATGTTGAAAAATAAAATCTGAAATTTGTAAAAAAAAAAATGTGATTTTCCATTTTTAAAGACCAACAATGTGTTCATTTTTGGTCCATGGAACTGTGTGTTTGTTATTTTGCAAATACTTTTATTGACACCATTTTGGGATAAATATGATGTTTTGATTACTTTTCATATCATTTGTTGAGGGACTATAGTGATAGCACTTTTTTAATGATTGCTAGTTGGACCAAGTTATATTATATTTTGATATATCAGAGTTTTATGGAGGCAGTGATACCAAAAATGTGTATTGTTTTTCTTAATGTCTTTTATTTTTAATGGGATAGGGGAAATGACGGTTGATTTTAATTTTTATTTTCTTTTACTTTTTTTTTAATAGTTTTAAAAACTTTTTATTTTATTTTTTACTACATTTGTTAGTTCCCTCAGGGGACTTGAACCTGCGGTTGCCTAATATGTATTAAATAACAATTAAAAATATATATTAAAAATAAATCTTCATTAATGTCCAACGTTCAACAGCTTCTTGATGGCAGACATGGGGATCATCAGCAGAGCCATGGCCTCCAAAGCAACCCATCTACACCCTGTGTTTGTGATGCACCCCCAGGCTATGGGGTACTCGGGAGTCTGGCCGGTGCTGTCTCTCTCTGGGGTATCACGGTAGTCGTGACCCGGTCCCGTGGCATGGGATCAGTCCAAAAAGTGGTTATTTACAGGGGATTTGTCGTGACATCACCTGAGGTATGTGGTTAATAGATCCACCGCTGCCGTATTCCTGCTGGGAACGTGACTTAGGGTAGTGTGGATGGTAAGTCCTCCTCGGGTAGGGCTGAGGGTCCCCAGGGAAGGTGTAGTGGTGATGATGGAGGAGCCTGGTGAGGGATGGTGCTGGGTACAAGTCACTTACTTCAAAGCTGCAGCTCCTCCAGCCAGTGTGCAGGGCTGACAGACTGTGGCTTCTCAGGTGCGGCTTTTCTGTGATGCTGCAAGTAAACAGTCTCAAGCAAGTGTGAGCTTACTGGGTACTTTACTTGATCTTTCCACAGCAGTTTCACAGTTCACACAAGTTACACTTAAACACTTCAGCACTGCTCCGGGTTACTAAAACTGTGCAGCTCAGGTAGCTTCTCTGTGTTGCTCCTTCAAAGTCCTTTCAGGCCCTTCTCTCAGTATTAACATAGTACCTCACCCACGGGTTTGGTCTGGTCGTCATGGACCCACAGATGAATATATTTCCCTTGCTGGAACCAGGGTCACCAGCCCTAGTATGACGGCTGTGTTCCTAGTCCGTGGTGGAAAGTTAGGCTGCAGTACATAAAGTCTCTGTCCCACTCCGGTGTGTCTCGTGATTAGGGTATAGAATCCCCGGTCACTTCAGAGCCAGTTCTCTGGTGTCGGCTTAGCCCTCCAGTGTCCCAGGTTTGATATTTGGGCACACCGGGCTCCTTCTTACTGTCACTGTGCTAAGGGTTCCTCCGCGCAGCATGGGTCTATCTGGCTGCTGGCCCTTGTCCTCCCACCTTCCTCAACTGTGGGGTCTTTTTCAGTCTTCCCCTTCCCGTTGCTTCCAGGCTGTGAAGAAGGCTTTGTCTCCAGGATTCTGTGCCTCTCAGGATTCTGCATCTCCAGGGAGCCCAAAACTGTCTGGGAAGTCTCTCTCTTTTCTTCTCCTCTAACTCGCAAACTCTTGTCTAACTAACTAACTCCTGTCTCCTTGGTTTTGTTTAGGTCACTACACCCACTGTGTCAGTGTCCTCCTACGTTCCACTCACTGTGCTACACCCGCCACCGCTTGCCCATCCTAGAGTCCTAGATGTAGGGTCGGTGTTTGTGCGGTGTGGGTGTGTTTTGCAACCACCTTGCTTATCTGGCTGCACTTCCCTCTTGTGGCCACCTGGTCGCAGGGGCACCACATTTGCATTACATGGGTCTTATGGGAGCATAGAATGGCGCACTCCTATGCTGGAGGACTCTGAAGGCCACTATCACAGGGCATTTAGCAGGTATACAGCTGTGGGTGGAGGGGGTGGCTGAGACACGCCATTATTTGCCAAGGGGTTGAAGAGAACCTGTTATTCGATTCATGACGTCCAAGCCATGGATTGCAATCGGGAAGCCAGGCTCTAATTCATGATTTGAGCCACATGATGGTTTTATTTTAATTTGTATTTCCAAATGTCATACAATGAGATCAAAGACTGTTTGTTCTCTTTTCGGTATAAACGCTTTCTCAACAACTACTCTGGAAAATCTTACTTTTTAGTAAATGCATGAAAAATAACACATCTTGGAAATTCCCTTTAGCCTGACTTATTTTAGATGAAACCTAAATAGAATCTGTTAGGAACTTTTACATGTCCCCTCCCCACCAGACCATTAATAAGCCTGTGGGTTTGATGGACTTACCTTTTCATGATCCCATAGTACTCCTTTGGCATTGGGACATAAAGATGCACTTACAGCTCTTTGGCCTCATACAGCAGTAATCTCACCTTACTGATTCATATTCATTCACTTTACTTGTACATTACCACTGACTTATTAATAAGCGTGTGTGCTGCTAGTTTGTGAATCCTACTAAATCAAAGGAGGTGTAAGTTTAACTTCTCGCCTTAATGCACTTAATTGATCTTTATAATGTGATTTCTTACTGCAAATCACTTTAGGGTGCATTCACACTGGAGAATAGTGGTGTGGATTTTTGGAGTCAAAAATCTCCATCCTCAGACCAAAAAAGATGTTATGTGCAAGATGTGTTTTTGGAGCATATTTGGTGCGGGAAGTTGCAGATTTTTGTCCTGCATGTGTCATTTCATGTTAGTGACAGCTCAGAACACCGTGTAAATGTAATAAAAAATTATTGTCAACATGTATATAATATGTGGGGACCAGGTGAGGGGCTACTACTTTATTATCAACTCTGTTTGAAGTCCCGTTGACTTTTGCAGCCAGAGGAGGGACTTCCCTGCCTCTTCTACACAATTTATTTAGGCGCACAAGTTATGCCTATTCTGAAAGTTCTCTATGCACCGAACTGTAAAAAGTGGCGTAGATAGCGCTATCTACATCGTTTTTGACAGTTCAGTGCGTACAAGAACTTCAGAATAGGCATAACTTACCAAAATAAATTGTATAGAAGAGGCAGGGAAGTCCCTGCTCTGGCTGCAAAAGCCAACAGGACTTCAAACAGAATTGATAATAAAATAGTAGCCCCTCACCAGGTCCCCATGACCCACCCCAGGGCTGTACCCAGTCCCGGGCTGTAGTTTACGGGGAAATGTCACTTGGGCCTATTGCCCGGTCCCGTTGCCATGGTGGTCACTAAAAAAGGGGAAAAATAAAAATAAAAAGTGTTTGTGATTATTGTTCCCACTTATTGTTCCCGGTAATAATACCGGCGCTGCTTGAAGACCTCCGGGTTGACGATGATGCAACTATTTGGTAATGTAGGTGGAGCGAGTCCCCAGGGCAGTTGTGAGGTAATAGTCATTTACACTGGGAAGCAGTTGCAGTTCGTTCGGCGGCCTTGTCACAATCTTAACACAGGAACAAGTGTGCAGCTCTTCTGGCATAGGCAAATAAAGTATGTCACACATTCTTTAGCTCTGTACGGGTTTTACTTGCAGATTCTTAATGCAGGCAGACGGAGGTTAAAGTTATCAAGGATTCTGCTGGTCTGGGTAGTCACTTGGAGACCGGGATAGCTCACTTGTGACCCTCGATGATTTACCTGCCAGTTCCTTTTTCTGTCCATCACGGCGCTCTCTCTCCTGCTTCCCATTAGCGCTCCCACATGCAGAGCCCTCAGCCAGCTCCCACGGATGCTCTCTGGAGGGTTCCTCTCCTGTTCCTCCGGAACCTAAACGGGGCCTTTTGGGATTATGCTGGGCTTTCGGTCGTGACTTCGGTTTGGCGGATCGGGGATGAACACCCGCACCGCTCTCGGAGCCAGTCCTCCATTCCGGGACTGAGCCCCTCCCGTCGCTAGACGTACCGGGTCCGGATTTGGGCGCATGGCAACACCTGCTGCCCCTAGGGTCCCTTTCCTCCCTGACGGCTCCTCCGCCATCCTGTACTCTTCGCTGCCCACAGGAGCTCTCCTCAGACTCTCTCCTAACTGTCTTATCACTCTTCCACTAACCCATCTAGCTCCTCCCACCGGGATTGGGTCTCCCTGACAACGGGTTCACCCACGTTCCTCCTGCACTAAGGTGTGTGGATGAGTAAATTGAGGGTCCCTTACGTGACATCCCGATCCCCTAGCCACAGGAGGACCACACTCTCTTTTATGGGTGCAGTACCCTTACATGGTGTCCCGACCAGTGGGGCGCCACACCCACATATTATATACATGTTCACAATAAATTTTTATCACATTTACATACATTAACATAGGGCACAAACCGTGTTTCTGAGGTGTCACTAACATGAAATTACACATGCAGGACAAAAATCTGCACCTTCCTCTCACCAAATATGCACCAAAAACACATCTTGCACATAACATCTTTTTTGGTGCGTATTTTGTCTGAAGATGGAGATTTGTGTCTCCAAAAATCTGCTCCACTATTCTCCTGTGAGAATGCACCCATAAGATTACATGATTATTCAAATGATGGTAAAGATATTAATAAAATAGTAAAGATTAAATTGTCTTACAATGTGCCAGATTTTATGCTAGTTGCGCATATTATCATTTATGCACATCAAAATATTTTATTTAACTAAAAACGTCTTTAATTCTGTGAGTACAGACGAGATTTGGAGCTCTAATGATTATGAAAGTATAAAAAATCAGATATGCAATACATTTTTTACATAAAATATATTCAGGAGTAGACATTGAGTTTAGCCCCTTACAGACATATGATGTAGTGGTACTTCATATGCAAGGTCCCTAACTTTGACTCGCATCTTTCCAACCATATGACAGCTGATTTAATCAGCAATCATGTGCCTCTGACATGCCCCTCATGACTGTGGGGTACTCAGAACCGAGTCAGGGCAATTCTTTGGTAAGGTCACAAGTTCGTGACCCAGTTCTGTGGCCTTGGTTGTTTCAATAAATGGGGGAAAGTTTATGTGAAATTAATTTGTGACGCCACTCGTGGGTTTCGGCAATTGGGGGTAGATATCCGACGCTGCGGCCTGCTCCTCTGGGGCTTTTGGTGATATGGCTATATTTCTGCTCTCCATGGGTAAATCGGGGGACCCCAGGGCAGTGGACACAGATTGTGTAGAAAATAGGGAACGGTGAGGAGCATGACTGAGGGCGCAAGAAATGACTGGAGGACACAAGAACTGAAGTTTCATTTACCTTTACTTGATGGTCGATGACGCAGACCGGGGTACTGGTAACAGATGGTAGTGGAGATCCAGGCAGCTGGGAAGCAATTGGGGATCCACCTAGCTAGGTGGGTTTAGAGGCCTTCCTTCTGCACAGTGCTTTTTGGGACCTCGCTGCCTGAAGCTATGCTGCAGCCCTCCTCCTGCGTGTCTAATCTTTCTGCACGTAGGGCAGGCAGCTCGAGTCTATTACAGTTGTCGCTCCTCAGTGGTGGCTCCGGGCTCTGGTATGCTGCTGTGCCTTTGGGTGTTTAGTGGGCCAGGGGACTGGCGATCCTCTGCTCTCCATATTTAGATGCCGGTACGTCAATACCTGAGCAACCACGGACTCTGGCGTCCGGTTTCTAGTGTTTTCCTCAGGGGCGAGCTCGGTCACAGCTCAACTGCCCAGGGGTTCTCCTCGACTCCTCTTGGTCACTAGGTTTCCTCTTTCCTGGGATGAGCTCTAACTAGCTCAAGTCCCTAGGACATCTCTCCTGTTCTCTCTTCTAAGACGTTCTCTGACTTTCTGCCTAACCCCTCCCCCAGGCCAGAATTTATAGGGAAGCTCCCCTGAATCCCGGTTCAGAGTTCCCCATTCTGGTCTGGAGTAAGGAAGAGTATTGGATGATGGTGTTACCTTATTAGGGTAAGCCTTCTTGCTTCCAGGCATGACATCACCCCCTGTGAGGGAGGCAATGCCACTGTGGCAACTGGACCCCTGGGGTGCCACACCTCTAACAGCCATGCTAGCATGGGGGTGCCTTTTTCCACCTGTACATCGGCGCGTGCATGAAGTGATCGCGAGGCACTGATAATTTTCATGGCAGCGAGGGGTCAGCTGATTACCCCCATGTCTATCATTATGATTCTCCTGTGTACACTAGCCAATGGTCAACATTCATAGTAGATCTTGATTTTTGCTATACAGTGCTTATGCACTGCTGTATATAACACAATCATTCAGATGATCGCAGGTTCAAGTGTCCTAAGAGGACCATTAATTCCAATAAAAAATGTAAACAATAAAAAAAACATGAAAAGAAAAACACAAGTTGAAATCACCTCTCTTTGTGCCCAATTAAAAATAAAACAATATAACATATTTGGTATCTCTGTTTTCAAAAATGTCCAATCTATAAAGGCCACGTTACACACACAGATATCTGTGACCAACTTCTGAACAGATCTCTGGTTGCAGTGAAATCATGGACACATTGTTACAGTTGTACACAGCCACAAAATGAAACAATGTGTCCATGATTTCACTGCAACCAGAGATATGTTCAGAAGTTGGTCACAGATATATGTGTGTGTAACGTGGCCTTAAAAATATAAAATACATTAATCTGATTGAAAAATGAAAAATTACATGTCTCGGTAACAGGCAATTTTTTTTCTTATAAATTTATGATTTTTTTTAATCTCTTGAGTAAAAGAAATAGCTATACATGTTTGGTAGCTGCATACTCGTACTGACATGGAAAATCCTATTTCTGGGTCAGTTTTACCATATAGTCAGGGCCGGGACGACCACTAGGCGAACCTAGGCGGTCGCCTAGGGCGCCATCTTGGGCAGGGCGCATTCCCGCCTGACCGGAGTCCGGTCACCGCCGCCCGGCCCTGGAGTTGCGGGGAGAAGCTGCGGCAGGGAGCGGTGGGCGCCGCCATGTTCTTTGTAGCTGACGCCCACTAACAGTACAGCCGGTCAATAGAGGTTGAGACCTCTACACAATGGCCGCGGTCTCCAATTAGCCGCGGCCATTTTGTTGAAGTCTCAGCTTTCACCGACCGGCTGTACTGTTAGTGGGCGCCGGCCACAAAGAACATGGCGGCGCCCACCGCTAGCTGCCGCAGGCCCGCAGCTATTCCTCGGCTCGCAGGCAGCGTCCTGCTGATGTGCGCCCTCCGGGCTCCGGCACCCCTGCTCCGCATCCACAGCTTCCCCCAATGGTAAGGTATGCTGGAGGCTGTGGGGGAGACAGGGGGGCTGTGGGGAGACAGGGGGCTGTGGGGGAGACAGGGAGGCTCTGGGTGAGACAGGGAGGCTGTGGGTGAGACAGGGGGGCTGTGGGGGAGACTGTGGGGAGACAGGGGGGCTGTGGGTGAGACAGGGGGGCTGTGGGGGAGACTGTGGGGAGACAGGGGGGCTGTGGGGGAGACAGGGAGGCTGTGGGGGAGACAGGGGGCTGTGGGGGAGACAGGGGGACTGTGGGGGAGACAGGGAGGCTGTGGGGGAGACTGTGGGGGAGACAGGGGGGCTGTGGGGGAGACAGGAAGGCTGTGGGGGAGACAGGGAGGCTGTGGGGGAGACAGGGGGCTGTGGGGGAGACAGGGGGCTGTGGGGGAGACAGGGGGGCTATGAGGGAGACAGGGGGGCTGTGGGGAGACGGGGGGCTGTGGGGGAGACGGGGGCTGTGGGGGAGACAGGGGGGCTATGAGGGAGACAGGGGGCTGTGGGGGAGACGGGGGGCTGTGGGGGAGACGGGGGCTGTGGGGGAGACAGGGATGCAGTCAGGATGGAGGGATGCAGTCAGGATGGAGGGAGGCTGTTGGTATGGAGTCAGGATGGAGGGATGCAGTCAGGATGGAGGGAGGCTGTTGGTATGGAGGAAGGATGGAGAGAGGCTGTCAGGATGGAATAGGCTATTGGGATAGAGGGAGGCTGTCAGGATGGAGGACCGCTGTTGGGATGGAGGAAGTATGGAGGGAGGCTGTCGGGATGGAAGGAGGGAGGCCGTCAGGATGGAGGGAGGCTGTCGGGATGGAGGAACGCTGTTGGGATGGAGGAAGTATGGAGGGAGGCGGTCAGGATGGAGGGACATTGTTGGGATGGAGAGAGGCTATCGCGATGAAGTGAGGCTGTTGGGATGGAGGAAGGATGAAGTGAGGCTGTCGGGATGGAGGGAGGCTGTCGGAATAAAGGGAAGCTGTTGGGATGTTGTCTATATGGCTGGCAGCCATCTCTATTGCGTACGGCCAGCAGTAGTCTCTATCGTGTATTCTCTATTGCGTACGGCCAGCAGTAGTCTCTATTGTGTATTCTCTATTGTGTATGGCCAGCAGCAGTTTCTATTGTGTATTCTCTATTGTATGTATAGCCAGCAGCATTCTCCATTGTGTATACGGTCCGCAGCCATCTCTATTGTGTATACAGGTAGCAGCTGTCTCTATTCTGTATTCTCTATTGTATATACAGCTATTGTGTTTAGATTTATAGAAAAGAAGTTGCAACACACAATCAGCGGTGTTTATTCACTCTTTGTGGGGTGGCGCTTCAACAGGCATATAGTCAACAGGCATATGGTGGACTATATGCCTGTTGAAGCGCCACTTGCGGTGTGAAACGGCCATCGCCTTTGAGAACCCCCCCGTCCTCCCACCCGCACCATGTAAGACCACACGAAGAGGGAATAAACACCGTTGATCCTACGATGTTGCAACTTCATTTCTATAACGCTAACCGGAAGTGATGAACCGCTAACTGGAAGTGTGGACTGGGTTGTTTGAGTGCTCAGCAGGCTGAATGCCGGAGCGCTGGTGATCAGGAAAGGGGCACCCTGAAGCGATCTGCAAGCTGCAGCTCTCCAGAAACACCGTGGACAGATTGGTGCTGGCACCAAGAATCGTCAGAACCGTGACTGATACAGCTATTGTGTATTCAGCCCACAGCAGTCTCAAGTGTGTGTGTGTGTGTGTGTAATATATAATAGAGAGTGTAACAAAAGGAAAAACAGCACAAAAAATAGAAAAAAGTGGACTTTATTGCCCAATGCGTGGCCACGGGGGCGCCGTTTGCCTTACCTGCCTAGGGCACCAAAATGCCTTGTCCCGCCACTGCATATAGTGCACAGGAAAAGTAAAAAAAAAGCTGAAATAATTGTGAAATTGCATCGTTTTTGCAATTTCACTGCACTTAGCATTTTTCCCTGTTTTCATCCGAGCCTTCATCAAGATAACAAATAAAAAAGTATGTGAACAAACATGTATCATAATGATTGACAACAACATGAGAATCTGTTCAAATAAATAGGCAAAGAAAAATATATAATCCTATAAAGAGGATGTGGTGGGAAGTGAAGGTCGTATAGCGCGTCGTGTGTGGATGTGAATAATAGTGAGGGGAGCGTCGGGGCGAGAGGGGAAAGAAAAAGTGCAGGTCCAGGAAATGAAAGACAAACAAAAGGAAACAAGACAACAAACACTACAAAAGAAAAATTAGATAGAATGTAAAGTAGAAGAATGTAAGGAGGAAAAACGATAAGATGAAATACTAGGGATGTGGTAGATACAGCCAACAATTGTGCACGTTCTCCAACTTAAAAAGCTGAGAGAGGCCTGTAAATGACATCATAGGTGACCTCAATTATGAGAGATAAAATGAGAAAACGGATCCTGAAAATCTCATTGTCTGGTTTGAAAAGAATTTTTTTTCAAATTTTGGTGGAAAATAAGATTTTGGTCAATAACAAAAGTTCATCTCAATGCTTTGTTATATATGCTTTGTTGGCAATAACAGAGGTCAAACTTTTTCTGTAAGTCTTCACAACGTTGCTGGTAATTTGACCCATTCCTCCGTGCAGATCTCCTCTAGAGCAGTGATGTTTTGGGGCTGTCGATGGGCAACATGGACTTTCAACTCCCTCCAAAGATATTCTATAGGGTCGAGATCTGGAGACTGGCTAGGCCACTCCAGGACCTTGAAATGCTTCTTACAAAGCCACTCCTTCATTTCCCTGGTGGTATACTTGGGATCATTGTCTTGCTGAAAGACCCAACCATGTTTATTCTTCAATACCCTTGACGATGAAAGGAGGTTTGCAATCAAAATCTCACGATACATGGCCCCATTTACTCTTTCATGTACACATATCAGTCGTCCTGGTCCCTTGGCAGAGAAACAGCCCTAAAGCATGATGTTGCCACCCCCATGGCTTTACAGCAGGTATGGTGTTCTTTGGATGAAACTCAGCATTCTTTCTCCTCCAACCATGACAAATTGTGTTTCTAACAAACAGTTCTACTTTGGTTTCATCTGACCATATGACATTCTCCCAATACGCTTCTGGTTCATTCAAATGCTCTCAAGCAAAGTTCAGACAGGTCCGGACATGTAATGGCTTAAGCAGGGGACATATGTAGCACTGCAGGATCTGAATCCCTGGCAGCATAGTGTGTCGCTAATTGTAGCCTGTGTTACGTTGGTCCCAGCTCTCTGCAGGTCATTCACTAGATCCCCCCCGTGTGGTTCTTGGATTTTTCCTCACCATTCTTGAAATAATTTTGACCCCATGGGTGGAGATCTTGCGTGAAGCCCCAGGTCGAGGGAGTCTTCCATTTTCTAATTATTGCTCCCACAATTGATTTCTTCACACCAAGCTGCTTGCCTATTGCAGATTCAGTCTTCACAAGCCTGGTGCAGGTCTACAATTTTGTTTCTGGTGTCCTTCGACAGCTCTTTGGTCTTCACCATAGTGGAGTTTGGAGTGTGACTGTTTGAGGTTGTGGACATGTGTCTTTTATACTGATAACAAGCTCAAATGACCCTCCCCAGGGCTATGGGGTACCCGGTCCCAGGCATTAATTAAAGGGGTAGTCACGGGCGGCCTGTGCCTGGGCTCGTGGCTCAGGTGGTTGCTGAAAAATGTAGAAAAGTAAAATAAGATAATAGAATGTTCATGACGCCACCTACGGTGTCCGGTGATGGCACTGGTGCTGCTGCAGACATCCGGGGATGATGGACGGGGCAGCCAGATGGTGACGCGGGATCCCTGGGGCAGGGGTGGATGAGGAATAGGGGATTTTCACACCGTGAAGCAGCTCCTCAGGCGACGTTGAATAAGACACCACACACTGCTCAAGTTCTGTACGGGTTTTACTGGTGACTAGGCCATAAACAGTTCTTTACAGTCAATGGATTAAACTGGCCTGGGTAGTCACCAGGGGTTAAGGAGTTAATTGGGACCCTCTTTGATGTACCTCTCAATTCCTTTCATCCGTTCTTAACTTCGCCTCTCTCTCCTTCACTTCCTTGGTGCTTCTGACACAGAGCCTCTCGCTGATCCCTTTTTGAGAGACTTGACTCGGGTCTCCGGATCCTCTACAGGTACCTTTGTGGAGTATGCCAGGTGTGGAGGCAACTTCTAAAGAAGTCCGCGGCCTGCGGTTCAGTGGCTCGGGGATGAACACCCGCACTGCTCTCGGAGCCGATCCTCCGGTTGTGGACTGCATTCCCTTCAGTCCAGTGGATGTACTGGTCCAAATTCGGGTGCGCTTCAACACCCTAGGGTCCCCCCTTCTTTCAGGGCCACCTCTCCTGAGGTGCCCTTCACTGCGCTACTTGCAGGGTTCCCCTCAAACAACTTCCTCCACCTCTTCCTGACTGACTTTCCCACTCTCCACTTTACCACCTAAGCTCCTCCCACTGTGACCGGTTGCCTAGCAATGGATTAACCTATTGGTCCCCTGAGCTAAGGTGTGTGGATGCGTGTGGTGAGGGTCCCTGATTGACATCCCAGTCCCCTGGTCACAGGGATACTACACACTCTGGTCTGTGTGCAGTACCCCTCTGTGGCGTCCTGACCAGTGGGGCGCCACACAAACAGGGGTCAGCACTACAGGTAATCAGTAGAGAACAGAGGAGCCTCTTAATGAAGAAGTTACAGATCTGTGAGAGCCAGAAATCTTGCCTGTTTGTGACCAAATATTTACTTTCCATCAAAATTTGAAAAAAAATTCTTCCCAAATCAATGTAATTTTCAGGATTTGTTTTCTCATTTTATCTCTCATAGTTTAGGTCCATCTATGATGTCAATTACAGGCCTCTCTCATCTTTCTAAGTGGGAGAACTTGCATAATTGGTGGCCGACTACTTTTTTTACACCACTGTGAGATTTCTTTTGGGGCCTAGATTAGTGGGATATGTACACTGTGTTCCAAATTATTATGCAAATTGATTTTAAGTGTCATAGGGTTTTCATTTTTTCTTTTTCAATGAAACCCATTGATAGTATTGTGTCTCAGGGTTCTTTGGATCATTGAAATCAATCTCAGAAATCTGTGGTAAATATTTTGGCAGGTGAGCCCAATAAAAGGAAAACTGGGTGTTCCACAATATTACGTAGGCCACAGTTCTCAAGTAACATGGGAAAGAAAGAGGATCTCTCTGCTGCCGAAAAGCAACAAATAGTTGCAAACAAGGGATGAAAACATTTCATATTTCATGAATACTTAAGCGTGATCATCGTACTGTGAAGAGATTTGTGACTCATTCTGAGCACAGACGTGTTTGTGCAGATAAAGGCAGAATGAGGAAGGTTTCTGCCAGGCAAGTTCATCGGATTAAGAGAGCAGCTGCTAAAAAGGCCCTACAAACCAACAAACAGATATTTGAAGCTGCTGGTACCTCTGGAGTCCCTCGAACCTCAAGGTGTAGGATCCTTCAAAGGCTTGCTGTGGTGCATAAACCTACTATTCGGCCACCCCTAAACAGTGCTCACAAGCAGAAACGGTTGCAGTGGGACCATACATACATGAAGACTAATTTTCAAACAGTCTTGTTTACTGATCAGTTCCGAGCAACCCTGGATGGATGGTCCAGATGAATAGAGTAGTGGATGGTTGGTGGATGCCAGCATGTCCCAACAAGGCTGCGACGTCAGCAAAGAGGTGGAGGAGTCATGTTTTGTGCCGGAATCATTGGGAAACAGCTGGTAGACCTGTTTAAGGTTCCTGAAGGTGTGAAAATGACCTCTACAACGTATATAGAGTTTCTGACTGAGAACTTTCTTCCATGGTACAAAAAGCAAAAACGTGCCTTTAGGAGCAAAATCATCCTCTTGCATGTCATCTTATGCTACAAAGAATACCTCTGTGCCATTGGCTGCTATGGGCATAGAAGGAGATAAACTCATGGTGTGGCCACCATGTTCCCCTGACCTCAACTCCATAGAGAACCTTTGGAGTATAATCAAGCAAAAGATCTATGAGGGGGGGAGGCAGTTCACATCAAAACAGCAGCTCTGGGAGGCTATTCTGACACCATGCAAAGAAATACAAGCAGAAACTCTCCAGAAACTCACAAGTTCAATGGATGCAAGAATTGTGAAGGTGACATCAAAGAAGGGTTCCTATGTTAACATGTAACTTGGCCTGTTAGGATGTTTTGGAGTTAAATAGCTTATTATTTCAGTGAATGTGACCTGCTAATGCTGCAAATTCAACAAATGAGCATTTTCAGTTCTTTCAAACATATCAAATGTTTAGAAACTCTACTGTGCCTAATAATTTGGAACAGTGCATTTAGAGATTTTTAATTTTGAAGATTATACTGTTATCATTGGGAGGTGTCTTCAATAAAATTTGATGTATACTCTAACGGGTGATGATGACTTTTATTACCCTGACTGTCATTTGCACCAACTATTTAGGAAAATCAGTGAAAAAGAACATTTGCATAAAATTTGGAACACAGTGTAGTAGGATTATCCATTAGATTCTGGTTGTTAATGAGAAAAATTGATAATTGAAGGGAAACTTCAAAAAAAAAGTTTGAAAAAGAATCTTAATGTCTTTCCCTCAGCTCTAGTTGTGGTCCAGCCAGATGTGAATAGACCTTTTGCGGTGGAAATGGATAACTCAAAGTGAAATTGTTCTCTTCTGAGTATTTGATACTCTGACGCACTTGAGGCCCCACACCTTTTTACCTCGGAAATTTTCCCCTCCAGAGCTTAATTATGACATCGGCAATCGTGGACTCCTTAGCTTCAAACTAGCTTTGAAGGAGTGGAAGCATCTCCTTGAGGGAGATAAACACCTATTTACGGTGCTTACCGATCATGAGTATTGCTATTTGAAATCTTCAAGCAAGCTTTGTAGTATGCTTAATTCTAGAGTCACACTGCTGTACGACTCACGCAAGGATCACATCAAAATGCTTGGGCTGGTCATGTCTCTCCTGACCTGAGCTCCACACCTGAGCATGTCAGCTCCATAGAAATATATGAACCTAATACACTCAGGAGCCACCAACCGGTCCGGGTTGTGCGATGCAATGCTTGCACGAGTCATATAGTAGTGTGACTCCAGCCTAACAGATGGATCCTTGGTGCCTTCTTACTTGGCAGGTGTTGTAGAGCTGTCAAGTTTTTTTTTTGTTTTTTTTTTTGGCAGGGGGTAGTTGTATGTTAAGGGGGTAGATGTTAATATGGAAACGTTATGTGATCATGAATGTCTTTTACAGTACAATATTTGATGCTATAAAGGAATTAACCTTCAGTAAAAGGTTGTTCTCATCTTCTGCCTTTTAGAAGTGAACTGCTCCTCCACATTTCAGATTCCTGCTTGCTGGAAAAGGATGCACTTCTACTGAATGACAGTCAGACCAGAGGCACGGCTGCATACCAGCCCAAGTTGTGCACTCTTCCAAACTTCAAGCAGAGTAAAAAATAAAATCCAATTTGCGCCATACTGTGTTAACAATAATTACCCTCGGTATATTTTTGTATTGCTCACCTTGACCAGTTGTGCCGTCCGCACAACTGGATAAAATTGCACACTTGCGAGGTCTTTGAAATAATGAATTTCACTCTTCTGGAATAATGTGAACAAATGGCGTCTACAACGATTTCCTCGGAGGCCAAGGATCACATGACAGCTCAGGAGGATTATCTAAATAACGAAGGCCAGGTCCTGTAGCCCAGAGCAGCTCCACATCCCCCTCCCCGTAGGAAGGATATGTAAGGTAATGAAGAAAGGATAGAGTATGTGGTAAGCGCTAGGGAATAAGTACAGCTCCACGGCCAGTAGTAAATTACCTTTAGGCTTTCATGAAAATGTGTACAACACGCGGGTCCATTAACCACGATGCATGAGAAAGACGCACACTGCGTTGAAATGCATCGTGGTTAATGGACCCGCATGTTGTACACATTTTCATTAAAGCCTAAAGGTAATTTACTACTGGCCGTGGAGCTGTAATTATTCCCTAGCGCTTACCACATACTCTATCCTTTCTTCATAAACTTCAAGCAGATACATTTTACTTCTGAGCCATCGGAGGAGTGCAGGAGTACTTAAGCTAGCCGGATCTAGTGATCCAACCTGCTCTTGAACAGCAATTTTAAACTCTGAAGCCACCTCTAATCGTACCTTCACACGCCGCAATATCGGCAGGCGATATGAGGCAATCTAACGTGTGCATGCATGTTTTTCATGATCGCCTCTCGCCCTGAAAGTAAGGGGATGTGTCGCTCCGGAAATCGCATCACCTACAGCGGAAACAATCTTGCCTCATTCCATCGCCGCTTCACATGCCGCAATTCCAAAGGCAATGTGGGCGTACATGTTCAGCGGTGCGAGGAGATAGGCATGCCCCATACACGCTCAGTGGACAACGCAACAGCGTTACGATTTGTCAGCCTGCTCTGGAAGGCTGGCTAATACATGACGCAATTGAAGATGTGTGTGTTGCTGAATGGACAGCTCTTCAAATATGGCACCCTGTCAATTGTCAGCCAATGGGAACACAGTAGCCAACACCAATCATCGCAGATGGGGCGTAGACTACAGAACGGTTGAGGCACGCCTACGGGAAATCCTAGGCAACGCTGTTTTCATCACTATCGCCCTATCACACACCACAACACAGAAATTTTGCCTTCATGATTGAGGCTGATTTCAGAGCAGTGCTCAGGATTCAGGCGACAGGCGAGAGGTGATTTATCGCCGCGAAATTCCCCAATCACACGCCGCCACTGTGAGGCAATTTCACCGCGATTGCTTCTGGGCGACGTATCACCTTTAGCATTCCCAGCCGATATTGCGGCGTATGAAGGTACCATAATAGCCACCTCTGTTAGACTGCAGAAGTGGATGGTAACCTAGGTAACAAGCAGGAAACTACAGTTAGAAATGAGATTGTAGAGAATATTCAATAAGAGAAAAATTGCTAAATGCTTTTACAAGCATTTTTTTTAAATGCAAAAAACAGGCAATCTTAAACATTTAAGAACTTAAAGGCCACGGTACACACACAGATATCTGTGTCCAACTTCTGAACAGATCTCTGGTTGCAGTGAAATCATGGACACATTGTTCTATTTGTACACAGCCACAAAATGTAACAATGTGTCCATGATTTCACTGCAACCAGAGATCTGTTCAGAAGTTGGACACAGATATCTGTGTGTGTAAAGTGGCCTTAAGACTATCCCTTTAAAAAAGTTGGAGCCACAGCAAATTTAACTGTTAAAACATTTTGTACCAAGACATCAGGACCATGGAACATAGATGATGAGGCAGATGGAACACAAACATGATGGCAGACTACTGCTGGCATTTACAGCGTTACTATCCTGATCATATTCAAAACTATTCCAGAGCATACAAAAAATGATAATTTCTCCCTAACAATTAAAATTTACACAATTATTGCTCTCTTAGGCTCCTTTCACATCAGCAGTTTTGCTGATTTGGGGCAGATCCGTCAGATTTACCGCATCTGCTGCGTAACAGCTGCACTTGCGGTACACTTGCGGTAAGCCCCATTCATTCTCTATGGGACTTGCGGCAGGTGTGGCAAATGTATTTGTTGTCGTGATCCGGCACATGCGGCAGTTGCGGCAGGTAAAAAAAAACACAGCTAGCACAAGTGCCGGATCGCGGCAAAAAACGCATTTGCCACACCTGCCGCAAGTCCCATAGAGAATGAATGGGGCTTGACACAAGTGTGCCGCAAGTGTGCGGCAAGTGCAGCCATTACGCGTCAGATGCGGTAAATCTGCCGAATCTGCCGCAAATCAGCAAAAACGCTAATGTGAAAAGCGCCTTAGTTAGATGATAGGCTCGTTTTTTGCATTAAACAAATCTTACAGGTTCATCTCAATGAATTAGAATATCATCAAAAAGTCAGTTTATTTCAATAATTTAATACTTAAAGCGAAACGCATATATTATATAGGGTCAAACAGAGTGACCTATTTCAACTGTTCATTTATGTAAATGTTGATGATTATGGCTTACAGCCAATGAAAACCCAAAGGTCATTATCTCAGAAAATTAAAGTAGGGAGGATGAAGGGTGTGAGAGCTAAAATATTACCTAAATAGGTATCAGACGCTTCTGTGGCACCGCAGGTTTTGGATGCCACAATGTCATTATCTCCCCCGGGGGGTAGTGTCGTTCCTGAGAGCAATAGAGGGTATCTACACCAGGCAAAACCAAAGCACACAACACCTTTCTGCCTCCAGGCCTGAAGGGGGAGCTCTAAAACCTAAATTCTGGTCTGGGGCGGAATTAGTCAGTTCAGTTCCTAGGAGAACTGAGGAAGACATCCTGTGGACTGGAGCAGTGCTAAGCTCATCCCAGGAAAGCTGAACCCTTGCTTGAGTGACCCGTAGGCAAGGGTCTGAGGAAGTCGAGGAGAGTCTGAAGAGTAGAGTGGTGTCATGTTCACCCCAGAGGAAAAAGTGCCAAGAACCACATACCGGAGTCCAAGGCTGTGCAGGGCCTATCGTCCCAGTAGCCAACACTGGAGGGTGGGGGATTCCAAGTCCCTCAGCCACACAAGTTCCTGCAGTCAAATCAGCATTACGAGCCCTTGAGCAGCTGTCAGTAAAGTGGGGCTAGAGAAGGACTTGAGCTGCCTACCATACCAGCACCAAGCAGGAGAGAGAGAGGGCTGCATCTTAGCTTAAGCAGCCGCAGGGACCAACTAAGAGAGCGCAGCAGAGAGATTGCCAGGTGAGGAGAACCCTGAGTTGCTCCAAGGTTGCCAGATTCCCAGTAACGTCACCTGTCCTTGTGCCAGTATCACCAGTAAAGGACCTGAAGAACCAACAACGGTGATTCTGTCAGTTACTTTGCACCCTCCATCTTGCACCCTACACTCCTTCAATATCCACTGCCCTGGGGATCTGCTCCACCTGTGGGGAGCCACTACATCCCAGCTGCCCATCCATCATCCCCAGAAGTTCTGTAGAAGTGGTGGCTACTCTTAGCCACAAACCACGGGTGGCGTCATGAATAATCATCCCTTTAACAAACCACCCTATTCCTATACTTCCCAAGAACTCTTTGACGCTGAACCCAGGGTCACGGAAGCCTGGTCCTGACCCCTGTGACTCCCCAGAAGCACCGCTAAAGCTTGGTTCCAAGTACCCATGACCCTGGGGTCCATCACTTCACCTTGTGAGAGTCACAACCACTGTAAAAGCATATCACGGCTGCTGCAGTCCTCAGCGTGGTGCATATACTGTAGAGTGGTGAGGATGAAGGGTTAAAAACCGTGCTGCCATAATCCATGAGACATCAAAGGTTGAATATAATATTTATTTATTAGTCAACACATTTCAGGGCCCCCTGGCCCCTTTTTCAGGACAAATCAATATCATATTGCCATTTTTCAGGGCATTTCAGGGAGTCCTGAAATGCGTTGACTAATAAATCAATATTATATTCACACTTTGATGTCTCATGGAACATGACAGCCCAGTTTATAACCCTTCATCCTCCCCACTTTAATTTTCTGAGAAAATGACCTTTGGGTTTTCATCGGCTGTAAGCCATAATCATCAATATTTACAGAAATAAACACTTGCACATTTTTTACTTCATATCTGGAATCAGTACCTCTCATTTTGGTAAAATCAGCAAAAATACTTATGTCAGCAGAAAGTTTTTTTCAAAGGTAGACCAGTGTAATAATTTTAATCCCTGTGAATACTAAGCAAATTCTGAAAACATTATATTTTTGATGCTGTGTGAACTAGAGTTCGGGAAACACTGCACAAGATGATCATTGTGCAGATCAAAAGCACAACATGAGCACAGAACAGGTTCCTCTGGAGACATCTCAAGTGCGTCCTGGCTTCCGTGTACCACAGTATGAGAACAAGGTCTATGCAATGATAAATCAATATCTACTAGCCGAACTGAATCTGTATAATAGTTTCACCATCTCTGCATGAGTCTAAAGAATGAAGGTTTTCATTTACACAATGCTTCAGAACAGTCCTTTATAGACAAACCAAGAAACTGTAGCGGTAGGATTCAAAACATGTCAGTCCTGAGTCTTGGATAGTATTAGTATAAACATTATTCAGGTATACATTTCTTAAAACCTTTTTTTACTTACATTTTCTGGGTTAGAAGCAGATTTCTTAACACCCAATAAATTCACTGCAGACGTGCCGTATATTCTAATGAAGTCTTCTTACCTTTAAATCTTGAGAAATAAACTAAATCCAGTAAACTGCTGCCTCATTTACTGCTACAAGATCTTCTTTGTGTGATAACTGTATATTTCCTGTGTTAAGAGGAAGTGGATAATTGAAGAAACAAAAGTGTTGACTGATTGCAACGACATTAGCGCACTAACTGAAATATGTTGTTCTCCGGCTAGTCAGAACGAGACTTTCAGAAACCACCTAGAAGTCAATTCGGAGGAACACAACTGCTTGTTTTGGTAGGAGTTAACCCCTTGGCAATTTTTCTAATCCAATTTGTGTTGATGCATGAGCACTATATAGTCGAAATTGGGGAAGTCAAGTGAAAAAATATAGCTGAAAATTACATTTTTGGGATAAATTAAATAAAATTGCATGTTCCCTTTTGCTGCGCAGTCCCTAAACACTTCTGGTGTAAGCTATTACCTTCATAAGTCACATTCTAAGTGAAAGGAAGTCCACCTGTGTGTAATCTGATTATCACATGCTATGTCAGTACATACACACTTTTTTTGGAAGACCACAAGAGATGTAACACCATTAAGCAAGAAGCACCACTAACCATGAAGAACAAGGAGTTCTCCAAACAAGTCAGATACAAAGTTGTTGAGAAGTACAAGTCAGGGTTGGGTTGTAAAAAAATATTGCAATGTCTGATGAGCACTCGGAGCATCATGAACAACAAACCTGCCAGGAGAGGACTGCCCACCAAAACTCTCAGTCCGGGTAAGCAGGGCATTAATCAGAGAGGCACCCAGACACCAAAGGCAATTTTGAAGTAGTTGCAGAGTGCCCAGAGACTAGGGTATCTGTCCATAAAACCACACTAAGCTGTACACTCAACAGAGCTGGCTTTTATGGAATAGTGGCCAGAAAAAAGCTAAAAATTTGAAGGCTCATTTTGGGTTTGCTTAAAGATATGTGAGAGACTCCCAAAATGAATTTAGAATAGTACTGTGATCAGATGAGAAGAAAAATTTAACTTTTTGGCCACTAAGGTAAATGCTATATCTGGCACCAAATTAACACAGCTCATCACCCCAAGAACAACATTCCTGCAGTGAAACATGGAGGTGCCAGCATCATGCTATGGAAATAATGTTCGGCAGCAGAGATGGGGAAAATGCTCCGAGTCAATAGGAAGATGGATTTTGTGAAATGCTGGGATATTCTGGAGCAAAACCTGTATCAGTCTGTCAGTGACTTGCCACTGAGATGGAGTTTCACCTTCCAACAAGAGTGGTTTAAGGAGAAGCGTGTAAATGTATTGGATTGACCTAGTCAAAGCCCAGATCTTAATCCAACTCAGAATCTGTGGTCAGACTTTAAAATTGTTGTTTACAAGAGGAAACTACCTAAGATGAAGATGGTGGAGCAATTTTGCCTTGAGGAATGAGCAAAAATTCCATTCTTAAGATGTGGAAATTTCAGAAACTTATCCAAGATGACTTGAAGCTGTAATTACCGCAAAGGAGTCTATATAATGTACTGTATTTTAGGAGGATAGTTATCTACACTGACATATTCCATCAGTTTGTCCTATTTGTTGTTTGCTTTACAATAAAATGAAAAACAAAAGTTCACAATTGTAGGCATGATCTTTACATGAACGGAGCATGAAATGCCAAAGGGAGTGAACACTTCTGCAAGGCACTCTGTATTAAATTTTTTAGAGGATGGAAAACTTCTTTTATTTTTAATATTGTATTATCACTTTCCAACCTGAACAATAGATCCTACTGTCAGCTTTATTGTGATTGTCTAAAACCATGGAGGACCTTTTAAGGAAAAGGCATGAAAAGTCTGAAAAACGAATAAATCCAGAGTCACAGTTGTTTGAGGATTGCATCAAAATGTCCAAACTGGCTGTACCCAGAGTGTGATAGCTGCATAGCAATATATGAAGCAGACATGCTCAGGGCAGGAGAGCCATCGGCTGATTCAAGCAGTGCCATATGATCCTCTCATGAGTCATGCAGTAGATGTCTCAGTGATACCCCATCTTTCACACTTTAACCCTTTTACAGGTTTCTGTTACCTAGTTGCATAGTATTCTAGCTATATAGGTTAAAAAAAGGCTTAGTTCCACCATGTCCAAACTTCTCCACATCCTCCAAATTATATATTAATGCATCTCAATGAATTAGAATTTCATCACAAAAGCTAATTTTTTCATTAATTCAATACAAAAAGTGAAACACATATATTATATAGAGTCATTACAAACAGAGTGATCTATTTCAAGTGTTTATTTCTGTAAATGTTGATGATTATGGCTTACAGCCAATAAAAACCCCAAATGTCATTATCTCAGAAAATTAAAGTAGGGAGGATGAAGGGTTAAAAACAGTGCTGTCATATTCCACGGTATCAAAGGGTAAATATAATATTGAGTAAGGCTGCTTTCACATCAGCGGTAAACACTGATCGCGGCAGTTGCGGTGAAAAAAGCGCAACTGCCGCAGTTACCGCATAACGGCCGCGATCAATGTCTATGGGGCTTGTGGTAAGTGTGTGGCAGGTGTGGTTTCTGCACTTGCGGCAGGTGCGCCGCAAAAAAAACGCGGTATGCCGCGTTTTTTTTTTGCGGCCGCACATGCCGCAAGTGCCGAAACCGCACCTGCCGCACACTTACCGCAAGCCCCATAGACATTGTATGGGGCTTGTCGCAAGTGTACCGCGATCGCGGCCGTTATGCGGTAATCGCGGCAGTTGCGTTTTTTTTCACCGCAACTGCAGCGATCAACGCTTTACCGCTGATGTGAAGGGGGCCTTATTAGTCAACACATTTCAGGACTCCCAGAAACACCTGAAATATGGCAATATGATATTGATTTGTCCTGAGGAAGGGGCCAGGGAGCCCTGAAAGCGTTGACTAAAGAATCAATATTATCACCCTTCATGCCACATGGCATACAGCAGCACGGTTTTTAACCCCTCATCCTTTCTACTCCATATGCACCACTCTGGGGACTGCAGCAACTGTGATCTGCTTTTATAGTGGTTGTGACTCTCTCAACCACACAAGGTGAAGCCTCTGTACCTATTTAGGTAATATTTTATCTCTCAGACCCTTCATCCTCTCTACTTTAATTTTCTGAGATAATGACCTTTGGGTTTTCATTGGCTGTAAGCCATAATCAGCAACATTAACAGAAATGAAAACTGGAAATACAGTGCCTTGTGAAAGTATTCGTCCCCCCTTGAACTTTTCAACCTTTTGCCCCATTTCAGGCTTCAAACATAAAGATATAAATTCTAATTTTTTGTGAAGAATCAACAACAAGTGGGACACAATCGTGAAGTGAAACGAAATTTATTGCATATATCGAGCACACTAGGACGAGGTACTCGGTACCGGACCGGGGTACTGCTGGGGATGTCACGGCGGTCTTGGTCCGGACTGTGTCCCAGTTTCCGCAATAAATGGGGGGATATTTACAGGGGAGTTTGTCGTGACGCCACCCTCGTGTTGTGGTCAGTGAGGGGACCACCACTGCTGCAGAACCTCCGGGGATGATGTTTTGCAGCTGTTGATGTAATGGCTCTCCGCAGGTAGACCTTGGTTTCCCCAGGGCAGTGGTAGTAACAGTCTATAGATGGTGCTATGGATATTGTAGAATAGGGGTAGTAGTAGAGATGATGACAGTTGGTGAGGGAGAGTAGGACTTGAGTGCAAGGATCACACAGACTCACGGTTTTGTAGCTTTCCAAGGCTTTACTGCAGATGATATTTGGCAGAGTACCGTCCACGGTGTCTGTACCGGGGCCGGGTTGCTCCCACCCTGTCCGGGTCCTCTGCTTCCTACTCCTGCGCCTTGTGTGTGGCCCTGCTGCTGCTTTAGCTGAGCTGCTGGCCCTGTTTCTCCTCACAGTTACCCCCTTTGCTAGGCAACTTGAGCCTTTCTGTGTGCTTCTGGCCCCGCCGTGTTGCTTTGCTGAGGTACAGTGTAGATATACAACCTTCACTATCCCGGTGTTTACTGTGCTGCATGTGTCAGTCACAGTTTTGGATCCGATATCTGGTCTGTGCTCTCCTCCGGGGCGAGCTATGGGGTAACTCAGTCTCCCAGATGTGTTCTCCAGTTTCTCTTACTCCTTCCCTCAGACCCTGGCTAGGCCTGGAAGTGGGTAGCAGGCTGTGGAGAGGCCTAAGGAAGCCCCTTTACACCACCAGCCTTTTCTTCCTTCGTCCTCTCAGAAACTGCACTTACTCCAACTCCAATTCAACTCAACTCCACTCCACTCAACTGACTAACTGTCGCTGCCACTCTGAAGTAAACAACATTAGCTCCTCCCACTCTTGCAGCTGCCACTTAAGCTCCATCCACCACTCTGCTCTTCCCCACTTCCTCTCCCCAGACCAGAATATATATCAGGAAGTTGCTTGAGCTCCCCCTTCTGGCCTAGAGGTGCCAGTATAGTGTCCAGTGTTGTGTGGATAGTGAACCCGTACTGATGTTTCTGTGGCACATTAACCCCTGGAGTGCCACACATAGTTTAAACTTTTTTAACAAATAAAAAACTGAAAAGTGTGGCTTGCAATATTATTCGGCCCCCTTGAGTTAATACTTTGTAGCACCACCTTTTGCTGCGATTACAGCTGCAAGTCACTTGGGGTATGTCTCCATCAGTTTTGCACATCGAGAGACTGAAATTCCTGCCCATTCTTCCTTGAAAAACAGCTCAAGCTCAGTGAGGTTGGATGGAGGGAGTTTGTGAACAGCAGTTTTCAGCTCTTTCCACAGATTCTTGATTGGATTCAGGTCTGGACTGTGACTTGGCCATTCTAACACCTGGATACGTTTATTTTTGAACCATTCCATTATAGATTTTGCTTTATGTTTGGGATGATTGTCTTGTTGGAAGATAAATCTCCGTCCCAGTCTCAGGTCTTTTGCAGACTCCAACAGGTTTTCTTCCAAAATGATCCTGTATTTGGCTCCGTCCATCTTCCCATCAATTTTAACCATCTTCCCTGTCCCTGCTGAAGAAAAGCAGGCCCAAACCATGATGCTGCCACCACCATGTTTGACAGTGGGGATGGTGTTTTGAGGGTGATGAGCTGTGTTGCTTTTACGCCAAACATATCGTTTTGCATTGTGGCCAAAAAGTTTGATTTTGGTTTCATCTGACCAGAGCACTTTACTCCACATGTTTGGTGTGTCTCCCAGGTGGCTTGTGGCAAACTTCAAACGAGACTTTTTATGGATATCTTTGAGAAATGGCTTTCTTCTTGCCACTCTTCCATGAAGGCCAGATTTGTGCAGTGTACCACTGAGTATTGTCCTATGGAGAGACCCCCTCACCTCAACTGTAGATCTCTGCAGTTCATTTAAGAGTGATCATGGGCCTTCTGGCTGCATCTCTGATCAGTCTTCTCATTGTTCAAGATGAAAATTTAGAGGGTCGGCCGGGTCTTGGTAGATTGCAGTGGTCTGATACTCCTTCTATTTCAATATGATCGATTGCACTGTGCTCCTAGAGATATTTAAAACTTGGGAAATCTTTTTGTATCCAAATCCAGCTTTAAACTTTGCCAGAACAGTATCTTGGACCTGCCTGGTGTGTTCCTTGGTCTTCATGATGCTCTCTGAACTTGAAACAGAACCCTGAGACTATCACAGAGCAGGTGCATGTATACAGAGAATTGATTACACACAGGTGGATTCTATTTATCATTACCAGTCATTTAGGACAACATTGGATCATTCAGAGATCCTTACTGAACTTCTGGAGTGAGTTTGCAGCACTGAAAGTAAAGGGGCCGAATAATATTGCATGCCCCACTTTTCAGGTTTTTATTTGTTAAAAAAAGTTTAAAATATGCAATAAATTTTATTCCACTTCACAATTGTGTCCCACTTGTTGTTGATTCTTCAGAAAAAAATTTGAATTTATATCTCTGAAGCCTGAAATGTGGCAAAAGGTTGAAAAGTTCAAGGGGGCCAAATACTTTCACATGGCACTGTAGATCACTCTGTTTGTAATGACTCTATATAATACATGTATTTTGCTTTAAGTATTGAATTACTGAAATAAATGAACTTTTTGATGATATTCTAATTCATTGGGATGCACCTGTAAGATTTGTTTCATGCAAAAAACAAGTCTATCGTCTAACTAAGAGAGCAATAGATGTATAAATTTTAATGGTTAGGAAGTCTGGGGAAGTATCTATTCTCCTTGCGGAGAGTATTCTGCCAGCCAGCAGATGAGGACAGTTTAAGCCGCAGTGCTCCTCTGGGAAATTGCATATGCAAATTGTCACTTAAGTAGGCAAACTCTAAACACCACCAATAAGGGTAGTAATCCTAAAAGCCATAATTGACTCTTTAACAAGCCTTTTAATATGACTTAGGATTTGTACCAGATCAGAACCCCAAACTGCAGACGCTGCATTTCAAGGTGACTGCCTCTCATCAGTGCAGTGTGTGGGAATTCTGATCTGGCTGTATGAGAGGCTAAAACGAGGTCTGGGGAATTATCTATTCTCCTTGTGGAGAGTATTCTGCCAGCCGGCAGATGAGGAGACTTTAAGCCGCAATGCTCCTTTGGGAAATTGCATATGCAAATTGTCACTTAAGGTAAACAAAGCCCATATTGGCATCATATTTAGTACGCACCCGACCTCATGTACCTAATGTCCTAAGGTTGGTGCAGATGCAAGACATACTCATCAATCATTATGAACAAATCAAAAAGAGGAGTAGCATGTAGTGATGGGCGAATCCTAAATTACTCGGAATCGCTTGACTCTAGCGAGTCCGAGCACAGGACTCGCTACTCGTTGCGAGTCTAGCGAGTCCAATGTTAATGAATGGGGAAGCGCGTAATAGCGAGTAGTGTGAGATTTACAAATCGCAGATGTGTCTCGGAAGCTTCAGCCTGAAGCAATCCTAGTTTTGTCATTTATTTGCATTGGACTCGTTTACTTTGCAACTGTAATCGCTGGGAAACTCGCACAGATAAGAGTCCTGTCTGCTCAGTGTGCTGGCTGCCACAGCTCCAGGGTCCTAGAGCCCGCCTGCTGCCTGATGTAGCAGAGCTGAGATTGTTCTCAGTCTGCTCATTCCCTGTGTACAGACATGAATGTCTGTGCACAGAGATGATGTAGCAGTGCTGAGATTGTTCTCAGTCTGCTCATTCCCTGTGCATAGACATCTATATCTATGCACAGGGGATGTAGCAGAGAGGACATCGCGTTTTGGACTGCGTCGGACGGAAGAGGATTTTATTAATTAAAGATGGAGTTCCTAATGGCTTTTTTTTTTATTTCTAATAAAAAATTTTCTCTGTGTTGTGTTTTTTTTAAAACAATTTAATAGAAATTCATGGCGGTCATGTCTAATATTGGCGTGACCGCCATAAATTTCGGGCTTAGGGCCAGCTGATAATACAAAGCTGGCCATAACCTCTTTATTACCCAGTGTGCCACCGCCACCAGGGTCGCTGGAAGAGCGGGGTTCAGCGCCAGAGGATGGTGCTTCAATGAACGCGCCATCTTCTGGGGCGGCTGCGGGCTGCAATTTGCAGCGGGGGGTGCCCAGAAAGCTTGGGCATCCCTGCGCTGCGGATTCCAGCCCCCAGCTGCTTAGCTGTACCTGGCTAGAAATAGAAATTGCGCAGAGCCCCACGCATTTTTTTTAAATTATTTCATGAAATTCTGAGACTCTGACTCTGAGACTCAGAGACTCTGACTCTGACTCTGAGACTCTGAGATTCTGACTCTGACTCTGACTCTCTGAGATTCTGACTCTGACTCTCTGAGATTCTGACTCTGACTCTCTGAGATTCTGACTCTGACTCTGACTCTCTGAGATTCTGAGACTCTGAGATTCTGAGATTCTGACTCTGACTCTCTGAGATTCTGACTCTGACTCTCTGAGATTCTGACTCTGACTCTCTGAGATTCTGACTCTGACTCTGAGACTCTGAGATTCTGAGACTCTGAGATTCTGAGATTCTGACTCTGACTCTCTGAGATTCTGACTCTGACTCTCTGAGATTCTGACTCTGACTCTCTGAGATTCTGACTCTGACTCTCTGAGATTCTGACACTGACTCTCTGAGATTCTGACTCTGACTCTGACTCTCTGAGATTCTGACTCTGACTCTGACTCTCTGAGATTCTGACTCTGACTCTGACTCTCTGAGACTCTGAGATTCTGAGACTCTGAGATTCTGAGATTCTGACTCTGACTCTCTGAGATTCTGACTCTGACTCTCTGAGATTCTGACTCTGACTCTCTGAGATTCTGACTCTGACTCTTTGAGATTCTGACTCTGACTCTCTGAGATTCTGACTCTGACTCTCTGAGATTCTGACTCTGACTCTCTGAGATTCTGACTCTGACTCTCTGAGATTCTGACTCTGACTCTCTGAGATTCTGACTCTGACTCTGACTCTGTGAGATTCTGAGACTCTGAGATTCTGAGATTCTGACTCTGACTCTCTGAGATTCTGACTCTGACTCTCTGAGATTCTGACTCTGACTCTCTGAGATTCTGACTCTGACTCTGAGACTCTGAGATTCTGAGACTCTGAGATTCTGAGATTCTGACTCTGACTCTCTGAGATTCTGACTCTGACTCTCTGAGATTCTGACTCTGACTCTCTGAGATTCTGACTCTGACTCTCTGAGATTCTGACACTGACTCTCTGAGATTCTGACTCTGACTCTGACTCTCTGAGATTCTGACTCTGACTCTGACTCTCTGAGATTCTGACTCTGACTCTCTGTGATTCTGACTCTGACTCTCTGAGATTTTGACTCTGACTCTCTGAGATTCTGACTCTGACTCTCTGAGATTCTGACTCTGACTCTGACTCTCTGAGATTCTGACTCTGACTCTCTGAGATTCTGACTCTGACTCTCTGAGATTCTGACTCTGACTCTCTGAGATTCTGACTCTGACTCTGACTCTCTGAGATTCTGACTCTGACTCTGACTCTCTGAGACTCTGAGATTCTGAGACTCTGAGATTCTGAGATTCTGACTCTGACTCTCTGAGATTCTGACTCTGACTCTCTGAGATTCTGACTCTGACTCTCTGAGATTCTGACTCTGACTCTCTGAGATTCTGACTCTGACTCTTTGAGATTCTGACTCTGACTCTGACTCTCTGAGATTCTGACTCTGACTCTGACTCTCTGAGATTCTGACTCTGACTCTGACTCTCTGAGATTCTGACTCTGACTCTCTGAGATTCTGACTCTGACTCTCTGAGATTTTGACTCTGACTCTCTGAGATTCTGACTCTGACTCTCTGAGATTCTGACTCTGACTCTTTGAGATTCTGACTCTGACTCTGAGACTCTGACTCTGAGACTCTGACTCTGAGACTTTGACTCTGAGACTCTGAAATTCATGAAATAATAAAAAAAAATGCGTGGGGCTCCGCGCAATTTCTATGTCTAGCCAGGTACAGCTAAGCAGCTGAGGGCTGGAATCCGCAGCGCAGGGATGCCCAAGCTTTCTGGGCACCCCCCGCTGCAAATTGCAGCCCGCAGCCGCCCCAGAAGATGGCGCGTTCATTGAAGCGCCATCCTTTGGCGCTGAACCCCGCTCTTCCAGCGGCCCTGGTGGCGGTGGCACGCTGGGTAATAAAGGGGTTAATACCAGCTTTGTTATACAAGCTGGTATTAAGCCCGAGATTCTTAATGTCAGGCCACGTTTGACCCAGCCACTAAGAATCTCCAATAAAGGTTAAAAAAACACAGAGAAAAATTTTTATTTGAAATAAAAAAAAAGCCATTAGGGACTCCATCTTTAATTAAAAAATCCTCTTCCGTCCGACGTAGTCCAAAACGCGATGTCCTTTCTGCTACATCCCCTGTGCATAGATATAGATGTCTATGCACAGGGAATGAGCAGACTGAGAACAATCGCAGCTCTGCTACATCATGTCTGTGAGCAGGCGGGCTCTAGGACCCTGGAGCTGCACAGAGAAGACAGCTGGACTCGGCTCGCAAAGCAGTTATTTGCGAGTTTCCCTGCTATCACTGGCACATTAGCCGAGTCTAATGTAAACAATGGCAATCCTAGTTTTGTCAGCGTTTGCCAATGATTTGCATTGGACTCGTGCGAGTAAACGCTGGGAAACTCGCAGAGTACCGAGTCCGGCGAGTCCCTTACTACTCGCCGAGTAACGAGTCCTAGCGAGTAGATTCGCCCATCCCTAGTAGCATGCAGTGAATTTAAGTTCTTTATTATGAAAGACCTAAAAACTGGATGGGGGTTGAGGATAAAGAGAGATACTTATCCAAACTGTGGGTTGCAACCCAGTAAGTACTGTTATAATGTTACCAAAACAGTCACAAAAGAGATACCCATGCAAGGGTTCTCAAATAAAATTGTAATACATCAGGTTTGGGATACAAATACAATATAGTTATTAAAGTCAGACAGTAATATGACCCAAATCAAATACCTGTGCATACAAAAAAATATAATAAGGTAATGGTACCCAGCCTGCTATCTCGAAGTGCTAGTGCATAAATCAAGATTAACATGAGAAGCCATCAAAGATGTGCAAAGATCTTATAACAGGCTGTGTCCTAAAATACCTTTACAAAAATGCTGCTTAGTTAAATTATCACTTAAGTAGACAAACTCTAATGCCACCAATAAAGGCAGCATCCTAAAAGTTATAATCGACTCTTTAACAAGCCTTTAAATATGACTTGCAATAATTGAGTTACCTACCTTTGAACTTACACTAATTTACCAATATTCTTTTAAAATGATAAAACCCAAAACCTAATCCCATATTCTAAATGACACCTTACAAGTGATTTATAATGGGGTAACAATACATGAGGATCATTGAGATTGTATCTATCTTTTTATACACCTTAAATTTTTTGTTGCTTTTGCTGCTCAGCTTACTTATAACCAGAATACTCAAGTCCTTTTCCTATTCTGTAGTCCCAAGTATACTTCCATATAGTGTATTCACAGCAATGTAAGTACTTTGGACCTGGTGAATCACTCTAGATTTATCAATGTTAAACTTCATTTGCCAAGTGTTTGCCCATTCAGACATTTTATCCAATGAATATAATGAATTGTGACCCTGTAGTGGCTACTGCCTGAAGGAACAAGCCTAAAGCAAGAGATGCCACACTGGTAAGAGCAGGAACAGGAGGGACAGAACCGTGGAAAGAATCACAAGACAATATCATAGTCAAGGAAACAGCTGGGGTTACATACCAGGTGGTCATTTAATGCAAAGTCAGTCTAGGCAGAGTCAGGAGGGATTACAGAACAGATGCGGTCAGGGTCACAAAATAAAAAGGATAAGTAGCATGATGTACTGCCCCATTGGCCAGGGCAGGGCTGATTGCTCCTGCTGAGCTGTTGGACAGCACACTCACCCATTCTGTTTGACTTGTCTGCACCACAGGTCCCAGCTAAATTACTCACCATCTCCTCCACCACTATAGCCAACCTCAAAATGAATTTGGTGGTCCCTGGAGACAGCCAAAAACATCACTGGAGCAGGTTCAGGTAGAGAAGTAACATCAACCCCATAGAGTTTGAGTTAATACAGAATACAAATAACTTGTGGTTTATGGAGGAATCTTTGTTTACAATTTTTTTCGGTTTTAAACACTGCTATTACTAACTTTGCTATTGTGATTGTTACAAAATTCTGTCTTTAGACATTGAGCAGTTGCTAAACAGTAGTGGTTAACAAGCATCATTCAAACATTTCCTACAGTACCTCTTTTGCAAGATAAAAATGTAAAATGTTCTTACTTGTCCGGTTGTATTTAGACATTGTGGTAATAATGTTTTTTCTTCAATTTTTATGAACTTTAAGCAAAACACTTTGGTTTTGCTGTGCTTCAGTTACAAAATGAGACAAAGGTCTTTCTAAAAGTACTAAGATTAGTGCTTGCAGTATGACAATTATATAGAACCTAAGAGGAAAGCCATGTAGCTCGAATCACAGGCAGCATGAATCAAACACTGGCTGTGCTATTGCAGGCTGGTATGTCTTACTAGGGAACGTTGCGGCATTTTACAGACAACTTATTTTGAATACCCAGTTAGGTAAAGGCATTTCAGATGAATCATCCAAGAGGTTGGTCCTCAACTGCTTCTAGACTGACCAGTCTTTCCTTATATCAATAAATAGGATGCAATCTGTCAGTCTACGGGAAAGGGGTGGGAAGAAGTTGCCGGAATCTCCCTCTTGGACTAGTCATCCAGGATGCGTAATCCCCAGCCGACTTTCCAAAGTATGGAAGCCGGAAGCGCTAACATGCTGCCACCACACACTTCAACCACTGCCCGCCGCTGACCCGCTCCCCCGCCAGATCCTCCCGCTCCCCCGCAATTACCGCTCTGCGCCCACCACCGCCTCGGCGCCACCAGCTATTACCGCCCAGCTCGCACTAACGAGCACACAGTGCCACCCCAGTCCGCCCACAGCCGCGCTCGCCATGGATGACGTCACGGCCCCTCCAGCACCGCTATTACTGCCCAGCTCGGACTACCGAGCACACAGTGCCACCCCAGCCCGCCCACAGCCGCGCTCGCCATGGATGATGTCACGGCCCCTCCAGCACCGCTTTCTAAAATGTTGCAATGTTTTAGGGTAAAACCTACATTCCTACAATAGTAAAACCTTTCCTTTGCTATCGTTTTGAGGTTGTCACCTATTGATGACATACTTATAATTATGATCTATAAAGTTGAACTACTTATGGCTCACCCATAGACTGTAAATGTCCAAACCCTCTGTGTTTTACTCTACAGTGACATTCTAAAAGTCACTGCACAGTAGAGCAGGTGTACATGATCATGCAGCTGCAGGAGTGGGGAGATGGCTGTTATACACAGCTGAGCTACCTTTAGAGACGGCAGATGTGGTTTACTGTCACTGCCTTCACAATCACCATACTTAGCGCTTAGCAATCACTGTGTATGGAGTAATAGGAAGCACAATGGCTCTTTCTCCTGACCCAGCAGTCAAGTGATTGCTGGGTCTAGGAAGAAAGCAGGAGCTGTTGGATCCTAGGAGGCCCTTTTAGCTCTTCTATGCAGCCATGAGTTTTTATTTCTACTACAACAGGGGCCAATTTACCATTTTCAGGTATAATCAGCATGAGGCAGCACTAACTGAATGTATTTGACTCACCGTGGCCGGGGACTCCGGTTTAGACAGGCTGTAGCTCCTTCCTCCTTGTCACGGGTGGGCCGCGCCTGCCGGTAGTGAGGCCCGGTTGAGTGCAGATCAAAAGTTGAAGATGTCTTGTAGGAACAGATTAAAGGGGTTAATTTATTTGTGACGCCACCTATGAGTAGTTCGGTAAGTCCTACCGACGCTGCGGAACCTCCGGGGGATGGATAGCAGCAAGATGGAACGCTCCCCACAGGCTGAGCGGTGATCCCCGGAGGCTGGAGCTGCTTAAGATGTTGTGCGGCAGCTGCGGTTACCTTGTGTGCGGACGGATGCAATCATAAGGAAGCACGGACACTGAAAGTCTCTGTAACGGCTCTTTACTGTAACAAGCAGGCAGTACATGGGATACAGTTAACGGGTAGTAGACCGGGCGGACTCAGCAGTGATAGGTGTCCCTCAGAGATCCGTAGTGTTCCTCCATTCTAGCTAAGTATTTGCCATTGTCGCCCAGGAATACCAGGTCAGGTACGGGGAGGCTGCTTCAATCCCTATCCAAGATGTACGTTATGGATGTTATGGGGAGCCTTGGGTCCCTCGGTGGGTACACCGCTGGTTAGACGACTGGAATTTGGCGGGTGGTGGGGTGCTCCTGTGAAGCTGCTGCTCCACGCTTCTGGTTCGCGTGGCAGAGGTGAACTGCTGCCAGCTTCGGTACCAGTGAACCGGCTGTGAGTTGGGCACGGGGGTCTTTTGGAACCCGTGGTTGGTGATGCCCGATCCCGGTTGTTGAGGCCTCAGGTGCTAACACCCGACCGGTGACGGCCCAGGGGCTGCACGGGGTGCAGAGCCCCTGCTCCTGCTCCAAGTTCAAGTCTGTGTCTCTCTCTTGTCTAGACTAGACTCCTTCTCCTCTAGACTAACTGTACTTCTCCTACATTACCCTTACACTCCGCCCACCAGGACCTTGGATTGGCCCTCTATGTTAAGTGATGCTTGCAGGGTTTTGGATCTCTATGTTAACCATATGACTGCTGGGTCGGAGAATATTGCGGCTGCATTTATGGCTGCAATACCCTCCTGTGACGCACTCGTTGCGGGGCGCCACATATTAGGGTACACTCGCTTGGCAGCTGGATTGATGCACACAGCAATGGTTTCTTTACAAATAGTCCATTTGGTTTATTATTACACAAACTACTTTATGCTAAGTATGCATCGGAATCGATATACCCTTAACATCAAATAAGATTCCCGGCCCTACAAGTCCCAGTGAAACTATCTGGTTTTATATCACAGTAGATCTCCGTTTGTGCAAACATACCGGCCATTTACAATATTGCCGGTCAATACCTCATATCACATTAAGAAAAGGTTTTAATTGTTGAAATGTCTCTAAAATGTGTTTTGACCTTATCACAATATATTAAATATATGAAAAATGAATAAATATAAAGTGGATAAAAAAAAAGTGTTAAAAAAACCACTGCCAATTCAAATTGTTGTTACTAAACCCATGCCCATAAAAAAATGTTCTTTATATAAAAAGAATTGTGACAGAAAGGGGAACAAAGTTTAAAATGTATGTCAGTGGTTCTTTCCAGGCATAAAAAAAATAAAAGAATGTTAAAATCAGTAAAGTAATTCCTTTGTTTTCTAAATGTTATTGCCTCATACAAAAAAATAAATAAAAAGAATATGAAAATAACATGTAAATTATGCCCTATGTATCATGAAAAAAAGCTGCAAAAATTATTTGAATATCTGAACAATAACCATTTATTTACTCTCTTTTAATGGTGGGTTTACAGTCCCGATATCGCGGCGATATCGGAGGCAACGACGCGGGAGCGCGCATTTAGTGCACGTTTCTCCCTGCATCGCATCGCCAGTTTACACGCCTTGATATCGGGATGCAACGTCCCTACGATGTGCACGCCCACCAACCCAGGAACAACCATTTAACATGGGAGTGAATGGGTGACGTCAGCGTGCACATCGTAAGTTGGGCTGTCACACGCTGCGATGCTGGTACAACGCCTTGCGATATCGGAGAGTTGAATAGCTTTGCTATTCAACTCCGATATTGTTTTGGGATCGTTCCAGCATCGCGTTGTACGCTAAAACAGTACAACGTGCACCCGATATCGGCTCCAACTCGCGACCCACGTGACTTTTTGTCGGAGTTGGGTCGGAGTTGGACGCCGATATCGCGGCGTGTAAACCCACCATGAGAGTTTGATCATCCTCTCCTTTGTTTCAATTGACATCTCTCCTGTTGGAGCCATGATTCATGTCAGTCCACTTGGTGCATCAGCTCTCCAAGGTGTGATCACTCCTTTTTAGATGCAGATTAACGAGCAGATCTTATTTGATGCAGGTGTAATGGTGGGTTTACACACACCAATTTATCTGTTCAATCTCTGAACCAATCTCTGGTTGCAGTGAAATCATGGATACATTGCTCCATGTTGTACACAGCCACAAAATGGAGCAATGTATCCATGATTTCACTGCAACCAGAGATTGGTTCAGAGATTGAACAGATAAATTGGTGTGTGTAAACCCACCATTAGTTTTGGGAATGAAAATTTACAGGGTGTTTCCATAATTTATTCCTCAGAATTGAGTGATTCCATAATTTTCCCCCTGTTTGATCTACAAAAGTAACCGTTACTGGTTAGCACATTTTTTTTTTCAAGATTTCTTTTAGTGTTTCTTCAAGGCAGAGAGTTGCCATTTGAAATTACTTTAGTTTTGTGCCATGTCTGTGATCTGCTTTTTTTCTAAAAAATTAAACAACTGAATGAACATCCTCCGAGCCAGGTGATGCCATAATTTTTGCCAGGGGTTGTATACTGAGCATTTTTTCCAAAGATGCCTCCGGCATTTTCTGGAGGGCGTTTCCATGGTTCTTCTTACATCCTTTTTACTGTTGCTTTCCAGAGGATTTTTATTCACTCCCTTGAACAATTGGAATTTTTAAGCAAAAACTTTGACAAAATGATCCAAAAGATTTCTAGGCAACGTCAGGCTCAAACCCAAATGCCCCAAACTTGCAAGATAAAGAAAAAGTATATCACTAGGGATGAGCGAGTACTGAAATATTCGAACTCGCTAGACTCGTAACAAGTAGGTCCTAAAACTCGGGTACTCGTTGCGAGTCCAATGTAAGTCAATGGGGAAGAGAGTATTGCGAGTAATTCCTCTGCTGCTGGACCCTATAAAGAGGTCTGGCAGCAGAGGAAAAACCTGCAGTTCCCCATTTCATTGTTTAAAAGCCAGTGGTAAAAAGCCGCCGGCTTTTAAACAATGCTGACAGCCGCTGACAGCTTCCCTGCCACCTGACAGCGGGATCATCCACTACCCCCACCGCCTCCCCACCCTATCCTGACTTAGGGTCAGGTGGGGAGGCTGCCAGGAGAACGGAGGATCCTGCTGTCAGGCAGCCGGGGAGCGCAGAACCAACTGTGGCCAGCAGGGAGCTGTCCGCGGTCGTGAACTGAGGTAAAACCGGACCGGGGCAATCCGGGACCATAGAGCCCCATGTTATGGGGCGCCAGATTGCACCGGACAGGTACAATCCTGGGAGAATCCGGTTTTCAAACCGGTTTTCTCTTTTTGACGCCTTCCCGCCTGGATTTTCAAATGAACAAAGCTTTTATCCGGTTTTATCTCAGTTCACGACCGCGGATAGCTCCCTGCTGGCCGTGGTCAGTTCTGCGCTCCCCGGCTGCCTGACAGCAGGATCCTCCGCTCCCCCCGCAGCCTCCCCACCCGATCCTAACTCAGGATAGGGTGGGGAGGCGGTGGGGGAAGCGGAGGATCCTGCTGTCAGGCGGCAGGGAAGCTGTCAGCGGCTGTCAGCATTGTTTAAAAGCCGGCGGCTTTTTACCGCTGGCTTTTAAACAATGAAGTGGGGAATTGAAGGTTTTTCCTCTGCTGCCAGACCTCTTTACAGGGTCCAGCAGGTAAGGAATTGCATTTCCCATTGATTTACATTGGACTCGTTACTCTGTGAGTAATGGCAAGGATACTCGCAGAGTAACGAGTAGCCTGAGCACTGCTACTATTCGGCGAGTACCGAATAGTAGCGAGTAGACTCGCTCATCCCTATATATCACAAGACTCAAGTTGGTAGAAACTTTTATCTCCTGAGGAAGTGTGCGGATGCACACAAAATGCGTAGAGGTGTATTAGAAATAAAGGTTCTTGGATATTTTACCAACGAGTGGAGTATCCTCCTTTCCGAAACCAAGTCCACAGCGCGAATATAAGGCCCAATCTTACTTTTTTCACATCGCATGGACTACTGGCTGAACGCTTCAGTGGACTAGATCACAGGTGTATCAGTGGTTGTGTCGCACACAACCAAACAAGGTGAGTGTACTAAGTGCATATTTCACCAATTTTCAACACGGATAAGACCCTATATGTGCTCATCTCTTTTTATAGCTAAAGTTGGTAAAAAAAAATTCTTTATCCTTTTGCAAGAACTTTTCAACTCTAAATGAGCCTTTCTGAGAAAGAATAAAGAATTTTTACTTCCAACTTGGGTTCTACAATATACCTTTTCTGTATTTTAGAAGATTGGACATGACACTTCTTTTAACTGCTTGACAATTTTAGAGACCTGTAGCGGTTAAAAGATATTAAAATGGAACCTCTCAGGTCCCCTGCACACAAAGAACCATGAATAGTTCTTGGTGTATTTCTCTAATCCTTGCCTGATAGTCCCAGCATATAATAGCACACAACAACTGATCTTTAGCAAAAGAATTACTAAAGATCATTTATTAGATGCTAATTAGGGTTTTGACTAGTTGGGGGGCGTTAGTTCCCCTGATTAGTTAATCCACTTAGCATGTTATTCTCCAACATGCTTTACACAGCATCATCTGCATCACTATACAAGGCCACACACATGTGCACAGCTTTGTATCGCTCTCTAGTGAGCTTCTCTGATGCCAGATGTATGCACCCCTGGCTTCAGAGAGGCTCAATGCCAATGATCCGAGGTTGTAGCACTTCTGGTCTTGCGCACTACTCTGAAACCAAGTGTATGCATCCTGACTTCAGTCAGTCTTAGTGCACATGACGGGAATTGCGGATGACTTACGATCATGTTGAGTGAGCCTCTCTTATGCAGGGGATGCATACACCCAGAGTCAGAGAATCTCAGTGTTGAGGGATACAAAGTCATTTGCATGCGCAGCTCTGTAAGGCTATTCAGAACACACATGTAGAGCATGCTGTGTTGCCCACAAGGGTGTGATAACATGCTAAGTGGGCCGACTAGTTGGTGGAACTAATTGTCACGGTGACACGGATGACAGGGTGGAGGCCACGCGCAGACGATCCCAGCGTGTGGCCCACCAGCCATAATGGTGGAGGATGGTCCGTCTCTTTCAGGGGCATTTACCTTCTGTGTAGATGGAGAAAGGGTGTGATGGGATCGCGCTGTTATGGGGGACGGCTGTGGAGGTCTTGTGCTCGGTCTGGTTTTATCCACCAATATTGTAGGTCACTAGGACCCAGCAGATTCCTTCCACCTTTATAAGGAGGTTCATTACCTTTCCTCGGTGCAGGTGATAGTTCCTTGTGCACTCATTATCCTTGCTCCAGCAGAGGCTGAGGTTGTGGAGGTTGCTGAGTTCTGCTGTCAGATAAGTGTTTCTTTTTCCCAAATGTCTGTCTTCCCTGGTGTTTGTCTTTAGTTGATAGTGGAGGGGTCTAGTGAACCTCTCCATCTGATCCTTAGATAAGATAGTGCTAGGATCAGAGAGGGACGAGGTTCGTGGTCGGATACAGTTGAGGAGACTGTATAGGGACGTCAGGGCAGACAGGGTCAGCTCTAGGAAGTCTAGGGGTCACCGTCTCCTTCTTGTGCCCTTAGCGTTAGGGACTCCTTATTCCCCCCCCGTCGTTATCCTACGCTGGGTGTCTTCCCCACTCCCAGCGTGACACTAATGTCCCCTCGACTAGTCAAAGCCCTAATTAGCATCTCATAAACAATCTTTAGTAATTTCTTTTTGGTATATTTATGCTAGTACATGCTGGGACTGTTATGCCGGGATTAGGGATATGCACCCAGAACTGCTCGTGGTTCTGAGAGCCCAGGGAACCTAACAGGTTAACTTTAAAATTGAAAATGTGCACAGCAAATCATTTTTATATAGAAATGCATATGCTTATTCTGTTGACCAATTTCTGACAGGTTTTTCAGGCATATTCTGCAACAGAATCTGTCAAGAAAAGACATTCTGTACACGTACCCTCAATGTAGTTTTCTGAGATGATTTGGGAGCAGAAACCAAGCAGAAATTCTCCAATGCCTTCTGTAAAACTCAAAACTCCGCAAAAAGTTGGAGTTTCTGCACAAACAACTCTGACAAAAGGTACCATGTGTACATACCCTGAAAAGGCTTTTACATAATGGAGTAGGGCACCCAAAAGAAATTTAGGTTTCCCACCACTGCTGTAATGGCACTCAGTCCATTAGATGTAATATATAGTGATGAGTGTATGTATTTGACACTTATAATTACTTGCATGATTATTAACCTATTGTGTATATTCATTACACATTTTGTGGCTTGCTATTTTTAGGCTGGGCAGGTCCCAATAACCATGGATCTTCCCAGCCTGACAATAGTAGTCGCCAGCTGTCTGCTTTATCTGAGCTGGTTATCAAAAATAAGCAGGATTCCACATTGCTTTTTTTTTTTATAATTTATTTAAATAATTTAAAAAAACAATGTAGGGGAGCCTTATGTTTTTGATAACCAGGCAAAACAAAGCACACAGCTGGAGCTGCAACCCGTGGCTGTCTACTTTACCAGAACTGGTCATCACAAACAGGCGGGTGGCCGCATGTCATTTTTTTTTCATTGCATTTGCCAATCACAGTAATGTCAATAGCTAAGATGATTATGGCAATACTGTGATTGGCAGGCAAACCCCGTGACCCACCCCAGAGCTGGGGTAATGGGATCCCGGGCATTAGTTATGGGTGCTGTCAACTGTATCCAGTTACCGGGGCCGTGGCCCTGGAGGTCGCTACAAAATGGGTTGCAAAAATAGAATAAAAGTAATTTGTGACGGTGTCTAGTGATGGCACCAGCACTGCTGCAGACCTCCAGGAATGATGGATGGGCAGCCAGGTAGTAAACTCCCCGTAGGTGGAGCGGGATCCCTGGGGCAGCGTAGTAGGGATCTGGGTTCACACAGGGAGGTGACTCTGCAGGCAGAGGTGATGGAATAGTCTATGCATGATGCAGGCTCACTGATGTTAAGTAGGCACTGTCCAGGGTACACTTCCAGATGGTTGGGAAGCACTTTTGGATCTCCACATCTAGCCAGTTGTAAGACTTCCTTATCTTTTTACTTGCTTACGCTGAAGCCCTGACTTGTTTGGAAATTGGCCTGGCCTCCTTTATGTCTCTCACCCGTGTTGACTGCACTAAGAACCCTCTGTTGGATGCAGCTACTCTCCTGCGGTTCCTGGTATACCGGTGTTTTCTGCTGGGCTAAACTCTCCCTGGCAGACTCGGACTCCGGTGTCCGGGTTATTTCTTTGGGTGAGCCGGTATGTCTCCTCTGCCCCGTTGCTTTGTTCCTCGCCTTGCCTTCGTCCCTCACTCTCGGATACCTCACACTGGCTAAGGCTCTTCACAGAACTGCTCCGTACTGCACGGTCTAACAGACTCCCTAACTCTGCCACCAGCACCTGTATTTATAGGGGATCTTGCCTAAGGACAGCAAGTGGGGCTCCCTCTATAGGCCTGAGTTGGAAAGTGTTGTATGTGTGAGGTGTACCAGATGGGGAAATCCTTCCATGCACTAGGTGTTCCTTTAGCTACCTTTACCGCAGGGTGCCACATTCCCCCCTAGTTAACTTTAGTACTCCTGGACTGAGAACAAATTTAAACCATATCAATAACAATAACAGGTATTATTTACAGAGTCTTAAAAGATCAAAAATTACAAAAACCACTGAAAAATGGTGAAAAACAGGCAAAGCAAGTCCATCTGCCGCAGGCTGAAAAAGAAGTCTTTTGCCCTACCAGTCCCGTTGCTATGTTCCATTTTTATACAAAAGGGAAAAAGGCAAAAAGGTTCTTACAGTAATGTCTCTGTAGGCTGAATACTTTTTAACGATTACAGGTTCAAGTCCTTACTGTAATAAATTATTCAACTTTCACACACATTTTATACAATTTCTCGGCTTAGGAGTCCTGGTTCTACCTACCAACTTCAGGAACTTTCTATTCATAACGTAATGTTTATCGGGTTGACCCAGTTCCTCCACCCTTCTGTACACTAATATCTACATTCAATGTACATTCAAGTATTCATATTATCATTTCATTATATCACATTTCACTCTCTATACCTGAGTGGTGGTTGTCCAAAATTGCTATGGGTAGATCTGCATGGAACGAGTGTTTCACTAGTGTCTACTTCTAGTGTTGTGCATGCACTATCCACTAATCTACTGGTAGATCTACAGTTATGGCCAACAGTATTGACACCCCTGCAATTCTGACAGATAATACTCAGTGTCTTCCTGAAAATGATTGCAATCACAAATTCTTTGGTGTTATTATCTTCATTTAATTTTTCTTCAATGAAAAAACACAAAAGAGAATGAAGCAAAAAGCAAAACATTGATCATTTCACACAAAACTCCAAAAATGGGTCAGACAAAAGTATTGGCACCCTCAGCCTAATACTTGGTTGCACAACCTTTAGCCAAAATAACTGCGATCAACCACTTCCGTCAACCATCAATGAGTTTCTTACAATGCTCTGCTGGAATTTAGACCATTCTTCTTTGACAAACTGCTCCAGGTCTCTGATATTTGAAGGGAGCCTTCTCCAAACTGCCATTTTTAGATCTCTCCACAGGTGTTCTATGGGATTCAGGTCTGGACTCATTGCTGGTCACCTTAGAAGTCTCCAGTGCTTTCTCTCAAATCATTTTCTAGTGCTTTTTGAAGTGTGTTTTGGGTCATTGTCCTGCTGGAAGACCCATGACCTTTGAGGGAGACCCAGCTTTCTCACACTGGGCCCTACATTATGCTGCAAAATTTGTTGGTAGTCTTCAGACTTCATAATGCCATGCACACGGTGAAGCAGTCCAGTGCCAGAGGCAGCAAAGCAACCCAAAACATCATGGAACCTCCGCCATGTTTGACTGTAGGGACCGTGTTCTCTTCTTTGAATGCCTCTTTTTTCTCCTGTAAACTCTATGTTGATGCCTTTGCCCAAAAAGCTCTACTTTTCTCTCATCTGACCAGAGAACATTCTTCCAAAACTTTTTAGGCTTTCTCAGGTAAAGTTTGGCAAACTCTAGCCTGGCTTTTTTATGTCTCGGGTAAGAAGTGGGGTCTTCCTGGGTCTCCTACCATACAGTCCCTTTTCATTCAGACGCCGACGGATAGTACGGGTTGACACTGTTGTATCCTCGGACTGCAGGGCAGCTTGAACTTGTTTGGATGTTAGTTGAAGTTCTTTATCCACCATCCGCACAATCTTGCTTTGAAATCTCTTGTCAATTTTTCTTTTCCGTCCACATCTAGGGAGGTTAGCCACAGTGCCATGGACTTTAAACTTCTTGATGACACTGCGCACGGTAGACACAGGAACATTCAGGTCTTTGGAGATGGACTTGTAGCCTTGAGATTGCTCATGCTTCCTCACAATTTGGTTTCTCAAGTCCTCAGACAGTTCTTTGGTCTTCTTTCTTTTCTCCATGCTCAATGTGGTACACACAAGGACACAGGACAGAGGTTGAGTCAACTTTAATCCATGTCAACTGGCTGCAAGTGTGATTTAGTTATTGCCAACACCTGTTAGGTGCCACAGGAAATTTACAGGTGCTGTTAATTACACAAATTAGAGAAGCATCACATTATTTTTCTAACAGTGCCAATACTTTTGTCCATCCCCTTTTTTATGTTTGGTTGGAATTATATCCAATTTGTCTTTAGGGCAATTCTTTTTGTGTTTTTTCATTGAAGACAAATTAAATGAAGATAATAATACCAAAGAATTTGTGATTGCAATTATTTTCAGGAAGAAACTGAGTATTATCTGACAGAATTGCAGGGGTGTCAATACTTTTGGCCACAGCTGTACATATTTCAGAAATACCATAGTATTGCCGTAGTCTTTCTAGGGGACTGGCAGGTTTACCGATTGCAGTATCCTCTGGTTCTGCTACCAAAGGCGGTGCTTCTTGCACTTGAATGTGTTCTTCCAGTCTTTCCTGTGCTTCTATTGGTTGGAAAAAGTTGATTACAGTACAATTACAGCTCCTTCACATGAAGTATTGTATGAATCACTTTTTCTTTTTGTTCCTCTTTTTGAAGTGTACAGGGTATTTCTTCTTGCGGTTTCAATTGTTCTGGACATTTCTTAAGGTGATCTCTTGAAACTGGTGCAGTAGTCTTTCCCTCATCTCTACTGATTATGCAAGTTTTACTATTATCAAAGTTGGAATTTAGAACAGTATCGGGCTCTCTTTCCCTCTGGTCATCAAGTTTGTTTGCTCTTTTCTTTCTCCAGGTGTTAAAGGTTCAGCTTGTGCATTTTTGTTATAGTCTCTATCTTGTATCTCTCTGATGTGATTCAAGCTTTTCTCTACACTCTCTTGGAATTTCTTGTATTGCTCTTTACAGATAGAGTTCCAATCAACATCAGATGAATCTGTTTCTGGTGCTACAATTTCCATTTCAAGATCAACCGGAAACTTTCTGGGTCTTGCTCGCATTAGGTATGCTTGCGTGCAATTGGTGAAACTTGCAGGTATGGTGCTGTACATGTCCACTAAGTCAGGTAACTTCTCCAACCATTGATTTCTTTCTTCCAAAGGCATTTTCAACATGTCTATGACTATATTGTTCATTTTCTCACACATGCCATTGGGTTGTGGATGGTAAGGTGTGGTTCAAATCTTCTTGCATCCATAATAGCCGCAGAAATCCTGGAATATTTCAGCTTTGAATGCAGAACCTTGATCAGTCAATACCTGCTCCGGATACCCGTGTGGTCTGCAGAAGTAGGCTTGAAAGGATTTTGCTGCTGTTTCCGCTGTTAAGCCCTTTACTGGAGCTACTACTAAGAATCTTGAGTAGTGGTCTAATGAGCCCAGGGCTAGGGGTACTCGGACACCGGCACTGATGGCTTCTTGGATGGGGGATAATGGGCGGTCGGGTTCCCGGTTCCGTGCCCTGGTTATCATTTGTTAAATGGTGGGGAGGGAATATTTACAAGAGGAACGTGACGCAACCTGTAGTTCCCGGTAATATAGGTATCGGCGCTGCAAGCCGGCCGCTGAAGTAATGGTGGGTGCAGCAGAGTGTGGTACAGCTCCCCACAGGAGGAGCTTTTACCTGAGGGTAGCGATGATGGAGGAAGATGAGGGAGATGAGGGGAGTAGTTGTTGCAGATGTTCTTACCCCTCTGGTGAGATGCTGGTGATGATGCTGCAGCCCTTCTGGCACCGGCGAGAAGAACAACAGAGGGCAAGTCAAGTTTAACTCCAATTTACTGGGTACCGGCAGATGTTAAAACGGGACACGGTACAGTTTGGTTTACCGGGTGGATGTTGCCAGCTCAGGGTCCCCCTTATGGAGTCTCTGGATGTTTTTTCTCTGTCTTTCAGGGTATAATTGACTCTTCTCTGCCTCTACCACCTTCACAGCGCTCTACTGCCAGTCCTACGGTCTGTAACTAGCCGATCAGGTTGGTACCTTACCGGTACGGACGGGAGCAGCAGGAGTGCACAATTTCTCCTGCCACTGGAATTCAGTCTGCAACCACTAGTGACCTCAACCGGTTTCAATCTTGAGGGGTGAGATGTCCTTGTGGCGCTAACAGAAACCCAATTACTATGGGCCCGCAGCTCGTCGGTCTGTGGTCAGAGGTGAACTGCTGACCGCCTTGGCTTCCCGTGTTGCCGGTGTTTTCCCCGACGTGACCAGCCGGCTCCAACCAGTCCTGGTCCGTTGCCTTCTGTCCTGGGTCCCCACTTAAAGATGGGGATCCCTCCTGTCAACGACACTTTCAGGCCTGTCCTTCCTGACTGCCTTCCCAGCACTGTCTGAGGTAAACTGTCACTCACTCTCACTACTCTAGCCTAGGTTCCACCCCTTTCTTGGGACCTACTAACTTACCTGTCCCCCCCTCTTTCTACTCTAGGTGGCCTAGTCTTAGGTGTGTGCGTGTAAAAACAGACTCCATAGGTTAAACCCTGAACTGACAACTTACAGAGATACCACATTTGTTGTCACAGTGCAATACCTCTCTGTGGCGCCTAGCCAGAGGGGCGCCACAGATCCACCACTGTAAGTGCATAGGTGTATCCTGATCTGCTAGGTGTCAGCTTCACATGATCCAAGGCTACTATTTCAAGTGGTTGTTTGGTGGCCATTGGCTGTAAGGGTGCTCTCTGGCTCTCATGGTCTTTCCTTCTTAAGTTGCATGGTCCACAGTTTTTACACCATCTCTCTCATGTCAACTTAGTAGAATCTGTCATGTAACAGCATCTCAAGCTTCTTCCATCCGAAGTGTCCGCATCATTGTGATATGTCCCCAGCACCATCTGGACATCTTTCTTCAGTACCACTATCTGCTACACAATCTCGTGTGCTCTTGGGTTGATGTGCCATCGACTCAGCTTTCCTTGGTAGACAAATAACTTTCCCCTCTCGTTCCACAGGTGTTTCGCTTCTGGTGGAGGATCTGGATTAAGACGTGAGTGTTCTTGGGTTATCAGCTCTTTGACTAAGCTGACAGCCAGGTCACTGTCTTGTGTCTCCTTCCACCCATGGTGAGGTAGCGGGTTCAGCGTTGTCTCACGATGTTTCCGACTAGTCTAATGACACTGGGATGCTCTCTGGCCGTGAAAGGCTGGTAGCTCTACTTCTTCTAGCTCATCCATGTCTTCTCCCGCATCTGGTAAGTGAGGCATCCTTGACAAGGCATCAGCATTGGCATTCTTATGGCCTGCCCGGTACTTGATGGTAAAGTTGTAGTTTGAAAACTGGGCCACCCAGCGTTGCTCCATTGCACCTAACTTCATGGTATCCAGGTGGGTAAGAGGATTATTGTCTGTGAAGACGGTGAACTTTGCAGCTGCCAGGTAATGCTTGAACTGCTCTGCAACTTCCCAGACCAAGGCTAGGAATTCCAGTTTGAACAAGCTGTAGTTCTCTGGGTTTCTCACTGTAGGACAGATCATTCTGCTGGCATAGGCAATCACTCTCTGTAGTTCTCGCGGTATCCAGGTGGGTAAGAGGAATATTGTCTGTGAAGACGGTGAACTTTGCAGCTGCCAGGTAATGCTTGAACCGCTCTGTAACTTTCCAGACCAAGGCTAGGAATTCCAGTTTGAACAAGCTGTAGTTCTCTGGGTTTCTCACTGTAGGACAGATCTTTCTGCTGGCATAGGCAATCACTCTCTGTAGCTCTCTGGGTTTCTCTCTGTAGGACAGAGCTTTCTGCTGGCATAGGCAGTCACTCTCTTAGGCAATCACTCTCTCTCTGCCATTCTGCCTTTGTGACAGGACGGCTCCTAATCCCACCTTGCTGGCGTCGGTGTACAGCAGGAATGGTAAACTGTAGTTGGGATAGGCCAGGATCTCTTCTCTGGTCAGGGCCTCTTTCAGCTGTTTGAAGGACTCTTCTTGTTTCTTACCCCATTCAAACGGAGGACCTCTGATCTTGCCCTTCTTGGTTTGGCCTACCAGGAGATCTTGCACAGGTGCTGCCATCTTCGTGTAGCCCTTGATGAACCTCCTATAGTACGCTACCACCCCCAAAAACTGACGTAGCTCTTTGAAGGTTGTTGGTTCTGGCAATTCCTTTATAACAGTTATCTTGTCAGGGTCTGGTGCCACTCCTTCTGCGCTGACCACATGCCCAAGATACCTTTGGGTTCAGCAAATGGCATTTTGATGGCTTCAGCTTTATTTCGAACTTCGACAATGCTTTGAATACCTCTGTCAGGTGCTTCAGGTGATCTTCATAGGTTTTGGAATACACTTTGACATCATACAGGTAGAGTAGCACAATCTCGAAGTTTCGGTGCCCCAGGCAACACTCCATCAGTCTTTGGAACGATCCGGGTGCATTACAGAGTCCGAATGGCATGCTGTTAAACTCACACAGGCCCATGGGCATTGTAATCGTTGTCTTATGTCAGTCGTCTTCTGCAACAGAGACCTGCCAATACCCACTAGTAAGATCTAGGATTGAAAAGTAATTAGCGGACTTTAATGCAGCAAGTGACTCTTCTATACTGGGTAACGGATAAGCATCTTTATGTGTTATGTGATTTATTTGTCCGTAATCAACACACATTCTCATGCTACCATCTTTCTTTTTAACTAGGACTAATGGAGCTACCCAGGGGCTGCAACTATCTCTTATGACCCCTGTGTCCTTCATATCCTATAACATCTACTTGGCACACTGATAGTGAGCTGGTAGTACAGGCCTATTTCGCTCTTTAATGGGTGGATCGTTTCCTGTGAGTATGTGATGGTGTACCTCTTTTATCTGTGGGTATGTGATGGTGTACCCCTTTTATCCTCCCAAAATCAAGTAGATGCTTTCTGAATACCCGTTCATACTCCCAAACTACCATGCTTCTGTTGGGAAGGTGTGTGGTCAGTTCCTACAAGCAGTTCCTGACACCAATCCTCCAGCTGCCCCTTGGAATTGTTGTCCTCCACAGAGTCTGGTAGGGTCAAGGGTTTCACTGTATGTATTGCGTTGTTGTCTACAGTGTACAGCTTAGCGACAGTGGCGTATCTGGGTAATTTTACCTCATCTTCTCCATAGTTCAGTATGCATATGGGCACCCTTCCCCTGCGTACATCAACCACCCCTCTGGCTGTCAAGAGTGTAGGCCTGCCTTCTGAACTGATGGGTTCTACTACTGCCTGGTAGTCCGGCCCTCTGAAGCCTATTGCTGCCCGACACCAGATTATCATTTCACTCATTGAGGTGTAGCGATACCATCTAGCATGATTGACAGGTACAGTTGTCCTCCTATGTACCTATCATACCAGTCTGGTAGGCCTGGTTGGTCTACTCCTGGGGTTTGGCCCCCGACCCCAGGGGTGGCTGGTTTAAAGGACATTTTCTGCAGATGTGCCCCTGGGTTCTCCTGTAGGACTGTGGCAATCGGTGGTCCTCCCATGGAGCGACATGGTCTTCTTTCCTCTCATCCACGGGACGTCCTCTGGGCTGTCAGCAAGCGGAATCTTCCCTGATGGCTCGGTCTCTGTCTTTAGCTGTAGGGCTTTCAGGACTTACTCAGCAAGCGTATCTCAGAGCAAAGGCTATCAAATCTATCAGGTGCCACAGCCTGCACATTTGTCTCAGCAGCAGGTGAGGGAGAAGGTGCTACTTGTTCAGGAGAAGTGCTATCCTGCCACTGTTGAAGTGCAGGATCTTGGGTTGCCGCTGCGCTTTGTCAGTACTCAGCAGAGCGAAGGGGCGGGGCTTATCTTCACACTCTTTTCCAACTGTTCCGCCTCCTTTCTTCCTGCTCTGTGATGCAGTTCAATTTCTGTAGCGCAGTAATGGTGGCACAGCTTAAAAGTTCACAAAACACAGTCAATATATTTTACACAGTACCCGGTAATACCGGGCACAGGATCCTGTTCGTGATGCCAGGAAGCTGACCCACCCCAGCGTTGGGGTACACGGATCCCAGGTGTTAGTTATGGGTGCTGTCAATGATAGCCGGTTCCCGGGGCCATGGCCCTGGTGGTCACTCAAAAATGGGTTGCAAGAATAAAATAAAAGTAATTTGTGACGCCACCTTAGGTGTCTGGTGATAGCACCGGCGCTGATGCAGACCTCCGGGGATGATGGATGGGCAGCCAGGTAGTAACGCTCCCCGTAGGTGGAGCGGAATCCCCGGGGCAGGGTAGTAGGGATCTGGGCTCACACAGGGAGGTGGCTCTGCAGGCTGAGGTGATGGAATAGTCTATGCATGATGCAGGCTAAGGGTGGTAAGGACTGGCACACACACGCTGGGAGTAGTTTTCTTACCTTTTACTGATGTTAAGCAGGCGCTGTCCAGGGTACACTTCCAGGTGGTCGGGAAGCACTTTAGGATCTCCACATCTTGTGAGTTGTAAGGCCTCCCTGTCTTTCTCCTTGCTCACGCGGAAGCCCTGACCTGTTTTGAACTTGGCCTGGCCTCCTCTGTGTCTCTCACCCGTGTTGACTGCCCTGCGAACCCTCCTTTGGATGCAGCTACTCTCCTGCAGTTCCTGGCTCTCATGTTGAAGGTGCTGTGGGTGCCCGGGAGACTGGAGTCTCCTTGGTATTCCAGTGTTTTCTGCTGGGCTAAACTCTCCCTGGCAGACTCGGACTCTAGTGTCCGGGTTACTTGTCTGGGTGAACCAATTTGGCTCCTCTGCCCCGTTTCTCTGTTCCTCGCCTTGCCTTCATCCCTCACTCTCGGGTACCTCACACTGGCTATGGCTCTTCACAGTACTGCTCCGTACTGCATGGACTAACAGACTCCCTAACTCTGCCCCCAGCACCTGTATGTATAGGGGATCTTGCCTAAGGGCAGCAAGTGGGGCTCCCCGTACAGGCCTGGGTTGGAAAGTGTTGTATGTGTGAGGTGTACCAGATGTGGAAATCCCTCCATGCACTAGGTGTTTCTGTGGCTACCTGTAACCACAGTGTTCCACACCTGCATGTTTAGTGGCCGCAGGCCTCTGACCTGACGGTCTGAGGTATATAAATTCATGACAATACATACACTCCTGTAGAACAGGGCTGGCCAAGTGGAGTCCTCAAGGGCTACAAACAGTGCATGTTTTCAGGATTTCCTCAGCGTTGCGCTAGGTGCTGAATTTATCACCTCTGCAGGTGATGAAATTAGCACCTATGAGATGCTAAGGAAATCCTAAATCTTCCACTGTTTTCAGACATTGAAGACTGGTGGGCAACCCCTGCTTTAGAAGTCTCTGGGAAATAGCCAGGGAACAAGAGGAAACCTCAAGCCCTTTCACCACGTCTGCTCTCCCTGGACCCTCTAACTTTTTTTCTTTGTATATGTGATTCACATTTCTTTTTTTCTGATCTAAATGTTGCATAGTACTTCTGAACTCACATAGACTTTCCTGGCTTCAGGATATACATGCAAATTCCGATGCAATTACTAAATATTTGCTTCAAAAGAAGCATCAAACATTGTACCATGGGCATGGGGTCTTACAACAATAGGGTGGGTTCACAGTCACGGAAAGCATCCCCATATGCTGTGTAAGAACAGTCATGCAGGCACCTGTGAGAGTGGGATAGGTGGTGCCGTCACAAATATTACTGCCGTTCAGGCTTGAGGGTCACACAGGGGCTATCCCGCAAGTTTGAACTGCGCTGCACTCCGTGACGTCACTGCTCCTCATGCATTGTCTCACGAGACAGCTCGATATCGCGGCTCTTAAGAGACAGTAGTGTTACGAGTGCTGACGCCGCTGAGGTCATCTCAGGTCACTCTGTGAGATTTTCTGGTGTGTGATACCCACTGTGAAACCTGAGACAACCTCAGGGAACTCATGAGGATGTCTCAGGTTCATTAGCGGGCCCAAAAGCATGGTGAGCAAGACAGCGGTGATGAAGCTTGCTAAGTAAAATGTTTTGAGTTATGTTTGGCAGCTTTTGGGCAACTTTAAAGGTGTTTTTTAGGCCCTTGATTTTTATTTATAGGTTTGCCGGGTGCTGCCGGGCCCCTGGTGGTGCTTGGTTCTGCCGGGCCCCTCGATACCTGGTGGTGCCGGGCGCCTGGTGGTGCCTGGTGGTCCAGGGTGCCTGGGTGCCAAGTGGTGCTGGGTTACTGGGGCCTGGTGCTGCTGGGTGCCTTTCGATGCCGGGTGTCTGGGTGCCTGGTGCTGCCAGTTGCCTGGTGGTGCTGGGTGCCTTGTGCTACCTGGATGCCTGGAGATTTTGGGTGCCTGGGTGTCTGGTGCTGCCAGGTGCCTGGTGCTTCTGGGTTGCTACCGGGTGCTGGAGACTGGGAGCCGCAGAGGAAAAACTTGCTGGGTACCTGGTGCCAGAGACCGGGAGGCACAGAGGAAGAAGCTGCTGGATACTTGGTGCCAGAGATCGGGAGCCACAGAGGAAGAAGCTGCCTGGTGCAGGGTGTCTGGTGACAGAAACCAGGAGCCACAGAAGAAATAGCTGCTGGATACCTGGTGCCAGAGACCGGGAGCCGCAGAAGAAGAAGCTGCCAGGTTCCTGGTGCCAGAGACTGGGAGCCGCAGAGGTAGAAGCTCCCAGGTGCAGGGTGCCTGGTGCCAGAGACTGGGACCCGCAGAGGAAGAAGCTGCCGGTGCCTGGTGCCAAAGACTGGAAGCCACAGAGAAAGGAGGTGCCTGGTTCCGGAGACCAGGAGCCGCAGAGAAAGAAGCTGCCCGGTGCCTGGTGCTGGGTACCTGATGCCGGAGACTGTGAGCTGCAGAGTAAGAAGCTGCCTGGAGCCAGGTACCTGGTGCTGGAGACCAGGAGTCGCAGATAAAGAACTTAACTGGTGTTGGGTGCCTGGTGCCGGGTGCCTGGTGCCAGTGAGCGGAAGACTGGAAGCCGCAGAGGAAGATGCTGCCTGGTGCTGGCAAGCGAGAGACCGGGAGACGCAGAGGAAAAAGCTGCCGTGATCAGGAGTGTTGAATTAGGTAAGGCGCTGTTACAACCGAAGATAGCAACCTGGGAGACACAGACTGGGATGGTTGAATGGATGGATGGGGCGGCCTGGCGGAGGGGGCAGAATGGGATGCATGGGTGGTGGGGGGCAGCATGGAAACAGGGAGAGAATGGGATGGATGGGGGGCAACATGGAAAAGGGGGAGAACGGGATGGATGGGGGGCAGCATGGAAAAGGGGGGAGAAGATGGATGGATGGGGAAGAAGCTACATGGATGGATTAGAGAGAAGGTACATGGATGGTTTGGTGAATGGGGAGAAGGTACATGGATGGATGAGGGGATAGAGGGAGAAGGTACATGAATGGATGGGGAGGAGAAGCTACATGGAACGTAGGGGGAGAAGCTATATGTATTACCTATACACACACACTGACACTATATACAGAGTTCCTGTGTATTATGTCAATGGTGATCATTGCATTACCTGTACACTGACACTATATACAGAACTCCTGTGTATAATGTCACTGGTGATCACTGTATTACTTGTACACCAACCAAATATACAGAGCTTTTTTACATTTTTATTAATTTAGTATTATTTGTCACTATGTGGTGGCATTATGTGCTTTGGTCATGACATGACGGTATTTGTCCCTTGTATGTGGTATTATTCGGTCACTATATAGTGCTAATATGTGGTCTCATGGTGTGGCAGTATTTATACCTTGTATGTGGTAGCATTTGATCACTATGTGATGGTATTATGTGCTTTGGTCATGGTGTGGCGGTATTTGTGCCTTGTATGTGGCATTATTTGGGCACTAGGTCATGGTAATATGTGATTTGGTCACAGTTGTGGTGGTATTTCTGACTTCTAACTGGTAATATTGGTCTTGGTAGAGTGTATTGTGGTCAGTCACTTGCTTTATCTGATATCAATAAGTGGAAACTTCTTTATTTACAATAGTTATTAAATACTTGTTTGTTTAACCCCTCTCTGTCCTGTGACACAGCAGCAGAGATGCGGTTACAGAGGTGTGCCAGAGAAAGCAAGTTGAGCATTAGGTGAGATTTTCACTTCAGTATTTATAAGACAAAACCAGGAGTGAGTGATAAATGCATAAAAAATAATCTCTGATTGCTCCACTCCTGGTTTTGTCTTACGAATACTGAGGTGAAAAACTCACCAAATGCTCAAAGTGCCACATTCTTCTGATGGTGAGTAGGGATGGGCGAATCTACTCGCTAGGACTCGTTACTCGGCAAGTAGTAAGGGACTCGCAGGACTCGGTACTCTGCGAGTTTCCCAGTGATTACTCGCACAGCAACGAGTCCAATGCAAATCAATATCAATCCTAGTTTTGTCAGAGACGCTGACAAAACTAGGATTGCCTTCGACTTGCATTGGTCTGATTACTGTGCAAGTAATCACAGGGAAACTCGCAAAGTTTGCGAGCTGAGTCCAGCTATCTTCTCTGTGCAGGCTGCCGCAGCTCCAGGGTCCTAGAGCCCGCCTGCTCACAGAGATGATGTAGCAGAGCTGCAATTGTTCTCAGTCTGCTCATTCCCTGTGCATAGACATCTATATCTATGCACAGGGGATGTAGCAGAGAGGACATCGCGTTTTGGACTACGTCGGACGGAAGAGGATTTTTTTAATTAAAGATGGAGTCCCTAATGGCTTTTTTTTTTTTATTTCTAGTAAAAAAATTTCTCTGTGTTGTGTTTTTTAACCCTTTATTGGAGATTCTTAGTGGCTGGGTCAAACGTGGCCTGACATTAAGAATCTCGGGCTTAATACCAGCTTGTATAACAAACCCCTTTATTACCCAGTGTGCCACCGCCACCAGGGCAGCTGGAAGAGCGGGGTTCAGCGCCAGAGGATGGCGCTTCAATGAAAGCGCCATCTTCTGGGGCGGCTGGGGGCTGCAATTTGCAGCGGGGGGTGCCCAGAAAGCTTGGGCATCCCTGCGCTGCGGATTCCAGCCCCCAGCTGCTTAGCTGTACCTGGCTAGACATAGAAATTGCGCGGAGCCCCACGCATTTTTTTAAAATTATTTCATGAAATTCATGAAATAATTAAAAAAGTGGGCTCCCCTATATTCTTGTCTCCGGCCAGGTACAAATAGGCACCTGGGGGTTGGGGGCAGCCCGTCACTGTCTGCTGGATCCGGCTGGTTCCAGAAATACGGCGAAGTCCACGTGAAATTTTTTTCTGACAAATCCATAAAACAATGTAAATAAAAGGGACTGCATCTTTATTAACCCCTGGACCATGGGCGAGGGGTTAATAAAGATGCAGTCCCTTTTTTAGGATTGTTTTATTGATTTTTCAGAAAAAAAATTACATGGTCTTTCTGGAACCAGCCGGATCCAGCAGGCAGCGACGGACTGCCCCCAACCCCCAGGTGCCTATTTGTACCTGGCCAGACACAAGAATATAGGGGAACTCTTTTTTTTTATTATTTCATGAATTTCATGAAATAATTAAAAAAAAATGCGTGGGGCTCCGCGCAATTTCTATTTCTAGCCAGGTACTGCTAAGCAGCTGGGGGCTGGAATCCGCAGCGCAGGGATGCCCAAGCTTTCTGGGCACCCCCCGCTGCAAATTGCAGCCCGCAGCCGCCCCAGAAGATGGCGCGTTCATTGAAGCGCCATCCTCTGGCGCTGAACCCCACTCTTCCAGCGGCCCTGGTGGCGGTGGCACGCTGGGTAATAAAGAGGTTAGGGCCAGCTTTGTATTATCAGCTGGCCCTAAGCCCGAAATTTATGGCGGTCGCGCCAATATTAGACACTAGCTGTGAGCCCGATGCAAATGCATCGGGTGTCTAGAATATATTTTTTTTTTTAAAGATTTTTAAATAATAATCGCATCATCATTGCAATATTATTAGCAATAGGATTATTATTAGCATTAATAGCATTATTAATAGCATTAATAGCATTAATAATACAATTAATAGCATTAATATTAGCATTAATAGCATTAATAGTATTATTAATAGCATTAATAGCATTATTAATAGCATTAATAATACAATTAATAGCATTAATAGCATTATTAATAGTATTAATAGCATTATTAATAGAATTAATAGCATTAATAGTATTATTAATAGCATTAATAGCATTATTAATAGCATTAATAGCATTAATAGCATTATTAATAGCATTAATAGCATTAATAGTATTATTAATAGCATTAATAGCGTTATTAATAGCATTAATAGCATTATTAATAGCATTAATAGCAATAATATTAGCATTAATAGCATTTTGAATAGCATAAATAGCATGATTATTAGCCTTAATAGCTTTATTAATAGCGTTAATATGATTATTATTAGCATTATTAGCATTAATATTAGCATTAATAGCATAATTATTAGCATTAATAGCATTATTATTAGCAGTAATAGCATTATTATTAGCATTAATAGCATTATTAATAGCATTAAAAGCATTAATAATACAATTAATAGCATTAATATTAGCATTAATAGCATTAATAGTATTATTAATAGCATTAATAGCATTAATAATAGCATTAAAAGCATTAATAATACAATTAATAGCATTAATATTAGCATTAATAGCATTAATAGTTTTATTAATAGCATTAATAGCATTAATTAATAGCATTAATAGCATTAATAATACAATTAATAGCATTAATAATACAATTAATAGCATTAATAGCATTATTAATAGCATTAATAGCATTATTAATAGAATTAATAGCATTAATAGTATTATTAATAGCATTAATAGCATTACTAATAGCATTAATAGCATTAATAGTATTATTAATAGCATTAATAGCATTATTAATAGCATTAATAGCATTATTAATAACATTAATAGCATTAATAGCATTATTAATAGCATTAATAGCATTATTAATAGCATGAATAGCATAATTATTAACATTAATAGCATTAATAATAGCATTAATAGCAATATTATTTGCATTCATAGCATTCTTATTACCAATAATAGCATAATTATTAGCATTAATAGCATAATTATTAGCATTAATAGCATTAATAATAGTATTATTAGCAATATTATTTGCATTAATAGAATTAATAATACAATTATTAGCATAAATATTAGCATTAATAGCATAATTATTAGCATTAATAGCATAATTATTAGCATTAATAGCATAAATATTAGCATTAATAGCATAATTATTAGCATTAATATCAATATTATTAGCATTAATAGCATTATTATTACCATTAAAAGCATAAATATTAGCATTAATAGCATAAATACTAGCATTAATAGCATAATTATTAGCATTAATATCAATATTATTTGCATTAATAGCATTATTATTACCATTAATAGCATAAATATTAGCATTAATAGCATAATTATTAGCATTAATAGCATTAATAATAGAATTAATAGCAATATTATTTGCATTAATAGCATTATTATTACCATTAATAGCATAATTATTAGCATTAATAGCATAATTATTAACATTAATAGCATTAATAATAGCATTAATAGCAATATTATTTGCATTCATAGCATTCTTATTACCATTAATAGCATAATTATTACCATTAATAGCATAATTATTAGCATTAATAGCATAAATATTAGCATTAATAGCATAATTATTAGCATTAATAGCATAAATATTAGCATTAATAGCATAATTATTAGCATTAATATCAATATTATTTGCATTAATAGCATTATTATTATTACCATTAATAGCATACATATTAGCATTAATAGCATAATTCTTAGCATTAATAGCATTAATAATAGAATTAATAGCAATATTATTTGCATTAATAGCATTATTATTACCAATAATAGCATAATTATTAGCATTAATAGCATAATTATTAACATTAATAGCATTAATAATAGCATTAATAGCAATATTATTTGCATTCATAGCATTGTTATTACCATTAATAGCATAATTATTAGCATTAATATCAATATCATTTGCATTAATAGCATTATTATTACCATTAATAGCATAAATATTAGCATTAATAGCATAATTATTAGCATTAATAGCATTAATAATAGAATTAATAGCAATATTATTTGCATTAATAGCATTATTATTACCATTAATACCATAATTATTAGCATTAACAACATAAATATTAGCATTAATAGCATAATTATTAGCATTAATAGCATTATTATTAGCATTAATAGCATAATTATTAGCATTAATAGCATTATTATTAGCAGTAATATCATTATTATTAGCATTTTTTTTTTTATTCTTATTTTTTATGTTATTATGTATAATTTTTTATTTATTTTTTTATTATTTTTTAATTCTTTTTTTTATTATTAAATTAATTTATTATTTGTTATTTTAAGTGAGCCTGAGCCTGAGACACAGTTCTCCTTCAGGTGCGCTCAAAGGGCTCATATTATTAGCATATTTGTATTTTTTTATTATTATTTTTTATTTATTTTTTTATTATTTTTTATTTATTTTTTTATTATTTTTTAATTATTTTTTAATTATTTTTTTATTATTTTTTTTAGTATTAAATTTATTTGTTGACATACGTTAGCGGTGTGTCGGCGAATTAACGGCCGGGCCCCTGGTTCTATTTGTCGGCCCCAAAATCGCGGACACACCGCTAATGTATGTCTATGGGCAGTGAGGTCGAATTGTGATTGGTCGGCGTCAGCAGAGAGCGACCAATCAGAAATCGGGCTGACTGCCCATAGACATGCATTAGCGGTGTGTCCGCGATTTTAGGGCCGACAAATAGAACCAGGTGGGCGGCCATAAAATCGCCGACACACCGCTAATGTATGTCAATGGGAAATGAGGTGCTCTTCTGATTGGCTGAGGGCAGTAGACAGCGACCAATCAGAAGAGCGCCTCACATCTCATAGAGATAGAATGGCGGATTTTTAGTCAATTCTATCTTAATGAGAAGTGAAGAGGACGTCGGAGCTGGAAGTTGGCGGAAAGAAGACAGAAGACCCCGGGGGCCGGACGAAGAGCTGGAGATGGCGGAAAGAAGAGAGAAGACCGGTGGGGCCGGAGGAAGAGGACGCCTGGCCGGAGGGAGGACTTGTGGATCGGACGGACGATCAGATGACTAAGAAGGCATGTAAGTGATCGACGGGGGCGTTAGGTTAGGGGACGGCGGGGGCTTCGGGTGTAGGGCCTTAGGTGTTAGCGACAGCGGTGGGGGAAAGCGGCGGGAGCTTAGGAGGCGGCGGGGCTTAGGGGATAGGGGCTTAGGTGCGGCGGGGCTTAGGTGTGGCGGACTTAGACTTAGGGGGTAGGGGTTTAGATGCGGCGGGGCTTAGAGGGTAGGGGCTTAGGTGCGGCGGGGCTTAGAGGGTTGTGGCTTATGTGCAGCGGGGCTTAGGGGGTAGGGGCTTAGGTGCGGCGGGGCGGCGGCGGACGGTAGGGGCTTAGGTGCGGCGGGGCTTAGGGGGTAGGGACTTAGGTGCGGCGGGGCTTAGGGGTAGGGGCTTAGGTGCGGCGGGTCGGGGCTTAGGTGCGGCGGGGCTTAGGGGGTAGGGGCTTAGGTGCGGCATGGGCTTAGGGGGTAGGGGCTTAGGTGCGGCGTGTCGGGGCTTAGGTGCGGCGGGGCTTAGGGGGTAGAGGCTTAGGTGCGGCGGGGCTTAGGGGGTAGGGGCTTAGGTGCGGCGGGTCGTGGCTTAGGTGCGGCGGTGCTTAGGGTGTAGGGCTTAGGTGCGACGGACTTAGGGGGTAGGGGCTTAGGTGCGGCGGACTTAGACTTAGGGGTTAGGGGCTTAGATGCAGCGGGGCTTATAGGGTAGGAGCTTAGATGCGGCGGGGCTTATAGTGTAGGGGCTTAGGTGCGGCGGGGCTTAGGGGTAGGGGGGGTAGGGGGTTAGGTGCGGCGGGGCTTAGAGGGTAGGGGCTTAGGTGCGGCGGGTCTTAGGGGGTAGGGGCTTAGGTGCGGCGGGGCTTAGAGGGTAGGGGCTTAGGTGCGGTGGGGCTTAGGGGGTAGGGGCTTAGGTGCGGCGGGTCTTAGGGGGTAGGGGCTTAGGTGCGGCGGGGCTTAGAGTGTAGGGGCTTAGGTGCGGCGGGGCTTAGGGGGTAGGGCTTAGGTGCGGCGGGTTTTAGGGGGTAGGGGCTTAGGTGCGGCGGGTCGGGGCTTAGGTGCGTCGGTGCTTAGGGGGTAGGGGGGGTAGGGGCTTAGGTGCGGCAGGGCTTAGAGGATAGGGGCTGTGCGGACATTGGGGGGGAGGGGCTGTGCGGACATTGGCGGGGGGGCTGGGCGGACATTGGCGGGGGGGGCTGTGAGGACATTGGCGGGGGCTGTGCGGACATTGGCGGGGGGGCTGTGCGGACATTGGCGGGGGGGCTGTGCGGACATTGGCGGGGGGGCTGTGCGGACATTGGCGGGGGGGGCTGTGCGGACATTGGCGGGGGGGGCTGTGCGGACATTTGCGGGGGGGGGGCTGTGCAGACATTGGCGGGGGGGGCTGTGCGGACATTGGCGGGGGGGATGTGCGGACATTGGCGGGGGGGGCTGTGCGGAGATTGGCGGGGGGGATGTGCGGACATTGGCGGGGGGGCTGTGCGGACATTGGCAGGGGGGGCTGTGCGGACATTGGCGGGGGGGGCTGTGTGGACATTGGCGGGGGGGCTGTGCGGACATTGGGGGGGAGGGGCTGTGCGGACATTGGGGGGGAGGGGCTGTGCGGACATTGGGGGGGGTGTTGTGCGGACATTGGGGGGGTGTTGTGTGGACATTGGGGGGGTGCTGTGCGGACATTGCAGGGGGGCTGTGCTAGACTGTGGATGGGGGCTGGCGGCGGAGGTGTGCGGGCAGTGAGGGGGGGTGTGCGGTGCTGGGCTGTGGATCGGGGCTGGGGGGGAGGCACAGGGGGCAGCTGCATAGTCGGAGGTGGGCTGTGGGTAGCGGGGAGCAGAGGCGGCATTGGCGGCCATTGCGAGTCGGCTTAAAACGGCTCGCAATGGCCGCTTCGCGGCCAATGCTTTGCGCGTATCCACATGACCACGCCGAAAGTAACGCCGAGAGGGGCGCTTTTGCGATTCGCGATTATATAATAGATGACCGCCATGAATTTCTATTAAATTGTTTTAAAAAAAACACAACACAGAGAAAAATTTTTATTAGAAATAAAAAAAAAAGCCATTAGGGATTCCATCATTAATTAAAAAAATCCTCTTCCGTCCGACGCAGTCCAAAACGCGATGTCCTCTCTGCTACATTCCCTGTGCATAGATATAGATATCTATGCACAGGGAATGAGCAGACTGAGAACAATCTCAGCTCTGCTACATCAGGCAGCAGGCGGGCTCTAGGACCCTGGAGCTGCGGCAGCCTGCACACAGAGCAGACAGCAGGACTCTTATCTGTGCGAGTTTCCCAGCGATTACTTGCACAGTAAATGAGTCCAATGCAAATCAATGGCAAAACTAGGATCAAATCTGTGATTTGTAAATCGCACACTACTCGCTATTACTCGCTTCCCCATTCATTAACATTGGACTCGCTAGACTCGCAACGAGTAGCGAGTCCCGGGCTCGGACTCACTAGAGTAAAGCGATTCCGAGTAATTTAGGATTCGCCCATCACTAATGGTGAGGATTCCACCAATAAATAAGTGATCACCTTCCGAACCTGTGCATCGCTGATAACTTGTTTTCACCATAAAATCCCTTTAATGCAAACTACAATAATTATACATCACAGTAATGGTGAGCGCACAGTGATGTGCAGGAGCCGCCTGTATTTTACAGTCCACACTCCACTATAATAGGTACAACGGATAACAGGTATTTGCATATAGCTGAAGAATGGGTGGGCCCGGATGGGTAGACCTGGGCAGGTGGGCCTGGGTTGGTGGGCCCCTGGAGTTAATTTCCCTAGACACCCCAGTCCGGCGCTAATGATGAGGGTCAAGATCCCAGTTCGAATTAATCCAGAGTCAGGCTGTGGTCACAGTACCATTTTTCACATGCATTTTTGGAGACCTGCGTTTTCAAAAACGTATGTAAAAAACGCACCCATAGGCCCCCATGTTAAAAAACGCATGCCCTAATAGCCAAAAAGCATGTGTGACTGTCCCATGTGTTTTTGGAGCATATCCAAAAACGCATGCGTTTTTTAATAAGGGGCCTTATGGAAAACGCATGCAAAAACGCATGTACAATTAGTGCCATTCAAAAACGCATGCGTTTCCCATAGGAGCCCATGTTAAAAAAAACGCATGCGTTTCCGGAAACGCATGCGTTTTTTTAACATGGGCTCCTATGGGAAACGCATGCGTTTTTGAATGGCACTAAAAGGTACTAATTATACATGCGTTTTTGCATGCGTTTCCCATAGGAACCCATGTTATAAAAACGCATGCGTTTTTCAAAACGCACAAAAAAATACTACAAGCACTATTTTTATGTGCAGATTCAAAAACGCAGCCAAAAACGCAGGGAGCCATCACACACCTTACAAAACTCATGCTGACATGAAAAATGCATGTAAAAAAGCATGCGTTTTTAAAAGGCACTAAAAAAACTGTGACCACAGCCTCACAGAGCTGAAAAGCTCAGCAGAGAAGGAGGAAGAGGAAGACGAGGATTTTAGGTTGTGTCTTCACAGACAGAGACTGAGTGCTGCAAGCACGACTGCATCGTCAGCCACAACTCTGCCTCTGAACAGCAGTGATCGTGGCTCTGCAGGTGTCAGGGGCAGTAATGGTTCTAGTCTGGGCCTTTATTTAAACACTGCAAAGGATGATCAACTCACATCATTTGCAATGTTTGTAAAAAAAAACTTTAGTAGAAGCAAAAAAACAAACAATTTGACTACTTTGTTCATGAACCACCACATCACTTGACATGGTATCATGCATTACTCTGGCAAAGTTACTGCACTAAAACTGGGCCTCTCCAAACACTGTCCACCACATTAATCACATCTTCTGCTTCTTCCTCCTCTATCGCCATGGCAAGTGTTGACCGACAGGTTACAGCCGAAGAACCTCCACTTGTTTACCTGCTAAAGTGGAGGCCAGTAACAGCCCCTCAGCTATTACAGAAGTGAACAAGCCTGCTGGTTTTGACTGATCTCAGACACTGAGTACAACATTTGTTTGTCAACCCACCATAAAATCTCCGCCTGCACCTCACTCACAGTGCAGCAGTTTGTCAGGTACACCCTACTCCACCCACTCTCAGCACAGCAGCAAGCCTCGTCGTGCAGATGTGGTCATGTAAAAGATTATTTCCTCTTACACATCCCAAAGCAAAGAGTTTGAATTTCACCATCTCCAATTTGAGGCCACAAAAATATTGCCTTTCTGCCTAGAGGACACAGATGCTTTCCGAAAGCTGATGGTTGTTGCAGCATCCCCCAGACAAAAACACCCGTTCCTTGAGAAATTCTCTGCATGACAGGGTGCATATCACCACTGACCCCTAGATGAGCAAACATGGCCAGGGTCATTACATCTCCCTCATTTGGCACTGGGTGATTCTGGTAGCTGCGGAGCTAGGTGGGGAAGGGGCTACTTCCCAAGTGTTGAAATCCCCCAGGCTTTTGGAACAAACCTCTGCATTTAACTCTTCAGCCACTGCTTCTGCTTCTTCTACCTCCTCTAGGGCCTCTAGCTGCACTCTCGACGTCTTCACTTAATGTTCCAACAGTCCTAGCAGAATCCCCCCCCCCACCTCCATACTGCACTGTCAGAGCTCACCGCCATAAGGCAGTGGTGGAATTAAAATGCCTTGGCGATGTGAGTGTCGAGCCCCAGGCCTGAGGGGGTCTTGGGTATCAGGCTCAGGGGGGTTCAAGGGGATGTCACAGGTGGTGGTGCCTGAGCCTGTGGCCTGGGTGACACTTTAAAAGGGGGAATTATGTACAAGGGATAAAGTTGTTGTCTCGTGATGCCACCTGTAGTACATGGTGATGGTTCACCAGCGCCATCACAGTCCTCCGGAGGGCGATGGTATCGCGGCAAGAATGGCAAAGCTCCCTACAGGTGGAGCTGGTCCTCCGGGGCAGTGTTGCTGTAAACAAAAGGTTGATTTTGCACAAGACATGGAGGCAAAGTCACTCTCTCCCGGGTACTTTACCGTAAACAGTCAGCAGCAGAATACAATGTCCACAGTTCAGCAAGATGTTAGACAAACAGGTAGCCCTACAGGTGGCTGCAAGTGGATGCCAGTTGGTATGCAGGTACCCGTCGTATGCCTTAGTTGACGAACCCTTGTCCTTTCTTCCCCACCTAGGATTAGTCCAGACCCATTTAGTCCTTGAAGGTACTTTAGGGGCTCCCATCCCTCGCAGTGAAGAAGCAGGCGGACCGCTTCATGTGGCAGGGTGCTGCAGCCAGTGAACAGACTGCAGCAGCTGGTTGACGACCTTAGAGCTGGACTTTGGCCGTGTCCTCAGTTCCGGCGTTCCCGTGGTGGACTGGGGAAGCTCCCTGGAGTATGGTCGCTCCACGCTGGGTTTCCCCCTTTCTCTCGGGCCCAGACTCACGCACACGTCAGGCACCCTCTCTCAGGATCCCCTCAGGATCCCCTTTCATCTTTCCTCAGGATCAGACTGGAGCTGTCCTGTTAGACGTTCCGACTCTCTCCACACTCCTAACTCCTCTCCTCCTAACCGACTCCAACTCTCCTTTTTCCTCTTTGACTCCCTCTAGAGGTGACTACATCCCTCCCAGGAGTAACCTCCCACCACTACTCTAGTGTGGGAGTGCATAATTGGGTCCCACCCACCAGCCCAGCATCCACTTGCAGTTGGGGAAAATTACACTGCTTTTATGAGTGTTTTACTCCGGTGTGACCATCGATGGCGCCACATGAGTCACACAACTGAATAGTTGTGGACAGCTATGCAGGCCACATTTCAGCAATGGCTGTCTCCACTAAACCTGAAGCCAGTAAACGCTGTGTTTGATAACGGTGCAAACTTGGTGGCATCCCTACATCGGGGCAAATGTACACATGTGCCTTGCATGGCTCACATCTTCTACCTGGTTGCCCATTAATTTTTTTACCACTATCTCAGCCTGGATGAACTGCTGCACAAGGCACAGTCACTGGGTGCTAACATCCCCCGTTCTCACACCACAGCTCATCAACAAGCATTACTACAAAGATTTGACAACCAGTTAACCGTTTGATAAGCGGTGTGTCGAAAAAGTGGAATTCCACTCTGCACCTATTGCAGCGACTGTGGCAGCAGCAACAAGCCCAGGCACAGTATGTAGTGATGCAAGTATCTGAGAAGAGACAGAGGACATCTTTCCCCTGACAGAATGAGTGGTAGGTGGCCAGGGAAACCATGAGTGACTGCGAGAGGAGAGAAAAGGTCTGGTGCCATCCACATTGAGAGGGTACTGACAGGCCCTAGTAAAGAGTGCTCCACGGACCATACCCTGAGGCTACCGGACTAAAGTCCCCGGCGTGTGAACTTTGCATCAGCTGACAAGACACGGAACCTTGCTGTCTTTGCAATAGTTGTTTTTTTTGGCGCCAAATGTTTTTTTTTCGGGACTAGCTGCAGCCAACATGAATCATAGACTTGTGTGAGACCACATCTGAGGTTAACGGTACCGTAGCTTTAGGATACCCAGGTATCCCTATGCTAGGTGTATAAGAGTCATTGATATAGTTTCATGCCTTATAATTGTTAGTTGTGATAAGTTTATCGGTGTGCCATCCGAGGGGTGCCCATTGAATACCCTCACCAGATTTACACCCCTCCTTCCTTCAGCTAGTTGAATTAATTGTTGACATAGTGTTTAGATAAAATTGTTCCGGGTCTTAGTGTAATTCATATAACCTGGGAACCTTGGGATTGGCAAATCGATTTCAGCATTCACTGAGTGTGTATAATTAATAGAGATAGTGTCCTAGGGGGATTCTGAGACTCTTACTTTCTATACTGAACTGTACCGTAATCCCCATTTCAGTAAAGAAAGTGTTATTTATTCTTGCCTACATCTCAGTTTGTGACTCACTGGATCTCTTTTGGACCTCCGGTCACTACAAAGATACAAATAAGTGTAATGTCCCGACCCTCATCACACAGGCAGGTGCCATGGGATGGTGGAGTAGAGCGAAAGAGGGGGGGCTCATTTTACCAGACAAGCTGGTAGTGGATGTGCAGGAGCCAAGGAACAAATGGAAAAATATGAGGATGAAGAGGTAATGGACACAGAATAGACAGGAGATGAGAAAGAAATTAGTCTCCATTCTGTTGTCCGAGTTTGGCAGGAGAAGATGGAGGAAGGAAGCTTAATTTTTTTTGCCACCACCAACACAACAAGGACTTGGGCCTCATGGATGAGTCAAATACATGAGCGCCTTCATGTTGCACTATTTGCATCATGATGACTGTAATGTTAGGTTTCGAATTAGCGATGACTATTGGGTTGCCACACTGTGGGATCCGCGGTACAAGAATAAATTTATGCAGATGCTTACTGCCCTGGGCAGGGAAAAGTACATGCTGGAGTTTCAAAAAAAGCTTGTAAACAATCTTAGGACTGGGTTTCCCCATCCCAGCAGTGAGGAACACACTGCGCATCGCAGATCTTCACTTCCAACCCGGGGGACGTTAAAGGCCCCGTCACACGTGTCAATATCGCTAGCGACATAGCCGAAAAGTGACGTATTCAGGTGACAGCACAACGGAACTGTGATATATCACTGGTCGCAGGTTAACAGGTTTATGAACATGTTCATAAACCTGTCAATCTGCAACCAGTGATTAGGCTGGATCGCGCCGTCTGACACCGCAATAGCGATGTTGGCAGCGATCCAGCCTATACCGCAGCATTGCTGCGGATCGCTCGCTGAGTTGATCCCAGCCCAGCGAGCGATGGCTCCGCCCACATCGCCACAGCATCACCGGTAACATCTTGCCGTGTGACAGCTAGTCTGCGATGTCGGAAGCGACCGCGCACCCACGGCATCGCTTCCGACATCGCAAGCGATATTGACACGTGTGACGGGGCCTTAAGTCATCACAGTAGAAAAATTAGCAGCAGCAGTTTTACTGTCAGAAGCAATTTCTGGGAGTCATTTCACCGTTTTTTTAAACCAGCCTGTCCACGGGCAGAACTGAGTACAAATCTGATACATAGTGAGCGACTGGAAAAGATGATGCAGGAGTATCAAGAGTTCAATATCCATGCTATTAGGGGCTGTTTGGACCCTTATACATTTTGTGCTTCAAAAATAGAGGAGTGACATGAGCTCTCCAGTCATGCCTTGGAGTTTTTGTCATGTCCAACATTCTCTCTGAACATGTCTTCAACACTGCTGGTGGTGTCCTGTCCATTGAAAGTGCAGACTGCCTAACTTTCATCAGTATGAATAAGTCATGGATTTCCAAGGACTTTTCCACCACAGTGGCAGAGTAGGCAATATACTTTCCAGCATCCTGCATTCATTTCGCCATTTTACAATTTGTATTCTGGGTCAATTGATGCCACATTAGTGGTATCTGGCCCTAATTTTTTTCAATGAGGAGACTCTTCTTGGGGGCTCCTCCTTGTCTGTTTCCTGCATTTAGCAAGGCTCTGGGAGTACGATGACTACATGTGTCATTCATACATCTGTTACTCATCATGAATGTTTAACCTTGAAATGCTAGGCCAGACCCTGTTCCAGATCCTGTGCCATGCATGCAAGCTTTGTCTTTCTATAGTTTTTGGTCTGGGTCAATTGATGCCACTTTGGTGGTATCTAGCCCTAATATTTTTAAATGTGGAGACTCTTCTTGGGAGGGTTTCCTTCTTGTCTGCTTCCTGCATTTAGCAGGGGTCTCTGATCATGATGCCTACATATGTCACTCATTCCCCTGTTACTCATGAATGTTTAACCTTGAAATGCTAGGCCAGGTCCTGTTCCATACTCTGTGCCATGTATGCAGGCTGCACCATTTTACAATTTTTGGTCTGGTCAATTGATGCCAGTTTGGTGGTGTCTGGCCTTAATTTTTTGAAATGTGAAAACTCTTCTTGGGGGTCTACATTTTGCCTGTTTCCTGAATTTAGCAGGGCTCTCTGAGCCCCATACATACCTGAACCTTGAAATACTAGGCCAGGCCTTGCCCCATGCATCCATACTGCACAATAATGACATAATAATAATTTTAACTATGGGCATTAGATAGCACTTTTCCTGATGTCTGTCTCAAATTTGAGCTATTTTGCCAGCTTTTGCACCCCTTTTAAGGTGTTTTCTAGACCCTCGAATGTGCCTCCCATTGATTGAAATGGGGTTCGGAAATTCGGCAAACATAATCCGTTTGTCGAACCTGACTGAATCTGAACTTCAAAAGGATCGCTCATCACTAGTCACTGGCACCTTCAGTACTTAAGAAATTCTTCTGCAACCAATATCATCAGAATATTTTGCAAAAGTAAGGTTGCAAAGATCTTGAGACAGCTCACTGGTTTTACCCATCATGAGATGTTTCTTGTTTGGCACCTTGATAATGAGACACCTTTTATAGACTATCAATTGAACCAGCTTATTTTATTTTCATACAGTAGCATAATTTCTTTCTAATTACTGATAGCTTTCATCTGGTGTTATTACTTTCCATGACTTTTTGCATCTTTCTTTCTTTTTCTTTCTTTCTTTCTTTCTTTCCTTCTTTCTTTCTTTCTTTCTTTCTTTCTTTTCTTTCTTTCTTTCTTTCTTTCTTTCTTTCTTTCTTTCTTTTTCTTTCTTTCTTTCTTTCTTTCTTTTCAATACTTTTTCACTGTGTTATTTCTCATTATTACACATAACTTCATTTTTAGACATCTTTTATTTGATTTAATTTTAATTTGTGGATTGAATGGGTTACTACTGATATCTGGTGAGAAGTTCATATCAATAGCACCTTTAGAAATATATTTATGGTACTTAAAAAATTGGTAACATGTTCAATACTTATCTTACTCACTGTATATGTACAGAGCAGGCTGTCAATCAATGCGAAAGATGACTGTAACAGCTTCCTGCACCACCTTGATTACTAAAATCGAACAACCCTATAGCCAACACTCCATTAAGATGCTTATACAGGAATAAAGCGCTATTTATCTGCAAATTATGACTATATCTGTGATAAATAGCATTTCTGGATGTAACAAGTTCCCTTTAAATAACAAAGGCAATAGCAGACTGAATATATTCAAACAATTCAACTTTATTAAACAAAAGTGCGCATACAATGGTACATAACTGTGTCATTGTACCAGACATAATATTCATAGCTAACACTGTATTAACTCACACAATCTTAAGGGCCCGTTACACGCTATGATATCGTTAACGATATCGTTGGTACATCACGGCTTTTGGGGTGGTACAGCGACGTTGTGACGACGTCGCTGCATGTGACATGTTGATATGACCAACGATAAGTCGTTAGATCGTTGATCGTAGGTTTGTGAACATGTCCATAAATCTGTTTTTCATTCAACCTGCAACATCATTGTGTGTGACACCTTTCCAACTATTTCGTTTACGATTTTGTCTATTCAGAACTGAAGCACGTAGGCCACCAAACGACCGCAAGTATCATTCGCTTGTCGCAGAATCGTTGCTGCATCGTTCAATATATCTGTATATCTGTATATGATCTGATCAAGTGCCTATGCATATTTCTGTATGGGCAAATCTGAATATGCAAATACAAGGTGGTGGACTTGAAGTCGTGTTCCTCCCTGAAGACAATGACCGCACTGTTGTGTTGAAATGTGAAAAGTATCATGCGTCATTGTAAATAAAGTATTGTGCATGCTATAATGTGATGATAATATATATTGATATGTGACGTTATAGGTAATGTAATGCATAGTAATGAGATGGGTACCTTTACACGCCTCTACAACATGGTAGAAACAACCGGGTAGATGAGAGAAATGTATCTTGCACCGCCAAATCAACCCGAGGTAGAGGCGTGTGAAGACGGTTGTTTCCACCCGTCACTTGCGGCACCTGTTTCAGAGCCGAGCTCTAAAACAGGTTGATTTCAACCCGATGGTAGCGGCCTATAGCGGCGTGTAAATAAGGAACAAGAGGGTTGTTTCGACACCTTGCTATCTACCTGGGGTGTGACACAGCCTCCGGGAAACCACCCCCCTTCAGCGATCATTGGAGGAAGCTCCTGCGTTACGATTGGTAGTCGCTGCATAGGGCGGCATATTTAAGGAGCTGACCAGTCACACTACACAATTGCTTGAGCGTCATGTATTAGTCAGCCTCCTGCGCTGGCTGGCCAATCATGATACTATTGCTTTGTCCTATCAGCGTACGGAATTCTCGTAATCCACAATTGTGGCACGCCTATGTGTTGTCCCTGCTTCACCAGGTCCTCCCATATTACCTTCTATTACGGCATGTAAATGAAGTAAGGTGCTCTACAGAAGGTAACTTTAGGAACCCGGCGGTGCATCCAGAGATAGATTCAACCTTCTGTAGTGCACCTTATAGCGGCGTGTAAAGGCAATGCGGGTACCGTTTGTAACCGTTGCTGCGTGCTCGTGCACCTGAAGCACCCAGTTGTTTTCTACCATGTTGTAGCGGCGTGTAAAGGTACCCATAGGGTACCTTTACACACAGCTACATTTGTAGCTTGTCACCAGGTAACTTACAGGTTGCAGTGAAATCATGGATACATGATTCCATTTGTACACAGCAACAAGATAGAACCTTGTCTCCATGATTTCACTGCAACCAGTAAGTTACCTGGTGACAAGCTACAAATGTAGCCGTGTGTAAAGGGCCCCATATAGTGATATGTAAAAAGGAATTTTATGGTATAATGCTGTACAATATAAAAAAATATTGTGGTACTGTGTTAGCCAGAAAAATCGACGTAAATACTTGTGTCCCCCAAAAAATGAGAATAGTATTCATGGAGTTTATTGGCTAACCAGAGAAATTATACTTGCAAGCTTTCAGAGCTCAAAAGGCTCCTTCATCGGGCAATATTACAAGTGGATTACTGAGACAAGATGGCAACATTTAAATAGAAGTGCAGTCCAATACAAGAAAAAATGTTGCTGGGCACCAATGCGCATCAAAATGTATTTAAGGACTATACACATCCTGCCTTTACACCTCTGGTTTCATTATCATCTGGTCTTGCATATTTATAGGAGAGCAATCACATGTGGAAAATAGAAGATGAAAATACGGCACTCACCGGCTTTTGCAGTACTCTGTTTATTCGTAACCTGGAGGGGTTACACCAAAGTGGGGATCCCGCGAAACGGTACCGACATCTATCACCTCCACAACCCACTCCCCGCTTTGATGTAACACCTGCGTCCATGTAATGACTCTTGAATCCAGGTGTCAAAATAAGTCCTATTGTTAGAGATTGAAACATCCTTATCAACTTGAACTCCCAAATGTTTCGTTCTCTATCATTTTTAAAATGATCTTTCAATATTAGGACCTCTAGATCTGCATTACTGTGTCCAGGTCTAGAGACGTGTATCCCTACAGGTGTGTCAAGCTTACTTTTTATTGTATGTCTATGTAGATTCAACCTTGTTTGTAGTTTTTGTTTTGTTTCCCTGATGTATTTCCCTGCATTTCAACTTGTACATGGTATCATGTACACCAGATTGGAGGATGTACATGAAAAAAGTCAATGATCTTATAGTCCTGATTTATGTTGGGTATGGGGACTTTATCTGTTAGTGATATATGGATACAGGTCTTGCATTTCTTACTGTTACAGGGGACTGTGCCTGTCTGTGATGGTGATGTGAGGACACTTCTGACACGGATATTCCTTAGGTTGGCAGGCTGTTTATAGGAGAGCAGTGGTAGTTCTGGGAATATTGCTTTCAGTCTGTGGTCTCTGTGGAATATGGGTTGCGGTTCAGCACCAATTTTCCTTAAGATGTTCATGTAAGGTTTGTATGTGACCACAAGAGGCACCATGTTGTTGTCCTCCTTCTATCTGTAATTCAGGATGCTGCCAGATTATTAGTAGGTCATGGATGTAGCTGGGTGTTTGTGTCACCAAGAGCCATACATTCCTTAAAATCCAACAATATTCGCATTAAACCAGCAAATAAAGGTGGAGCTATAGTAATTATGAATTTGTCAGATTACATCCAGGAAGCACACAGACAACTCTTGGGACAAAAAATATTACACCCCCATTCAGCAAGATCCTACCAAAAAATACAAAGGAATTAACAATGATTATCAATGAGTTTGACTCCATGTCTTGCTCTCTACTGGATCTAATACAAGACAACCCTCAAACAGGTGCATTCTACATGTTACCTAAAATACATAAAGAATGTAATCCAGGGAGACCCATCATCTCTGGTATTGGGACATTAACTGAAAATATCTCTGGCTGGGTGGAGAACATTCTAAAACCCTTGATGAGGCAAACACCCAGCTACATCCACAGTCCATACCACATACTTACCACAATATATGGAAAAGAAAAACCAAAAAATTGTTGCGCCACACTGTGCAAATTAGCCGAAGCAAGGGGTTATATTGATATGTCACTCACCTTTTCTAGTTGCGCCCCCTGCACAACTAGGTTGATGATTTGAGGTGAGATTTAACCGCAGGCATAAATCCGTTGCTACGTGTAGAGAAGCCTTTCCTTATGGAACTTCAACGTCTCTCCCAGAGATCAGGAGCCCAGGGAAGGGCAGCTCCTCTGTGTTGACCAAATCCTGTCCCAGAGCTGCTCTCAAACCACCCTCCCCAAAGGGAGGAATTGAGCACGATATGAGGTAAAAAGGTATGATATAATGAGCGCTAGGGGCAGAAACAGGCACTGGGCTCTTATCGAATATTACCTTTCAAATTTATTGTGAACAGTAGATGTTATAGGTCTCCTCGCCACAACATGTTTCGACACTAAAGGTGTCTTTCTCAAGTGGACCACTTGAGAAAGACACCTTTAGTGTCGAAACATGCTGTGGCGAGGAGACCTGTAACTTCTACTGTTCACAATAAACTTGAAAGGTAATATTCGATAAGAGCCCAGTGCCTGTTTCTGTCCCTAGCGCTCATTATATCATACCTTTTTACCTCATAACATACTTACCACAGACATTCTCTGCAAATTGTCAGCCCTGGGTCCACTTCCAGAGAATACAATATTGGTCACCAAGGATGTAGAGTCCCTTTACTCCTACATTCCTCACAAAGACGGGATTGCTGCATGCAAATATTTCCTCCAAAAAAACAATCTGGCCATGGAACCAGCCCTGCAATTCATCATGTTTGTGCTCCACCACAACTATTTTTCCTTTGGGAATAATATATAACAGCAGTGTATGGGCAATGCCATGAGAAGCAAAATGTCACCACAGTATGTTGACCTGTTTATGGCTAAACTAGAGCAAGACGTTTTGGCATATTGTCAAACCTCTAGCATACTTCTGTAACATTAATGACCAAGTAATAATCTGGACAGGCTCAAAGGAGGATCTGCTTACCTTCCACAACAACTTCAACATGTTCCACCCAACCATTAAGCTCACCCTCAAATTTCAAAGTCACCAATTCATTTTCTAGCCACGACCATATACACGACCAAACACAATACTGTAGAAACGTCTGATTAGTATAAACCCACAGGACGTTCGGCATACTTGAGATGGAACAGCTTTCATCCAAGACATGCAAGAAAATCAATAATCTACAGTCAAGCTTTAAGCTATGTGCCCATTGGACGGTTCTGCATCATTGCAGACCGTCAGAAAACCGGTGGAGAATTTCAGAAACTGAGATTCCTGACCTCAGCAGTGTCCATCGTTTTGTTAGCGTTTTTCTAACGTTTTGTGTTCGGTTTATTAGCGTTTGTACAGCGTGTTCTCGGCGATTTCCCCGGCGTTTTTCTTAGCGTTTTTAAGACTGTTTTTTGTGCACTTGTAAGCTAGATACGCTGGAAAAACGCTCAAAAGAAGTCACTTGCTCTATCTTTGAAAACCGGTGGAAAACCGGTGAAGAAACTGGAAAGGAGAAGAAAAAAAAGTTCTAATGTACACAGCGTTTTCTAAAATCCATTGACTAGCATGTTAATCCAACCGGTGGTTAGGATTAACATAAATTAACATAAAACTCAGCGGAAAACGCCGACAGAAAACGCTAAAAAACAGCCCACAAAACGTCCAATGGGCACATAGCCTAAGGGTATCATCCACTTGTAATTGATGAACAGATCCACAGAGCTACAAGGATCCCAAGAAACAGCCTCCTGAATTACAGACAGAAGGAGGACAACAACAAGGTGCCTCTTGGTCACACACAACCCTCATATGAACATCTTAACCCTGCTGTTCTGTTCGGGTCATAGTGACTCGTAGACAATTTTTTGTGGTCCTGTAGATATTTTTCTATAAGTTTCTAAAACTTGAGGTTACTTGATTTCTCCTCATCTATGAGTATTTTTTTTTTTACTTTACTTTTAGCTACACGCCGATTTGTACTCTTGTCGTGTTCGGGTCATAGTGATCCGGCATCATTTTTTACAGCTGTGAGGCCATATTTTCAGTGAAATAAAGGAGTTATAACTAGTGATGAGCGAGTACTAAAATGCTCGGGTGCTCGAAGCTCGGGCCGGGCATCCCAAGATACTCATGTACTCAGCCCGAGCACCGAGCCCAATGTTATCCTATGGGAGACCCGAGTATTTTTATGAAATGACTGCCGGCAGCATGTGAAACCCTAAAAATGTCACAAAAGTCTCAGAAGAGTGCTCAAATGACATGGCAACACCATGGGGAAGACCCCTGTAAGCATTTCTCACTCAAAAGTCACAGCTGTGAACAATGTTGTCCGAGTTTCACGCCAATTTTACGGAGTCACCAGAAAACCTTCCAAAATGACACCAAAATGAATATTCAGGGTGGAAATGTTAAGGGCACATACCCAATAATGAGGTACAGCTGGTGTATGTTACTTTTTGTGATTACATGAAAGATTTTACGTGAAAACATTGTGCGGCACTCCGATGTCCCTGAGAAGAGACGTACATGAAGTCCTGTCTTGACATAATGTGCCCATTTTGAGGAAGTGGGTCTATTGTAGTATTTTCCTTTGCCAGGGCAGTCCAAAATTGGGAGGTTCACCAATGCCCCTGGATAGAGACGTGCATGAGGGCCTGTAAACCTGAAGTGCCCATTGTAAGGAAGTGGGTGTATTGTAGTATAGCCCTTTGGCAGGGCAGCCAAAAATTGGGAGGCTCCACATTGTCCCTGGATAGAGACATGCAGGAGGGCATGTAAACCTGAAGTGGGTGTATTGTAGTATAGCCCTTTGGCAGGGCAGCCAAAAATTGGGAGGCTCCACATTGTCCCTGGATAGAGACGTGCAGGAGGGCCTGTAAACCTGAAGTGGGTGTATTGTAGTATAGCCCTTTGGCAGGGCAGCAAAAATTGGCAGGTTCAACAATGACCCATGCATACAGACATGCATGAGGGTCTGTAAACCTGAAGTGGGTGTATTGTAGTATAGCCCTTTGGCAGGGCAGCCAAAAATTGGGAGGTTCAACAATGACCCATGCATACAGACATGCATGAGGGCCTGTAAACCTGAAGTGGGTGTATTGTAGTATAGCCCTTTGGCAGGGCAGCCAAAAATTGAGAGGTTCAACAATGACCCATGCATACAGACGTGCATGAGTGCCTGTAAACCTGAAGTGTGTGTATTGTAGTATAGCCCTTTGGCAGCGCAGCCAAAAATTGGGAGGCTCCACATTGTCCCTGGATAGAGACGTGCAGGAGGGCCTGTAAACCTGAAGTGGGTGTATTGTAGTATAGCCCTTTGGCAGGGCAGCCAAAAATTGGGAGGCTCCACATTGTCCCTGGATAGAGACGTGCAGGAGAGCCCATAAACCTGAAGTGGGTGTATTGTAGTATAGCCCTTTGGCAGGGCAGCCAAAAATTGGGAGGTTCAACAATGACCCATGCATACAGACATGCATGAGGGCCTGTAAACCTGAAGTGGGTGTATTGTAGTATAGCCCTTTGGCAGGGCAGCCAAAAATTGAGAGGTTCAACAATGACCCATGCATACAGACGTGCATGAGGGCCTGTAAACCTTAAGTGGGTGTATTGTAGTATAGCCCTTTGGCAGGGCAGCTAAAAATTGAGAGGTTCAACAATGACCCATGCATACAGACATGCATGAGGGCCTGTAAACCTGAAGTGGGTGTATTGTAGTATAGCCCTTTGGCAGGGCAGCCAAAAATTGAGAGGTTCAACAATGACCCATGCATACAGACATGCATGAGGGCCTGTAAACCTGAAGTGGGTGTATTGTAGTATAGCCCTTTGGCAGGGCAGCCAAAAATTGAGAGGTTCAACAATGACCCATGCATACAGACATGCATGAGGGCCTGTAAACCTGAAGTGGGTGTATTGTAGTATAGCCCTTTGGCAGGGCAGCCACAAATTGGGAGGCTCCACATTGTCCCTGGGTATAGACGTGCATGAGGGCCTCAAAACATTTTTCCCATTGAAAAGGAGCGGGTCTCCTGTCTCTGTAATGCCCATAATAAAAGAATGGGCAAAAAAATTTACCACTGGGGGTATGCCTGAAACAGCAGCCTAACTATTGTAACGATCATCATGGTGGCACATGAGGAGAAGGAGGAGCAGTCCAGCGATTATCCAAAGTCCAGAAGTGTGTACCCATGGGTGAGTGGAGGTACATGGCAAATTCCCATAACAAAATTTAAATTCCGCTGTCATTTGTTGGTGGTGTGGTGAAGTCTGGCCCAATCCAACCCTTGTTCATCTTGATCAGAGTCAGCCTGTCAGCATTTTCAGTTGACAGGCGGATGCATTTATCAGTAATGATTCCACCTGCGGCGCTGAAAACACACTCTGACAAAACGCTGGCTGCAGGGCAGGCCAGGACTTCCAAGGCGTAGAGAGCCAATTCATGCCACGTGTCCAGCTTGGAGACCCAATAATTGTAAGGCACAGAGGAATGTCGCAGTACAGTTGTTCGATCTGCAAGGTACTCCTTCAGCATCTGGCCAAACTTAGCATTTCTTGTGGCACTACCCCGCACCTCAGGGGCTGTGGTACGTGAGGGGCTGAGAAAACTGTCCCACATCGTAAAGACTGTTCCCCTACCTCTGGCGGATTGGACTTGTGCCCCTCTCGGCCGTACGCCTTGGTTGTCCACCGATTCCTGACCTATGCCGCTAGCGTTTTGTGAGGGGAATGCTTTGCCTACTTCCGTGACTATGGCCTTCTGGAACTGCTGCATTTTGGCTGACCTCTCTGCCTCAGGAATGAGAGACATAAAGTTCTCCTTGTAGCGTGGGTCTAAGAGTGTTGCCAACCAGTACAGATTGTCGGCCAAGATGTTCTGAACGCGAGGGTCACGAGCCAGGCAGCTTACCATAAAGTCAGCCATGTGCGCCAGACTCTTAACAGCCATCACTTCAGTATCCTGACCAACACGAAGACTGAACATGCTGTCCTTCTCCTCCTCCTCATCTTCCCTGTCCTCTGGCCAGCCACGCTGAAGCGAGGGTATGACTGGTGTGCATGTCATGTCCTCAATTTGGTCAGAGAGTTGCTCCATGTCTTCATCCTCCTCCTCCTCCTCGTCATAGTCCTCCATTGCAAGTTGTGATGAGATGAGGCTGGGCTGTGTGTTATCACACCCACTACTGTTTCTTGTCATCGCGCTCCACCTGCAAAGCATCCTCTTTGTTTTTCAGCAGAGACCGTTTTAGAAGGCAGAGTAGCGGTATGGTGATGCTAATAATGGCGTCATCGCCGCTCACCATCTTGGTGGAGTCCTCAAATTTTTGGAGGACGGTACATAGGTCGGACATCCATCTCCACTCCTCAGGTGTTATGTGTGGAGTTTGACCCATTTCCCGACGGCTTAGGTGATGCAGGTAATCCACAACTGCCCTCTTCTGCTCACATATCCTGACCAACATGTGCAGAGTTGAATTCCAACGCGTGGGGACATCATACACCAGTCTGTGGGCCGGAAGACGCAAACGGCGCTGAAAGCCGGCAAGGCCGGCTGAAGCAGCAGGTGACTTGCGAAAATGTGCAGATAGGCGGCAAACTTTTACCAGCAGATCAGACAGCTCTGGGTATGACTTTAGAAACCGCTGAACCACCAGGTTGAGCACATGGGCCACGCATGGAACATGCGTCAGCTGGCCTCGCCTCAAAGCTGCCACCAGGTTCCGGCCATTGTCACACACGACCTTTCCTGGCTTTAGGTTCAGAGGTGTGAGCCAGTGATCTGACTGCTGTTTCAGAGCTGTCCACACCTCTTCTGCATTGTGGGGTTTGTCACCTATGCATATTAGCTTCAGCACAGCCTGTTGCCGCTTCGCAGAGGCAGTGCTGCAGTGCTTCCAGCTTGGGACTGGTGTGGAGAGTAAACTGGATGAGGATGCGCAGGAGGAGGAGGAGGAGGAGGAGGCTGAGGAGCATGACATTCCAGAGCTGTAGAGTGTGGGTGAAACCCTGACTGAGGTATGGCCTGCAATCCTTGGTGTGGGAAGGACGTGTTCCGTCCCTCGCTCAGACTGGGTCCCAGCTTCCACAATATTAACCAGTGTGCCGTCAAGGAGATGTAGCGGCCTTGCCCACAAGCACTTGTCCACGTGTCTATGGTTAGGTAGACTTTGGCTGAAACAGCGTTGTCCAGGGCACGTGTGATGCTTTGTGACACGTGGTTATGCAATGCGGGGACGGCACATCTGGAGAAAAAGTGGCGGCTGGGGACCGAGTAACGTGGGACAGCAGCCACCATCAGGTCGCAGAATGCTTCCGTCTCCACCAGCCGGAAAGGTAATATTTCTAGCGCAAGCAGTCGCGAAATGTGATAATTTAGGACTGTGGCATGTGGGGCGTTGGCAGCGTATTTGCGCCTGCGTTCAAAGGTTTGCTGAATGAATAATTGAACGCTGCGCTGGGACAAGGACGTGCTTGATGGTGGTGTTATTTGTGCATGGGCAACGTCAGGTGCAGGGCCGGAGGCTTGTTTGCAGCCAGCATGGACAGGGGATTGGCTCGCACTCACAACACGCGAAGACGTAGCAGTGACATCAGCAAGCACCGCTCCTCGAGTCTGTTGTACTTCCCAAAAAGTCGGGTGCTTGGCTGACATGTGCCTGATCATGCTAGTGGTGGTGAGGCTGCTAGTTTTCGTATCCCTGCTGATGCTGGCATGGCAGGTGTTGCAAATGGCCTTTTTAGAGTCATCTGGAGCCAACTTAAAAAACTGCCAGACTCAGGAAGACCTAACATTTGCACAGGCACCTTGTGACGTGTTGTTGTTCCGGGGAACGGTTGCCTGCCTTCTGCCTGCGGACACGACCCTGCTTCTTACTGCCTGTTGGGATGCTACGCCTCCCTCCCCCTGTGCACTGCTGTCCTCGCTCTGCATATCCTCCTGCCAGGTTGTGTCAGCTACTGGATCATCCACCACGTCGTCTTCCTCTTCCGCACCCTGATCCTCCTCCTGACTTCCTGGCAATTGTGTCTCATCATCGTCCACCCCTTGTTGAGACACGTTGCCAACGTTCCCTTCATGAGAACGTGGCTGCTCAAATATTTGGGCATCTGTACATACCATCTCATCACCCACTTCAACAGGAGCTGGCGAGAGGCCAGATTCTGCGAATGGATACGTGAACAGCTCTTCCGAGTTTCCTAGTGTGGGATCAGTAATGTCCGTGGACGTATACTCGGCCTGGTGGTAGGAAGGAGGATCAGGTTGGAAAATGCGCGGTGCAGTATCACAGCTACTGACACTTGACCGTGTGGAAGACAGGTTGTTTGTGGAGGTGCCAATCTGACTTGAAGCATTATCCGCTATCCAAGTAACAACCTGTTGACACTGGTGTTGGTTCAAGAGCGGTGTACTGCTGCGGGCCCCAAGAATTTGGGACAGGACGTGCGAGCGAGTAGATGTGCCACTTTGTTGTTGCGAAATTAGTGCTTGCACACGACCTCGGCCTCTGCCTGCACCACCATCACGTCCACTTCCTTGTCCCTTGCCAACGCCCTTGCGCATTTTCCTGTATACAGCTACAACAGTCTGGTGACTGTTCTGGTCACAGGAAAGCTGGATATTAGAGCCTGCCTGTACAGAGCTAGTCAAGTACTACAGTCTGGTGACTGTTCTGGTCACAGGAAAGCTGGATATTAGACCCTGCCTTTATAGAGCTAGTCAAGTACTACAGTCTGGTAACTGTTCTGGTCACAGGAAAGCTGTATATTAGACCCTGCCTGTATAGAGCTAGTCAAATACAACAGTCTGGTGACTGTTCTGGTCACAGGAAAGCTGGATATTAGAGCCTGCCTGTATAGAGCTACTCAAGTACAACAGTCTGGTGACTGTTCTGGTCACAGGAAAGCTGGATATTAGACCCTGCCTGTATAGAGCTAGTCAAGTACAACAGTCTGGTGACTGTTCTGGTCACAGGAAAGCTGGATATTAGACCCTGCCTGTATAGAGCTAGTCAGGTACAACAGTCTGGTGACTGTTCTGGTGACAGGAAAGCTGGATATTAGACCCTGCCTGTATAGAGCTAGTCAAGTACCACAGCCTGGTGACTGTTCTGGTCACAGGAAAGCTGGATATTAGAGTCTGCCTGTATAGAGCTAGTCAAGTACAACAGTCTGGTGACTGTTCTGATCACAGGAAAGCTGGATATTAGACCCTTCCTGTATAGAGCTAGACAAGTACAACAGTCTGGTGACTGTTCTGGTCACAGGAAAGCTGGATATTAGACCCTGCCTGTATAGAGCTAGTCAAGTACTACAGTCTGGTGACTGTTCTGGTCACAGGATAGCTGGATATTAGACCCTGCCTGTATGGAGCTAGTCAAGTACTACTGTCTGGTGACTGTTCTGGTCACAGGAAAGCTGGATATTAGACCCTGCCTGTATAGAGCTAGTCAAGTACTACAGTCTGGTGACTGTTCTGTTCCAAGGAAAGCTGGATATTAGAGCCAGCCTGTATAGAGCTAGTCAAGTACTACAGTCTGGTGACTGCTCTGGTCACAGGAAAGATGGATATTAGACACTGCCTGTAAAGAGCTAGTCAAGTACTACAGTCTGGTGACTGCTCTGGTCACAGGAAAGATGGATATTAGAGCCTGCCGTATAGAGCTAGTCAAGAATAACAGTCTGGTGACTGTTCTGGTCACAGGAAAGCTGGATATTAGAGCCTGCCTGTATAGAGCTAGTCAACTACAAGCTGTATATTAGAACCTGCCTGTATAGAGCTAGTCAAGTACTACAGTCTGGTGACTGTTCTGGTCACAGGAAAGCTGGATATTAGAGCCTGCCTGTATAGAGCTAGTCAAGTACAACAGTCTGGTGACTGTTCTGGTCACAGGAAAGCTGGATATTAGACCCTTCCTGTATAGAGCTAGTCAAGTACAACAGTCTGGTGACTGTTCTGGTCACAGGAAAGCTGGATATTAGACCCTGCCTGTATGGAGCTAGTCAAGTACTACAGTCTGGTGACTGTTCTGGTCACAGGAAAGCTGGATATTAGACCCTGCCTGTATGGAGCTAGTCAAGTACTACAGTCTGGTGACTGTTCTGGTCACAGGAAAGCTGGATATTAGGCCCTGCCTGTATAGAGCTAGTCAAGTACTACAGTCTGGTGACTGCTCTGGTCACAGGAAAGCTGGATATTAGACCCTGCCTGTATAGAGCTAGTCAAGTACAATAGTCTGGTGACTGTTCTGGTCACAGGAAAGCTGGATATGGATATTACACCCTGCCTGTATACAGCTAGTCAGCTACAACAGTCTCCTGACTGTTCTGCTCACAGGAAAGTTGGATATGGATATTACACCCTGCCTGTATACAGTTAGTCAGCTACAACAGTCTCCTGAGGACTGTTCTGGTCACTGGAAAGCTTGGACTCCGATCTGGATCACCCTGCCTATATCCTTCCAGATTAGTCCTGAGAAGGACTGTTCTGGTCAGCAGCAGTTTGCAGCCCTGCTCTGGATCTACCTATGAGGGCCGCAAATCTGTCCCTAAGCAGCAGCAGACACTCTCCCTACACTGACTGTCTGGATGGCTGTGTGCAGAGCACATCGTGGGCGGGTCTTATAAAGGCTCGGTCACGCTGTGCAGGCCGGCCAATCACTGCAATGCCACAACTAACATGGCTGTGGCATTGTAGTGACTGCCAGCCAATCCCTGCATGTGGGCTGGCTCTCTAAAGAGCGCCAACATGCAGGGATGAGGACCCCGAGTACAGCACGAGTATCGCGAGATTACTCGGTACTCGCCGAGTAGCCCGAGTACAGTGATACTCGTGCGAGTACCGAGTAGTCACAAGCATACTCGCTCATCACTAGTTATAACTAGTGATGAGCGAGTACTAAAATGCTCGGGTGCTCGAAGCTCGGGCTGAGCATCCCGAGATACTCGTGTACTCGGCCCGAGTAACGAGCCCAATGTTATCCTATGGGAGACACGAGTATTTTTATGAAATGACTGCCGGCTGCCTGGAAAAACCCTAAAAATGTCAGAAAAGTCTCAGAAGAGTGCTGAAATGACATGGCAACACCATGGGGAAGACCCCTGGAAGCATTTCTCACTCAAAAGTCACAGCTGTGAACAATGTTGTCCGAGTTTCACGCCAATTTTACGGAGTGTCCAGAAAACCTTCCAAAATTACACCAAAATGAATATTTAGGGTGGAAATGTTAAGGGCACATACCCAATAGTGAGATACAGCTGGTGTATGTCACTTTTTGTGATTACATAAAAGATTTTACGTGAAAACATTGTGCGACACTCCGATGACCCTGACAAGAGACGTACATGAAGCCCTGTCTACAAATAAAGTGCCCATTTTGAGGAACTGGGTCTATTGTAGTATCTTCCTTTGCAAGGGCAGTCAAAAATTGGGAGGTTCACCAATGCCCCTGGATACAGAGATGCAGGATGGCCTGTAAACAAGAACTGGGTGTATTGTAGTATAGCCCTTTGGTCAGGGCAGCCAAAAATTGGGAGGCTCCTCTTTGTCCCTGGATGGAGACATGCAGGAGGGCCTGTTAAGAAGAACTGGGTGTATTGTAGTATAGCCCTTTGGTCAGGGCAGCCAAAAATTGGGAGGTTCAACAATGACCCATGCATACAGACATGTAGTAGGGCCTGTAACCCTCAAGTGGGTGTATTGTAGTATAGCCCTTTGGTCAGGGCAGCCAAAAATTGTGAGGCTCCTCTTTGTCCCTGGATGGAGACGTGCAGGAGGGCCTGTTAAGAAGAACTGGGTGTATTGTAGTATAGCCCTTTGGTCAGGGCAGCCAAAAATTGGGAGGTTCAACAATCACCCATGCATACAGACATGTAGTAGGGCCTGTAACCTCAAGTGGGTGTATTGTAGTATAGCCCTTTGGTCAGGGCAGCCAAAAATTGTGAGGCTCCTCTTTGTCCCTGGATGGAGACGTGCAGGAGGGCCTGTTAAGAAGAACTGGGTGTATTGTAGTATAGCCCTTTGGTCAGGGCAGCCAAAAATTGGGAGGTTCAACAATGACCCATGCATACAGACATGTAGTAGGGCCTGTAACCCTCAAGTGGGTGTATTGTAGTATAGCCCTTAGGTCAGGGCAGCCAAAAATTGTGAGGCTCCTCTTTGTCCCTGGATGGAGACGTGCAGGAGGGCCTGTTAAGAAGAACTGGGTGTATTGTAGTAGAGCCCTTTGGTCAGGGCAGCCAAAAATTGTGAGGCTCCTCTTTGTCCCTGGATGGAGACGTGCAGGAGGGCCTGTAAAGAAGAACTGGGTGTATTGTAGTATAGCCCTTTGGTCAGGGCAGCCAAAAATTGAGAGGCTCCTCTTTGTCCCTGGATGGAGACATGCAGGAGGGCCTGTTAAGAAGAACTGGGTGTATTGTAGTATAGCCCTTTGGTCAGGGCAGCCAAAAATTGGGAGGTTCAACAATGACCCATGCATACAGACATGTAGTAGGGCCTGTAACCCTCAAGTGGGTGTATTGTAGTATAGCCCTTTGGTCAGGGCAGCCAAAAATTGTGAGGCTCCTCTTTGTCCCTGGATGGAGACGTGCAGGAGGGCCTGTTAAGAAGAACTGGGTGTATTGTAGTATAGCCCTTTGGTCAGGGCAGCCAAAAATTGGGAGGTTCAACAATCACCCATGCATACAGACATGTAGTAGGGCCTGTAACCCTCAAGTGGGTGTATTGTAGTATAGCCCTTGGTCAGGGCAGCCAAAAATTGTGAGGCTCCTCTTTGTCCCTGGATGGAGACGTGCAGGAGGGCCTGTTAAGAAGAACTGGGTGTATTGTAGTATAGCCCTTTGGTCAGGGCAGCCAAAAATTGGGAGGTTCAACAATGACCCATGCATACAGACATGTAGTAGGGCCTGTAACCCTCAAGTGGGTGTATTGTAGTATAGCCCTTAGGTCAGGGCAGCCAAAAATTGTGAGGCTCCTCTTTGTCCCTGGATGGAGACGTGCAGGAGGGCCTGTTAAGAAGAACTGGGTGTATTGTAGTAGAGCCCTTTGGTCAGGGCAGCCAAAAATTGTGAGGCTCCTCTTGTCCCTGGATGGAGACGTGCAGGAGGGCCTGTAAAGAAGAACTGGGTGTATTGTAGTAGAGCCCTTTGGTCAGGGCAGCCAAAAATTGGGAGGTTCAACAATGACCCATGCATACAGGACATGTAGTAGGGCCTGTAACCCTCAAGTGGGTGTATTGTAGTATAGCCCTTAGGTCAGGGCAGCCAAAAATTGTGAGGCTCCTCTTTGTCCCTGGATGGAGACGTGCAGGAGGGCCTGTTAAGAAGAACTGGGTGTATTGTAGTAGAGCCCTTTGGTCAGGGCAGCCAAAAATTGGGAGGTTCAACAATCACCCATGCATACAGACATGTAGTAGGGCCTGTAACCTCAAGTGGGTGTATTGTAGTAGAGCCCTTTGGTCAGGGCAGCCAAAAATTGGGAGGTTCAACAATGACCCATGCATACAGACATGTAGTAGGGCCTGTAACCCTCAAGTGGGTGTATTGTAGTATAGCCCTTAGGTCAGGGCAGCCAAAAATTGTGAGGCTCCTCTTTGTCCCTGGATGTAGACGTGCAGGAGGGCCTGTTAAGAAGAACTGGGTGTATTGTAGTAGAGCCCTTTGGTCAGGGCAGCCAAAAATTGGGAGGTTCAACAATGACCCATGCATACAGACATGTAGTAGGGCCTGTAACCCTGAAGTGGGTGTATTGTAGTATAGCCCTTAGGTCAGGGAAGCCAAAAATTGTGAGGCTCCTCTTTGTCCCTGGATGTAGACGTGCAGGAGGGCCTGTTAAGAAGAACTGGGTGTATTGTAGTAGAGCCCTTTGGTCAGGGCAGCCAAAAATTGGGAGGTTCAACAATCACCCATGCATACAGACATGTAGTAGGGCCTGTAACCCTCAAGTGGGTGTATTGTAGTAGAGCCCTTTGGTCAGGGCAGCCAAAAATTGGGAGATTCAACAATCACCCATGCATACAGACATGTAGTAGGGCCTGTAACCCTCAAGTGGGTGTATTGTAGTATAGCCCTTAGGTCAGGGCAGCCAAAAATTGGAGGCTCCTCTTTGTCCATGGATGGAGACGTGCAGGAGGGCCTGTTAAGAAGAACTGGGTGTATTGTAGTAGAGCCCTTTGGTCAGGGCAGCCAAAAATTGGGAGGTTCAACAATGACCCATGCATACAGACATGTAGTAGGGCCTGTAACCCTGAAGTGGGTGTATTGTAGTATAGCCCTTAGGTCAGGGAAGCCAAAAATTGTGAGGCTCCTCTTTGTCCCTGGATAGAGACGTGCAGGAGGGCCTGTTAAGAAGAACTGGGTGTATTGTAGTATAGCCCTTTGGTCAGGGCAGCCAAAAATTGGGAGGTTCAACAATGACCCATGCATACAGACATGTAGTAGGGGCTGTAACCCTCTAGTGGGTGTATTGTAGTAGAGCCCTTTGGTCAGGGCAGCCAAAAATTGGGAGGTTCAACAATCACCCATGCATACAGACATGTAGTAGGGCCTGTAACCCTCAAGTGGGTGTATTGTAGTATAGCCCTTAGGTCAGGGCAGCCAAAAATTGTGAGGCTCCTCATTGTCCCTGGATGGAGACGTGCAGAGGGCCTGTTAAGAAGAACTGGGTGTATTGTAGTAGAGCCCTTTGGTCAGGGCAGCCAAAAATTGGGAGGTTCAACAATGACCCATGCATACAGACATGTAGTAGGGCCTGTAACCTCAAGTGGGTGTATTGTAGTATAGCCCTTAGGTCAGGGCAGCCAAAAATTGTGAGGCTCCTCTTTGTCCCTGGATGGAGACGTGCAGGAGGGCCTGTTAAGAAGAACTGGGTGTATTGTAGTGTAGCCCTTTTGTCAGGGCAGCCAAAAATTTGGAGGCTCCTCTTTGTCCCTGGATAGAGACGTGTAGGAGTACCTAAAAACATTTTTCCCATTGAAAAGGAGCGGGTCTCCTGTCGTTGTAATGCCCATTCTAACAGAATGGGCTAAAAAATTTACCACTGCGGGTATACCTCAAACAAGAGCCTAACTATTCTAACGCTCATCATGGTGTCACATGAGGAGAAGGAGTAGCAGTCCAGCGATTAGCCAAAGTACGGAAGTGTGTACCCATGGGTGAGTGGAGGTACATGTCAAATTCAAATAACAAAATAAAATTCAGTTGTCATTTGCTGGTGGTGTGGTGAAGTCTGGCCCAATCCAACCCTTGTTCATCTTGATCAGAGTGAGCCTGTCCGCATTTTCAGTTGACAGGCGGGTGCGTTTATCAGTGATGATTCCACCTGCTGCACTGAAAACACGCTCTGATAAAACGCTAGCGGCAGGGCAGGCCAGGACTTCCAAGGCGTAGAGAGCCAATTCATGCCACGTGTCGAGCTTGGAGACCCAATAATTGAAAGGCACCGATTAATCTCGCAGTACAGTTTTTCGATCTGCAAGGTACTCCTTCAGCATCTGCACGAACTTAGCATTTCTGGTGGCACTACCCCACACCTCAGGGGCTGTGGTACGTGAGGGGCTGAGAAAACTGTCCCACATCGTAAAGACAGTTCCCCTGCCTCTGGCGGATTGGACTTGTGCCCCTCTCGGCCGTACGCCTTGGTTGTCCATCGAATCCTGACCTATGCCGCTAGCGTTTTGTGAGGGGAAGGATTTCACAACTTCCGTGACTATGGCCCTCTGGAACTGCAGCATTTTGGCTGACCTCTCCGCCTCAGGAATGAGAGACATAAAGTTCTCCTTGTAGCGTGGGTCTAAGAGTGTTGCCAACCAGTACTGATTGTCGGCCAAGATGTTCTGAACGCGAGGGTCACGAGACAGGCAGCTTACCATAAAGTCAGCCATGTGCGCCAGACTCTTAACAGCCATCACATCAGTATCCAGACCAACACGATAACTGAACATGCTGTCCTCCTCCTCATCTCCCCTGTCCTCTGGCCAGCCACGCTGAATCGAGGGTAAGACTGGTGTGCATGTCATATCCCCAATTTGGCCTGAGAGTTGCTCCATGTCTTCATCCTCCTCCTCCTCCTCCTCGTCATAGTCCTCCACTACACGTTGTGATGACATGAGGCTGGGCTGTGTGTTTTCACCCACACCCACTACAGTTTCTTGCTCTAAGTCATCGCGCTCTGCCTGCAATGCATCCTCTTTTATTTTCAGCAGAGACCGTTTTAGAAGGCAGAGTAGTGGTATGGTGACGCTAATAATGGCGTCATCACCGCTCACCATCTTGGTGGAGTCCTCAAAGTTTTGGAGGACGGTGCATAGGTCCGACATCCATCTCCACTCCTCAGCTGTTATGTGTGGAGTTTGACCCATTTCCCGACGGCTTAGGTGATGCAGGTAGTCCACAACTGCCCTCTTCTGCTCACATATCCTGGCCAACATGTGCAGAGTTGAATTCCAACGCATGGGGACATCACACACCAGTCTGTGGGCCGGAAGACGCAAACGGCGCTGAAAGCTTGCAAGGCCGGCTGAAGCAGCAGGTGACTTGCGAAAATGTGCAGACAGACGCCGAACTTTTACCAGCAGGTCAGACACCTCCGGGTATGACTTCACAAACCTCTGAACCACCAGGTTGAGCACATGGGCCACGCATGGAACATGCGTCAGCTGCCCTCGCCTCAAAGCTGCCACCAGGTTCCGGCCATTGTCACACACGACCTTTCCTGGCTTTAGGTTCAGAGGTGTGAGCCAGTGATCTGCCTGCTGTTTCAGAGCTGTCCACACCTCTTCTGCATTGTGGGGTTTGTCACCTATGCAGACTAGCTTCAGCACAGCCTGTTGCCGCTTTGCAGAGGCAGTGCTGCAGTGCTTCCAGCTTGGAACTGGTGTGGAGGGTACAGTGGATGAGGATGCGCAGGTGGAGGAGGAGGAGGCTGAAGAGCATGACATTCCGGAGCTGTAGAGTGTCGGTGAAACCATGACAGAGGTAGGGCCTGCTATCCTTGGTGTGGGAAGGACGTGTTCCGTCCCTCGCTCAGACTGGGTCCCAGCCTCCACAATATTAATTCAGTGTGCCGTCAAGGAGATGTAGCGGCCTTGCCCACAAGCACTTGTCCACGTGTCTGTGGTTAGGTGGACTTTGGCTGAAACAGCATTGTTCAGGGCACGTGTGATGGTGTTGGACACGTGGTTATGCAATGAGGGGACGGCACATCTGGAGAAATAGTGTCGGCTGGGGACCGAGTAACGTGGGACAGCAGCCGCCATCAGGTCGCGGAATGCGTCCGTCTCCACCAGACGGAAAGGCAACATTTCTAGCGCTATGAGTCGCGAAATATGAGCATTGAGGACTGTGGCATGTGGGGCATTGGCAGCGTATTTGCGCCTGCGTTCAAATGTTTGCTGAATGGATAATTGAACGCTGCGCTGGGACAAGGACGTGCTTGATGGTGGCGTAATTTGTGCTTCAGCAACTTCAGGTGCAGGACCGGAGGCTTGTTCGCGGCCAGCATGGACAGGGGATTGGCTTGCATGCACAACAGCCGAAGACGTAGCAGTGACATCAGCACGCACCGCTCCTCGACTCTGTGGTACTTCCCACAAAGTCGGGTGCTTGGCTGACATGTGCCTGATCATGCTGGTGGTGGTCAGGCTGCTAGTTTTCGTACCCCTGCTGATAGTGGCATGGCAGGTGTGGCAAATGGCCTTTTTAGAGTCTTCTGGAGCCAACTTAAAAAACTCCCAGACTCGGGAAGACCGAACATTTGCACAGGCACCTTGAGTCGTGTTGTTGTTCCGGGGAACGGTTGCCTGCCTTCTGCCTGCGGACGCACCCCTGCTTCGTACTGGCTGTTGTGATGCTACGCCTCCCTCCCCCTGTGCACTGCTGTCCTCGCTCTGCATATCCTCCTGCCATGTAGGGTCAGCTACTGGATCATCCACCACGTCGTCTTCCTCTTCCGCACCCTGATCCTCCTCCTGACTTCCTGGCAATTGTGTCTCATCATCGTCCACCCCTTGTTGAGACACTTTGACAACGTTCCGTTTGTCATAACGCGGCTGCTCAAATATTTGGGCATCTGTACATACCATCTCCTCATGACCCACTTCAAGAGGAGGTGGCGACAGGCCAGATTCTGCGAATGGATACGTGAACAGCTCTTCCGAGTGTCCTAGTGTGGGATCTGTAATGTCCGTGGACGTGTAATCGGCCAGGTGGTAGGAAGGAGGATCAGGTTGGGAAATGTGCGGTGCAGTATCACGGCTACTGACAGTTGACCGTGCGGAAGACAGGGTGTTTGTGGAGGTGCCCATCTGACTTGAAGCATTATCCGCTATCCAAGTAACAACCTGTTGACACTGGTCTTGGTTCAACAGTGGTGTACTGCTGCGGGCCCCAAGAATTTGGGACAGGACGTGCGAGCGAGGAGATGTGGCCCTTTGTTGTTGCGAAATGAGTGCTTGCACACGACCTCGGCCTCTGCCTGCACCACCATCACGTCCACTTCCTTGTTCCTTGCCAACGCCCTTGCCAACGCCTTTGCGCATTTTGCCTGTATAGAGCGACAACTGCCTGGTGACTGTGGAGGTCACAGCAGATTAGGATTTTAGTTCCCTAACCTGTATAAAGGTATGACGTACAACAGTGTGGTGACTGTTGAGATGACAAGAGTTAGGATTTTAGTTCCCTAACTTGTAGAAACTTATGACGTACAACAGTGTGGTGACTGTTGAGATGACAAGAGTTAGGATTTTGTTCCTAACTTGTAAAACTATGACGTACAACAGTGTGGTGACGTTGAGATGACAAGAGTTAGGATTTTAGTTCCCTAACTGTAGAAACGTATGACGTACAACAGTGTGGTGACTGTTGAGATGACAAAGTTAGGATTTTAGTTCCCTAACTTGTAGAAACTATGACGTACAACAGTGTGGTGACTGTTGAGATGACAGAGTAGGATTTTAGTTCCCTAACTTGTAGAAACTTATGACGTACAACAGTGTGGTGATGTTGATGACAAGAGTTAGGATTTTAGTTCCCTAACTTGTATAAATAGACGTACAACAGTGTGGTGACTGTGAGATGACAAGAGTAGGATTTTGTTCCCTAACTGTAAAACTTAGACGTACACGTGTGGTGACTGTTGAGATGACAAGAGTTAGGATTTTAGTTCCCTAACTTGTAGAAACGTATGACGTACAACGTGTGGTGACTGTTGAGATGAAGTTAGGATTTTAGTTCCCTAACTTTAGATTATGACGTACAACATGTGTTGACTGTTGATGACAAGAGTTAGGATTTTAGTTCCTAACTGTAAAAGTATACGTACACATGTGGTGACTGTTGAATGAATTTGGATTTTAGTCCTAACTGTGAAACTAGACGTACAACATGTGGTGACTTTGAGATGACAAGAGTTAGGATTTTAGTTCCCTAACTTGTAGAAACTATACGTACAACAGTTGGGTGACTGTTAATGAAAGAGTTAGGATTTTAGTTCCCTAACTTGTAGAAACTAGAGTACAACAGTGTGGTGACTTTGGAGACAAGAGTTAGGATTTTGTTCCCTAACTGTAGAAACTATGCGACACAGTGTGGACGTTGAGATGACAAATTAGGATTTTGTCCCTAACTTGTAAAATTATGAGTAAACAGTGTGGTGACTGTTGAGTGACAAAGTTAGGATTTTAGTTCCCTAACTTGTAGAAACTATGACGTACAACAGTGTGGTGACTGTTGAGATGACAAAGTTAGGATTTTAGTTCCCTAACCTTGTAGAAACTGTATGACGTACAACAGTGTGGTGACTGTTGAGATGACAAGAGTTGGATTTAGTTCCCTAACTTGTAGAAACTATGACGTACAACAGTGTGGTGACTGTTGAGATGACAAGAGTTAGGATTTTAGTTCCCTAACTTGTAGAAACTTATGACGTACAACAGTGTGGTGACTGTTGAGATGACAAGAGTTAGGATTTTAGTTCCCTAACTTGTAAAACGTATGACGTACAACAGTGTGGTGACTGTTGAGATGACAAGAGTTAGGATTTTAGTTCCCTAACTTGTAAAACTATGACGTACAACAGTGTGGTGACTGTTGAGATGACAAAGTTAGGATTTTAGTTCCCTAACTTGTAGAAACTATGACGTACAACAGTGTGGTGACTGTTGAGATGACAAGAGTTAGGATTTTAGTTCCCTAACTTGTAGAAACTTATGACGTACAACAGTGTGGTGACTGTTGAGATGACAAGAGTTAGGATTTTAGTTCCCTAACTTGTAGAAACTTATGACGTACAACAGTGTGGTGACTGTTGAGATGACAAGAGTTAGGATTTTAGTTCCCTAACTTGTAGAAACTTATGACGTACAACAGTGTGGTGACTGTTGAGATGACAAGAGTTAGGATTTTAGTTCCCTAACTTGTAAAACTATGACGTACAACAGTGTGGTGACTGTTGAGATGACAAAGTTAGGATTTTAGTTCCCTAACTTGTAGAAACGTATGACGTACAACAGTGTGGTGACTGTTGAGATGACATAAGTTAGGATTTTAGTTCCCTAACTTGTAGAAACTTATGACGTACAACAGTGTGGTGACTGTTGAGATGACAAGAGTTAGGATTTTAGTTCCCTAACTTGTAGAAACGTATGACGTACAACATGTGTGGTGACTGTTGAGATGACAAGAGTTAGGATTTAGTTCCCTAACTTGTAGAAACTTATGACGTACAACAGTGTGGTGACTGTTGAGATGACAAGAGTTAGGATTTTAGTTCCCTAACTGTAGAAACTATGACGTACAACAGTGTGGTGACTGTTGAGATGACAAAGTTAGGATTTTAGTTCCCTAACCTGTAGAAACTTATGACGTACAACAGTGTGGTGACTGTAATGGTTTGAAGAGAGGATTTTAGTCCCTAACTGTATTAAGGTATACGTACAACTGTCTGGTGACTGTTTTGATGACAAGAGTTAGGATTTTAGTTCCCTAACCTGTATAAGGTAGTACGTACACACTGTCTGGTGACTGTAATGGTTTAAAGAGAGGATTTTAGTCCCTAACCTGTATTAAGGTAGTACGTACACCTGTCTGCTGACTGTTTTGATGACAAGAGTTAGGATTTTAGTTCCCTAACCTGTATTAAGGTACTACGTACACCTGTCTGGTGACTGTAATGGTTTGAAGAGAGGATTTTAGTCCCTAACCTGTATTAAGGTACTAAGTACAAGAGTGTGGTGACTCTAATGGTCACAGAAAAGCTTGGATTCCAATCTGTATCACCCTGCCTATATCCTCCTAGATTAGTCCTGAGAAGGACTGTTCTGGTCACTGGAAATCTTGGACTCCGATCTGGATCACCCTGCCTATGTCCTCCTAGATTAGTCCTGAGAAGGACTGTTGTGGTCAGCAGCAGTTTACAGCCCTGATCCGGATCTACCTATGAGGGCCGCAAATCTGTCCCTAATCAGCAGCAGACACTCTCCCTACACTCACTGTCTGGAAGGCTGTGTGCCGAGCACAGCGCGCCGGGACTTATAAAGGCTCGGTGACGCTGTGCAGGCCGGCCAATCACTGCTATACCACAACTAACAGGGCTGTGGCATTGCAGTGGTCTGTCAGCCAATCCCTGCACGTGGGCTGGCTCTCAAAAGAGCGCCAACATGGAGAGATGACGACCACGAGCACAGCACGAGTATCGCGAGATTACTCGGTGCTCGGCGAGTCGCCCGAGTACAGTGATACTCGTGCGAGTAACGAGTAGTGCCGAGCATGTTCGCTCAACACTAGTTATAACCTCAGTTGGGTCTATTTATTGCATCTACTATTGCTAATCAATTTATTTATTTCCTAAATTATTTCAATGGGGTCTCACACATGATCTGCCGGGTGTATGCCTTGAGATCTGCGCACCATAGAAATGGCTTTATATCATTTTTGGTGCGCAGTCTATACTAAAATGTAGAGCGCATCCAGAGAGATCACTAGGTGTGCACTACACGTGTATACTCTGCACAGAACGGACTGTGCAGAACGCGATGTGTAAGAGGGCCTTATTTTGTAAAGCTGAGCTCTAAAGGCCTCCCGAATTGGAAAACAAGCAAAGTCCATAAACGAAGACTCTTTATAGAAGAACTTGGAAAAGCACTGGTTAGGCCATATATTGAGGTAAGAAAGGTAACACCCAGAACGGAAGGAGCAGCAGGCCTTGTACAGAGCATTCAGCAACATGCTCAGGAAGTGAAACCATGGCCTCCACAATCACTTCTACCCCCATGGAATCTACCAGCGGTGCTTCAAGAATAAATAGAAAAAGGTGCAGCTATTGCCCTTATTCTTGTGATAATAAAACAAGTATTACATGTTCTGGATGCCAAATATTTTTTATGCAAAGCCCATGTTTATTGTTCTTCATGCAAGAATACATAAAGTAATATTACTATGTGAATATGTTCAAATTGAAGTGCTTATTATCTTTAATTTTTTTTCACAAAATGTTTGATTTGCTTGTTTTGGTTTGTTTTTTTACCAAATATGCGTAGTTTTGCTATTTTTTGTTTTGCTTAGTACTAAGTTTTTTCTGAATAACATAAAAAAAAAGATTTCAATAATTTTTTTTTTTTTTATTTCCAAACATGTTCCCATACAGCAGGGGTGGGGAACTCCAGTCCTCGAGGGCCGCAAACAGTTCAAGTTTTCACGATTTCCTTAGTATTGCACAGGGATTGGAATCATCACCAGTGCAAGTGATTATGTTATCACCTGTGCAAAACTAAGGAAATCCTGAAAACCTGCACTGTTTGCGGCCCTCGAGGACTGGAGTTCCCCACCCCTGCCATACAGTCTAGTAAGCAAAAGGTATTAAAATAATTGAGTCAGAGTATCTAAAATCAGGATTTAATAAACCGGGTCATAGTGACCCAGGCAGGGCCGCCACTAAGAATTTCGGGGCCCCTGACTGCCAAAATGTTGGGGCCCCCCCTGAGACTCCACCCAACCTCCACCCATGCTCCGCCTCCACCCAAACATACATTATATATATAGTGAAAAATTGGAACAGCACCAAAAATGACCTCAAATTATGTGCAAAGCTTTCCCAACCAGCAACCCAGATGGTTCCTTACAATAGAGTAAAAAAAGGAAAAACATCACAAAAAAATTGAAAAAACTGGACTTTATTACCCAATGCATGGCCACTTCATTGGGCTATAAGGTCCACCGTTCTCTATTTCTTTGTGCTGCTTTTCCTTTTTTTACTCTCTCTCATATATATATAGAAAAAAGTACTCTGCAGCACTCAGCTACTACCAATGATGTACATGTGCTAACAAGCTATGTATATTTGAGAAAAAAGTTTAAAAACTTACGTTTTTTTCAAAAAACTCAAAATCTTATTTTTTTATTTCTGAAGTTCTTGGTACACACATTGGCCAATGTCTGTTTGCTCATCAACTGCGACAAAGTGACTTCAGGTCTGATGAGTCCTGCGCTGATATCCCTATCCTCCTTGTCCACCCCCCCACTTCTCAGTGGACAGACTCCATCTCGACCCTAGATCACCTGTAGGTGATGAGGGTGCAAATTGCAGCATGGAGCCAGCAACTCCATAAGATACAAAACAGAAAAAAAAACAAACTGCACAGCACTCACAGACTAATGTGAACTGGTGCCAGCAGGGACGCTGGGTCAAATAACTAGAAAAAAGTACTCTGCAGCATTCAGCTACTACCATGTACATCATTGGTAGTAGCTGAGTGCTGCAGAGTGCTGCTTCAGAGCCTCTGAGGACGGTGACCAGCAGCTTGGATGGTTCCGCTCCCCGCAGGTGGAGCGCGGTCTCCAGGGCAACGAGATGGAGGAGTCAGTTCGTACCTTGGCAGATTTTCACTGGGAAATCAGTACCCCGATGTCTCATACGGCCTCTGCGGCTGGTGATCGCCGCTAATAGAAGTCTCACACACCACAGCTGGAGTTCTGTTACTTTTACTCAGTTCTTTCAGCATGGCCACCGGGTATGTCCCTTGCCAACCTCCGGTTCAGTGTTGTCTCCAGAAATGGGTTTGTGCAGTCAAGCCACGGTCGGTGCCCTTTCTTCACCCCAAGAGCTCTTGTCTTCTCAACCTGTCGGTTTTTTCCTCCTGTGGATGAGCAAGGTCGTACTGCAGCCCACAGGAGTTGACACGGCACCGCCGTTACACTCCCGACTTCCACTTCACTTCCGATGGTCTCTACTCTCCAACTCCTACTTCTCTTGCTCCTATTCCCCTTTTTTGAACCTGGGTCCTCCCTCAGGGTCCACCCACTGTCCCAGGGGCCTATGGTTGTGTGTGTGTTTTGGGCTCAACTGCACCACCCCAGCAACTGGAGAGGAGAGGCACTACTCCCCTTAATCGCAGGAGTGCAGTCCCTCTGGTGGCAGCCTACCCGGTGGGGTGCCACAGATCCACTAGTGACTAGTACTTGCACTACAAAAACCTAAGAATTCAGCCAGGACCATTGTCTTCCTGTAGCATGCTATCGTGTCCAGAGTTAATCCATCACCTACAACTACCGCCCCGCTCCACCTTACACTAGCATGCTGTAATGCAAAAATAAAGTACATGGTAGTTCCTTTAATAACTTTCAGGAAGTAATGTAATTAAAAATTAGGAACTGATGTCAAAAGAGTTCCCTAGAATAGTTATTTCAAAACCCAGACCTTATACTCATGATTACACATTACTTCTATCGAAGTCTAAACACAGGGAAATAACTTCCTGGTACATGACACAGTCTTTAGAGATCATTGATACTTTTCATTTGGGTTACTAAACCTACTGTCAGGCCCGAATTTGTGGTTACTGAAGCATTGTAGGGTTTGGGTCCTTTTTTCCAGATTTAATAAAAATAAACGTAGCAAAAAAAACTTGTGCATTGAAGTTAATGATTATTCACTGTAGAGAACCTATAGTACTCGACCAATGGGCTCTTTTGCTGGATATTAGTAGCAATGTGCAATATTTATCATATTTATTTTAGGACTTGTAAATGAAATCAACTCTACTCTATGGCTTTTGAACTCCAAATAATATTACCGTATATGTTTTATGAGTGCTTGGGTAATCAGTACAGCACAGATTTGTATGGTCTATGAAGTATGATTTCTGGTTTATTAATGCACAGACAGGCAAATATACACTGTGTGCAAAATTATTAGGCAAATGAGTATTTTGATCACATGATACTTTTTATTCATGTTGTCCTACTCCAAGCTGTATAGGCTTGAGAGCCAACTAGCAATTAAGTAAATCAGGTGATGTGCATCTCTTGTAATGAGGAGGGATGTAGTCTAATGACATCAACACCCTAAATAAGGTGTGCTTAATTATTAGGCAACTTCCTTTCCTTAGGCCAAATGGGTCAGAAGAGAGATTTGACGGGCTCTGAAAAGTTCAAAATTGTGAGATGTCTTGCAGAGGGATGCAGCAGTCTTGCAATTGTCAAACTTTTGAAGCGTGATCACCAAACAATCAAGCGTTTCATGGCAAATAGCCAACAGGGTCGCAAGAAGCGTGTTGGGCAAAAAAGGCGCAAAATAACTGCCCATAAATTGAGGAAAATCAAGCGTGAAGGTGCCAAGATGCCATTTGCCACCAGTTTTGCCATATTTCAGAGCTGCAACGTTACTGGAGTATCAAAAAGCACAAGGTGTGCCATACTCAGGGACATGGCCAATGTAAGGAAAGCTGATAAATTACCACCTTTGAACTAGAAACATAAGATTAAATGTCAAGACTGCGCCAAGAAATATCTTAAAACTGATTTTTCAAAAGTTTTATGCACTGATGAAATGCGAGTGACTCTTGATGGGCCAGATGGATGGGCCAGAGGCTGGATCAGTAAAGGGCAGAGAGCTCCATTCCGACTCAGACGCCAGCAAGGTGGAGGTGGGGTACTGGTATGGGCTGGTATCATCAAAGATGAACTTGTGGGACCTTTTCAGGTTGAGGATGGAGTGAAGCTCAACTCCCAGACCTACTGCCAGTTTCAGGAAGACAACTTCTTCAAGCAGTGGTACAGGAAGAATTCGGTATCATTCAAGAGAAACATGATTTTCATGCAGGACAATGCTCCATCACATGCATACAACTTCTCCACAGCGTGGCTGGCCAGTAAAGGTCTAAAAGAAGAAAAAATAATGACATGGTCCCCTTGTTCACCTGATCTGAATCCCATAGAGAACCTGCGGTCCCTCCTAAAATGTGAGATCTACAGGGAGGGAAAACAGTACACCTCTTGGAACAGTGTCTGGGAGGCTGTGGTGGCTGCTGCACGCAATGTTGATCGTAAACAGATCAAGCAACTGATAAAGAAAGGTGGCTATATTGGTCACTAATTTTTTTGTGTTTTGTTTTTGCATGTCAGAAATTTATTTTTCTAAATTTTGTGCAGTTATATTAGTTTACCTGGTGAAAATAAACAAGTGAGATGGGAATATATTTGTTTTTTATTAAGTTGCCTAATAATTCTGCACAGTAATAGCTACCTGCACAAACAGATATCCTCCTAAAATAGCCAAATCTAAAAAAAAAAAACTCCAACTTCCAAAAATATTAAGCTTTGATATTTAGTCTTTTGGGTTGATTGAGAGCATAGTTGTTGATCAATAATAAAAATAATCCTCTAAAATACAACTTGCCTAATAATTCTGCACACAGTGTATAGCAAGCAAAGAAATGTTCCTGCCGAAAGATGTAACCAAAAGGAATTTATTGGTGTTAGCAGAAATGTTAACCTTCTCCTCCCATTACGTACAATATCTGCTCCACTGTCAGGGGAGCCGCAGATTCATTCATAAATTAGTACAAAGCCGACAATAGCTGGCTTACTGTAAATGCCTTATTAACCCCTAACATGCTGAGAGGAGTAGACAGCATGTTTCTAGGGGGGGTGGGCACCCCTTAGAGACATGTTGCCCACAGCTAATATTCATATCTAAGGTGTTAATAAACTCTTAACACTTTGCTTATCCCTGCGGCAGCAGGGATGAGCAAAGTATACGGTAACCACATTGCTCAGGATTACATCCTGAGCAATCCGGTTACTGCCTTGCGGTGGCCAGAAGCTCTCCGAAAACTGCAGCCTGCATGATTTTTTGCGCAGGCTGCAGATCCGGAGTCGGTAACTGGATTGCATGTAAAGCAATCCGGTTACCATAATGGGCTCCTATGGGGAGCGTTTCTCAGGATTTAAAAAGCCAGCCGCATGTGTGACCCTAGCCTAAGTGGGCTTCCCTCGTTTCATTGAAGTTGCATTGGTTGGGAAAACCTAGAATGGCCCATCTAATCTTGACTCATGGTTCTTTCTCATGTGTCTTTTAGGACCACTCAGTCTCCCGGCATATGAGATCATATGCTGCTAAGGCTAGGGTCAGGCTAGTGTCACACACAAGGCCTTGGTCCGTTTTTGGCATCGGTTTTTACGGATTATATGTATTAAACACCCTATCTGTTTTTTTCTGCACCCAAAAACATTGCTAGGAGCGTTTTTTAGCCAAAAACGTTGTTGGGAACGTTTTTGGGTGCCGTTTAAAAATGGATCAGTTTTTTTAACACGGGGCCTTATGAAAAAACTGATCCTTTTTTTGGTGCCTTAAAAAAACGGATCCGTTATTTCTAGCATTTTTTGGCAAAAAATGACTAAGTCCAAAAAACGTTCAGGGGCACAGGAGGCTCAAAAATCACCCCAAAAAAAACGGATTGGTCATGGAAAACGCTTCCAAAAATGGATTGCTGGGTGTGACCCTAGCCTAATTCTGATTCAGGGTCTAGAATGGAAGAATACAGCTGTATTTACACACTACTTAATCAATTATGTAGGGCTTGTACTTTGCTAAGCAAGTTGTCTTGCTGCATCTGACATAACTATGGGTAGTATAATCCTGTTTGAAGGGCTGAACCAAAACGTATCTCATATGGAGGCAGAACTGTTCTTCTACCTAGAAGTGTATAGCTACCTAGAAGTGTATCTTTTTAATGAAAGAGCTAAAGGCTAGCATTTGGTCTATGGCTTGCTAGTCTCCTCCTTTACCTTGTGGATTTTTTTACTTTAATGTCTTATTCAGCTTTTCCACTTTCCCACTGTTCTGTGGATAGTAAGGAGTGGGGAAAACCTGCACAATCTCACTCACAATCTACCTCTCCAGTAAAATGTGGACCTCTATCACTTCAGGAACCCATACATACATGTCAGCTCCTTCATGAGTTTTTTAGCAGTAACCTAAGGGCCACGTCACACACACAGATAATTGTGCAGATATTGTTGGCAGATTTCTGGTTGCAGTGAAATCATGGACACATGGTTCCATTTTGTGGCTGTGTACAAATGAACAATTTGTCCATGATTTCACTGCAACCAGAGATCTGTGAACAATATCTGCACAGATATCTGTGTGTGTGACGTGGCCCTTAGGCATATCTTTCTGCACTGGATTTCCCTCAGTCCATCCAGAGATTAACACAAACAATCACAAACTCACATACATGTACTTTTGGTTGTTGTATGTAGTCAATCTGCAATCTATATAATGGGTATAGAGTTGGTGTCTTTCTGTGGGGTTTTTTCTTTAGTTCTTCTTATTTTGTGTTGTGCACATATCATACAAGATTGGGTGTAGCTGGCCACCTTGTCTACTAAAGCACACATACCATATTTTTGGATTATAAAAAACATTTTTATTTCACCCATATTCAAGGGGGAAATGGGGGTGCATTTTATAATCCAAATCTTGCTTACCCGGGGGTAGCGGTGGAGGTTGAGTGGAGGCACAGGAGGATGTTGGTAGTGGGGCAATGCTTGCGGACCTGGAGCTGGGGGTGTCGCAGTGTCCAGCGGTGTGTGGCAGTATTTGATGGAAATTATACTTTTGTGTACCAACAAATAGCTGTGGAGGCAGAGTAGGCATAGCTAAAGATCCCAGAGAGCCAAGGGTTCGATCTGTGCCAGTGCTGCCTCTACTCAAGGGACTTTAAGAAAATGTCTGTGGAGGCGGCGCAAGCGCAGGTTGAGATTTTGGCTGTCAGAAGATTTTCATCTGTGACAGCGCTTCCTCTGCAGCCATTTTCTTGAAGTCCATCCAGTAGTGGCAGTGCATGCACAGATCGAGCCCTCGGCTCTCATAGATCTTTAGCAATTTCTGCTCTGCCTCCGCAGCCATTTGCCGGTACCTGGAAGTATCAATGCCCACCAAACACCACCGCACACCATGACCCCCTAGCTGCAGAAAGAAAGCATTGCCCCACTTCAAACATCCACTGGCAACCTTGCCTCCATCCTGTAATATTTTCTTCGCCGATAATTCCCACCATCCGATCTTGCCTGCTGTGACTCTGTCGCTCCACCATCATTGTGGCCCCCCTCGGTAAGCTACACTGCTTATGCACATGAAACACACCTGATTATAGGACAGACCCCCTATTTTAAATACATTTTTTTTCCTAATTTTTTCCTCTAAATTTGGGGGTGCAAATCCTTTTTATCAAGGGAAAAATATGGTAACTGTTTTTGGCAAATGTATTAGTCCATGGGTTACATGAGCGTTCATGGAGTAGAAAGCTTGTTGCAAACAAAGCTTACCACTCTTTTTTCCACAAACTATTCTGAGTCAGCTCTGCTTCTTCTTTTTCATTAGACTGGCCGCTTCTGTAGGGATTTATAAATATCTGGAGTAACAGGCGCTGCTGAGGTCATGGTCTGTATTAGTATCAGCATCTTGACCTGTTCTTTAGTGAATGTGTCTGTGCGAGCATTTCCTTATACTTCATCAGTATTAGCTAGAATGTGAGCTATTACCTTTACTATACCAGGCTTAGGCTAGGGTCACACTTGGCATGCGTTTTTTAAGGTGCTTTTTCCCAGCATGCGTTTTTGGGCTGCGTTTTTGCTGTTAGGTGTGGGGCAGCCTTGAAAAACGCATGCAAAAACGCATGTACCATTTAGTGACATGTAAAAACACATGTGTTTCCCATAGGGTCCCATGTTAACAAAAACGCATGCGTTTTTGAAGAAGCACCAAAAAATGCTGCTTGCAGTATTTTTTGGTGCTGAGCCAAAAACGCATCCCAAAAACGCATGGTACAGTCAGACATGCGTCTTTGCTATTGGGGCATGCATTTTTTGCATGGGGGCCTATGGATGCATTTTTGCATGCGTTTTCACAAAACGCAAGTCTCAAAAACGCATGTAAAATCTGCAAGTGTGACCCTAGCCATAGGCTAGGGTCACACTTGGCATGCATTTTTTAAGGTGCTTTTTGGCAGCCTGCATTTTTGCTGATAGGTGTGGGGGACCCTTGAAACACATGCGAAAACGCATGCAAAAACGCATGTACCATTGAGTGCCTTTTAAAAATACATGTGTTTCCCATAGGGCCCCATGTTAACAAAAACGCATGCGTTTTTGAAAAAGCACCAAACAATACTGCATGCTTCGTTTTTGGGTGCTTTTTTCCAAAAAATGATGCAGTATTTTTTGGTGTTGAGCCAAAAATGCACCCAAAAATGCATGGTACATTCAGACATGCGTTTTTGCTATTGGGGCATGCGTTTTTTGCATGGGGGCCTATGGGTGCGTTTTTCCATGTGTTTTTCACAAATCACAAGTGTGAAAATTGCATGGAAAATCTGCAAGTGTGGCCCTAGCCTAAGTCAGTAACAGGATAATGTCCATCAGGACTCATATGGTCTCTGTGGCTTTTATGGAATTCCCATTTGACGTTATGAAAGATCTACTGTCTACATACATACCATTTTACATGCCTCAGTAAATGCCTTCAGATCTGCATCCTGTGCCAAGTGGTGAGGAGAGAGTGGTTTGGCTTTTATTACCTCCTGTTAAACAGAGCAATGCAATCATAAAATGTATATATGTCAACTCTTACCTTCTATGGCTAGGGTCACATTAGCGTTTTTTTTTTCCATCCTGATCCGGTTTTGAGCATTAAAAATGCTCAAAACCGGATCCGGATCCGCAGCCCATAGGCTCCAATACAAAAACCGGATTGCACTATTTGCAATCCGGCTACCGGATCCGGTTTTGGAGCCTGTGGTAACAATCATGCAGGCAGCGTCCATTATAGCGTTTCCAAAACCGGATCCGGTTTTGTATAACGGGTGCCTATGGGAGTCCATCCGGCTACCGCAAGGCACCTGTGAATGCCTGCGGTAGTCGTATGCTTTGTTCATCCCTGCTGCCGCGGGGATGAACAAAGGGTTACTTGTTAATATAATATATGGGTACCATGTCTCCAGGGAGTGTCCACCCTCCCTAGAGACATGTTGTCCATATAGGGCGGCATATGAAGGGTTAAATGGCTTTATTACAGTATCGCTGCTATTGTCGGCTTTTACTATTTAATGAATGACAGCCGGCGGCTCCTCGCTGTAAGGAGCAGTTACAGTACGTAATGTGCGTACTGTACATGCCGCTATCCAGGGTCCTGAAAGCTTTAACATTAGTTCTATGGAGGAGCGCTGCCCATAGAACTAATATTAAAGATTTCAGGACCATGGATAGCGACATGTACAGTACGCACATTACGTACTGTATATCCTCCTTACAGCGAGGAGCCGCAGGCTTGCATTCATAAAATAGTAAAAGCCAACAATAGCAGCAATACTGTAATAAAGACATTTAACCCTTCATATGCCATCCTATATGGACAACATGTCTCTAGGGAGGGTCTTCAAAGTGTGCCTGACTACAGCTGATCAGTGTATCTGCAGTTCACCACAGGCAGGGACAGTACTGAGCTCAGGCTGTCAGCACACAGCTCCTGTGATCTTATCTGACTCCTCTCCATTCACATTGGCTCTGCTTAGTGTTATTAGCTGATGGTCTCTACACAGCTCCTCAGCTGATTACACAGAGCAGAGTGATGTGAATGGAGAAAAATTACAGGAGCTGTATGCTGACAGCCGGAGCCCAGCACTGTCCCTGCCTAAGGTATCCTAAGATTCTGATCAGCTGTATTGTGAACACTGTGTAGGCCCCCCTTTTATGGCCGTATTCATATGTAGACCTGAAGATGGATTTCCCTGACAACCAGCATATGTCAGCTTTAGAAACAGTCTAGTGGGGACATCTTCTGGGAAGTTTTTGAAAAGTTGTCTTCCAGATTTCATTTATGAAGTATCGTTCTAAGTATATTATAATCACTTGCTTTACATTATTATTAAATAAAAATGTAAATGGCAGTTACACTTTAAAGACAAAACGTCCAACTAGTATGCACATGACCAAAATACGTTTCCACCAACTCATCTTTGTTATGAGTTATGTCATCTAAAGTTATGGATTATTCACTCTTCATTGTCAGACCCCAACACTACTGGAATTTACAATACTCTTCCCTGAGACTAAACACTGTAAATACTCAGTCCCAAATCTAATAATTAGATATTCTTTTTATGGTCTAGTATCTGGTATTATAATATGTGCAGTCACCAATGCTTGAATGTCCTGCTGTGTACTGTAGGGACAAGTGACTTGTAGTTGTTGAATTTGTCTTAAGAAGGGAATAAGTTTATCCTCAGGGTTCTCCCCCGAGATCATCATCATTAATAGTTATTGGGGGTACCCTCTGTCAGTTTTGTCTGCTGCATTGCTTTCATCCCTCTCCACTCTCTGTGTTGACAAATGTGACAAGGTGGAATGTTATCTATCTAAGGCATGTGTTTTACTCACAGGCATTATAGGGGCATATTGGACATTGTGCTTAGCTCTGGGCTTCCCACAATTTACACAACTATTTCTCCTTCCGGGATTCTGTAGTTTACGTACTGTGCATGTCAATCCTATCGGGTCATTTTTAGGGGAACAGGAATGATGGTTCTGTTTGATTAACCCAATCCAGTAAATTGTCAAAACATTAATGCAACATTAGATATTACATAATGTGGTTTCACAACCCATAAAACTAATCACTTCCTCCACCACATTCTTTCACTGTTCATTTTTACACATTGGATCATTGTCTTGTAACCAACCACGCTCTTCTCTCATGAACAGCTACCAATGAGGCATTTAGAACCCTTCTGATGGCATTTCAGCCTGTTTCAACATCCTTTTTGAATCCTTCACATTTTCTGACCATTCTCTTTTTGCTGTTTCCCTTTGGTTTACTCTACATCTGCCAAGTTTTCATACAGGCCCCCCAAGGTTCCTCATGTAAACCCCCTACAAGCTTGTATGACAGTTCCAGCACACTGAAAGGCTAGGGTCACACATTCATTTTTTTTTTAAAACCTGATCTGGTTTTGAGTTTTTAAAAAGCTCAAAACCGGATCAGGAAACGCTCCTCATAGGAGCCTATTATAAAAACCGGATTGCTTCACAAGCAATCCGGTTTCCGCATTCGGCTCTGCAGCCTGGGTGAAAAATCATGCAGGCTGCAGTTTTCGGAGCGGTTGCCGCATAAACTATGCTTATCCCGGCTGCCGCCGGGATAAGCAAAGTGTTCTGTGTGTATAAAAAGTGTTAATTTTATTATTAAATGTTCCTATAATGTCTCTAGGGGGTGCCCACTCCCCCTAGAGACCTTCCACCCACTCAGGTGGGCATATAATGCTGGAATCACTTATGTACAGCAGCTGACTCCTGTCAGCTGCTATACAGTTTTATCAATGAAAGCGCCGGGCTCCTCTGAGAGCAGCGCGCATACTATAGCTATTGTAGCTATAGTATGTACGCTGTCTGAAGTTCTGAAGCCATTTACAGTAGATCTATGGGCAGCGCTAGCCATAGATCTTACTGTATAAGGCGTCAGGACCGCGGACAGCGCACATACTATAGCAATAGCTATAGTATGCACGCTGCTCTCAGAGGAGCCCGACGCTTTCATTGATAAAACTGTACAGCTGCTGACAGGAGGCGGTATGTGTAATACTGAGTCTATGCGGAAACCGCATTGCTCAGGATTACACATCCTGAGCAATCCGGCTCCCGCATTGCAGATGAAAGAAATGCTCCGAAAACTGCAGCCTGCATGATTTTTCACCCAGGCTGCAGAGCCGGATGCGGAAACCGGATTGCTTGTGAAGCAATCCGTTTTTTATCATAGGCTCCTATGAGGAGCGTTTCCTGATCCGGTTTTGAGCTTGTTAAAAGCTCAAAACCGGATCACGTTTAAAAAAAAAAAAAAAAACGGATGTGTGACCCTAGCCTAAAAGTACCACAGAAACAACCAAATCAGCATTGTGTTTTTGCATTAAAATCTAAATCATTTAAAATAGATAGGAAACACTTTGATGGTCCCCAAAAAAGACAATTTGACACATAAGTAATAAATACATTTTAATAATTAATTTCTACCTATCGACAAAAAATTACAATATTTATAAAAGCACCCATGAATTAAAATGACACCCTATCTAAATACTGATGTTCGATTTATCCTAAAGAGAGCCAAATAGTATGTTACCTTATTATTTTATTTGGTTCATTTTGCATTATTATTTATATTCCGGGTCTTTAACAGTTTGTTCAGTTCAGGAAAATATATTCGCATGCACCCAATTTCGGGATTTCTGAACTGACAATATGAGTTATTCCTTTTAATTTTCCAACTTTATTTTTTTAAATAAACCTTTTTTATTTTTTTGAGCACTGCAAGGTTTTGATTTTGCACTTGCAGCACACTTGCAGCAAGCCCCATGCATTGTCTATGTGAAGCAATCCGGTTTTTAGCATTGGCTCCTATGAGGAGCGTTTCTTGATCCGGTTATGAGCTTTTTAAAAGCTCAAAACTGGATCAGGTTTTAAAATAAAAACGCAGATGTGACCCTAGCCTACATCTTACTTCTGGACTGAAAGCTGCTATTCTGTGTGATTTAGGCAAAAGTCCACAATATCCATTAGCATATCAATTCAAACACTGATTTCTCAGTAACAGAGGAATGGACTGGTCATATAAAGATATTGATGGACATGTCTTTGAAAGCTCTATATGTGAATATAAATATGGGGTGTGATGTCCCACTGACAGATTCCCTTTAAGGTTATGTGCACACAACTTCTTTTGGATGCTGGTGTACTTACAGGAAGAAATTTCAGGAAGACGCAGGCAGTTTTACCAGAAGCCTCTTCTCCGTCAATTTCAGCCATGGCTCCTTCACTGATCTTTATTTTGTGTGTCTTTGTATGTATCAACTAGTCATAGGCTTCCAAGCACACGCCACTTGGAGAATGGACCCGTCATGTCTTTTAAGTGCTTTGTGTATTTACATACATGAGGTGATTAAAAGTCGAACAAGTGAGTGAACATACAACAATGAGCTGTGCAGTGCATAGGATGGTTATTTTAATCATTTATTGAGCACTTTTTCAAGCATTTGCTGAGTCATATCAGGAAAGGGAAATAAGAAAAACGAAATGGCTCTTCATCTTTTTGAATTTAAAGTCATGTTATCCTTTCATGAAAAGCAGAGCTATAACCCATTTCTTAGGGCGGCTTCACACTGCGGTCCGGTCCGGGGCTGTCATGGATGAACCTGACAGCCCCAGATTGGATCAGCACACAGAACTGGAGGGCTAATTTGCCCTCCGGTCTGATGTGCAGCCGCTCCCCGCGGTCCTGACCTATCAGCGGCAGCAGTTGCGTGCGGCTGCACACCGGACCGGAGGGCAGTTTAGTCCTCCAGTTCTGTGTGCTGATCCAGTCCGGGGCTGTCAGATTTATCCCTGACAACCCCGGACCGGACCTGACCGCAGTGTGAAGCCAGCCTTAAATGATCATCATAATCTTCAATACTGGTGACAAGAAGACTCATGTGCAACAATTTGTTTTCCTTGAAATTTCAGACCTTTTTAATGTCACCACGTTATTCTTCATCTTCTCCTCATGCTCTTTTAGGGACCTAGTAAAAAAAAAGATTTCAATTTTTTCTTTACATATTTTGTTCTTAATTTAAATATCCAAACAAATGTAATACATTTTGGCCCATGTAATTTTAGGAGGTGCTCTCAATATTAAAGCAAATAATTATTATGATAAATGAATATGCTGTAAATGTCTGAAATACCCCTTTAATGAAAAATCACCTTTCAACGGTGCTTGCAGTTAGTATTCTATACAAAAGAAAAATAATTGTGATATTGTTCGTATGATAGTATATTTTCTATCTATGCTCAACTAGAAACATTTCTAAGGCAGAATATCTTTTGAACATGACACTGTAGACGGGCATCAGGCAAGCCATACATGTATGCAATGTTGAGGCACAGAGTCACAGAGACCATTTATTCCTATGCGGCTGGTGTATATGCCCCAGTATCAAATGTGCTGTATGTGCCTCAGCCTCTCCAGTGATGTATTGTGCCCCAGCATCTCCTGTGATGTATATGCCTCCAGAATCTTCTGCATACGTATGCTCCCAGCATCACCTGTGCTGTATTTACTGCATCATCTCCAATGTTCTATATAACCCAGCGTCTCCTGTGCTGCATGTGCTCCAGGGTCCCTTCTGAGGTTTTTGCTGTACCCCAGAATCTACAGTGATATATATATGCCCCAGTTTCTCTATCGATGTATATGCCCCAGCTTCTCCCATGCTCTATGTACTCCAATGTCTCCTGTGAAGATCATGCCCCAGTATTTCCTGTGATGTATACACCCACAGGGTCTCCTCCAATGTATAAACAGTTGGTACGGAAAGTATTCAGACCCCTTTAAATTTTTCACTCTTTGTTTCGTTGCAGTGATTTTGTGAATTAAAAAAAGTTAATATTTTCTCATTAATGTACACTCTGCACCCCATCTTGACTGAAAAAAAAACAGAAATGTAGAAATTTTCTTGCAAATGTATTAAAAAAGAAAAACTGAAATATCACATGGTCATAAGTATTCAGACCCTTTGTTCAGTATTGAGTAGAAGCTCCTTTTGTGCTAGTACAGCTATGAGTCTTCTTCGAAATGATGCAACACGTTTTTCACACCTGAATTTGGGGATCCTCTGCCATTATTCTGTGCAGATCCTCTCCAGTTCTGTCAGGTTGGATGGTGAACGTTGGTGGACAGCCATTTTTAGGTCTCTCCAGAGATGCTCAATTCAGTTTTGGTCAGGGCTCTGGCTGGGTCATAGAGTTGTTCTGAAGCAACTGCTTTGTTATTTTAGCTGTTTGCATAGGGTCATTGTCTTGTTGGAAGGTGAAACTTCGGCCAAGTCTGAGATCCAGAGCATTCTAAAAGAGGTTTTCATCCAGTATATCTCTGTACTTGGCCACATTCATGTTTCCATCAATTGCAACCAGTCATCTGGTCCCTGCAACTGAAAAACACCCCCGTAGCATGTTGCTGCTACCACCATGCTTCACTGTTGGGAATGTATTGGTCAGGTGATAAGCAGTGCCTGGTTTTCTCAACACATACTGCTTCGAATTATCACCAAAAAGTTTTATCTTCATCTCAACAGATTAGCGAATCCTATTTCTCATAGTCTGGGAGTCCTTCAAGTGTTTTTTTTGCAAACTCTATGCGGGTGAAAGTCTTGCACTGGGGAGGGGATTCCATTGGGCCACTCTGCCATAAATGCCCGACTGGTGGAGGGCTGCAGTGATAGTTGACTTTGTGGAACTTTCTGCCATCTTCCTACTCCATCTCTGGAGCTCAGCCACAGTGATCTTGGGTTCTTGTTTACCTCTCTCACCAAGACTCTTCTCCCATTATTTCTCAGTTTGGCTGGACAGCCATGTCTAGGAAGACTTCTGGTGATCCCAAACTTCTGCCATTTAAGGATTATGGAGTCCACTGTGCTCTTAGGAACCTTGAGTACTGCAGAAATTTTTTTGTAACCTTGGCCAGGTCTGTGCCTTGCCACAATTAGGTCTCTCAGCTCCTTGGGCAGTTCCTTTGACATCATGATTCTCATTTCATCCGACATGCACTGTGAGGTCTTATATAGACAGGTGTGTGCCTTTCTAAATCAAGTCCTATCAGTTTAATTAAGCACAGCTGGACTCCAATGAAGGAGTAGAACTATCTCAAGGAGGAGCACAATGAAATGGACAGCATGTGGCTTAAATATGAGTGTCTGTGCAAAGGATCTGAATACTTTATGACCAGGTGATATTGCAGTTTTTCTTTTTTAACAAATTTGCAAACTTTCTACATTTCAGTTTTTTTTCAGTCAAGAAGGGAAAACAATGAGAAAAATGTGAAATAATGAGAAAAAAAATGAACTTTTTGGAATTTACCAAATGACTGCAATGAAACAGAGTGAAAAATGTAAAGGGGTCTGAATACTTTATGTACCCACTGCACTACAGCCCCAGCATCTCTGTGATGTATATTTTGCAGTCCTCATGTCTCATGCAATTTATATACTGTAGATCCCATGTTTCATGTGAAGTATATGCGCCCGCCCCAGCATCTCCTATGTGATTTATTTGCTCCAGCATTTCTCTTAATTTGTATACTTCAGCAGTGTATTTTATGTGCTGCATATTCTCCTGCCCCAGCATCCACTATTTAATGCATATACATAAGTCCCAACATCTCCTATGTAATGTATATCCTCCAGCTTCAACGACTCATATGTGACATGTCTCACTATCTCTTGTGATTTGTATATTGCAGCCCCATGTCTCTTTTGAGGTATATGTTCCATTACCAGCATCTCCTGTGATTGATAAACTCCAGTCTTAGTATCTCCTATTTGATGTTGATGCTCCAAGCCAGTGTCTCCTATTTCACGTATATACAGTAGTCCCAGTGTTTCCTATGTGATGTACAATGTATACTCCAGCCTCAACATCTCACATGTAATGTATATGCTGCAGCTCCGTTATCTCCTGTGATTTATATACTGCAGCCCGATGTCTCCTGTGAAGAATATGCTTCAGCTCCAGTATCTCCTATGGTATGTATTATGCAGCCCCAACATTTTCCATGATATAATGCTCTAGCATCTCCTATGCGATGTATATACTCTGGCTTCAGCATATTATGTGATTTAAATGTTTCCTACAAATGCTCATTTGACAATTATTGCCTTGTTTTAAAGACCTTAAAGTTGTTTTGTCAAGTTCAGAAATGGGTAAAATTGCAAAGTGCTTTGAAAAATAAGCAATTTTGTGAATTACCCCCTTTTTTAATTTTTAAGTGTACAGTTCATTGCCTAGGGTACCAGGCACCCTCTAGTTGCAGCCTGGCTAGTCATCTAGAGGAAGAGTGCACAATAACAGTAGGCTCTATGCCTTACAGCCTTCTCCTGCTGCTCTGAAGTTGGCTAGATCACTGGTTCTGACCAACATCATTCATCAATCATTTTGCCAATGCTGCAATGGAAAGTTAGCCTGCTAGAAGCCTAGGAGAAAGCACTGATTGGACTAGCAGCATCATAATGCCACTGACTAAACTGTTGATCTTCAGGAGAGCACCATACCCAGAAAAGCACTAAGGCTGCCTTCACATTTGCGGACCCCTCCGCAGCGTTCTGTGGAGGGGTCCGCAATGTGACCGCAGCGGCCGCCCGCTCCTATCTTTATAATGGGAGCGCACGGTGCTGCGCTTGACAGCGCAGGACCGTGCTCCCCACTCACTCTCATATGTGATCTGTGCGCAGGCGGATGCCTGCGCACAAATCACACACTCACGCCCGCACCAGGGACGCAACATGTTGCGTTCCTGGTGCGGACGAGACTGTGTGATCTGTGCGCAGGCATCCGCCTGCGCACAGATCACATATGGGAGTGAATGGGTGCGCACGGTCCTGCACTGTCAAGCGCAGCACCGTGCGCTCCCATTATAAAGATAGGAGCGGGCGGCCGCTGCGCACACATGGCGATTCCCCTCCGAAGAACACTGCGGAGGGGAACGCTAATGTGAAGCCAGCCTAAGCCATTGATGTTAAACAATGTGCTCCTCAAGATTAAGTTGAGAAAATCTCCTTAAATTCTATCCCAGTACCACCAAAGAAGGCCCCAATCTCTACCAGGAACAACCCAAACCCAACATCCAATTTTTGTTATACAGTAATCTCATTCTTTTTTAGGGGACAGGTCAGTCTCTGCAAATATTGGGCTGTGGGCAATTTTGTGACTGCATAGAATTTTATTACCTGACTATCTGTACAAGTGATTCGGTGATGTTTTTTCCTGATGCTGCACTGCATTCTGCAAATAGTAGCCCATGCTCCTAGAAGAAAATGGCATATTAAATTGCTTTTATAATAACTAGAGACATTATCACAAGTTCACAACCTTTCAGGCACCTACTGCACTTGACATTTTTTATCATTTAGACCATGAGTGTTATTATTGTACCTAGACATTGGCACTAATTCATGAAGACTGATGTTTTGTATGCCATAGTTGATAAAGTGTGCTTTAGATTAGACTTCACCAAATTCATTAAGAGGTGTGCACACCCATTAGAAATGTATTGTAGTCAGAGACTAAAGTACATTTCTGTTGTTGCATAAATTATGATTAGTGGAAGAGTATTGTGTAAGGAGACAGTATGGGGAGGGAGAAATGTGAGGAGACAGTGTGGAAAGATGAGGGAAATTTATCACCTTCAGCTTCTGCAGGAACAAGAACCTCCTGATGGAGTACTTAAGAAAGAACCCCACTCTCCCTGAACCATTCAACAAAATCAAAGTCTTTACAGATGTTTCTATGGAAATTATCGCCAAACGTAGTGCCCTGGGACCTTTTTCGAAAGTTTTGCAAAACAATGACATTCCATACCGTTGGTATGCACAGTCCAAATTGAGATTTAGATACGGACATACAACATATGTGATTGAGGGAGTGGAGGAAGGCCTTAAAAATATAAAAGAAGTGAACATCTCATAGTCAGGGAAGACATGAACATCAACAGACCTAAGATTGCATTTTAATTTTGGTGTAGTAGGGGCCGTAGTTAGTGCCTTTGGGAGTTGTTAAGATCAGTTTAAATTTGAACTACTCCACTTAGTTGTTCTTGTTTGTCTTTCTTTAATTCTTTCTGTACTTGTTTTAAAATTTATTCTTGACATAGCGAAAATAGTGTTTGGTGTCTCAATATGGTTACTGTTGTTTATTTACAGGAGAAATTGTGTAAGATAACTAAGACAGTTATGCCAGCTTCCCTAATATTAAATGACACGCAGTCTAACTTTTAATGTCAATGCACTAAACTCTCCTCAGAGGAGGTATCTTCTGTGGAGAGATTTAAATAAGATAAACGTTGACATAGCCGGGATTCAGGAGACAATATTTTCAAGCAAAAATCCTCCAAAATTAGAAAATAGGAGCTACTCGAGAGTGATAATGGCTTCTAATAATAAAAAAAAGGCAGGCGTTGCTATCATTATAAGGAATTCCTTGCAACTAGAAGAGGAGACCCTTGTCCTCGACAGGGAAGCCAGATACATTATTCTTATCTGCAGAATCGAAGGAGTATTACACACATTGGTTAGTCTGTATGCTCCTAATAAGGAACAGATTTGATTTCTAACGAATCTGATGACGTTGGTCAAGCAACATCAAAAAGGTGTGCTACTGTTTGGCGACTTTAAAGTTATTCAAAAACACTTTGATGGATTCCACCAATGAATCTAGGAGATCCAACCTCAAGCTAAATCCTTGGATGGATAAGGAAGGTCTTTTTGACACGTTCCTGTGTCTGTGCTCCACCTCTAAAGAGTACACTCATTACTCAAACACCCATTATTCTTTGACAAGGATAGACTTGATTCTTGCGGATGTTTACATCCTGCAAAGAATTAAAAAGATAGAAATACTACCGAAAACGTGGTCAGACCACTCCCCAGTTTTCATCAATTTGGTTAGTAGACATTATTGTCTCTCTCATACGTTATGGAGGGCTAAATCCTTTCTCTTCCTACACCTGGTTTATAGAAAAGAGTTGGCAGACTTAATAAACGCTTAATGTGAAGAAAATGACACAGGGGACATGTCAGTCCCATCCCATAAGACAGTCATTCATGGTGCCCTCATAAAAATCAATTCTAGAATAAATAAAAAACGAAATCTGAAATTTGAGATAGTCTCATCAAACATTCGCTCCTTAGAAAATATTCAGGCCATCACCCCAAAAGAAGACATATATAGTAATCTTCTAAGACTGAGACTGGAACTAAAATCCCTCTTGGTCTCGGAATACGATATGATGATCCAGTGCTTTGGAACCAATTATTATAATTGCCAGGATAAACCTAGTAAATTTTTTGCAGATGATTTAAAAAAAACAGCGAGCCAAGAAAAGAGTTCTACAAATTAAAAATGGGAGTGGAATTTCACTTAGGAACCTGAAAGATATGTCCAATGAATTCATGAAATTTTATGAAGATCTTTACAATCTGAATTGTGACCCATCAATCCAAACAACCTAGCATTGCCTCTATAAATAACTTCCTAGATTCTTTGCAATTGCCTACCTTAAATGAGGCTGAAATTGCTTTACTTAACTTGCCCTTTACCAATTCTGAAATCTCTGCCTCTATAAACTACCTAAAAAACGGCAGGTCACCAGGACCTGACGGACTTTCCAATGAGTACTTTAAATCATTTGATTCCCTATTAACTCCCTACCTTACTAAATTAATTAACTCTGCTTCCATGACATCTTTTCTTCCTTTTGAAATGCAGGAAGCAATTGTAACGGTGATTCCGAAAGAATAAAGGCGATCCCCAACATGTTGCCCACTATAAGCCTATGCTTCTCCTGAACTCGGACACCAAACTTATATCAAAAGCGATTGTAAACAGACTGTCCAAAATCTTTCCAAAACTAATCCATTCCGACCAAACGGGCTTCATTGCAAATAGAGGGACAGTAGATGCCACCAGGAGAGTACTAAACATCATATCTCAGGTGGAGAAATCAGGAACCCCTATGCTTGCCATAGCTATAGACACTGAAAAAGCACTGGCCCCCTAAATTCTATAAGAAAACTTTTAGACGTAACTAAAACATTTTCAGCCACTTCCTTTTATAAATTGAACATTCACAAGACTCAGCTCTTACCCTATAACGTAGATAGGGACCTCTTGAGTATATTGAAAGAGGAATTTTTCCTTTCGTGGATAACCTTTGAATTCTCTTATCTGGGTATACTAATCACCAACCCTTTGAATAACATAGTGGAGAGAAATATGTCTGAGATTTAAAAAAAAAATTACAGAGGTTTTGTCTATGACCTGGGGTGAACCTTGACTGTCACAGGCAGTGCTCAGCCTGTTCTCGCTCTGCGAGATGTAGCAGTGCTAAGATTGCTTCCCTTTTGGACTACGTCGGAATGAAAATAATTTTTTTAATAAAAATGGAGTCTCTAAGTGTTTTTTTTGTTTTATTTCTATTAAATATTTTTTTCTCTGTGTTGTGTCTTTTTTAATACTTTACTAGAAATTGATAGCGGTCATGTCTAATATTGGCGTGACCCCATGAATTTCGGGCTTAGGGCCTGCTGATAATACAAAGCTGGTCCTAATCCCTTTATTACCCAGTGAGCCACTGCAGCAGGGCCCTGGATGAGTTGGGTACAGCGCCAGAAAATGGCACTTCTATGAACGCGCCATTTTCTGGGGCAGCTGTGGACTGCAATTCCCAGCGGGAGAAGGCCCAGAAAGTTTGGGCCGCCCTGCGCTGCGGATTCCAGTCCCCAGCTGCCTAGTTGTGCCTGAACAGACCCAAAAATAGGGCAATCCTACGTCACTTTTTATTTAAAGAAATAGGCAGCACTCACGAGTATTTTGCAGCAGTGGTCTCTTTAATCCATCATGTTTAAGGAATCATGACAGGGTGCAGGGAGGTGACCACGGAGGGCGGACGACGACGCCATTTCGCAAAAAATTGCTTCTACGGGTCCGGACCCGTAGAAGCAATTTTTTGCGAAACGGCATAGTCGTCCGCCCTCCGTGGTCACCTCCCTGACCCTGTCATGATTCCTTAAACATGATGGATTAAAGAGACCACTGCTGCAAAATACTCGTGAGTGCTGCCTCTTTCTTTATATATCTGTTACTGCTTGTGCTGTGGATTAGCACCATCAGGGGAAGAATCTGCCTACAGGGCATTCCGCCCGGAGCATGACGGTTGATATTGCCACTTAGTGCCCTGAAGCCTTATTATTTGATAGATTGTCCTACGTCACTTTTTTCTTTCAATCATTTCATGAAATTCATAAAATAATTTAAAAAAAGGGCTTCCCTATATTTTTGGATCCCAGTTGGGTACAACTAGGCAGCTGGGCTTTAGTGGCAACCTGTACCTGCCTGATATACCTGGCTAGCATACAAAAATATGGCGAAGCTCACGTAATTTTTTTTTTTTAATGAAATCCTTAACTGTAATAAAAAAATAAAAAAAACATATATTTAGGCAGCCTGTACTATTCTTAGAGAGCAGTCATATGGCTATTCTTTGTTCCCATTATTAAACAGCTGGTCTCCTATACTGTTATTGCGTATATGCAGTGAGTGCCAGGGGTGCCAACATTTGTGAGGCACTCCAATGCCCCTTGGAAGAGACGGGTAGGATGGCCTCATTAAATAATGTTCCCATTAGTAGGAAGTGGGTCTCCCATTGTGTTGCCCTATGCAGGGCTGCTAAAAATTGTGAGGCCCCTTTTAAGAGACAGGCAGGATGGTCTCATTAAATAATGTTCCCATTAGTAGGAAGTGAGACTCCCATTGTGTTGCCCTATGCAGGGCTGCCAAAAATTGTGAGGCCCCTTTTAAGAGACATGTAGGAGGGACTCATTTAATAAAATTCTTCCCATTACAAAGGAGCGGGTCTCCTATTTTTTAATGCCCATGCACTAAGTATGGATGGACAAACATCTACCACTGGGGTATACATGAATATACTGTATATTATTTTATTATTATTATGGGCATTATAAACACCCTTTAAAATTAATGTGTGGGTGTTGCATTATGGACCACGGTCACCCTTGTTATATGGTGGTGGAGGATGAGGAGATGGAAGAGGACTACAGGAAATAGCCAAAATCAGGAAGCGTATGCCCATGTGTGGTGGTGAAGATGAACATGGGAATATACCTCCCCAAAAAACACACTGTCTTAGAGTTTAGATTACGCTGCTATCATTTTGTGGTGTTGAAAATTGTGGACCAATCCAGGCCTTGTTCATCTTGATAAGAGTCAGCCTGTCAGTATTTTCAGTTGACAGGCGGGTGCGCTTATCAGTAATAATTCCCCCTGCGGCACTAAAAACCCGCTCTGATAAAATGCTAGCGACAGGGCAGGCCAGGACTTCCAAGGCAGAGAGAGCCAGTTCATGCCATGTACTCCTTGGTTGTAAACCGAACTCTGACCTCTGCCGCTAGTGTTTTCCAATGGGAATTTTTTTAATAACTTTGCAACAAGGACCTGCTTCATTTGTGTAGACCTCTCCACCTTGGGAATAAGATATATAATGTTCTCCTTGTGGCATGGGTCTAAAACTTCACCAACCAGTAATGAGTGTCACCCAAGATTTTGATAACAAGAGGGTCACGGGACAGGCATCGTAACATAAAGTCAGCCATGTGCGCCAGATTCGTAAAAGGCAAGAACTCTGTGTCCTCACCAAGAGGACGACTGACCATGCTCTCCTCCTCCTCCCTGTCCTCTTGCCATCCATGCTGAACAAATGGTATTACAGTTGTGCAGGTAGTACCGTCTATAACAAATGAAAGGAACTCCTGTTCTACTTCCTTCTCCTCCTCATTGGCCCCCAATCCACGGTGGAATGAGATGAGGCTGGGCTGTGTGTAATCAACCTTGCTCCATCTCATCGTCCACCGCCTGCAATGCATCATCTTTGCTTTTCAGCAAAGACCGTTTCAGAAGACAGATGAGCGGGATGGTAACGCTAATGATGGCATCATCACCACTCACCATCTTGGTGGAGTCCTCAAAGTTTTAGAGGACAGTAAATATGTCGGACATCCAGATCCACTCCTGAGGTCTTATGTGTGGAGTCTGAACCAAATACCGATGACCTTGTTGATGCTGGTACTCAACAACTGCCCTCTTCTGCTCACAAATCCTGACCAACATCTGCAGTGTTGAATTCCAACGCATGGGGACATCACACACCAGTCTGTGAGCCGGAAGCTTCAAACGCTGCTGAAAGCCAGCAAGGGCGGCCGAAGAAGTAGGTGACTTTCTAAAATGGGCACACATGCGGCGTACTTTCACGAGCAGATCTGACAGCTCCGGGTAGGATTTAAGAAAACGCTGAACCACGAGGTTGAGCACATGGGCCACGCATGGTACATGTGTGAGCTCGCCTCAGAGCTGCCACCAGGTTCCGGCCATTGACACACACAATCATGCCTGACTGTAGGTTCAGCGGTGTGAGCCATAGATCTGCCTGCTCTTTCAGAGCTGTCCACAACTCTTTAGCATTGTGGCATTTTTCACCTAGACGTATTTTAACTTCAGCAAAGCCTGTTGCCGCTTGGCCGAGGCAATGCTGCAGTCCTTCCAGGTTGTGACTGATGTGGAGGCTGAAGAGGAGGAGGTGGCTGAGGAGGATGACATTCCGGAGCTGTAGAATGTGGGGGCAGCCCTGATTGTGTTAGGGCCCACAATCCTTGGCGCTGGGAGGATGTGTTCCGTCCCAAGGTTTGACTGGGTCCTGGCTTCCACTATGTTAACCCAGTGTGCCGTCAGCGAGATGTACCATCCATGCCCACAAGCACTTGTTCACGTGTCCGTGGTTAGGTGGATTTTCCCGCTCACAGCGTTGTTGAGGGGACGGCTAATGTTTTGGGACACATGCTTGTGTAATGCGGGTACAGAACACCATGAGAAATAGTGGCAACTGGGCACCAAGTAACGAGGGACGGCCGCTGCCATCAGGTTGCGGAATGCTTCTGTCTCCACTAGCCTGAAAGGCAACATTTCAAGCACAAGCAGTTGAGAAATGCGCAAATTGAGTAGTGTGTCCTGTGGGGCATTGGCAGCGTATTTGCGCTGCGCTCCAAGGGCTGGGTTATGGACAACTGAACGCTGCCCTGGGGCAATGACGTGGATGTGGTTTCTGATGCTGCAATTTGACATTGTGCAACATCAACAGGTGCAGGACAGGAGGTATCTTCACATGTGGAGGGGTTAATATACATGCAGTCCATAAATGTGTTTTTTTTATTTTTAATGGATTATTCAAAAAAATATGACATTGACTTCGCCATATTTTTGTATGCCAGCAAGGTACAGCAGGCAGGAATGGGCTGCCCCCCACCCGCAGCTGCCTATTTGGACCTGGCCCTTTTTTTTTAAATATTTTATGAATTTCATGAAATAATAAAAAAAAAATACGTGGGGCTTCGCCCTATTTTGGTGTGGAGCCAGGTACAACTAGGCAGCTGGGCGCTAGAATCCACAGTGCAGAGTGGCCTAAGCTTTCTGCCCCCCCCCCCGTTGTGAATTGCAGTCTGCAGCCGCCCCAGAAAATGGCACGTTCATAGCAGCGCCATTTTTTGGCCCTGTACCTAAATCATTCAGGGCCCTGGTGCAATGGCTCACTGGGAAATAATGGGGTTAGGGCCAACTTTGTATTATCAGCTGGCCTTAAGCCCGAAATTCATGGGGTCATGCCAATATTAGACATGACCGCCATGAATTTCTAGTAAAGTATTAAAAAAAAACACAACACAGAGAAAAAAAATATTTCATTAGAAATAAAACAAAAAAAAAACACTTAGAGACTCCATCTTTATAAAAAAAATTATCTTCAGTCCGACGTAGTCCAAAAGGCAAGCTATCTCAGCACTGTTACATCGCTCTGCATAGACACACATCTATGCAGAGCGAGAGCAGGCTGAGAACTGACTGTGACAGTCAGGGTTCACCTGAGGTCATAGCTCGGTTTATGACTGCGGGTGAACCCAGCCATCACAGCCCGTACACTGCCGACGCTGGCAGAAATTGCCGAGCACCGGGCAGTGCAGTAAATAATCTGGAAATCATTAACTTCCGGTATTATTCACTGCTCTGGACGGTGCTCGGCAATTTCCGCCGGCATTGGCAGTATTCGGGCTGTGACGGCAGGGTCCACCCGCGGTCATGGCCCGAGCTATGACCTGGGGTGAACCTTAACGGTCACAGTCAGTGCTCAGTCTGTTCTCCTGTTCTCGCTCTGCGTATTCTAGAAATAAAACAAAAAAACACTTAGAGACTCCATCTTTATTAAAGAATCCCTTCCCCCTCCAACGTAGTCCCGCGAGGGTCCCGCGATGTCCAATCCTGATCCAATATCACCTGATAGGTTTGTTGGCTGGCAAACCAATCAGATGATCAATGTCAGGTTCTAGCACCTGAATCAGCTGTCAGATCACCTGCAGTTTAAATTTCCTGCGCTGAGACCAACAGCTGATATCAGCGCAGGAGATTTAAACACAGCTGATCTGACAGCTGTTTATATTCCCGCACCGACATCACCTATTGGTGTCAGTGCGGAAAAATTTAAACAGCTTCCAGATCAGCTGTGTTTAAAGCTCCTGCGCTGACACCGCAGGGCAATAAGCAGCGCTAACTGCTGGGAGATCAGTGGCACCTGCCACTGATCTCCCATCAGTGTCGGCGCGGGAGCTTTAAACACAGCTGATCTGACAGCTGTTTACATTTCCCACGCCGACACCGAACAGCTGATGTCAGCGAGGGAAATTTCAACAGCTCTCAGATCAGCCGTTCGCTGGCAGCTTGAGCACAGCACGGTCAGGTCTGAAATAGACCTTATGGCGCTGTGCGGCCAGGCAATCACCGTAATGCCACAACCAACATGGCTGTGGCAGTACAGTGTGTTGCAACCAGCCACTGCATGTGGGCTGGCTCTGTAAAGAGCGCCAACATGCAGGGATGGTGACCCGAGCATGAGTCCGAGCATCTCACCGGTACTCGGCGAGCTCCAAGCATCCCGAGCACTGAGATGCTCGAGCGTGTACCAAGTACCAGCGAGCATGCTCGTTCATCACTAGTTATGAATGTTAGGATTGTCCTAACTATGGAACTTGCCTTGATCTTGATAGGATTAAGAGATTTTCCAAAAAATAAAAGGCCTTTGATCTTACACATTCTTTTGGCAGCGAAACACCTCATTGCCACTTTATGGAGGGATAGGGGATCTCATTTGATTGAAATGTTGATGGATAAACTTGTGATGCATAACCTCTATGAATATATATTCGCTATCAGAAACAACGCCCAGCACAAGTACTTAGACAAGTGGACTCCTTGGGTGTCTAGATGTGTATAATCTCTAAATTTTAGTAACAATTAATGAGTCTTGAGACATGTCTAAATAGATTTGTTAAGCAATTAAACAAGGACATATCCTATTTATTACCTTACTATCTTGATAAATTGTTACTTCATTATATTGATGCCATGTGAGGAACTTGTATATGCTTACGAGTATTTTTGATTGATGTGAAGACTTGCCATGTCATTGTACATTGTTTAGTTGATTTGTTATCCTATCCCTTCTTTCCCTCTCTGTCGTCTTGAATGTTTGTCTTTGTCTGTCCTTTCCTTATCCCTTAGTTCACACAAATTTGTTAACAGAAATTGCATATATGCAAATTTGCACTTCACTAAGGAAGTTGAGAAACTCCCGTGCCACATTTAAGCAGCTTCCTCAAAGTCATAATCGCTTTCCTACAAGCTTTTAATATAACTAAGGGATTTGTGCCAGATCAGAACCCCAAACTACAGACACTGCGTTTCGGGGTACCTGCCCCTCATCCGTGCAGTGTGTGGGATATTCTGATCTGGCAGAGTGAGTGGGCTAAGACAAGGTCTGGGAACTTGCTCTCAACCTTATGGAGAGAGCGAAGTAGGTGAGGAGATTGTAAGCTACTTCCCTCCTCTCAGATATATGCATATATGCAAATTTGCACTTCACTAAGGAAGTTGAGAAACTCCCGTGCCACATTTAAGCAGCTTCCTCAAAGTCATAATCACTTTCCTACAAGCTTTTAATATAACTAAGGGATTTGTGCCAGATCAGAACCCCAAACTACAGACGCTGCGTTTCGGGGTACCTGCCCCTCATCAGTGTAGTGTGTGGGATATTCTGATCTGGCAGAGTGAGTGGGCTAAGACAAGGTCTGGAAACTTGCTCTCAACCTTATGGAGAGAGCGAAGTAGGTGAGGAGATTGTAAGCTTGTAGGAAAACGATTATGACTTTGAGGAAGCTGCTTAAATGTGGCACGGGAGTTTCTCAACTTCCTTAGTGAAGTGCAAATTTGCATATATGCATATATCTGAGAGGAGGGAAGTGGCTTACAATCTCCTCACCTACTTCGCTCTCTCCATAAGGTTGAGAGCAAGTTCCCAGACCTTAACAGAAATTGAAATTCTCATGTTTTTTGTTCTTGAAAAAATTTGCAATTATTATGAAACTTCCTACTACATTCTTTGTTTTTAACTTGTTTGTCAATAAAAAGATTTAAACAAAATGAGGGAAATTTGTGGTGAAACAGTATGTTGAGGGGAGAATGTGTGAGGGGACAGTGTAGGGGGAGAAAAGTGTGATTGCTGTACTAAGCCTGGTGATATAATTTTGTACTGAAGATTATTCTGGTGCTGTATTCCTCTACTGACGGTGGTTGTTATGCTGTGTTTCTGTACTGTTATCGGTTATAGTAATGTATTTTTGTGCTAGGTTTTGATTAGAGATGAGCGAAGGTTTCCCAAACATATTCGCATATTCCAAATTTGGCACGAACATTGATGTTTCAGTTCAGTTCGGACACCTGAGCTATTTACTAAAAATCAGCAAATCTGGCTTTGTTCGGGAAAAGAGTTTGAAATTTAAAATAGCCCTAAAACGTTCCATAATTGTTTGGGACTCAAAAGCTCTCTGGAAGGCCCACTGGCTGGAAACAACACCTAACCATAAGGTTAGGAATGTAACCAGCCATTGGGTCTACCGTTTTCTTTCAACCTCTAGAGTTTTTTTGATTTTTAAAATAATTTTTTTTAAGCTTCTTGGCGTTTGCTGGTATTTTTGACACCTGCGTTGTATGAATTTTGGTAACAGTGCCAGATGTGCAGCAGATGTAAAGTCCAGGAACCTTACAATGTCATTTAAACATACGTTTAAGACCGGCTTCAGATATGCGGATGCCTCCGCAGCGTCTTGCGGATGGCGAACGCAAGCCGAGCACAAGCACCGTCCATCATTATGTTTATCATGGGGACGTAAGGTGATGCGCTCGGCTGCGGATTGCCGTGCGTACCCATTTACTTCCGTGTGTGATTTGTACAGATGCGGATGCTTGCGTACAAATCACCTAAATAAAATGGGAATAGTTGGTGATATCAACTTTCTGTTTGTGGCACATTAGTATATGGGAAGGGGAAAACTTTTCCAGATGGTTGGTGACAATGGAGGCCATTTTGAAGTTGGCCATTTTGGATCCAACTTTATTTTTTCCAATGGTAAGAGAGTCATGTCACACATCAAACCTATTGACAATTTCATAAGAAAAACAATGGTGTGCTTGGTTTTAACATAACGTTATTCTTTCATGAGTTATTTACAAGTTTATGACCATTTATAAAATGTGTTCAAAGTGCTGCCCATTGTGTTGGATTGTCAATGCAACCATCTTCTCCCACTCTTGACACACTGATAGCAACACTGCAGAAGAAATGCTGCACAGGCTTCCAGTATCCGTTGTTTCAGATACTGCACATCTCGTATCTTCACAGCATAGACAATTGCCTTCAGGTGAGTGATGAGGCAAACCTTTTTTGTGAATGGTGAAGTTAACAAACAAAACCACCGCTATTGGTCTGACACTAACCCACAGTGGATAGATCCCTCCAAGACTGTTGGAGCACAACAATTGATGGTATGGTGTGGTATATGGGGTACAAAGATAGTGGGGCCATTCTTCATCAATGGAAACCTCAATGACACTGGATATCTGAAATTGCTACATGATTCAAAGCCTTGAATGCCACAAAGCGGATAAAAGAAGTGATTGGTTCATTCTTGTGATGCCTTCCATTTGGAAGCTGTTTATTATTTTATATAGTTCACAAGAAAAGACTGTGACAGCAAAGCTGATGCAAAAGCAACAAAAGGGAACCAAAATAGATGTATAGAAAAATTATCACCAGCTTTGTCTTGAAGCCTCTTAAGGCCTCGTTACATGCTTCAATGTCCCAGTGATCCCACCAACGATCGAGATCGCTGGGACAATGAAGGCAGATCGCTGGTGAGTTGTCACACAGGCAGACTCACCAATGATCAGGACCAGCAAGCACGCTGGTATCCAAGGCAAACAGCGGGTAACTAAGCGACATGCTGATCATTGGTCTCCCGCTGTCACATGCAGCGATGCTGCGCGTTCAGCGGGTGACCAACGATAGATTTATGAACCTGTTCATATATCTGTGATCAACGACTCATCGTTGATCGTTGATAGGAGTCACATGCACCGATGTCGTTTAGACATTGCTGCAACGTCACCAAACCGGTGACGTTGCAACGATATCATTACCAATATCGTTGTGTGTGACGGGCCCTTTACTCTTACAAAATGTCAGCGAATACGCCGGCGTCTATATAACACAACACCTCTATTCACACTGCTCCAGACAGAGCATTCAAAGCAGCTCAACACACCTCCATAAATGCTCTATGCACAAGGATATAAAACACTTTAGCTCTGGACATCAATGCATATAGCAAGACTGATAAAGGCTAATTGAAGATTTTACTTTACAATAGTGTATAGTATTTATGTATTACAGCTATCTATCTAAGGCTCATTCTCATGTCCATATTTAAACACATAAGTGAAAAATGGTGGCGGCGTCATCACTGTTTTATATGGGTGTGTCATCCATGTGCCATTTTTATCATCAATGTGTCATTTTATCTACAGGGATGGGTAAATAAATAAATACAAAGCTTCTTTTATCCTTTGCAATGTTAAAAAATGTATAGTATACGATTGGTACGTGGATGCCAACCATGCCATGTGCTGTATATGAATAGCAACAGAGGTTATAATTGGAACATAAGATACCTGTAAAAAAGATGGGTACATTATGTATGTGCAGCACGGACGTGTGTACGAGGTCTGTAAAGCACATAGGATTAAAAATATATTTTTAAAAGGCTAATATTTTTAGTGGAATTTTGAATGGTGAGAAGTCATTAGTTGAGACTATACCCATACCTGTGCCAACTTCTGTCCATCATCAAATGTCACCTGTCTTTGAGCATCACAGTCTATTTTATTGCCAAGAAGAAGAATGATGATGTCATCCATGACTTTTTCCTGTAAGTTAAGATTGTAGGACATTGTCACCAACCATAATAGTTCAACATCTGTAAGCATTATTGTCCACAAAGCACATGTTCTTTCCCCACACATTGCCAAGCTGGCCATAACTGAGGTAGCTATTGATTGAACTCCCATTTAGAGTGAACATTTGAGTACATTTTCCCTCTTGAAATGGAAACATGATGTAATAGTGGCTGCAGAGAGGAATAAAAGTTTTATTTTATTTTTTAATTTTGCCTCTTCATTGTGAAGATATTGGCAATTCAAGTATTTGGTCCCTAATAAGTTAATTTTCTTTAAGTCTCAGTGCGTATTATCAGATTGATGAGATCTTCTCCCTGTAGAACATAAGCTCTCAAGACCAGGGGCCTCTTCCCAATCTACCAGGTTTGTGTACTGAAATTTATATCTGTATGTTATAATTACCAACCCTATAATTATTGTTGACCAATCATAACTAGAGTGAACTTTACTTGAACATGAGCATCAATTTCAAATCTAGACTGAATTTGGCAATTTTTGTTTGGCACCTCGAATTTGAACAAAAGTCAGAAATTCCGGTTTTGTTCAGTAATTGTTTAGATATGCAGGCAACGCTGTGGCTCAAGTGGTTAGCACTGTAGCCTTTGCAGTGCTGGGGTCCTGAGGTTCTGGGTTCATTTCCCACCAAGGACAACATCTGCAAGGAGTTTGCATGTTCTCCCATTGTTTGTGTGGGTTTCCTCCGGGCACTCTGGTTTCCTCCCACATTGTAAAGACATACTGATAGGATATTTAGATTGTGAGCTCCAAGAGAGAGACAGCATTACTCATGTATGTAAAGTGTTATGGAATTAATAGCACTATATAAATGAACAAATATTATTATATGTGTGAAGCTTAAATAGGACAGACGCACATGTTAAAATGCACTAATGCTTCTGTTCTACATTATCTTACACAGACAGAAACACACAGATCATCTTACCTGTCTCCTGCTGCTTGCTTGCTTCCTGGTCTGCGCTCCTGTGCTTCCTCTCACTCACTTCCGGTCCCACCCATTAACTTTTCTGCATATTTATTTCACTTGACCAGCAAACAGCCAATCACAGATGCTCATGCTCTGTGAGAGCATCTGTGGTTATCTGTTCCAATTAGACTGCTTTTCCAAAATCTGGATGGTGTCTGTGCTTTGTTGTCATACACATTAGTAAATGGCCACCAACCTGAAGTCATATGGTATAAAGTAAACAAATAATGGGAAAAAAAATACAAGGGGCTCCAATGTATTTTTCAGTCATAGCACAGATAAAGCAGACAGCCTCGAGCTGCCATCCTCAGCTACCTATTTTTACCTTGGCTGGCAAAAAAATACATAGGGCTCCACCCTATTTTTAATTGCCAGCCAAGGTAAAAGTAGACATCTGACGGCTGGTATTCTCAGCAGCGTGAGGGCCCAGCTTTGTATTACCAGCTGGCATTAAGCCCGAAATTCTTTATGTTGGGTCAAGTTATACCCGGCCATTTAGAATTTCAAGTATATAGTAAAGAAGGCAAAATACAAAGTAAAAGGTTATAGAAAAAAAACACAAAGACATTTAGCAACTCCATCTTTTTTAACCCCTCACCCTTATGCTACTCAACAATCCTCTGGGATGTCTTGTTGAATGGAGGCTGTGATGCAGAATGCAGCATCCTCATCACAGCCTCCAGTCACTGAATGAACTAGTTGCGAGCTCTGGTCAGGCTGTGCGGTGAATCACTGAGGTCACCTGAGGTTACAGCCACCATGCTTACCTGAACAGTGACCTCAGATAACCTCAGTGAGTCATCGTACACCTACACCAGAGATCACTGATCTAGTAACCATAGTAACCAAGTCAGGTGACCAGATCAGCTGACCGTGCAAATCACTCTAGTGCAATCAGCTGATCTGGTCACCATAGCAATCGTGTCACGCGACCAGATCGGGTTAGCTGATCATGACACATTGCTATGGTGACCAAATCAACTTACTGCAGTAGAGTGATGTGCATGGTCAGCTGATTTGGTCACCTGACTTTGATACTATAGTGACTAAATCAGTGATCTACAGTCCATGTGTACAGTAACTAGCTGAGGTTATCTGAGGTCACCGTTCAGGTAAGGATGAATGCGCCATTTTCTGGAGCTTCTGCGGGCTGCTGTTCTTTAGCATTGGAGGCCCTAAAATGATGGACCCTCACCCCGCTGAGAATACCAGCCCTCAGATGCCTAGTTTTAACTTGGCTGGCAATTAAAAATAGGGCAGAGCCATGCACATTTTTTTCGACAGCCAAGGTAAAAATAGGCAGCTGAGGATGGCAGCTAGTAGCTGTCTGCTTTATCTGTGAAAAGACTGAAAAATACAGCGGAGCCCTACCCAGTTTTTTCCTATTATTTATTTAGTTTACACCCTATGATATCAGGTTGGTTATCAAAAACTGTGTATGACAACCAAGCACAGACACCATCCAGATTGTGAAAATGCAGTCTAGTTGCAACAGCCAATTACAGATGCTCTCACAGAGCATGAGCATCTGTGATTGGCTGTTGTAGAGTCAGTGAAGTGAATATAAAGAAAGGTTAAAGAGGACCTGTCACCCCATGGTGCTTTCTAAATTGAAAGCACCACTGAATGCAACGTGTATACTGCATTCAGGGAAATGGTCTCCCATGTTTCTACCCCCGTAACCTTTTAAAAAACACTTTATAAAGTTTAGAGATAAGAAGAAGTCCAGAGGGGCTTGCTGATTATGAAGTCCACGCTGTTCATGGGGGTCCTCCAGCCCCCTGCCTCTCTCTGTGGCGCCTCCTGCCCGTGACAGGAGCCCGCCCTACTGTATGCATACAGCATAATCTGTAGCAGGGCAGGCTCCGATTCTGACATCACATGCAGGAGGCAGCACAAAGAGCCAGGAGGCGGGGAGGACCCCCGGGAACAGAGAGGACTTCATAATCAGTAAGTCCCTCTGGATGTCTTATCTCTAAACTTTATAAAGTGTTTTTTACAGGTTACAGGGGGAGTAGAAACATGGGAGACCCCTTCCCTGAATGCAGAAGACATGCTGCATTCAGTGGTGCTTTTGTGGCACCCTGCTCACACAGATAGCCACAGACTTCTCTAATGCACAGCTGGGTTTTCACAGCAGGTACCTACTACATGCAACACCTTCCACCCTGGCACAGTAGGGGGAGCATCACTTGCTGACCTTAGGCAAGATCCCCTATAAATACTGCTGCTGGGAGAGGAGATAGTCAGAGTGTGCAGACGCTAGGAGAGCTGCAAAGAAGTCCTGGTGGTCGGTGCCACGGTTAGGCCCGAGCCAGTGACTCGGAGTGACCCGGAGTGGCCCTTCTACGTCCCGCAAGCCTAAAGTGGGGACAGAAGATGAGGAGCAGTTAGCCAGAAGGGAGCGAGGAACTCGGAGAGATTCGCCCAAAGAAGAACCAGATATTGGTGATCCGTACCTGTGGAATACTCTAGGACCACAGAAAACCCTGTCACACCGTGGAGACCTCAGCCACCCAGTTATCCCCTGTGGGTCAAGAGAGGGAGCTAGACACAGCAGGACAGCATCGCAGTGATCAGAGAGGGTAACCCGGAGACTGCACAGGAGGAGAGACAGACACCAGAGTCAGGAGGAAGAGAGAGGAGGCAAGTCTGGCTGCATGCAGGCTGTGCTTCAACCATCATTACAAAGCAGAGGAGGCCTTATACACACTTGCTGTGGGGATCCACTGTGCAACCTGTCCACCCGTCAGTGCCTTGGATGTATTTACCTGCTAACATCAGTAAAAGGTAAAATAGACTTTTTCTATGTGCGAGCATCATTCCCTCCGTTCCCAGTGCCCCTCAAAGACTGCTCCAACACTCCCCATCTCAGCATAATTCCACTCCAAACTCCCCCGGAGGTCCAGTCCTACCGGTGGAGGACTTTACCACCCTAGCCACAATCCCATCCACCTCCGGCGGACTGTGGCGGCACTGGTGCCAATCACCAGAAACTACAGGTGGCGTCACGACAACAAACTGTATATAATCCCCTGTAAATATCAAACCCTTTTTCAAAGAATAGTCCCCCAGGACACGGGATCAGGCGCGGCCACCACTCCCCATGACTACAGGAGCATTAACCCTTGCGGCCTGATACCCGAGTACCCCACACCCTGGGGCTTGACACTTCCAGCTTGGAAAGCACCAGGGGAGTGACAGGCCCCCTTTAATGAGCGGGACCGGAAGTGAGTGAGAGGGAACGCGGGAGAGCGGACCTGGAAGCCAGCAAGAGGCAGGAGACTGGTAAGATGATCTGTGTGTGTCTATGTTTGGCAGCTTTTGGACACATTTGAAGGTGTTTTCTATGAGTGTAATGTTGCCTGCCATTGATTTCAATGGTGTTCGGTGAATTGTTTGTTGAAATATTCGGCGAACACCCCGTATTAGACAAACACAGCTAAATTCAAACCCTGGGGTGTTTGCTCATCTCTAAGCATGAGTAGACAATTATAATCAAGAAGAAGAAGATCATGGACCATAATAGCTCAGAGATGATTTCTCAGTGAGTGAGATGTATAGATTTGCCCTGATCGCCCAGTCTAACCTCCTGTATAGATCAGTGCTGGGGAGGAGCAATACAGCTGAGTTTAGCTATGTCATATTACAAACCCCTCAATCGGTTCTTCCCGTCTACTAGCGCTATCATTTTAGTGGTCTGCCTCTCCCGCTCCACTGTCTGTTCGGAGATATGGCAATAGCCACTTGCATCTGTTGTCAACTTGTAATCTGTGTGCAGTGAGATAAGGGTTGTAATTGTCGGGCCCACTGGGACGAGGGTACTCGGTACCGGACCGGTCGGCTGCTGGGGAAGTCACGGGTGGTCCTGGTCCGGACCGTGTCCCAGGCTCGGCAATAAAAGGGAATATTTACAGGGGTTGTCAGTCGTGACGCCACCCACTGTATGCGGCCAGTGATGGGGCCGCCGCTGCTGCAGAACCTCCGGGGACGATGGGATAGCAGCTTAGGTGGTATAGTTCCAGTGGGTAGAACTGTGTTCCCCGGGGCAGTAAGGGTTAAGTCTATTGTGGAATGTTCAGTACACTTACTGTGTGCAGGAATCTCTCCTCAATGCTGGTGCTGACAGGCTGTAGCTCTGCAGGTAGAGGGCTTCTGTGATCCTATTTGGAGGGAACAGCATTCACACAGAGATGCAAGGGAAGCAGATTCAGGGTTTTCCGTGTTTACTCTCAGTTCTTCAGACAGTTCACAAGTCAGTTACAGTTCTTAATACACGGGCACATTCTCCCTCTCCGGGTTCCCTTTGCTCCCTGCAGCCAGGCCTCTCTCTCTCTCTGTGACCCCTCACACACTCTCTGTGTTCTTTCCGGGCTGTTAACGGTCTCCGTATTCACAGGTGTGTGTGTGAAACGCCGGACAGTATGGCGGTGACTCGGACCCCTGTGGGTCCTCCAGTGTGTCACTGAGCTGTCTGTCCTTTGGGGTAGGGACCCTAACGTGTAGCTGTGGTCCCCCGTCGGTGTCTGGGAATGCCGGGTAAACTACGGTCCCCTCTAGAGCCGACACTCTACTCAGCCCAGCCTCCAGCAGTCCTCAGGTGTGAGGCTCTACCAGGCTCCTTTCTCTCTGCGTCTCTCGGTATCATAGGAGGGACTTCTCTGCCTGCAGTCTGGTCGTCTTGGCTGTCCTTTAGGGCCCGGGTATCACCGTCCCTCTCAGTCCTCTCACACTCCTGGTGGTATCAGCTTCGGACGTGCTTTCTCTCTCCTCCGGCTCACACTGGCTCGGTACAGATTCTGCGCTCCTAGGCCTTACACTCACAGGACGTGTGATTTCCAGTCTTTGCCTCTCAGCCTACCTCGGCCTACTGCTGTTCTCTGGCCTGTGCTCCTCAGCTTCTGGTCTTTACAGCTCGGCACCCTGGGCCTACTGAACTCCTTCCTCCTCCCCCTTCCTATTTCTACTGTCAAGTCACCTGACTACGTGTGTGCCCATCCCACTCCTCCAAATCCACCACCCCTCAATTGCCTAGAGTATCCAATCTTAGGGCTGGATGCTACCACCTACTGTACGTGGGTTGTGTGGGCTGTGAGGGTGTTGTTGTGCAACAAGTGTCCTACCTGCCTGGCTGCAGTTCCCTTTGTGGCCTCCTGGACGCAGGGGCGCCACATAATTATGTCTCACACAGGAGTGGCCCAGGACAGGTAGGTTACTCCTGTGATATACATAATGACAGCCTTGATCTAATTGCAGACTGATTACAAGTTTCATGAGAAGAGAAGACACAAGTGTGATTACTGACACATTTTCAGACAAGGAGTGTGGGGCAGTATAGAGAGAGGATCATGTTATGAAAGGAGGTGAGCTGCTTAAAGGGTTTTTAATGTGACAGTTAAATTCAGCTGCACTGCCCCTCCCCCATACTGATTTCTGCAGGAGGTTAGACCAGAAAATCAGAGCTTCATCAGTATATCTCACACACTGAAACATCTGCTCTAAGCTATTGTGGGGGGTGTTCTTTCTCATGTGTTTTGCTGCCTGCTTATGATTGGTCATCATTATTCAGTGAGAAGTATACACCCTTAGGCTGGCTTCACATTGCGGGTCAGATCCAATCCGAGGCTGTCAGGATGAACCTGACAGTCCCAGATCGGATCAGCACACAGAACCGGAGGGCTAATATGCCCTCCGTCTGGTGTGCACCCGCACGCAGCTGCCGCCACTGATGAATCAGGAGCGTGCCTGTCAGGGAGCTAGCCGTGGTCCTGAAACAACTGCGGCGTGCAGCCGCAGGGGTCCAGTTCCCGGATCCTCCCGGACCAGGGAAATCCAGCTCAATAGGCTCCCATGTTACAGAGCGCCGGATTGCGAATCCGGGGCAATCCAGGACAATCCTGGAATTGCTAATTAGAGGAGATTTTCTCCACTTGGACACAAAAACGTTGCAAGCAATGTTTTTGTGTTCGTGGGAGAATTCTGAATTCTCCTGGACAGATAGAAACCGGATGGCAGAGAGCTTCTACTATACTATGGGGCCAAAAACCGGTCCGGGGCTGTCTGGACAGTCCGGTTTACACGGACATTCTCGGATCGGATGGGACCCGCAGTGTGAAGCCAGCCTTAGTAAAATGCATCTGATATTGCTCCTTTGAAATGAACAAAAATCAACTCATTAGCAGACACCATACTTTGATTCCTAATATCTCCCCAACAGAGAAGCAAAATAAAAAAAACCAACATTTTATACCACTCTGAAACCACTATTATATACTGTCACCAGTTCAACATAAAAGGTTAACTACAAAGTTTTCCGATTACTTCTACCAATTCTACCATAAATTTGCACACTTGCGTCAAAAGGGGAAAAGTGGCAGCTATACCAGTATAGCAAAGGGTTAATATTTCAAGAGAACAATAAAGGATCTGGCTTGTTGAAATTCTGGAGATATGAAAACCCCATCGACCATCTAATGCAGCTGTCCCCAACTCCAGGCCTCGAGGGCCGCCAACAGTGCAGGTTTTCAGGATCTCCTTGGTATTGCACAGGGGTTGGAATCATTACCTGTGCAGATGATCACATTAGCACCTGTGCAATACTAAGGAAATCCTGAAAACCTGCACTGTTGGTGGCCCTCGAGGCCTGGAGTTGGGGACCTCTGATCTAATGTGTATTGCCATCTTTACATTTGGACAGATGTCTAATCTATAAATTTAGTACATTTCTTCTGCTTAAATGATATATGGCGATTTAATATTTAACAATTGTGTACAATGGAAAATGGTTCAACTGATCTAAAAATCTGGAATCCACTCAATATTACTCTTAATCTTAATTGGTATGATGTACCAGTAATGATAAATCACATTTAGAACTAAACATTATCCCAAAGAGATATGGGGGTAGACATTGATTTTTGCAAAATCTGTCTTAACTGTTTCTGAGGATTGTTTAACTCTACAGCTCAATAAATACAGAATTATTCTAAATTCACACATAGAATTGTATATTGTTACCTGAATACAGGTCAGCCATCGGCGCACAGCAGTGAAAGTTTCCCTAGAAGTTACATCATACATGATCACCATACCATCCGCTTTTCTAAAAAACTGCTCAGTGATGCTATAAAACCTGTAAGAAAATTGAATTATTGGTATATAAATACAAGTTTGACTATTTGATTTATAACTATGATTCATAATATTGAAAAGCAACATATATATTGGAAGGTAGCAACCGGCTATAACGTAAATGGCCTGTGTGTATATTAGTGGCGGAGGTCCCCTATGATGTAAATCCGGAATGTTTACTCTGGAACTTGTAGTTACATGAGGTTTTTAATGTTTTCAGGGCCAGGTTTACAGGATAGTAAGAAGTGCTGGGTGGGACTGACTATTCACATAGCTCACATCAATGGGTGTGTCTCATGTGATATAATGAGACTGTTTGTATGGTCACATAGTCTATGTGCTTAGAAGTGACCATTTTGGTGAGGAGACCATGTGTGCAGAGCCTGTGGTGGCTTTCTGAGTTTGGGAAGCTGCAGTCCTCCTGTGATTTGGACTGACAGGAGTCAGGGTGTGGAAGAAGTCACTGATCCTGATCAATGATGCCAGAAACATCCAGACTGACAGTAATTAGTGTATGGAGTTGGCCATAATTTTGGAAAGGTAACCTCAGAGAAAGAGGATTGTATACTGTCCGAGGTCAGTGAATAGACAATGTGATACCTCCACTGGGATACCACTGCAAGGGAAGCATCCAAAGCTGCACGGGTGTACCAGTGTTTGAAACAGACTGTAAGTTACAAATGTTTTTGCAAAGCATATTTAAATAGAAAACCATTCCTGTGTGCCTCAATCTAACAGCCAAGCAAGAGTCCCCCGTTACATTCAGTGGGCATTGTCCCAAAAAAATACGTACATATACACAAAGGTAGAGAACAAGCATTTGGAGCCCCTGTAATTCAGTCAATCAAGCTATCCTAACAGCATTTAAGCACCACTCCAGCATTTTATTTTTTTTCCGTGCTGGAGTTGTTCTTTAAATCTAAATTTCTTGCCCTTATACTCATCGTCCGACTTATTCATCTATCATTAGCATCACTTCCAATGGTTTTCTGTAGTTTGTATCGCACCAGTGGTTCATAGGGCACAACAGAGGTCACAAATCAATATATATCTTTGAAAGTCTTGTATTGACCTTGTTCTAGCTCTGATAGACTTGAATTGAGAACTAGTGAAGTAACTTCTGCCTTCCAGCAAGTCATACATTGTGGTCACAAGATGTCGCAATGGGAGCAGAGCAGCACAAAAAAAAAAAAAAAGGAGAAAGACACGGGAGGGTGAGTATGAGACTAGAGGACCAGGAGCCTAGATTAAAAGCACCACTCCAGTACTGAAAAAAAATGCTGGAGTGTTGCAATAATAGAGAATATGTTAAAAATAATTTGTTTTGTGATGTTAAAGTGAGAGAAACATATAAAAACTATTTGCAAATATAAGAAAAAGAACAGATGAAGGATGCTGAGAGCTGCAAATTCTGCAGTACTGGGTGCTGCCGGAAAGGGCCTGTTACACGCTACGATATCATGAATGATATCGTTGCGACGTCACCGGTTTGGTGACGTTGCAGTGATGTCTAAACGATATCACAGCGTGTTACACGTTCTGAATGATCAACGATAAGTCGTTGATTGTTGGTTGCAGATTTATGAACCTGTTCATAAATCTATCGTTGGTCGCCCGCTGGACGCGCAGCAGCGCTGCATGTGACAACGGGAGACCAACGATCAGCGAGCTCCAAGCGCCTCACAGCAAGCGCTAGGAGCTGATATCCAAGGTAAACAGCGGGTAACTAAGCGCCGCGCAGCGCTTACCGTAGTTACTCGCTGTTTACCTTGGATACAAGCGTGCTCGCTGGTCCTAATCGCTGGTGAGTCTGCCTGTGTGACAGCTCACCAGCGATCAGCAATCAATGTCCCAGCAATCCCGATTGTTGGTGGGATCGTTGGGATATTGAATAAAGATTTCTATGGTATTAGACGCCATGGAGGACCTTGGCCACCTTCCTTTGTCCATGGTTTGCCAAAGACATTAAACCATTCCGAAAACATGTTCTAACAATTTGCATCACCCACCCTCAAAAAATATATTAAAATTATTCAATAAATTATGTTTCCTAAACTTACAGTAGATACTTATCTTAACAAAAAGAAGCCTCATTATGGCTTCATTTCCAAATAAAGTAAAAATAATGCTCAGCTACCTAAGGAATAAGCTTTATTTTATCATTATCTTTATTTAAAATAAAAGATTGTGGTGAACAAAAGTATTAATAGTAAAAACAAACTGTAGTTAATTGGTATGGACAAATGTCCGACCAATCTGTAGAATTAAGATAACTTTTTTAACTGCATGTATAATTGAAATGTTCAAATGAGCCATAACTGCAATATTTTGTTAAGCGAAGCACGTTATTTCTGTTTGGGCAGAGACACACTTATGACAGCTGCATGCATTGCCAGTATATCGCATGTATCTCTCATGAGTCACCCGGCCCAGATCTTTGAACAGGAGTATGGAGCTGATTGTGTTTCTATGGAGCTCCACGCTCCTGTTCAGAGAGGCAGGGGCCAGGCCGGGTGAATCATGCGAGATGCATGTGAGATACTTACACGCAGCTCACATAGTGTGTCTCTGCCCTTAGCAATTTTGCAGCATATTTCACTTCATCAAGTGACTGAGAAACAAAGATAGGTAGACACTTCAAAACACTCTGGTTTTGTTGCAGAAAAATTCACAGCAATTACACTTCATGTGAACATACGCTTATCAGTGAAATAAACACAAGCAAATAATAGCAGAGCAGCTGCTTTTTTACCAATCTTCCCAAGAAAGAAATAATAATATTTGATAAATAATCAATATGTAACCCAAAATAAAAGAAAAAAAGAAAAGAAAAAATAAGCACTTGCACTTGTAAAGTTATATTGACAGAAAAAAACACTATGAAATGATAATAATAATCTAATAAAGATGAGTGTGTGCGTGTGTGTGTATGTATCAAGCCCTGTCCACTGCACATAGTCCCACCCACCCCACATAGCCTCAGCCACTCCACATAGCCACACCCACTCCATAAAGCTAAGTGCGCATGTGCATCAAGCTCTGCTCACTCCACATAGCCATGCCCGCTCCACAGAGCCCTGCCTACTCCACATAGCCCCACCTACTCCATAATGCTCAGTGTACGTGCATAGCCACACGCACTCCACATAGCCACACACACTTCACAGTCAGCATCTCCATATATCCACACCTCCTCCACATAGCCCAACCCCCAGGATTATGTGAAGGTGTGGATCTATGAAGGGGCAAGTCTGTATGTGGGGGCAGCACTATGAAAAAGGCAGGGCTACCAGGAGGGGTGGGGCTATGTGTTGAGGGCAGAGCTATGAAGGGGGTGGCTACTGGGAGGGGGCAGGGCTAGTATGCATACATATGTGGCACCCCAGGGTTCGGTTGCCACAGATACACCTGGGGCAGAGAAGGATTTCCACATCAGGTAAGCCTGCAAACACACATTCCACTCCAGACCTGAAGGGGGAGCTCTACCAGTTGAGTTCAGGCAAGGTTCCCTATAAAATTCAGGCCTGGAGGCGGAGTCAGTAGTTCAGTTCCAGAGAAGACTGTGAAGACAACCTGGATACGGAGCTGTGCTAAGCCGGTACCAGTGAGTGCTATTAGTCAGTGTGAGGGACCCAAGAGCGAGGGTCGGAGGCAAAGAGTAGTTGCAAGGGCAGTGGAGCCATACTGGTTCACCCCAGAGGAATTGTGCTAACTACCAGACATCGGCGTTCGAGACTGGAAGGGATCTAACTACCAAGCAGTAAAGGCCGGAGGCCAGGGAGACTCCAGATCTCCTGGCCACAGCAACACATGAAGGCAAAGCCGCTTCTCAGAGCTCAGGGACCGCAGGGAGTACAGCAGTGCCCCGCAGAAGAGCTTATGCCACCTGCCATACAGGTGAAGACAGTACGAGAGGGTCAGGCCCTAGCTCCAGGCAGCCTAGGACAAAAGGCAGACACAGCGCAGTGAGGCCTCGCAATTCGCCGGGTGTGGAGATCCCAAACTGCTTACAGACCACCCGGGCCTGTAACATTAGAGACGGTACCCTGGAGTATACCAGCAACATCAGTAAAGGTACAGAAACATCAACAATGTGTGTGGCTGTTATTGCGGCCCCTGATCCTGCTCCCTTCATAGTTTCATAGAATGTCCTGCAGCTTATAGCTTCTACAACTGCCCCGGGGATCCCGCTCCATCTACGGGGAGCGTAACCACCTGGCTGCCCCCCCATCACCCTGGAGGTCTGACCAACAGCTCCGGTAACCATACTGGAACTGTAGGTGGCATCAAAGACTATTTTTATTTTTATTATTTTTACTGACTTTTAGAGACCACCAGGGCCCCGGGATCAAGCACAGGACCCGGTGACATCCCCCCATGAATAAACACGCGGAACCGAGTACCCCTCGGCCCTGGAGTGGGTCACATACATTACCATATGTGGGCGATATTGCCATATATGGGTGATATTACCATATGTGAACACTATGACCATATGGATATTACACCCGGGCAACCCTGGGCTCTACAGCTAGTATTAATAATAATAGCAGGTTAATAATAGGTTAATTAGCTGCAAAAAAATATAGTCAAAGCACAACTGTTAGCACCTTTGAAATTGTCTCAGCAAATTAAGCATTACTCCCACAAAATTATTGCAATTACATATGTTTTGTCATACTTTTTGTGGGTAAACAATTGTGTGAAATATGATACGAACACCTGAAACTAAAAATTAAAAGGGGAGACATTAATTTAATCTTTGCATTGTGTGTGGCGCACTAAGTATGGAAAAAGAAGAGAAGAGAACTGTCTGAGGACTTAAAGGGAACCTGTAAGGTGGTTTATGCCCCCCAGCTATCACTATCTGTACCGGTAGCTTTATAATACTATTCTAATCATCCATGGCTGAGCTCATAGTGTAATGTTATAGGTGAAAAAAAGCATTTATACACTTACATTTCAGTCTACATCTTGGGAGGAGGGAGACTCTCTGGCAGGATAATAGTTAACTCACTTTTAACTTGGATGGCTAAAGGACCTGTGTGATGTAACAATCATGTGACCACAGTGGGCGGAGCTAAGCAAGCAAACTCATATTGTGCTAAGGGGACTTCGCTCCACCTATTATAGTCACATACTTATGACATCACAACAGGTCTCCAAACAAGTGCTAACATAAGGCTGAATTGTTAACTATTAACCTGCCAAACAGTCTCCGTCCTCCAAGCTGGAGACTGACTGCCTCATTGTATAAGGAAATGTAAGTGTATAAATGCTTTTTTTTCACCTTTCACATTACACTAGGAGCTCAGACAGGGATGGTTAGACTGGTATTATAAAGCTACAGTTACAGACAGTCTAACCAAAATTGTTGAATAATATCTGACTCGCCCACTCCCGGGGCCGTAGGGTACTCAGAACCGGGCTATGAGTTCTGCCAGGTGAGTCACAGGGGTCGAGACGCGGTCTCTGTGACCCTAGGGGAGTCAGTGCTCTGGCGGGGGATATTGGGTTAAGGAGTGTAGGATGGGATTAAAGTTTATAGGGGAAATGTTCGTGATGCCACCTACGGCTTTTGGTCAGTATGGACCGACCCTGCAGGTCAGACCACCGGGGTTGTTGGTATGGCAGCCTGATGTCATTGCAGGAAGCCTATGGAGCGGGAACCCCGTGGCAGATGGGTGTAATTGCGAATGCTTTATCAGGCCGGATTCATACTGGGCCTCTTTACCTTGTCTGCTGTGTCAGTCAGCATTCCGCAGGTGGGGAATAACAGAGTCTCACACTGTGTTGGAATTTTGCACCCAGTTTACTCACTTCACTTGCAATTAGCCACCCGGTACTTCTCTCTATCAAGTTCAGTCTGACCTGTCCACAAGGAATTGCCTCAGACCCTTGTGTGCCTCTGCATACTCTGATCTCTCTCCAACTACAACTTTGCCGCTCCTGTTAGCACCTCTGCACACTGTGCCCCGATCTAGCAGCCATGGGTCCACTCAGGTGACTTGTACCTGTCTCCTGACTGTAATTCGGCTGCCTTCTTAGCGGGTGCGTCGGGTTGCGGCCACCACTCCTGGAGATTGCGTGGCATCCGGTTCGGTGGTTCGGGCATGCAGTGTCCGTACCACACACAGGTCCTGACCAACCCCTCCGTCCGACAAGCCTAGTCCCGGATCTGGGTGCCCAGGTTGTTCTCACTCCGCCTGTGCCCCTGGGGTTCTCTCTTTTCTCCTGCACACTTGGCTTTCACCTTCATCACTCTCTGGTTTCTCACTCACTACTCACTTACTAACAACTAACAACTCACTCACTAATTCCCACTGGCTGTTCTGCCTTTGTCCCCTTTTGACTGGGCCCTCCCCCTGGGTTCGCCCATGATCCCCTGGGTCCTAGTGTGTGTGGGTGTGTTTGGTGGGGCCTGACTTCACTATCCCTTTTTTTTTTTGGACTGAGATACCACACCCTGTTATTGAGTGCAGTACCCCTTTGAGGAGACCAGAACGGTGGGGTGTCACATAGCAGGGTTACAAATCCATCTCTAGAGAACTTGATGTTCCTTTGTCCATGGTACACTACATAATAAACAAGCTAACAACCCATAGCACTGTAGCTAATCTCTCTAGGCGTGAACAGCAGCTAAAAATTTATGAAAGGTCACAATGCAGGATCATCCAGATGCTGGATAAGCAGCCCCCTAAATTCTCAAAAAATTCAAGCTGTCCTGCAGGTTCAGGGTACATCAGTGTCAGGCACAAACTATCCTTTGACATTTGAATTAAATGAAATGCAGAAGACCTAGGAGAACCCGACTGCTGACAAAGAAACATTAAATAAGCTGCACTGCAGTTTTCTAAAATGTACCTTCTTGGAAAACATCTTGCACACAGATGAGACCAAGAGATTTTGGTATAGCACATTATTGTATTGTTTACCGAAAATGGAATAAGGCCTACAAAAGAAAGAACACAGCACCTACAGTCAAATATGGTGGAGGTTCAAAGATGTTTTGCAGTAGTTATGCTTCCTCTTGCACTGGGTGCCTTGACAGTGTGCAAGATATCATGAAATCTAAAGTACCAAAGGATTTTAGGTTGCAATATAGTGCCCAGTGTCAGAAAGCGTCCTACGTCTTCCAGCAGGAAAATGACCTCAAACATACTTCAAGAGGAACCCAGACATGGATGGAAACAAGGTGCTGGAAAGTTCTGAAGTGGCCAACAATGAGTCCAGATCTAAATCCCATTGAACACCTCTGGAGAGATCTTAAAAGAGCTGTTGGGAGAAGGTACCTTGATATATGAGAGACCTGGAGCAGTTTGCTAAAGATCAGTGGCCCACAAGTCCAGTTGAGACCTGTCAGAAGCTTGTTGGTGGTTATAGGAATTGATTATTTATTCTAAAGGCTGAGTAACCAAATATTAAGTTGAGAATGCCAACAAATTTGTCTTGCCCATTTGTGGGGTTTTGTTTGAAATTATATCAAATTTGCTTTTTTTCTCATTTTTTTCGTGTTTGTCTAATACACACAAAGGAAACGTGTATGACAAAACATGTCTAATAGCAATCATTTTTGGGAGAAATACTTCATTTTCTGAAACAATTTCAAGGGTACCAACACCTTCTGCCATGACTGTAAGAATGAGAAAAAAAATTGTATTCTTTCTCCAGACACAGCGTCTATTTTCTGAAATTGCGAAAGTTAATAGCAACAACATTAATTCAATTGAGATTATTTGTGTGTAAATATATGAAAAACTTGATCATGACTTGTAAGAAGCCACAGATTTAAGATTTCAACATTAGGGGGCGCAATTTAGCAAGAAAAGAGAAGAGACTGTAAACTGAATGCAGTGCTTACAAGGTTGAATGATATTATATGAAACATATATCATAAGGTTTATAAAAAAAATATTCAATTGAAACTATGATTAAACAAAAAAAAATCAATACTGAGTAATTATAAGTTTTAATAGGAACATTACAACTAAAAAAAGTGAAATAATTATCATTTACTAAAACAACAAACATTATCTTTTTTTTGCCAGAAGTGTAGGCTTGTGTAAACAATAAGAATATAGAACAATATAAACATATAGAAAACATTTCTAATAAAAACCATAGAAATGCAAGAAATGTGTATATGACAAAAAGGAAAATTGTAAAAAGAATCATAAAAAATCAAAAAGGTTACCAATGTTATACAGTGACGCAAAGCAAAAAAAAAAAATAAGAAAAATATAGAAAATGCAAATATCATGAAATACATCTCCTAAATTTAAAAAAACAACAGAAATATCACATAGAAACAAGAAACCTGTATACAGCATATGTCAGGTTTAGAATCAGCCTAGTGGGGATATCTTCTGGAAGGATTGTAAATGGGTTCCTTACAGATTTCACTTTAAAAAGTAGATTTGATTATATTATAATCATTTGCTCCATATTATTATTTCCACAACAAATTTCCACAACAAATCTGCATCTCCTAGCAGAAAAAACGCAATGTGTTTTTGACACAATTTTGCCGCATTTTTCCCATGTGTTTTTCATGCATTTAGGGGGGAAAAACGCTGCATTAATTGAAAAGCAGCAAATGTATTTCTGCAGCAAATCTGAAAGAGATTAAAAAGCAAGATGTGCCGCCCAAACTTCAGAAGTCTCATAAACTTTGTTGCATAAGGATTTGCATGTAGTTTTGTAAGGCTGGCTTCACACCACGGCACAATCCGATCCGGGGCTGTCCGGTGTAAATTGGGCAGCCCCGGACTGGATTTTGGCCCCATAGTATCCTATGGGGCCGGATGGAGCCGGATGGCAGCTCTCTGCCATCCGGTTTCCATGTATCCAGGAGAATCCAGAAGGAATCATATTTCTTTCCCGGACACAAAATCGGAGCATGCACCACTTTTATTTCTAGGGAGAAAAATCTCCCCAAATTGAATCCTCCCGGGAGGATCCGGGAACCCGACACCTGCAGCTGCACGCTGTTGTATTTTCAGGACAGCAGCTAGCTCCCTGTGAACTGCAGTCCTGAACTATCAGCAGTGGCAGCTGTGTCCGGCTGCACACCGGACTGGAGGGCATATTAGCCCTCCGGTTCTGTGTGCTGATCTGGTGCGGGGCTGTCAAGTTCATCCTTGACAGCCTCGCATCGGATTGTGCCGTGGTGTGAAGCCGGCCTAAGGCTGGTTTCACACTGCAGTTTTTACCCTGATCAGTGTCCATCCAGTTTGTGTGCCAAAACCAGGAGTTTCTCCAAAACTCAGAACAGGTGTCAATCTTTCAATTATAGTTTTTCTCTGCAAGTTCCTCTCCTGGTTCCTCTCCTGGTTTTGGCTCACAAACCTGATCGAACCTGATCAGGGAAAAAACTGCAGTGTGAAACCAGCCTTACAAAACTACACTAAAAATGCATAAAAAAAGTGATAACTGTGTGCACAGGGTTGTAAGTGAGTCGGTCGACAGGGTAGGGAGTACTTGGATACCGGGAAAGATTGCTACTTAAGTGTGGATCACGGCTGGTCGGGTCCCAGTCCTGTGCCCTGGACACTCAATGGCTGAGGGGAAAGCTATTTGGGATGGGGGATTATTATACATGAAGCCACTTGTGGTACCTGGTAATGTAGTTACCAGCGCTGCAGCCCGCCACTGAGGTGATTGTGATGCAGCTTTGAATAGTACAGCTCCCCACAGGCAGAGCTTTACTTCAGGGCAGTGGGGTGGATGAGGGGAGTAGTAGTCCTTGGCTCTGTGTGAGTTCCCCAGGAAGTGGCAGTGAATAAAGGATACCAGACACCAAGTAGCCCAAACAGTTCTTTTACTAGTACCAGATGGATCAATAGGTACACGGTACAGTCAAGTTTGCCAAGGGTTGTTGCCACAGGTTTTGGGAGTTACCACAGAGTCTGTCAGAGGTACCTTTCTAACACTCCCCGGGTCTGTTGCTTAAAGTCTCTCTTACTTGTCAGCGTCTTGAACCCAGCTATGGGACAGAGGTTTGACTACTTTGATGGGTGCCATGGCACCTTCTTGATAAGGCCCACAGCCTGCCGGTCAGCAGTTTGGGATAAACCTTAACAAACCGCCTCGGTTCCGGAGTACCGGGATGACCTGAGCACTCCAGACAGCTCTGACCAGTCCTGGAGTGCCCCCTTCTTGTCTGGGTTACCTCTTTAGTTTTGGAGGTACCCTCCTGTCAGAGCTGCAGGTTACTCTGCGTCCGTCCATTCTGCTCTCCTCACACCGTCTCCCTGACTGCTGTCAACTGTCACTTATGTCACGTCTTCTGCTCAGCTAAGCTCCACCCCCCTGGGACCTACTAAATAATAATTTGAATACAGACTCTGTAGCTTCCCCCTCTACCTGTGACTATGGAGGCACTACACCTTCTTTTTTGGATGCAGTACATTCCTGTGGCGTCCCACCAGAGGGGCGCCACATAAGTGCTCTTTATTTGTTGCCTTAGTGATAGATTTTATTTAAAAAGTTATGTTATCACTAGAGATAAGCGGTATTCAATTCGAATTGTTCACTAATCTCAAATTCGAGCAGCTTTGGGCGGTGTTTGAGTCATTCGACTAATGCGAACAATTAGTCTCAAATTCAGCAGTTCGAGGTTATGTTCGATAAGGGTTCAAAAATGCGGCAGATGTGACAAAAAATGCATCTAACGCATTTTTCCGCCTAATGAATGAGCTGGGCGGGGCACTTTCTCTTCTACAATGAATATACATACATTGCGGAAGGGAAATTAAGTAAAAGAAAGGGTTAAATGTAAAAAATTATCTATTCTCACCTGTCTGGTGATCCACCGATGCCTCCACCAGCACCTCCTGGCTTTAGGACCTGCCATGATGTCACAACCCAGAAGCGTCATCGGGTCACATGACCACAGTTACTGCAGTAACGGGTCATGTGACCCAATCAGCTGATCGGGTTGTGACGTCAGGGCAGGTCCTGTACATGCTCCATAGGCGCCCATGTTAAAGCCGTGGATCATGACGGATCCAATTGTGTCCGATGTGATCCGTGCACATAGGATAACATGGGGGCCAAATCGGATCCGTGGCTGTCCGTTGTAAAAACGGACTGCCACAGATCCGATTTGGCCCACTGGATAATGAGAATACAGAATGAGGGCCAACATAGCACACCACTCAGTATGAGGATTTTCACTAAGTATATTGGATTTCACAGTCCCCAACTAAGTAAGGGGGCCCTCACAATTACCCAACTTAATATAGTGGCCCTCACAGCCCCTCACATAGCATTATGACCCCCACAGCCTTTATGCAGTAATATACACCACACACAGTATAATGACCCTCACATTACTGAGATTTAAAAAAAAAAGAAATCTTTTGGCTCCCTGATCACTGTATTCAACAGCATTCCAGTCCCAAGGATGTGGATTGTGCTCACATTTTGATGAAGGAGCAGGTGAGGGGACCAGTAGCTGGGTAGCATCGGGTCCTACCAATTCACAGGCTGAATGAGCTGCCACTATGGATGATGAACACCTGTTATAGTATGATGCTGTGATCGTGCTTCACTTGGTGCCCCATCATTACTGATATTGGCAATGTGATCCACTTTTGATGACAAGAAAAGCATGATAACAGGAAAGTGGTGGTTAATTGGTACTGAGCGATAATGTCTTGGGTAAAGGCTCCAATCCTCATGAAATCCACAATTCTTGCTGGAAGAATGTCTGTAAACTTAATCTTGATCTTTTCCATTCATTGTAAAAAAGTTCTAGCCCAGCATCAGGCTTACTATGCTAAAAAAAGCAATAACGCCTACATATTTAGATTATATAAATCTTCCTACAATGATTCCAGTAAATTTTATTATGAGTTGTTTTATTAATTTAAAAAAAATGGATAATGGATTCACCAAATCTGGGGTGACTGCAGACTGGTATTTTGAGGCTATGAAGGGCCTAATAATCATGGACCTTCCCAGCCGTGTAATATCAGCCCACAGCTGTCTGCTTACGTTGGCTGGTTCTCAAAAATACAGCGTCTCCCACGTCGTTTTGTAAACTTACTTATTTTTTTTATTTTGTATACTTATACAGGTCAGCTTACACAGCGTAAAAAAAAGCAAATTGGGCATAAGATTTCTAAAAATCCCATCCACTAAGATGGAACTGTGAGACCCTGTGTTTTTGACCTAGCTAAAAAAAATGCAATCACAGATGCACCAAAAGCTCATTGTTGGAATATATCCTAACAGCGTGGACAAACAATGTCCTATGGCCATTTCACTTGTACACATGCCTCATTAGGGGCTGTAAGTTTTGTATCAATGTAGTTGTACTGACCTGGAAAATCATATTGCCAGTTCATTTTTAACAAAAAATAACTATTGCTAATAATGAAAACTGACATTTTCAGTATAATATACGGAAAATGAAAGGGGTCATTGAGAATTACAGCTCCTCCCACCATGTCAACGGAAAAATAAAACAGTGACGGCTCTTGAGAGAAGTGTAGGAACAAAAGGAAAGCGCAAAAACTACAAATTGTGCTGTCCTTAAAGGGTTACACATCTCTGATTCAATGGTTAGGTCAGTTAACTGCTTTTCTCCAAGTGCTTTTGATAAAGAAAGCCTAACATGCAAACTAAGGGTGGAAACACACTATGCGAGCTGCATGCGAGTATCTCAGTATCTCGCATGCATGTCACATGAGTCATCCGGCCCCTGCCTCTCTGAACAGGAGTGTGGAGCTCCATACAAACACAATCATATCCACGCTCCCATTCAGAGAGCCAGTGGCCGGGCCAGGTGACTCATGCGAGATGCAAGCGAGACACTCACATGCAGCTCGCATAAGTGTGTCTGTGCCCTAAAACTGTTAGTTCCATGCCACCGCACAATTAGGACATGCATATATAATTACATTTTGATTACTTTCCAGTCAGGAATTGTAAAAGAAAATCTGTTACTAGGAGTTTGCTAACCATCTGAGAGCAGCATGATGTAGGGACAGAGACCCTGATTACAGGGTCCCATAGTGGTTGCTGAAGTTTGATAGATTTTCAGATAAAGCAGTTTTCAATCAGTTCTCTGAATGCTGTTTAACCCTACCCACACCACTAATTGACTTCCTGCTGTGTATACTGTGCATAAGTAGAAAGATGCCAATCAGTGGTGAGGGCCTAGTTGGACTAATTACAAACATAAAAATGAACAGTGGTAGTGGCGGGCACTCAGAACCAGCGGGCAGAGGTCAAATATTTAAGGTTCAAGGTCCTCTTTAATAGATCATAAACTCTCCATCACAATGCGTTTCGACGGTTTCTTCTGCCTTCATCAGATGACCTTATTCCTGGAGTGCCCCCTCCTTCTCTTGTTTTGTTTTTATAGTTGGACTAATTGGCAGCAGGATTACCCATGTTCTAATGATAATCTGCTGCTGATGAAACAATGATTTTATATAACATACACTTGGCAACCCAGCAATTAACAAATGGAATCAGGGTCTCTGTGCTGTGCTGCTCTATGATTAGGCAGCAAAATCCTGGTGACTCAAAAAAATATTTTTTTGTACTCATTTGTCCATTATTTTTTGTAAGGTTTAAATTTAGCACTTTAAACACTCACTCAAATTTACAGTATAAAAAAAGTATTTAATAATCTTTTGAAATTGTTACTTACCTCTCCTGTCCAGCAGTGTCCCACAGCTGTAGTGCATATTGTTTGTTCTCCACAAGTAGGCTTTTAATGCGATAGTCTATTCCTGCAGTTTAAAACATGAGACATACAACTTTTTCAGACTTTGCATTCATGCAATGTTTTCTCCATGTTGCAGAATTATAGCTGTATAATCATCACTGGTCTATGCGATATCAGTTTGATGTAAAATTACATAGGACTATTCTTTTTTATCAATCAGTTACACTTGTAAGTGCTAGCATAACCTCACACATCTGCATCACAGCTTCCTAGGCTTTTCTACATGTAGTCAAACCCCTGAAAAGAACAATAGTGTCATTTCCTTTAGATCATTGAGGAAGCCGGGGTTTTCTTTTATGCAGTACACTGTGTTCTCTAAACTTTCTCCGAATAATTCCCTGAACATTGGTATCTGTTGTGGGTGTGTGAATGTGGGATCATATGCATATAAGAACACCTCATTTTCTTGCTGGTGACATATTTTGAAAGGGTCATTTCTAAGGGGCCTTTAACCCTTCCTGTTAAAGTTAATTTTCATTTTTGCAATCTTATTTTTTTTTCCTCTCCTTCCTCCAAGAATTACAATTTTTGTTTTATTTTTCCATTCACATAACCATGTGACCTTTTTATTTTTGCAGGATGAGATGTAGTTTTGAATTACTCCATTAATTTTGCCATGTAATGCCCTGAAAAATAGTAAAAACCTGAAAGTACAGATAAATGATGAAAATATGTAATAGTTTTGTTGTATTAATTTTAGTGTTAATCTACTATATAAAGCTGAGTGTATGTTGGAGTGTACAGTACAGACCAAAAGTTTGGACACACCTTCTCATTCAAAGATATTTCTGTATTTTCATGACTAAGAAAATTGTAGATTTACACTGAAGGCATCAAAACTATGAATTAACACATGTGGAATTATATACTTAACAAAAAAGTGTGAAATAACTGAAAATATGTCTTATATTCTAGGTTCTTCAAACCTTTTGCTTTGGTTACTGCTTTGCACACTCTTGGCATTCTTTTGATGAGATTCAAGAGGTAGTCACTGGAAATGTTTTTCACTTCACAGGTGTGCCCTGTCAGGTTTAATAAGTGGGATTTCTTGCCTTATAAATGGGGTTGGGACCATCAGTTGTGTTGTGCAGAAGTCTGGTGGATACACAGCTGATAGTCCTACTGAAGAGACTGTTAGAATTTGCATTATGGCAAGAAAAAAGCAGCTAAGTAAAGAAAAATGAGTGGCCATCATTACTTTAAGAAATGAAGGTCAGTCAGTCTGAAAAATTGGGACAACTTTGAAAGTGTCCCCAAGATCAGTTGCAAAAACCATTAAGTGCTACAAAGAAACTGGCTCACATGAGGACCGTTCCAGGAAAGGAAAACCAAGAGTCACCTCTGCTGCGGAGGATAAGTTCATCCAAATCACCAGCCTCAGAAATCGCAGGTTAACAGCAGCTCAGATTAGAGACCAGGTCAATGCCACACAGAGTTCAAGCAGCAGACACATCTCTACAACAACTTTTAAGAGGAGACTTTGTGCAGCAAGCCTTCATGGTAAAATAGCTGCTAGGAAACCACTGCTAAGGACAGGCAACATGCAGAAGAGACTTGTTTGGGCTAAAGAACACAAGGAATGGACATTAGACCAGTGGAAATCTGTGCTTTGGTCTGATGAGTCCAAATTTGAGGTCTTTGGTTCCAACCACCGTGTATTTGTGCTACGCAGAAAAGGTAAACAGATGGACTCTACATGCCTGGTTCCCACCGTGAAGCATGGAGGAGGAGGTGTGATGGTGTGGGGGTGCTTTGCTGCATTGAAGCTCATCAAGAGAATGCCAAGAGTGTGCAAAGCAGTAACCAAATCAAAAGGTGGCTACTTTGAAGAACCAAGAATATAAGACATATTTTCAGTTGTTTCACACGTTTTTGTTAAGTATATAATTCCACATGTGTTAATTCATGGTTTTGATGCCTTCAGTGTGAATCTACAATTTTCATAGTCATGAAAATACAGAAAAATCTTTGAATGAGAAGGTGTGTCCAAACATTTGGTCTGTACTGTGTGTGTGCATGTCTGGTAAAGGAATCCGCCCTGTTGCATTTACAATCAAGAAATTTGCACAGCCACCTCATTTGACTCAGAGAACGTCATGGACTATGTTTTGAGCTGAAAATTTTATCCCACGCTTTACAGTCAGTCGTAAAAGGCCTATTTACTGTTTGTATGTTTCAGCTAATAGATACTGCATTGGCTGTTTTGACAGTTAGCCTGAATATTTATCAGGTGGCCTATTGCATCCAATCAAAGCTCGGCTTCTGATTAGTTGCTATAGGAAATGAAGTATATTAGTAGTGACGCTTTGCCAACGTGGTTGTAGAAGCTGACATAAGTCACATGATCTTAACTGAACACTAATTGTGTTGGGTTTTAGATACTGTCAATTACGGACAATAACAGAGGTCTGCGACTAAAAAGCTGTTTGATTTTTTTCATCTAATTTCCATGTATGTTGGTGTGCTGAAAATTAAAAAAATATTTTAAAAAAGTCCTGGATGGCAGGATTTGCCCCAAAAATGCAAAATTCTCTTCAAATTTAGTACATTTTTTTTCATTTTTTTTATTTTATGCTTTTTAACCAAAGTCAAAATCACTATGAATTAATTCACATCAGTGCATTCAAGATATACAATGCCAAACAGATATAACTTTCAAAGAAAAGAACTTTCAGAGTGAGCTAATGAAACCAGCATCAACATGTTGCAAGCTGAACGAGCGGGCTCTGACATGCCCGGGCTAGATGAAATAGTTCTTTCTTGGTTCTCGCCTGTTGATACTTTTTCATTTCAGTTCATGTTAGCTTGTCATTATTCAACTGTGATTCCCAAAATTAGCATCATAGCTCAGTGGAAGTGCATTAATTCCCCTGACAGTTGTTGTTACATATGTGGTGAATATATACAGTTTTGAAGCAACAGCTGAATATTATAGACTTTGTGAAAAAAGTATACTTCGCATGCTTTGGGCTAAAACTTGGAGATCAAGATAAAGCTTGAGCGCCTCATAAAGTGTGCAAATGGTGCGTGAGGACCTCCGAAATTGGTTCAAGGGTAAGAAAAAAGCTTTCTATCATTGGATTCCTATGCCATACAGAGCTCCCTGCACAGCTGGCCTTTGGTGATGGAACATTTCTATGAGAATGTGTCATCTTTTGTACATTCTGCCTCTGACTGCGGTGCACCTGGTGTGCGTGTCCCTTCTCTGTAATCCTTGTTGGTGCAAAGAGGCAGAAATTCAAGTAAAGAAGAATGGATTCAGCTTCCGAAAATGGATGATCAAATGATCAATTTATTAAATCAAAATCAGCATTTCAATAGTACAGTACACGTTATGCAGACATGTAGGTGGCAGTGGTAGCCCTGTGTGCCACACCCGGCAACGCGTTTATTCCACTGAGGGGGAGGAGGAAGTATATCAAGAAACCCATTAGCAAAAATAATTGCCTGAGGTTAGCCATGTTATTGACTTTCAGGGGAAAGCAGAGTGGCAATGAGTCTAGTATTTGGGCTTGTGGGTGACTGAATATTTCTGCTTCCTTTCCAGTATCTGGGGTAGGGTCCGCTGATTGCTGCCCTGGAACAACAGCTGGACATGGTTGTTGATGTTTGCTCTTTATGTACAACCATAGGTTGTGGGCAGCAGGCATCAGCTCATGCTCCCTGGACATCAGACTGGACTTAGCTCTGAAAAGAACTAGTAGTTTTAATCTGCAGGTACCAGATCACCAACCCTGCCTTTCTCTCTCCCTTCTTCAAAAACTATCCCTACACTATCCACACCTAGCTGAGATCTTCTTGAGACTTAGCTTTAAAGGCCCCGTCACACCTGGCGAAGGGGCTGGGGATGTCGGCAGCGACTGGCGGGTGTGCGCACGGTTTGGGAGCCCCGCCAGCGTCCCCGTCCCCCGTTTACATGGGGCGACACCTCCAGCCCCACGCCGGCGAGCTGACAGGCGGCATCGCCATCGGGGTGTCTGGAAACCCCAGCAGCGCTGCAGGACATCGCCTGACAGGTCGCCGGCGCCCGGTTACATCGGGCAATGTGTGCACATTGCCCTATGATGGTCGCCTGGTTTCAGAGCACTGCTCTGAAACCTGGCGACCTCCCGGCGGTGCCGACATTGCCCTTTTACATGAGACGACGTAGGGGCGATGTCGCCGCTGACAGGCCACGCCCCCTTGGCACCTCTGTAATGGGCGGCGATGTCGCCCCGTGTGACGGGGGCTTAAGGGTACCGTCACACCTGGTGACATCGCTGCCGATTACATAGGTGATGCAGGGGCATGGCCTATCGGCAGTGAAAGCGCCGCTGCGTCGCCTAATGTAAAGGGGTGATGTCGGCGGTAAATATCGCCTCTGAGTGGTCGCCTGGTTTCTCAGCAGTTCTCTTAAACCAGGCGAGCACTCTGGGGCGATGTGTAAACATCACCCCATGTAACATGCCCATCGGCGATGTTACAGGCGATGGGAGCCATAGGCTCCCATGTTGCAGCATTGCTGCTGGGGTTTGGGACACCCCCGTGGCGATGCCACCTGTAGCATCACCAGTGTGTTGCTGGAGGTATCGCCGCGTGTAAACAGGCTATGGCGATGCTGGCGGGGCACCTAAAACGTGCGCACTCCCGAGCATTGCCGGCGATATCTCTGCATCTCCGGCGACGTCACTAGATGTGATGGTATCCTAAAATAATCTGTTCTTTAGTCTTGCTATACCGCAGTAACACTCTCCCTACACTGTTCAGATATTGTCCCTATTCTCACACTACACTACCACTATGTTGCTTCAAGATAGAATGTGCCCAAGATGGTGGTGGCGGGTCTTTTATATACCCTATGACGCTATGCGGCCAGCTAATCTCAGCAATGCCACAAGAAAGATGGTTACGGCATTATTGTGATTGGCAAGCAATCCCAGCATGTTTACCGGGCCAAATATGCTTGACGAGTCACTGAAATCTGGCGAGGTGTGGACCAAAAATACTTGCCGAGTAAAGATGATCTCCTATACTGTACTATCCAAGCAAGTAACTAATAGTAACGAGTGTGATCGCTCATCCCTAATATTTACATTTTAGGCACACTATGGCATATTGTTAAATATATAAACATAAAAATCTTTTTTTCTCCTTACCTATTGTAGCAGACATACTCTTTTTGTAGGACCCATCATGGACTTGACGTAGAAAAGATGTTTTTCCAACATTGGTGTTTCCAACAAACATTATTTTATAAACATGGTCTGTATGGAATTCTTGAATGGGATTTGGTATCTCTGACTTATGTTCTACCTTCTCATGAAAGTTAGAGAGATCGTCAGTGTCCTCAATATCAAAATCTTGTTGGATTCTTTTAACTTCTGAAGCTAGATCTATCCTTCTTACTTCTCGGTAGGATGTTCTGTTCATTTTAAATGAAACACTACTATGTTCTTTATTAGTGTGATCATCAAGGGCAGATGAATCTGATTCACTTAGACGAGTATGAACAGTGTCTGTTGCTTCTCTTGTACTGAAGAAGTCTTCGGTCGGCATTTCTTCTGTAATACCTTCTTGAAGTAGTTTGGAGTGTTTAAGGAAGCACTCTTGAATTGGATCTTCTTCTATTGAAATGACTCTTGCTCTTGATGTTTTAACGTTTTTAGTGCTCCTGACTGCATCCTCCTGGTCACTAAATGTAATAATAATTTATAACCTAGTTTTAGGATACAATACCAGCAAATATATAAAATATAATTCATTCTTCATAATGTCTACTTTTAATTTACATATATTTCATATTTTTATGTTATTCAAAAGTGTTGCCTTCTTGGCCATGCATCACCGCTGTGAGTTGGTTTTGTCAGTTATAGGCACCAAAAGATGAATGGTATTTGAACAAAATGAAACTTAATTGCAAATTATGATTCAACTGGATGGTGGCCCAATTCTAACACATCGGGTATTCTAGAATATGTTGGTGTGCGGCGGTGCGGGTGTGCGGCGGTGGCCCCCGTCAGTTCTCACCCACTCCAGGCTTCTGTCCAGCCGCCTCTCACCCTAGCATGTCTTCTTCTTCTTCCTCCAGCATAGATGTCAACAATTGCAAGGCCTTGGGGGGCAGAGTTAACAGGGGCATCATAATAGGTGTGTCCAAGTGCATAGCTGTGATGTGGTGGGCATGCCCTTGTTCACGGCCATTACAATGCCCCTTTGGTAGTTCCACCCACACCCCCGCGGCCTTTGAATTTCTGGAGTCTATGCCACAAAAAGAAGAAGAAGAATAGCGGGGTGAGTGGCGGGCAGATGGAGCATGAAGTGGCGGCCGGGAGGGATCATGGGGCAGGTGAGCAGGGGGGAGGAGACCTGTTTCGCTGTAACGGAAATCCTGCGTCGCTGATTGGTTGCGCCCATCCAGCCGCGAAAAATCAGCTATGAGGGTTTTGCATTAGAGAGACAGTGTGATGTGAGTGCAAGGTGAGTGTAGGGCTAAGTGTGAGGTGAGTTCAAGGTGAGTGTGACATGAGTGCAGGGCTAAGTGTGACGTGAGTGCAGGACAGAGTGTGACGTGAGTGCAGGGCAGAGTGTAACGTGAGTGCAGGGTGAGTGTGACATGAGTGTAGGATGAGTTTAGTGTTAAGTGTGAGATGAGTGCAGGGTGAGTGTGAGATGAGTGCAGGTTGAGTGTGAGGTGAGTACAGGGTGAGTGTGAGGTGAGTGCAGGGTGAGAGTGAAATGAGTGCAGGGCGAGTGTGGCGTGAGTGCAGAGTGAGTATAATCTGAGTGCAGGGCGAGTGTGACGTGAGTGCAGGGCGAGTGTGACGTAAGTGCAGGGCGAGTGTGACGTGAGTGCAGGGCGAGTGTGACGTGAGTGCAGGGTGAGTGTGATCTGAGTGCAGGGTGAGTGTGATCTGAGTGCAGGGTGAGTGTGACCTGAGTGCAGGGTGAGTGTGACTTGAGTGTAGGGCTGAGTGTGACCTGAGTGCAGGGCTGAGTGTGACCTGAGTGCAGGGCTGAGTATGACCTGAGTGCAGGGCTGAGTGTGACCTGAGTGCAGGGCTGAGTGTGATATGAGTACAGGGTGAGTGTGACCTGAGTGCAGGGTGAGTGTAGGGTGTGTGGATGTAAGTGGTCTGCAGTACCTGGCTCCTGGTGCTGTGTGCGTTTAGCTTAAGGACCTCTGGTGATGTCACAGTTATGTGACCTTGTTCCGGCCATGATAGTGACATCATCAGATGTCCAGTAAGTATGTAATAGGCTGCTTTCACATTGGGGTTTTTTGAAAAATGCGGCAGTTGCGGTCAAAAAACCTCATCTGCCACATTTTCTGCCAAACGGCTGCTCTTACGGCACACTTGCGGCAAGCCCCATGCATTGTCTATGGGGCTTGCGGTAAGTGTACGGCAGGTGCGGCAATTGCAGTTTTGGTAGTTGCGGCAGTTGCAGCCGCGAAAAAAATTGCGGTCAGCAGTGGCTTTTTCGCGGCCGCAACTACCAGAACCGCAATGGCCGCACCTGCCGCACACTTACTGCAAGCCCCATAGACAATGCATGGGGATTACTGCAAGTGCGCCGCAAGAGCGGAGTTAGGCGGAAAATGCGGCAGATGCGTTTTTTTGACCGCAGCAGCCGCATTTTTCAAAAAACACCAATGTGAAAGCAGCCTTAGGCTACGTTTACACATTGCGTATTTTTGTGCGCTTTTTTGCGCCCGCTTTTCAAAAATACGCAATGTGCCTTGTGTCTGCCAGCAAAGTGAATGGGAAATTCACTTTGCCGTTCAGACACTGTGTAAAAATACTCAGCACTTTTATGGGAGAAAACGCTGCTGACATGCTAATTCTTTACGCAGCAGCGCCTGCGTTTTATCTCATAGGGGGGGCGCTGCTGGATCTGATGTCACAGAGGGGAGGAAGGATCCTGGTTCCTCCTCCCTCTGTGACATGCGTGACTGCCCCCATTTGATTTCGCAGTATATTAATATACACTGCGAAATCAGAGTTAACTAACGGCAATTGTATGAAAAATAATAAAGAATAAATACTTACCCTCCGATGGGTGTTTGGGAGCCCAAGAATTGACCTGCTAGGACCTGTCATGCTGATTGGCTGCTCGGGTCATGTGTTATGTATCACATGACCATGAGCAGCCAATCAGCATTAGGAACACCCCTCTGAGTCACTCTGACATGACGATAGGTCCTAGCAGGTCAATTCCTGCTGCGGCTCCTGGCTCCCGGACACCCATTGGAGGGTAAGTATTTATGCTTTATTATTTTTAATACATTTGCCTTTAGTTAACTCTGATTTCGCAGTGTATATTAATACACTGGGAAATCAAATGGGGGCAGTCACGCATGTCACAGAGGGAGGAGGAACCAGGATTCTTCCTCCCCTCTGTGACAGCACGGGGCGGGAAAGCCGACAGTAAAGTCGGCTTTCCCACACACTATGTGACTGTAGCGCTGTCACGGCAATCCCGCGTCGCTAATGCTCGTGGCTGTTTTGCATACGCTGTGCTCATTGGTTGCCACAGTTGGCGGCGACCAATGAGCGCTGGTGCTCGATTTCTGTGACGGACAGAGAACCTTAGGGCCCTTTCACATCAGCGTTTTTTTAAATTTGCGGCAGATGCGGTGAAAAAAACGCATCTGCCGCAATTGCCGCATAACCGATGCACTTGCGGCGCGGTTGCGGTGATCCCCATAGAAAGTATAGGGGGACTTGCGGCAGGTGCGGCAAGTGCGGTTTTGCACTTGCGGCAGGTGCGGCCGCGAAAAAAAACGCGGTCAGCCACGGTTTTTTTCGCGGCCGCACCTGCCGCAAGTGCAAAACCGCACTTGCCGCACCTGCCGCAAGTCCCCCTATACTTTCTATGGGGATCACCGCAACCGCGCCGCAAGTGCATCGGTTATGCGGCAATTGCGGCAGATGCGGTTTTTTTCACCGCATCTGCCGCAAATTAAAAAAAACGCTGATGTGAAAGGGCCCTTAGACAATTATATAGTAGATATCAGTTGGTCTTTAACTTAAAAAAGTTCATCCAAATACTTCTGATCCAGGCTTTTAATGTAACCTTTACTGCAGTTTGGCAGTTTGATCATTCATTATCATTAACTTCTGCAATCTTAAAATGTCTATCAATGTGAAATCTGATGGAAGGGTTTTGTCCAGCGGTACATGAGCCATAAAGCAAACTGCTATGTGCTATGTCTGTTAGCACCATATTTTGAAGAAGGAATGTTTATATTGGAGAATATCTCCCTAATCCAACACAGCAAGCCTAAAGTATTTCATTCAGAATACAACAGAAAAAAACTTTCCCATTCCTCAGTATACAATCAGTGTCATACAGATTCAAAATTGTAAATATATTTTTGTACCGTGTTAGCCAGGAGATAGAAAAATATTAGAATCTGAGAGTCCTCAGTGGTTGATACCTTTTAATGGCTAACTGAAAAGATGGTAAATAATAGCAAGCCTTCGAGACAACTCAAGTCTCTTCATCAGGTATCTCAAGCTAATATTGAAGCTAATATCTGTGGATAGAGTTTGTATAACTCTATCCACAACACAAATTTGGAGCTTTCTATGTACACTGTGTATAGTCAGAAAGCTGCCAATCAAGGAGGGGGGAGTGTGTTACAGAAGTCATCACTATTCAGGTTATTATTTGATATTGTTTTATAATTACATTTGCAGGGGCCCCTCCCCAATTGGGCAACTTGTGCATTTTTGTATGGCGTTTCTAAATGGTGTTAAACTGTGTGTTCATGTGACCTTAATAAAAATTGACCCCTTGTATTGCTTTGACTTGGTGGAGGGCTGCGTCCTTTGTCAACTCTTTCTCTTCAGTGTCCACTTTGCTTCGTTTACAAGCAGCACCCTTTAACTTCGATGTCTTGACCTGAGCTGCTGTACCCATCCTTATCTTAAATACAGCAGGTTTACTAGTCATCTAGTAATAATGTCCTACTGAGAAATCAAAGAGGGATATTAGCAAAACTACACTAAGCAGCCCAGGAAGCGAAATATCCCACGATTCAGGATCACTGTCTCTGCAATATGCTGTTCTCACACAAGGTGGCAAGAATTTGGCTTCCCCTTAAAGCCTCAGTCACATATATGTACTGTACAAATGCATTCTATTCATATTTTTACTCATAAAAAATCTACTAATTATTACATATGGTGCTATTTACATGTCCATCTTTTTTCACTTGGACCATCTGATTTTATTCCAATTCACAAAACAAAATCATCTATAGAAGTCTATAGGCCCTTGATAAGCATAGGGAACACAAAGATGGCATCCATTTACTGTCCATTTATAAGGCTGGAAACACCCTGGCGAGTGAAAAAACGGTCCGGTTGACGGATCAGAGAGTCGGGCGAGTGTCATGTGACTTTTGGTCAGTGTGGCTTCCGTGTGTTGTCTGAGTGCAATCCGTTTTTTGTAGTCAGCAGCTATTTACTGTATTCACATTTACAAGAACATTTTTTACAGTTGTCTGAGCTACAGAATGATAACGTATCAATTAAAAATCGCATCTGACTTGGAGGGTCCGTGTGCGGTCCGAGTGTGGTCCATCTTTTTTGTCAGACCCATAGACTTGCATTGGCGAGTCTCGTCCGATACTCGCTTGAAATCGCAGCATGTTGTGACTGACTCGTCATCCGTGAATCGGACTAGAAGAAAACGTCTGACACTCGGAAATGTGTTCTCGGACAGTGACTAACATTGGTCCGACTGCAATGCGATTTTTACTCACATTGCAGTTGTCTGAGTTTCACATCAGTGTGTCCGAGCCCTAACATTGTAAATAGAGATGTGCAGTTCTGATGAGATTCTAAATTGTTAAATTGCACAAATTTAACCAAGAAGATTTGATTTCAATCAAATTAACTGTCCATGAATTGAATGTCCTTTATAATGCTCTGGGATGTGGAGAGACCCAAAGCCATAATTAATGTGAGATGTAGAAGGACAAAAAACAAATAATACTAACCTCCACTGCTGACTGTCCCCCTTACAGTAATTCTTTATGCAACTGTTGTATGCTGAAACCCCAGACATAAATTATGTTTGGCCAAGACGTCCAGCCATGACAAGGCCTGGGTCACCCCTGCAGATTCTTGTTACAGCCAGAAGTCCCAGCCCAGAGTGAACATTGTAAGGATGTGATGCATAATGTGACAAAATTGCTGCAACTTCACATTGTGCATGGGCATAAATGGCATGGACCTAGTCACAGCCAAAGGTCCCCATCTAGAGTACGCATATTAAGATCACAGCACACGGCAGAATGACGGCACGACATGCGGCACAATATTTTAAACAAGTAGAAGTTTTGCACTTTATTTTATTCCCAGAAAATCATTGATAAAAAACTAATGGTAAAAACTGATGTACTGATCAAACACTGATGCAGCGGCTTACCGCCAGTGGCAGCAGGCCACGTGGCTGCTATAGGGTCCGTTAGTCAAGAGGGCCCTGTGTCAGCCCCCTTCCCCACCCAATATCACACTGTTAATTGTTTTGGCATTATAAAAGCCAATACAATTGAGAGCATTGAGGAAAGAAGAAACACAGAGCGCTCTCTCTTTCTTCATTCTCCTGCAGTGCTACCTGTGCTCTCTGATGTCTCAGTACAGTGGGCCATGATGCCGTCACTACAGCATGCTGCTCTACTGAGATGTGCAGAGCGCAGGACACAGATGGGAGGCTGGGGCAGCAAGGAACTGAGGAGAGTTAAGTATATATTTAATCAATCAGTGACTACACAGTGGTCAAAAAGACTTAACTAAGGAAACATTTGAGTGGGATACACTTCTGCCACTTGCTAAGAGAGTCCACTGAGAAAGATGGAAGAACTCTTAGGCAGTCACTTATGACCCCGAAGAGCTTATATTATTGACTCCAGACACTCTCCCTACCCAGGAAACAAGGCTATTCAGTATCCCTCGAGGAGAATTCTACAAGCATTATTGGAGACAGTTACAAAGTCTTGCAAATACATCCTGTTGACAGGTGGAGAAAACAATCTTTTCTAACCTGCAGCCATGGACAAAGTGCCAATCTACTAGGCCCAATTTGAACATAAATGACCTTATTCTCATGAAGGACTCTCAAATTTACATAAATCAGTAGCCACTTAGTCTAGTTACCGCAACATTCCTGAGCAAGGAACAAAGTAGAAGTAAGGATGACCAAAAGGAACAAACCTAAGACATTCCTCAGATCAATATTTGAAGTTATTCTACTTTTACCCTCAGAAGAGAAGGATGGTGATTTCCATCAATGCCAGATGGGGAATGTTCTGCTCTGCAACAAAGCTAAAATCCCTTAGTTACTTCATAGTACTTTAGCTCCCTATAGTGGCTGAACTTTTTAACAGCAACAGCTTTCCATTTTTTTGCCTCGGTTTCTCCTCCCATCTATGTTGCAAAATGGGAAAATCAGTCTCCATTTCCTCATACTTACATACAGCCATCAGATGCTCTAAATGTTACCCTAGTCTAGTCAGTTGAATTCTAGGTTAGACACAAGCTTACTAGACATTGCATGCATATTGTATAGCCACTTTGTGATGTGTATTTTTGGTGTATAATACATGCACTCATTATATGTATCCTAATTGTTCCTAGTTTCACCAAATTATATTACTACTTTCAATAAAGTACACAGATTTCCAGCAATAGTCTTCCTATTGAATTCAGTATATAATGGTTTAGCTGTCTGTCAAACTTCACGCCCATGGCTGTGTAACAATGACAGAACAATCATACTTTATGAAGGACTATAGAAGCTGCATTATACTATATGGAGGAATACAGAGTCTACATTATACTACAAGAAGGAATATAGTGGCTATATTATACCATATCAAAGAATATAGAGGCTACATTATACTATATGGAATATTACAGAGGCTACATTATGCTATATGGAGGATTATAGAGGCTACATTATACTATATAGAGGATTATAGAGGCTGTATTATACTATATGGAGGACTATAGAGGCTGCTATATACTATATGAAAGACTATAGGAGGCTGCATTATATTATATGGAGGCTGCATTATATTATATGGATGACTATAGAGACTGCATTATGTTATATGGAGAACTATAGAGGCTGCATTATATTATATTGAGGACTATAGAGGTTGCATTATACTTTATTGAGGGCAATAGAGGCTTCATTTTATTATATGGAGGCTGCATTATAATATATGGATAACTATGGACGAGTGCATTATAATGTATAGATTACAATGGGGAAGCATTATTCTATTTGGAAGACAATGGAGGGCCCATTATACTATATAGAGGACTATGGGGGTGGATTATGCTATATGGAGGACTATATGGGGCCCATTACTATATGGAAGGCTATGTCGGGCCATTATATTATTTATGTATGGCTTTGCTTTATGGAGGGCATTTTAATATTTGGATTGATTATTGAGGAAGCCTTTATACTTTATAGATAGCTGCTTGTGGGCCATTATGCAGTTTGCAAGCAATTATATAGTGTGAAGGTTTATGTGTGGTCCATGATACTGTGCTGAGGGATGTGTGGGGGCCACTATACTATTTGGAATGATAGTAGGGGTCATTACACTGTATGTAGGCCCATTGTACTGCATGGAGGGCTTTTTGGGGGTCACAGTTGGGGATTGTACTGTGTTGGGGACACCATTCATTACTGGAGTAGTTGAGCGAGGGTACAGAAAGGTATCATACTGTGCATGTGGAGGGTACAGTAGGGTTATCATATTGTGCCTATGGTTGGTACTGTGGAGAAATTCACTGTGGGGGTATCATACACTGTTTGTGGGGCACTTTTGTTGATATCATACTTTATGGCTGTAATGAAAGGGGAATCGAGGGGCTTCAATAGCAGCAAACTTACTTTGTAAGGAAAGCAAAGTTATGAGATATGCTTATATGGGACCCTAACAAATATTATTATTATTATTATTATTAGTTATGTATTAAAAAATGGGGGTGGTGGAGGTCCAATTGGAAATTCTGCTATAGGGCCCCATGATTTCCATGTACCCCCTTGCACTGATGAATGCTGAATCTAAAACACTGATTAAATCAGACTATATTTTAAATAACAGAAAAATAGCTGCAAAGTGAATCAAATATAAGCTTTATGTTTTTTGAGACATAAACATTGATGGGTCTCTTTCAGCACAATGAACTTCTCTTTTGGGGTTTACACAGGTCTAATGACTTGTCAGTACATACAGGGCTGGCTCCAGATTTTTGTGGGCTCCGGGCGAAAGAGTCTTAATGGGCCACTTTTACACTTCGCCTCTGCCCCTCCAAATTATATATGACACACAGCTCTACTACACGCCCATAGACATAAATGGCTCTGCTACATGCACATGTAGACACACAGCTCTGCAACATGCAGACTACACATAGACATACTTGCCCATAGACATAGATGGCTCTGCTACATGCACATGTAAGCACACAGCTCTGCTACATGCACACTACACATAATTCACCCACACAGCTCTACTGCATGAACATACAGATACACACACAGCACTGGTACATGCCTAATTCATGCACATACAGACACACACAGCTCTGCTACATGCACACTACACATACAAATACACATATGGCTCTGCTACATGGACACTACATACCCAGATGTGCTACATGTACAGTGCATATGCATACAAACACACACAGCTCTGCTACATGCACATACAAACACACGGCTCTGCTACATGCATATACAAACATATGCAGCTCTGCTACATGCACAGTACACATACAGATACACATATGGCTCTGCTATATGGACACTACATACCTAGCTCTGCTACATGTACAATGCATACACATACACACACACACAGCTCTACTACATGCACAAACAAACACACACAGCTCTGCTACATGCACACAAATACAAATATACACAGATATAAACTCACACACATACAGATAGATACACACAGAGACAAACACACACATATAGACACACACCCTTATGCATAATCAGACACACACACACAGATACACATACAGACACACACACATATATTACTACATTCAGATGTGCAGAGCACGAGAGGAGGCACTAGGAGCTGAACAGAGGCTGCAGAAGTTAAGCAGAAGCAGTTTCTTCTAGGACCTTGATTTCAGTTATGTGTAGAGATGAGCGATGTTCGATTCGAATAGTTCGCCAATCTCAAATTCGAGTTGATTTTGGCCCTATTCGAGTCATTCGCCCAATTCGAACAATTTGGTTCCAATTCGGCGAATTTCGAACATGTTCGATTTTGGTTCGAAAATGCCGCAGATGCGGTCAGAAAACCGCCTCTGCCGCATTTTCAGCCAAAATAAACATCTAATAAGTGTTAAAAATAAAAAAATAATCAATGCTCACCTGTCCGAGGTCCACCGAAGCCTTCGGTATGGTCCTGTGGCTTCCAGGACCTGTGGTGACGTCAGTTCTCGCGGGAACTCCGGTCAAATGACCGGAGTTCCGCGAGAACGTGACGTCACCACAGGTCCTGTAAGCACCAGACCTTGCCGGAAAGCTTAAAATAGATATTTTTATGATTCGGACCCTTTCTTTAAGTAACTTTTACTTAAAGAAAGGGTCCGAATCATAAAAATATCTATTTTAAGCAAGGTCCGGTGCTTACAGGAACGTAACGTGACGTCACCACAGGTCCTGGAAGCAATAGGACTTTGCCGGAAAGCGTAAAATAGATATTTTTATGATTCGGACCCTTTCTTTTACTTAAAGAAAGGGTCCGAATCATAAAAATATCTATTTTACGCTTTCCGGCAAGGTCCTATTGCTTCCAGGACCTGTGGTGACGTCAGCTCTCGCAGGAACTCCGGTCACGTGACCGGAGTTCCCGCGAGAACGTGACGTCACCACAGGTCCTGGAAGCACCGGATCTTGGCAGAAAGCTTAAAATAGATATTTTTATGATTCGGACCCTTTCTTTAAGTAAAAGTTACTTAAAGAAAGGGTCCGAAACATAAAAATATCTATTTTAAGCTTTCCGGCAAGGTCCGGTGCTTACAGGAACGTAAAGTGACGTCACCACAGGTCCTCGAAGCAATAGGACTTTGCCGGAAAGCGTAAAATAGATATTTTTATGATTCGGACCCTTTCTTTTACTTAAAGAAAGGGTCCGAATCATAAAAATATCTATTTTACGCTTTCCGGCAAGGTCCTATTGCTTCCAGGACCTGTGGTGACGTCAGCTCTCGCAGGAACTCCGGTCACGTGACCGGAGTTCCCGCGAGAACGTGACGTCACCACAGGTCCTGGAAGCACCGGATCTTGGCAGAAAGCTTAAAATAGATATTTTTATGATTCGGACCCTTTCTTTAAGTAAAAGTTACTTAAAGAAAGGGTCCGAAACATAAAAATATCTATTTTAAGCTTTCCGGCAAGGTCCGGTGCTTCCAGGATCTGTGGTGACGTCACGTTCTCGCGGAACTCCGGTCATGTGACCGGAGTTCCCGCGAGAACTGACGTCACCACAGGTCCTGGAAGACACAGGACCATACCGGAGGCTTCGGTGGACCGTGGACAGGTGAGCATACATTATTTTTTTATTTTTTACACTTTATTTTACTTTTTTTCACTTCCACAATGTATGTATATACATTGTGGAAGTGAAAAAGCCCCACAAGCCCGGATTGTTCATTTTCCGAGGTGTTCGACGGTGTTCGTCGAGCATTCGACGAACATTCGTCGAACACCCCGTCGATTCGACGAATCGAATTCGAACACCGGGGTGGCGGCTCATCTCTAGTTATGTGATCAAAAACATGACTGGAACTGGCAGGTCCTTTAGCCTCCATTCAGCTCCCGGTAAGCTAATTCTCCTGCTATGTACCGATCACATAGATCAGTGCAGAGCAGGAGAGGAGAGAGGGTGGCTGTGTGTGAGTGGATCTCCTCTGCTTCCACTCACAGACAGCTGTGGGCCCTCTCACTTCTTCAGGGGCTGGGCATCTGCCAGGGTATGCTTGGTGCTGGTGCTGGGCCTGAGTACATAACCTATTACAGTACACTTTGGTGTTAACAGGATCCTGAGTTAAATCCCACCAAGAAAAGGTTCTCCTCATGTTTCCATTGGCATCAGAGATGTCTGTAAAGTGCTACAAAAATACATTGCAAATATATAAACTAATATAACTAATACATATAGTAAGTTAAAAAAAAACCTACAACATCATTCTTAATTTAACTTGATAATATATCATTCAATAATCTGTAGCATTGCTCTTCTTTGGAGATAAATATAAATCTATTGTCTAGCAAAGCACAACAATAACTGACAATTATGCTTATGCTGCCGCACCCTTCAGGACTCTTCTTCAAAGCCTACAATTAATTACAATTGCTTTAAAGTAGTCTTTGCTTTGAAGCTGCTGTGGTACAAGAAGGTGGGGCATATACGCTATAATAGTGGGTTCATGCATATGTTTTTATTTTTTCACACAATTGTGAAACCATAAAATCAAAGCGATCTTTAAAACATAATGCTTCTGGATAAAAAATGGCTTACTCAGCTCTTTTGGCTTAATTTCAGTAATGACGTCACAGATACCGGTTTCGGCTACTTGAAGAGCAGGGTTTGTGTTAAAATAGTGCTGCACTACAAAGGGCATTCACTTTGATAATTCTAGCTATCGTTAAGTAAAAACATATTTACTGGAATCTATTTACGGCAATTTCTGAAGCCAAATATACAAATTGTCACTTTAGGGAGGAAGTAGACGAACTCTAGTTCCACCTATTAAAGGTAGCAATCCTAAAAATCAAAATTGACTCTTTAACAAGGCTTTTAATACGATTTAGGATTTGTGCCAGATCAGAGCCCAATCTGTAGACGCTGCATTTTGGGGTGATTGGCCCTCATCAGTGCAGTGTATGGGATTCGGATCTGGCTGTATTAGACGCTAAGACAAGGTCTGGGGGAACAGCTGTTCTCCTTATGGATATCAAACTGCCTGCCAGCATGAGGAGACTTATAGCCACAATGCTTGTCTGGGAAATATGCAATTTGTCACTTCATTGAGCAAGTAGATAAACTCTGCTGATGTAATGAGGAGTGATGAGCTCAGCCACATAGGATCCTGACATTGTGCTTTCACCATGCACGATGTCAGACGTAATGTGCCTGGTATATAGTGATAGGGAGGGAGGGAGGGAGAAAGGGAAGGAGCGGGTTTGGCTCAACAGGAGAGTAATAAAAATGAACCCAATCCCACACATTGATGCTGTGCTGCCCTAATGCTAATCTGCTTCACAGATTTCCCGGAGTTTGATAACACTTTTCTCTGCAATCATACATGTAATCATTGAAAGGTATAATTGCACTCAGTATCCCAGTGCCTGTTAGTCACTGACTTCACTTTATAACCCTAAAACCTGCTGGTTGGTATTGTGTGCCTGTGTACCCCACTAAGCAAGTAGAACAGAAAGAGAAAAAGAGAACTCACTGAGGAATTGAGAATTGTTGAAAAATATCAGCAATTCAAAGTTTACAAGTCCATCTCCAAAGATCCTGATGTTCCTTTGTCCAGAGTGTGCAACATAATCAAGATGTTTACAGCCCATGGCACTTTAGCTCATCGTCCTGGACATGGACGGAGGAGAAAAATTGATGAAAGGTTGCAGTGGTGGATAAATTTCAAAGAAATTCAAGCTGACTAGTGCATCAGTTGCAGCGCAAACTATCAATATGTGAATGAAATAAGAGACCCAAGAGTAGTCCACTGCTGACACAGAGATATTAAAAAGACTGTAGTTTGCCAAAATTTAGACAAGCCAAATTTTCTCTGAAAGAGCGTCTTGTGGACAGATGAGACCAAGATAGAGATTTTTTAGTAAACCACATCACTTTACTGTTTACCAAAAATGGAATGTGGCCTACAAAGGAAAGAAAACACTACTTACAGTGAAATTTGGTGGAGGATGAAAGATATTTTGGGTGTGTTGACCGTGTGCAGGGCATCATGATATCTGAAGAATACGTAAGGATTTTGGGTAGCAATGTAGTGCCAAGTGTCAGAAAGCTGTTTTTGCATTCTAGGTGTGGGTCATGCAGCAAGACAATGATCCCAAACATGAGAAGACCCCAGAAATAAATGGAAACAGAGTGCTGGAGAACTCTGAAGTAGCCAGCAATGAGTCTGGATCTGAATCACATTGAACACCTGTGGAGATAACTTAAAATTGCTGTAGGAAGAAGGCACCCTTCAAATATGAGAAACCTGAAGCAGTTTGTATAAAAAGAGTGGTCCAAAATTCCAGTTGAGAGGTGGAAAAAGCTTAATGATGGTTATACGAAGAGATTGATTGCAGATATTTATTCCAGAGGGTGTGTAACCAATTATTAAGTTGAAGGAGCCAACAATTTTGTCCAGGCCCATTTCTGGAGTTTGTATGAAATTATATCCAATTTGCTTCATTTTATCTTTTGTTTGTGTTATTCCAATACACCCAAAGGAAGGTCTGGCTGTCACAGACCTGTTATTTTTTTCTTTAAGAAGCCCTCACACTCTGCACTCATTACCTGTATTAATTGTCCCTGTTTGGACTTGTTACCTGTATAACAGACTCCTCTTAACAATACACTCAATCAATCCAAACTGTCTAACATGGCCAAGACCAAAGAGCTGTCTAAGGACACCATGGACAAAATTTTAGGCCTGCGCAAGGCTGGGATGGGCTACAGGATAATAAGCAAGTAGCTTCGTGAGAAGGCAACAACGGTTGGTGCAATTATTATAAAATGGAAAAAAACTAAAGATGACTGGATATCTTACTTAAGGTACCATTACAAGATAAGATATCATGAACGATATCGCTCAAACGTCACGGGTTTGAAGGCGTTGAAACGACATAATTAGGTCGTCGTTGCTTGTAACACCGAGATACGACTACGATAAATCGTTGGATCGTTGATCGCAGATTTGAGAACATGTTCTCAAATCAAACGATCCACGATCAGACAACCTGCTGCATCGTTCTGTGTGACACCGTGATAACGATGTGGTTAACGACTTCGCCCATTCACATCAATGAACAAGTATCATTCGCTGGGTTGTGCGAATGATACCTGCTCGCTGGATCGTTGGTGCGTGGTTCATGATATCTATACGTTTGACATCTCACAAACGATGTCTAAACGATGTCCTAACGACTGCGCGCCCCTGAGATCGTTAGTGAGATTGCTACGACATTGAAGCATGTAACGGTACCTTTAGTCTGGGGCTCCATCTAAGATCTCGCCTAGTTAGGTAAGAACGATTCTGAGAAAGGTCAGGAATCAGCCAAGAACTAAATATGAGGACCTGGTAAATGACCTGAAGAGAACTGGGACCACAGTCTCAAAGATTACTGATAGTAAAACACTATGCTGTCATGGACTAAAATCCTGCAGGGCACACAAGATCCCGTGCTAACATCATCACATGTCCAGGCCCGTTTGAAGTTTGCTAATGACTATCTGGATGATTCATGGAAGAAGTTCATGGGGTCAGATGAGACCAAAATAGAACTTTATTAGTATCAACTCCACTGGTCATGTTTGGAGGAATAAGAAGGATGAGTACAAACCTGAGAACACAATCAAATCTGTAAAGAATGGAGGTAGAAACATCATAGTTTGGGCTTGCTTTCTGCCAGGGGGACAGAACAACTGCACCGTATTAAAGGTAGGATGCATGGGGTCAAGTATCATGAGATTTTGGCTAACAACCTCTTTCCCTCAATAACAGCATAGAAAATGGGTCATAGCTGGGTTTTCCAGCATGACAATTACCTGAAACACACAACCAGGTCAAATAAGAAGTGGCTCCATAAGAAGCATTTCAAGGTCCTGGAGTGACAGAGGTCTCCAGATCTGAACCCAGTAGAAAATCCTTGGAGGGAGCAGAAACTCAATTTTTTCCTGCAACAGCCTCAAAACCTAAAGATCTGTATGGAGGAGTGGGCCAAAATCCCCGCTGCAGTGTGCAATCTTGGTGAACTACAGGAATGTCTGACTTTTGTAAGTGCAGATAAAGGTATCTGTACCAAATATTAAGTTCTGTTTCTCTATTACATCAAATCCTTATTTCATGCAATAAACTTCAAATGATTCATGATTTAAAGGGAACCTGTCACACCCTTTGGGCATTTGAAACTGTTCCCACCAGCATTAACATAATGTAAATGGGGTTCTTGTAACCCCTTTATGTGCCCAGACGTCTCCCTCATACATGAGAAATCAACTTTTATTCTCTGTCGCCCTGCATCCTATTAGGTCTGGGAGGTATGCTCTCTGAATCTGGTGAATTAAGTCCTCGTCACCCATTGCCAGCAAAACCCGCCTTGCAATTTGAAAATTCCCGCCCCTCCTGTGGATGCTGTGCTGAGTGACAGGCACACTCGTGACTGCGCAGTGGAGCGGGTCACCGTCTACTCCATTGAAGATAGTGCCGAGTTCTCGCGAGATCTGTGAATTCTCGCAATACTTCGGCACTGCAATGGAGGAGGACGGCGACAGACTCCACTGTGTAGACACTAACGCTCCTATCACTCAGTGAGCCGTCCACAGGAGGGGCGGGAATTTTCAAATTGCAAGGCGGGTTTTGCTAGCAAGGGGCGGCGAGGACCTTATACACTGGGACGAGAGAGCATACCTCCCGGACCTAATAGGATGCAGCGAGGCAGAGAATAAAAGTTGATTTCTCAACATCATACAAATTGATTTTCTCGATTTTTTGGGATTCCGTTTAAGCGTACCTACTATAAAAATTACAGACCCCGCCAATGTTTGTAGGTGGGAAAATGTGCAAAAACAGCAGTGTATCAAATTCTTATTAACTTATTTTCCCCACTATATATATATATATATATAAAAGAGAAAAAAACTGCACAGCACTCACAGACAATGTGAACTGGTGCCAGCAGGGATGCTGGGTCAATATACTAGAAAAAAAACCTTGCAGCACTCAGCTACTACCAATGATGTACATATGCTGACAAGCTATATATATGAGAAAAAATTAAAAAACTTACGTTTTTTTCAAAAAACTCAAAATTCAAATTATTTTTTTTTAAATCTGAAGTTCTTGGTGTCCGCCCACTTAGTAGTGGGGTAGGGTGGACAAGGAGGACTTGGGTGTCAGCGATAGGACTCGTCGGACCTGAAGTCACTTTGTCGCAGTCGACGAGCAAGCAGACATTGGCCAATGTGTGTACTAAGAACTTCAGATTTAAAAAAAAAAATTAGAATTTTGAGTTTTTTGAAAAAAACTTAAGTTTTTACATTTTTTCTCATATATATAGCTTGTCAGCATATGTACATCATTGGTAGTAGCTGAGTGCTGCAAGGTTTTTTTCTAGTATATATATATATATATATATATATATACAATTGTATATATATATTTACAATGCCTTGTGAAAGCATTTGGCCCCCCTTGTACTTTTCAACCTTTTGCCACATTTCAGGCTTCAAACATAAAGATTCTAATTTTTTAGTGAAGAATCAACAAGTGGGACACAATAGTGAAGTGGAACAAAATTTATTGGATATTGAAAAATTGTTTAACAAATCAAAAGCTGAAAAGTGCGGCATTCAATATTATTCGGCCCCCTTGAGTTAATACTTTGTAGCGCCACCTTTTGCTGCGATTACAGCTGCAAGTCACTTGGGGTATGTCTCTATCAGTTTTGCACATCGAGAGACTGAAATTCTTGCCCATTCTTCCTTGCAAAAGAGCTGGAGCTCAGTGAGGTTGGATGGAGAGCGTATGTGAACAGCAGTTTTCAGCTCTTTCCACAGATTCTCGATTGGATTCAGGTCTGGACTTTGACTTGGCCATTCTAACACCTGGATACGTTTTATTTTTGAACCATCCCATTGTAGATTTTGCTTTATGTTTGGGATCATTGTCTTGTTGGAAGATAAATCTCCGTCCCAGTCTCAGGTCTTTTGCAGACTCCAATAGGTTTTCTTCTAGAATGGTCCTGTATTTGGCTCCGTCCATCTTCCCATCAATTTTAAACATATTTCCTGTCCCTGCTGAAGAAAACCATGGTCAAACTATGATGCTGCCACCACCATGTTTGACAGTGGGGATGGTGTTTTGAGGGTGATGAGCTGTGTTGCTTTTACGCTAAACATATCATTTTGCATTGTGGCCGAAAAGTTTGAATTTGGTTTCATCTGACCAGAGCACCTTATTCCATATGTTTGGTGTCTCTCAGGTGGCTTGTGGCAAACTTCAAATGAAACTATTTATGAATATCTTTGAGAAATGGCTTTCTTCTTGCCACTCTTCCATAAAGGCCAGATTTGTGCAGTGTACCACTGATTGTTGTCCTATGGACAGACTCTCCCACCTCCGCTGTAGATCTCTGCAGTTCATCCAGAGTGATCATGGGCCTTTTGGCTGCATCTCTGATCAGTCTTCTCCTTGCTCGAGATGAAAGTTTAGAGGCACGGCCGCGTCTTGGTAGATTTGTAGTGGTTTGATACTCCTTCCATTTCAATATGATCGCTTGCACAGTGCTCCTTGAGATGTTTAAAACTTGGGAAATCTTTTTGTATCCAATTACGGCTTTAAACTTCGCCACAACAGCATCTCAGACCTGCCTGGTGTGTTCATTGGTCTTCATGATGCTCTCTGCACTTGAAACAGAACCCTGAGACTATCACAGAGCAGCTGCATTTATACAGAGACTTGATTACACACATCCAATAAATTTCGTTCCACTTCACGATTGTGTCCCAATTGCTGTTGGTTCTTCACAAAAAATTAGAATTTATATGTTCATGTTTGAAGCCTGAAATGTGGCAAAAGGTTGAAAAGTTCAAGGGGACCAAATTCTTTCACAATGCACTGTATATATATATATATATATATATATATATATCTACTGACGGAAAGCACTTGTGTTCTAATCTTGGACAACCTCTTTATGGATGTCTTCACTCACCATTAGCTTATAGGTGTGACAAAGATGGATATAATTTATTTAGTTAAGTCACATGGTATGGTTCATACAAGAAATGCTTTGGATTACCAAGGATTTTTTTCCCACAATATTTTATTGACTTATGTAGTAAATTTGCACTTAAATCACCCTGCCTATTATTATCTGAGTGGCACATTGCAACTTGTTTCTACAGTAAATTGCTCATATCCTTATATACAATGGTAAAACCACTAAATTGCTTGACGTATGATTTTTTTGTTCATTCCCATTAAGATATTCTTGAAAAGCAGGTTTTTCCACTTAACCTTGAACCTACAGTATAATGCCATTATTTGAAGCTATAATTCTACATAAGAGGAATAAAAACTTGAACTTCATGAACTTGACTGTTTTGTTTCCTGCAAATGTAAAGTGTTTTCTATGAAAACATCAAAGGTCCAGCAGAGATAGAATACCGTCTGAGATGGAGCCTTGTGGTGGAGACTTTTTGAGCGCATCTGGCAAAATGGTTGCAGCAAAGTACTAGTATGAATGTAAGTTAAAGGCTCTTTTATACTTACAGATCTGTTGTCTCTTGTGGCTCATTTTGTACAGACTGCTGCTCATTATGTTTTACTTTCTGGGTGGTGTCCTGGAAGAAAATCTGGTAAAACTGTATAATGCATTATGTTATATTTTTGGAATGGAATGTGACGTAAATGAAAACAACAGTGGAATTATTATTACATTTTTTGTCATTTCTATTAAAGGGAATCTATCACCACATTTGACCCATCTAAACTATTAATATGGACATAAAGATTTAGGAATGCTGAAAATAATCATACTTGTCTGCCTCATATCAGATGCCTTGTTGTGGATAAATCATCTTTTATCACTTTATGTAAATGAGCTGTACCAGGCTTTGAGGTAGATGTTTCCCGGAAGATAACTCCACCTCCAGAGGTTATTATAAAATGAAGGAGGAGTTACCAGTGTGATGGCCGCTCTCTGCGCTCCTGATCTCACCATAGAGCTCTGTGTGATTATAACTGACACATCTGCAGGCTCCTCTCAGCTTTAGCTTCCATCTCACAGGCAGACAGGGCTGCAATATTGTTGCGATACATCAGAGCTGCAAACATGTGTTTACAAGAAGTCAGATTTCATTTCTCCTGTTGTGGGTCAGTTACTTGTCTCACACTGGTAACTCCTCTTTTATTTATAATCAGCCCTGGAGGCGGAGCTATCTTCCAGGCAGCATCCGCCCCATAGCCTGGAAGAGGTCATTTATATAAAGTGATAAAAGATGATTTCTCCATAATAAGGCATCTGATATGAGGCAGACAGGGAGCACTTTTTCAGCATTCTATAACCTGTATTATTATTATTATTATTATTATTATTATTATTATTATTATTTATTTATTTATATAGCGCCATTATATTCCATGGCGCTTTACATGCTAAAAGGGCAGACTAGGACAAGTAACATGGTAACAATACAGGTAACAATAAATGTTGACAATTCGGTTGTACAGATACCTGTATGCTCATAGTAATATTTTACATAGGTAAAATGTAGAGACAGGTTCCCTTTTACTAATTATTGAAGACTAGCCACAAATATATTATCAGCCTTTTAGATATTAATTTTTACTCCGCCATAGACACAATTAATTTTATGTTTAAAGGGTCTAATCGGGATTTATAAGAAAAAAATATGCCTAAGCATTAACAAACAGGTAGATGCCACCTAACTACCTGTTCTGATCAATGCTGTTCACTAACTTTCACCACAGGTAGAGGGGAAAGCATGGTGGGGTAAGTAAAGCAGCGGCTTCATTTTTGCTCTGATTTGTGGGAGGGGTGGTACAGCCGGTCTCCTGCCGATTGACAAATGGCTCCCCGCTACCCGATTGGGGGAGCCAGCTGTCAATCAGTGTGATGTCTGCTCTGGCGCATGTCAACAGAGGGGAGAAGCAACCCCTTTGTTGACGTGATGCAGAGGTGTAACTAGGTTTTCTGGCACCCGGGGCAAGGATTTATTTTGGCGCCCCCCCCCCCCATCACACCTGCCACCGCCAATTTTTATTTGATGAGGCATAGTGTGCCTGCCTGATATATATATATATATATATATATATATATATACCTGAGGTATACATATGTATACATCAGGCAGGCACACTATAAGGTATATATATGTATACATCAGGCAGGCACACACACTATGAGGTGTATATATGTATACATTAGGCAGGCACACACACTATAAGGTATCATACCTCATAGTGTGTGCCTGCACCTGATGTATACATATATACACACCTCATAACTCTCTCTCCCGACTCTCAGCCCAGGACAGGCACAAACCCCCCCTCCCCGCCCCGCCGCTCGCCCACTTGCCTGTGTGTAGATTATTTTATTGGGCGGACCGGACGATTCAGTCAGGACTCAGGAGGAGGAGGCAGGCAGGCTGCAGTAGCTCCTCCTCTTCTCTGTCCCACTGTACGCGCGCCACGCGCTCATTGCGTGCGGCGCGACGTGACCCGGGAGGGGGGTGTTAACTGCTGCCAGGGGGCGGACCAGCAGCAGGGGTTGTGCACGTGCAGCGCCGCCCGTGCACAACATGCAGGGCGGCGCGGAGGAGATTAGCGCCGGCGCTGCAGTGCCACCGCCGGATACCTGACCTTATTGCCCAAAGCAGACAACCCAATGAATGCCCATGCTAGGGCACACAGTGATATTCTTATGGAATATGCCCCAGTTGGAGAGCCTGCACAATTCCCCAATGATATCGTTTTGGCATCGTTCTTGCATCGCATTGCTCATTTACACCACACAACACATGAACGATATCGGGGCCAATGCACGAACCACGTGACTTTTTATCGTTGTTGGACAACGATGTCGGGACGTGTAAAGCGGCTATGAGTTTAGGAGCTCAGTGGGTGAAAGGATTTAGTGAGTCAATATAATCATGGATACAAAGTAGCTGTCAATCACTTTATAGTTGTCAGTCAAGCTGGCTTCACACAACGTTTTTGGGGTACCGAGTCTATACGTTTTGAAACAGATAGACCAGATCCGTTTTTGCCTCCCATGTATGCCTATGGTGCCGGATTGGTCATATATGGCCATTAGTTTGTGTGAATTCAGTCAGAGATCCATTTGTGTCCTGTTTTTTCCCGTACCCAGAATCGGAGACTGCTCCAATTTTGTGCGCACCAGACAAAAATGGACAGAAACTAATCTGGCGCGGTCCGGAGCACATAACATGGGAGTGTATGGTGCTGGATCCCGGAAAAAACAGGATCATGTCCCGGATCTGGTTTTAGGTACTGCGCATGCTCAGAACAAACACACTGGTCCTCCCAGCCCAATTTCTGTTCAGGGTCGATGTCTCTCTCTCTCTTTCTATCTCTCTCTCTTTCCACAGCTGACATTACCATTATGTCCTATGGCTGCACCGATTGCCTTGCACAAAACAGATCCTTCAAAAAACAGGATCCAGGAGCATAATTGCCATCTGTTTACACGAATCCGTGCCTGTCCATTTAGACCTTCAAAAATCAGGATCCACACGGACAGGCAAAAAACCTGATGTAAAGGGGGCTTCACTAAGTAGGCTGAATGCTATATTTCCAATGTCAAGAACAAGCAGATACAGTATATAAAATGTACCTAACATCTGTCTTTCTTTTCCGATGTGGTATGATCAGACCATGTCCCTGTACGGTCAGACACATCCATTACACAGTACATAGCAGGGGCACATATATAAGATTATCTCAGCACAGGAGATGTGATATGATCAGACCATGTCCCTGTATGATCAGACACATCCATTACACAGTACATAGCAGGGGCACATATATAAGATTATCTCAGCACAGGAGATGTGATATGATCAGACCATGTCCCTGTATGATCAGACACATCCATTACACAGTACATAGCAGGGGCACATATATAAGATTATCTCAGCACAGGAGATGTGATATGATCAGACCATGTCCCTGTATGATCAGACACATACATTACACAGTACATAGCAGGGACACATTTATAAAATTATCTCAGAACAGGAACATTTTTTAAAACTCATCCAATTATGGAATTGCTTATTATTCTAACATTTATTGATTAAAATATACTTTAAAATGAGCTTCCTTTTTTGGAAAACTCCTTTATGGATTCCTGCTGTGCATGCCAGGATCCCACAGCAATGAAGTTCAGACCCAAACTTTTAATAGAATTATTTTTGCAATTGAGAAATGTATATTATAACACTGCATAGTTTAGTTTATGTTATGAATTGCATCACAAATTCAATAGGTTAGATTAAGGCTCCTTACCTGTGCACTTGAAATATTGATTGATTCTTCATTAGCCTTTATCTCTCTAAGTAAAACAAATAACCCAATATTTTATGATATCATGCATGTAATTCAGAGCAATTACTTTACACAGTAGGTTCACCAAAAACTTTGAAGGCAACCTGTCATGTCCCAAAACACTATTAACCTGTTGATATAGAGGCAATCTGCAGGTTAATGGCGCCCTTAAACTGCCTCTGAACTGAAAGCCCGGTTACAGGGAGGACATGATCTTTATTCCTCCCAGCAGCCTCCGTCATAGAGGTGGTGTCATATCTGCTGAGCAGTGACTGAGGCCACATAGGCTCATCTCTTTGACTAAAAGCAGGATGTTGGGAGGTGGAATAAAGATCATTTCCACTTGATAGCCAGGTTTTCATTACAGTGGCTGTAAAGCTTTAAAAAGCTATTAGACTACACATTCACTCTAAAGGTGCTGGTTAATGGTGTTTGGGGACACGATAGCTTGCTTTCAGTTGTAAAGGTTTCATATGGCACAATATCAAAATAGGGTGATTTGAGTGATTTTATGATCTTGGATTATTTTAGACAAATATTTATAGGAATTATAATAAGCATTACAACAGTATTAGACGACTCATAAACATGGCCTCTATTAAAGATTAGTATTTTGAATGCTACTGTTGATATAGCTTCTACATTGTCTTTTCCTAGCTATATTGCATTATAATCATATTGGTTGATAAAGAGATCATGACCATTACTGTCTATTGGCCCTGACCTCTCTCAATTCACACTTGTAGGTGGAAATATACTATGACTATGGGTGTATTCCACCAGATTCTGTTCTCGCACAGCACTCAGACCCCTTGAATACGTCCTATTCTGATTCTTAACATACAGTCATATGAAAAAGTTTGGGCACCCCTCTTAATATTACTCTTCTTTTTTTTTGTTTAAAATTGTTTTTTTGCAACAGATATTTCAGTGTGATATATGTAATAACTGATGGACACAGTAATATTTCAGGATTGAAATGAGGTTTATTGTACTAACCGAAAATGTGAAATATGCATTATTTAAAAATTTGACAGGTGCAAAAGTATGGGCACCTCAACAGAAAAGTGACATTAATAGTTAGTAGATCCACCTTTTGCAAAAATAACAGCCTCTAGTCGCTTCCTGCAGCTGTTAATGAGTTCCTGGATCCTGGATGAAGGTATTTTGGACCATTCCTCTTTACAAAACAATTCCAGTTCAGTTAAGTTTGATGGTCGCTGAGCATGGACAGCCCGCTTCAAAACATCCCACAGATGTTCAATGATATTCAGGTCTGGGGACTGGGATGGCCATTCCAGAACATTGTAATTGTTCCTCTGCATGAATGCCTTAGTAGATTTGTAGCGGTGTTTTGGATCATTGTCTTGCTGAAAGATCCATCCCCGGCGTAACTTCAACTTTGACACTGATTCTTGAACATTAGTCTCAAGAATCTGCTGATACTGAATGGAATCCATGCGACCCTCAACTTTAACAAGATTCCCAGTGCCGTCATTGGCTATACAGCCCCAAAGCATGATGGACCCTCCTCCAAATTTGACAGTGGGTTGCAAGTGTTTTTCTTGGAATGCTGTGTTTTTGTGGCGCCATGCATAACGCCTTGTTGTATGGCCAAACAACTCAATCTTTGTTTCATGAGTCCACAGGACCTTCTTCCGAAATGAAACTGGCTTGTCCAAATGTGCTTTTCCATACCTCAGGCAACTCTGTTTGTGGCGTGCATGCAGAAATGGCTTCTTTCGCATCACTCTCCCATACAGCTTCTCCTTGTGCAGTGTGCGCTGTATTGTTGACCGATGCACAGTGACACCATCTGCAGCAAGATGATGCTGCAGATCTTTGGAGGTGGTCTATGGATTGTTGTTGACTGTTCTCACCATTCTTCTTCTCTGCCTTTCTGATATTTTTGTTGGCCTGCCACTTCTGGCCTTTACAAGAACTGTCCCTGTGCTTTTCCATTTCCTTACTATGTTCCTCACAGTGGAAACTGACAGGTTAAATCTCTGAGACAACTTTTTGTATCCTTCCCCTGAACAACTATGTTGAACAATCTTTTTTTTTCAGATCATTTGAGAGCTGTTTTGAGGAGCCCATGATGCTACTCCTCAGAGAAGATGCAACTAGGAGAACAACTTGCAAGTGGACACCTGAAATAGCTTTTCTCATGATTGGATACACCGGGCTATGAAGTACAAAGCTCAATGAGGTTACCAAAGCAATTTAGTGCTTCAGTAAGTCAGTAAAAAGTAGTTAGGAGTATTCAAATCATGAAAATCAGAAGGGTGCCCATACTTTGGTACCGGTGAAATTTTGAAATAATGCATATTTCACATTTTTGGTTAGTACAGTAAAACTCATTTCAAACCTGAAATATTACTGTGTCCATCAGTTATTACATATATCACACTGAAATAGCTGTTGCAAAAAAACAATTTTAAACAAAAAAAAAACAGTAAGATTAAGAGGGGTGTCCAAACTTTTTCATATGACTGTAGGATCAGAATACAACATGTTTTTAGTTTCATTGATCGCTTTTATCTGAGAGTCCTCAGTGGTTAATACCTTTTAATGGCACTGAAAAGATGGTAAGAAAGAGCAAAGCAAGCTTTCGAGACACTGTGGCCTCTTCATCAGGCTTAATAATCTTAAGCCTGATGAAGAGGCCATAGTGTCTCGAAAGCTTGCTTTGCTTTTTCTTACTATATTTTCAGTGCCGTTAAAAGGTATTAACCACTGAGGACTCTCAGACTCTAATATATTTTCTTCTATCTACACGGTACAAACATTTTTCAGCTTACTGATCTTGTTCTCAGATACATGATTTTCACAGATGTGTTCATTGATCTATTACATCCAATGAGACCAGGTGATTGGACAGCACAAAGACATTTCACTCAAATGTTTGAATGCTCCCTAAGGCCACATTCACACATCCATATGACACGTCCTAGTGTTATCCATTTTTTTCTTGAACAGCACAACATCCCATAAAGTTTAATAGAGCCAAATACATGTCAATTTTAAAATGGCCCCTTGTCTCCCGGTCTAGGAAACTCCAAGCTGGACCTGTTCTCATCTCATCTAATCAGACTCATCCATTAAAATCTATGATAATGATACATGGATGAATTTAGGAACACACATTTTGTTCCTCAGTTCTTCATCTGAGTTTACATTGTTAAGAGTCAAAGGACAAAAGCTTAGACAGTTTCCAGGAAAAAAGGAAAAAGAAAAACTTGATGCAACTAAGATGACACACGAGAAAAAAATCATTCCATTTAAAATCTAGTGTAAATGAAAGACGTTTTCATCACTGGCACATTTCTTTAAGAATGTTAGAACGGTTCAGTCAAAGGCTGATGAACATTTATAAAAAGAATCATAATTTTCTAAATTATGAATTTATCCAAAGTAAATCCTTGTCCAAAGGGTCCCCCGTGCACCATCCTGACACCTTCCAGTCCTGGCACCTTTTTCTACGCCTGTTTCCCCGACCAGGGATTGATCCCTCCAATCGTTCCTATTATAGGATTTACTTTGGATCAGGGTAAGAGCCTATATATTGTGTGCTTATAGGGATTTTGTGTATTTGCCTTGCCACGTACTAGAGGTGTTGGATTGGGCCATCACCTGGGTTTACCAATGGCAACCTTTGTGACAATCTGGCCTTCCTATGGATATACTGTATATAAGCATGTATTTTCTCATGGGACGCATTATAGAATATAATATCATTCTGATCCTACATACATGCAAGTCCATAGGGTAAAGACTATATTGTTGCCAGTTTATTTGGTTCATTTTTGTATATGGTATGCCCATAATCATTGTTATATTGTATTAACAGGGGACCCTTTCCAAATTGGGGATTTGTGGTTTTGTGATGTTTTAACTGTTTTTAGATGTACGTTCTTTGTCTTTAATGAAATTGATGATTCTTTGATACACGCAATGGTGGTGTGCCGCTAAATTTTTGTCAATTCCTTCTCTCCTGTTGACGGCTTACTGTGAAAGGCCAAAACGTTGGATCAATTATCTGATTTATAAGCCTGCTAAACAAAAAAAAAAAAAATTTGAAGAGATTTCTTTGTTATGTGCCAAGGTTCTTTCTATTATCTATCTGCAGGAGAAGAGACGCTGTGTCAGAGATGCAGTGTCTCCGGATCGTGGGAACCTACCCCTAGTAACCTCCAAACACTGCTGTACAGGCTCTGTAGAAACATTGTTCAACATGTTCTCTCCTAGAAGCATTGCTAAATCTCCCTTTCTTCATACATCCAGAGTTCAATAGAACAAAGTATGACTTTATAAAGAAGCCGACAAAAAAAATATACATCTGTGTAAAAGCAGAGACATACTTTTTACATTAGGCTCCTTTCACATCCGCATTTTTGGAAATTTGCCGCAGATCCGGCAGATTTACTATATCTGTTGCGTAACAGCTGCACTTGTGGCACACTTGCGGCAAGCACCATTCATTCTCTATGGGATTTGCGGCAGGTGCAGCAAATGCATTTTTTGCCGCGATCTGGCACTTGCGGCAGTTGCGGCAGGTTAAAAAACGCACCTAGCAGCGTTTTTTCACCTGCCGCAACTGCCGCAAGTGCCAGATAGCGGCAACAAACACATTTGCTGCACCTGCAGCAAATCCCATAGAGAATGAATGGGGCTTGCCGCAAGTGTGCCACAAGTGCAGCCGTTACGCAACAGATATAGTAAATCTGCCGGATCTGCGGCAAATTTCCAAAAATGCGGATGTGAAAGGGGTCTTAGATATCTCATGCACCTGTATGGACATCCTTTGCTCTTTACAAAACAGCTGTAATTTGACTATGTGCATGAGCCCTAGGTTTACTTTTCACTCACTTTTCGTGTTCCCATTGAATCATTTTCTGTTTTGTGTCACTCAGACAATCTTGTGCTTCGGACAATTGATCACGAATTTTCTGCAAATCAGATTCTAAATCTTGGTTGGTTCTTTTCAGCTTTTCATTCTCTGACTTTGCAACCTGTTCCATACTTCGTAGGTTGTAGAGTTTTTTTTCCAACTGTAACAACCAGCAATTAGATCTCATAATATGATTTATTATACCCAATTACATCTTTATTTTTTACTCAGAAATAGGCATGTTTGGAAATGTAGAAGAGGATGACTATGCAAGGCGCTAGTTAGAAGGTCTGTGTACATGAAATGGAAAATCTCTGTCTGGGCCTACACATGACCAACACTGTATAGGATATGTAAGATTAAAGAGGACCTGTCACCCCCCTCCTGGAATTCAATCTAATAGCAGCACTGAATGCAGCATGTATGCTGCATTCAGGCAAGGGGTCCTCCATGTGTCTGTGAGGTTTGTACCCCTAAATATAGCCTTTTGAAAACTCACAGTAAAAAGTCAAGAGGGCATTACCAGTGGCAGCAGTTAGCTCGCTTCCTGGAGGCCATTCCGGCCCCCTGCTTCTCTATTCTGCCCTCCTCCCTGTCCTCGCCGCCTTCTTGATGGTTTGTCATCTATCCTCGCTTGCTCCTGCGCCTCCTTGTGCTACTTCACACAGGTGCAGAGCGAGGTCTTTTTAGTGTCCGTCCCGCGCTCCTGTCCCGCCTCCCGCTCTGACGTCAACGCTTGTGCCCGCGCTGCTCCATGTTATAACACGTTAGGGCGGGAAGCAGGACAGGTGCGCGGGACCGACACTAACAAGACCTCACTCTGCACCTGCGTGAAGTAGCACAAGGAGGCGCAGGAGCAGGTGAGGATGATGACAAACCATCAAGGAGGTGGCGAGGACAGGGAGGAGGGCGGAACGGAGACGCAGGGGGTGGGAATGGCCCCCGGGAAGTGAGCTGAATGCTGCCACTGGTAATGCCCTCTTGACTTTTTACTGTGAATTTTCAAAAGGCTATATTTAGGGGTACAAACCTCACAGACACATGGGGGACCCGTTGCCTGAATGCAGCATACATGCTGCATGCAGTGCTGCTATTAGATTCATTTCCAGGAGGGGGGTGACAGGTCATCTTTAAAGTATTGAGATATCTCTCTAAGGGCTCAGACACACTCTCCGAGTTACATCCGAGTTTGATGGACGAGACTCGGAACAGGCTGGAGCAGTGACCCTGAACGGCTTCTCTCTCTCTGGATGGGGAATGACAGCTGCTTGTGTTTCTGTGCAGCATCGCATTCCCTGTTCAGACAGGGAGAGGCCATTCAGGGTCACTGCTCCAGCCTGTTCCGAGTCTCGTCCATCAAACTCGGATGTGTGTGTCCGAGCCCTTAAGCTCAGTTATTTGTGCAACCATCATTTTTTTTTACTTAAAGCACCACTCCAGTGTTTTCTTATTTTTAGTGTTAACGTTGGGCTTTAAATCTAAGTCCCCTGCCCCTGCCCATTATACTTGCCTACAGAATAGTCAACCTTTTTTCGGCACCGCTGCAGCCCCTCAATGCCTTATCCTCTGACTGGCTGGAAGTCAGAAGTTACATCACAAGGTCTCAATGCATCTCTATGATAGTCAGAATGAGGCAACACCGAGGCTCTCATACAGATGTATTGAGTTGTGACATCTGGCGCGCTCCGTTAAACACTGAAGCTGCCAGCAGGTCAAAGATCACCGAAGACCAAGAGGAGCAACACTGGAAACAGAAGACGGATGAGTATAAGACAGGGGGTAGGGATACTTACATTTAAAGCACCACTCCAGCATGGAAGTATAAGGAAAAGTTCGAGTAGTGCTTTCAGTGCACATATTTTGGGCTAAAAAAAATTTTTGCCACTGGGTTTCATTAAAAAATATTGTTCCAATCATCTTTTCTAGCCTTTGTGTTAAATTGTATCTTTGGCTACAGAATCAGTTAACTGAGACTCCATCAGTGAGCTAATTCTGACATGAGTATTTGTAATTATTTTACTTGTCTTTTTCTGAGCTCCTCTCAGTTAATATACAACCACAAACCACATCAAAGATCAATGTCTTGGGGAACAAAAGCCAGTACCAGTTAAGATATGGTCAAATATTTTATAAAATTCAATTTAAAAAGTAATTTTTAGGCCCAAATACATGCATTTAAATAAAAATAATAGCCAAAAGGTGGACATCTTCTCTAATCGATAAAATAATTAACAGCAATCTAATATATAAAGCTGAATATATGTATGTATATGGCATAGCTCCACCCACTCCACATACCACACCCAATCCACATAACCATGCCTGCTCCATATGGCCATGCTCACTCTACATAGCCATGCCCACTTCACAGCCTGCATCTCCACATATCACCACCTCTTCCACATAGCCACCCAGAACTATGTAGAGGGGTGGAGCTATGAAGGAGCAGGGCTATACACGGGACACTATGAAAATGGGTTGGGTTTATTGGGACAGGCAAAGCTATGAAGGGGTGGGGCTTCTGGGTGGGGCAGGGCTATGATACATACACACACATACATACATTACCAGCAATATTACCATATATGGGCGATATTACCAGAAATGGGCATTACAACCACATATGGGCATTACCCCTGGGCAACGCCATGCTCTACAGCTAGTATTTTATAATAACTATAGTTGATAGGTATTATATTACATTCATTTTTTCATTACGTTGTTTTACATATGAATGTTGTATTTGCAATTTAGATGTCTTTTTCTATTTGGAGGTCTTACTTCATTTTGAACAGAAATCAGCTGCTGCACTTCTTTATTTTTCACCTCTATGGTATTCTTCATTTCTTGATTGTGGATACTGCTTCGGTTTTTACTCTAGAAAAGGAGTGTTAATAAAATATAGATTCTTTCACTTAATTTTTATACTTCACATAGCCCCAGATCTTGCCATCGGGAAAAATTGCATTGTTTCAGGGTTATTATAAATATTGGCATTTTTTGCTGTTTTTGCTTACACCTAGAACTGATACAGGTATTCTTTTAAAAGAAGAAATGTAGATTATGATTTCATATACATATTTCTCCATCCTTGTGGTATATAAAATTGTTAATGACGTTTAATTTGACCATCCTAATCAATGGATACACATAGGTAAGGGGCTCTAAGGAAATTAGAGATATTGTCTATGTGCATATGTACAGCTAGAAAAAAAAGGGGTTTGGTGCACTGATAGCCAGCTGAAATAAAATGGATTGCTCTTATTGAGATTAAACAAAATAATAATCTTGTAGTTGCGATACCTTTCAATGACTAACAAATATAAAAGTAAATGATGTTTTCGAGACTTCTCACGTTTCTTCAGCATACCATGCCTGGTGAAGAGACGTGAGAAGTCTCGAAAGCTTGCTTTGTAACATTAATTACTTTATTTTTGTTAGTCATTAAAAGGTGTCACAACTACAAGTTTATTATTCTGTATGCACAACTATAAACTTTGTAAAGGTCTCAGCAGTCAGGTCTTCTTATTATGTGTTTTCCTTGTCCTTCTACATTTCCGTATCAAGGCAGAGAGTTAATTGTGAAGTAGACGTACAAGTGCGCAATGACTCCTGTTCAAGCAAGTGTTTCTAGATGCCATCCCCTCACTGGAATAAACAGGGTCACACATTATCTAGGGTAAATTTTTAGTATGATTTCTCCCTTTATTAAATACCTTGATACCCTGGTACATTGAGACAGGGATGCATGGCCACCAGCCCTACCATTAAAATCATGGGATCATCATTCCTCTAATGGGTTGGGTAAATTTGGTGGGATCTTTAATGATTGAAAATAGGTTTGAAGTGGGCAACTTTTTTTTCAGTAAGATATCCTTTTTTTTCCCTATAATGCTATTTTGAAAAGTATTGAATTCAACAGTATCACATTATTAACTAGTGAACACTCAAAAATATTTTTCATAATTTTAATGAAATTGGAAAACATCTCCTACCTCATTGGCTAATCTCTTAATTTCTTCGCGCATTTGTTGTTCCATTTCTTCATATAGACGCTGTACTTCTGCATTGTGTTCAGTAATCCTCCTGTAGAAAATAGGTATTTTAAAGGTAAAAATATATGCAATAATATAGTGTGAAACTATGTAAATTCATGGTTTGTAGTATTTGTATGCTTTGTAGTTACACATTTTTTACTCTCCATCAAATATGTTTTCATATAAAGACCAAATAAACACAATAAAGCTCATTCTGATTTGTACAACACTTATTATATTGCTTAATGAAACAGTACAGGCTTAATAGAAGGTGTATTTTTTGTGTATATGGCTTAGGGCCCTTTCACATCAGCGGTATTTTCAAATCGCGGCAGATGCGGTGAAAAAAACGCATCTGCCGCAATTACCGCATAACCGCGACACTTGCGGCACACTTGCGGCAAGCTCCATGCAATGTCTATGGGGCTTGCGGTAAGGGTGCGGCAGGTGCGGCAAGTGCGGTTTCGGCACTTGCGGCAGGTGCGGCCGCGAAAAAAAACGCTGCTTGCAAGTGTCGCGGTTATGCGGTAATTGCGGCAGATGCGGTTTTTTCACCGCATCTGCCGCGATTTGAAAATACCGCTGATGTGAAAGGGCCCTTAAGAAATTAGGTCTTACAAAAATATGTCTTAAGAAAAGATGCTGTAAATAAAAGTATATTAAACTCACTTTTTTAACATGATTTCCAGTGTTTCTTTTTCTTTTTTGGCTTCTTTGATTTGATTTGTGACTTTTGCCAAAAATTCCTCTAGGTTTTCCAACAAATGAGGTTCTTCACGTCCGAGTTTGGTCCACAGTTTCCAGATCTCAGTTTCACTTGAAAAACAGAAACAATATATTGTTTTTTTCTCCCTAATTTTAGAATTGATTTGTTTATTGATTCAGTGCATCTATAGTAAGAAATTGTAGAATATACCATTCTGTTTATACAGCTTTTTTTTACAGGTTTAAACGTTTCCATGGTAACAGACTACAAATCAAGTCTGTGAGTAGTCTGATCCCACAGCCATGTGTACTATAGTTCCGATTTGCCGTACAAGCTAATTAATAAAACAGTTCAAGTCCAGCCCAATTTCAAGGTTTTAAAACAAAATCTCATTAGGATGTTCACATAAATTTTGCTCCTATTTTTGAGATACAAGGGGCTTAATTTTTAGATAATTTTTATGTTCCTTTTTTCTTATATTGGGAAGGAAAAATAGGAGATGTTTGACAATTTTTTTTACATAATTTATTTTTTATGATTTTACAACCTCTATTGAACTCACAAGAACATCCTTTTCCTATTTATATATTGGACATTTATTTTTCCACTGGGCAAATCTAGAAACAGCAATTTGGAGTGCTGGTGTTTTTTTACTTTCTTTTTTTCAAGTTTTCTTTTATTTATTGATTCTTGATTTTTTTCATCTACCGTATTTATTTTTTATGTATTCACACACTGTGCCCTCCATAAGGTCTAATGAGACTTTTGGAGAGCATTTTTACATGTTAACATATTCTTTTAATATCAATTCTCCCTGAAACTTGGGTTCCCACTTGCAAGGCTTCATATCAGAACTGATTATCTTGTAGCAGCTCTTGCTCTCCCAACATCCAACAATCATATGATCACTTGTTCCAGATTGTGATGTGCAGGCCAGGTCTTTTTTGTGATCTGACTCCCTTGACTTTGCTCACTAGCATAGGCCAGTTCTTTTGGATCCTAAATGGATCCCTACTAAACATTTGTTCACCCCAGGTGAACACATTTAAGATGATGTTAATGCTGGTGAGATCCTGGCCACTAATGACTGTAACCCTGGCAACGTGACAAGAAGCCAATTAAATTGATAAATGGGTGGGGTTTTGCTTGGATGGGCTGTGTTTTGTTTGTCAATCATCATAATTTTATGTATCTTAAGAGCCAGTAAGATGATTTAGTGGCTCTCACTGGGGTGCTGGCTCCCATCATTCACTGCAGGGAGCTTGATTTTTTTTGTCTCACATCATTCCAGAATGACCCATTGCTCCAGAGAAGGAAGCTCAGTTTATGCTTCCTAATCTGTATCCAAATCACTTATATTTATAGAAATCGGCAAGACAGATATAGTAATGAACCATTTTTGCCTTCTCTGTTGGGAAGCCTGATGTGCCTGATACCAGTCTCCCCATCCCCAGAGCTAAATAATCTTGTGCAAACAGCTTTCTCTGAGTCAGCATAGGGTCATTCCATGTCAAGTGAACCAATGATTATCACCTCTATATTTTTCATTCTTTTGAGATTTTGTTATTTGATAATAGCATGTCAGACAATGCAAAATGTGAAGAGAAAAATTTTTTTAAAAATTTATTTTTTTTAAAAATGATTTTCAAAGTTCGGAAAAAGTGCGAATTTCGCTGTTGCCTGCCTTTACGTTTCTCCTCATAACTAAGGCTAGGAATAAGATAGAGAGACAAAATAAACACCATTCTACTCAGAACTATACAGGCTTTCACCAGATATGTCACAAGAGGATCTTTGTTAAAATTTTACCCATGTGATCACAAGCGCAAAACTTTAAAATGCATTTCCGAAAAATCGGCGAGCTTTAAATATTTCAAAAACTGCCCATGTGTCTGCTTTGATCTTCGCCACATCTTTACCAAATTTCAAGTTGGGATCGCGATGGGATCATATTTTAAAATATTTTACTATTAATAGCGTCAATGGGTCATTCCATATCAAGTGATCTAAATATGAATATTTTTTTTTACCTGACGTCTTTAGATTTTTTTAATTTTTTTTCCTTTATGAAGTACAACTTTAGTTAATTACAAATTAAAAGTTTAGAATTTTTTTTCTTCATCAGTTAATTTTTTACAGATTTTTAAAGTTTAAAAAAAAGGGTGAATTTTGGCCTGGTATGACTTTACATTTTTTTTTATCTTGGGCTAGAAATAAGATAGAGAAACAAAATAAACACCATTCTACTCAGAACTGTCCAGGCTTTCACCAGATATGTCACAAGAGTATATTTGTTAATTTTAATTTTTTACCCATGCGAACGCAAACGCAACATTTTGAAACGCATTTCCGAAAAAACGTTTTAATAAAAATTTTCCAAAACTGCCCATGTGTCTTTTATGCTCTTAGCCACATCTGTACCAAAATTTCAAGTTGGGATCGTGATGGGATCATATTTTAAAATATTTAACTATTATAGTGTCAATTCAAAAATCTTGAATTCAGATCTGTTCAACCTGTGGTCTAAAAGTGTGGGGTCTATATTTATCAAATCCATTATTTTTAGACATTACTGTATTATTTTGATATGTTACAGCTTAGAAGCAGGAGAGGACATATAGGAAAAAGCTTTGTTAGGGCTCAACCTGAGAAAGCACAGGGATAGACAGTGAATGCAGAGCAGATGATAGGCCAGCAGCTCTGTCAATCATGTTAAGTGTCTACCCACTGCATTCAGGAAGTAAGACAGCTCGTTCAGACCTTTCATGTCCTGACATGTCTGAACATCTTCACTCCTGAACAAACAATAGTCTGTACAAAGCCATCAAGGCTGTGTACTCAAATATGGGTGAGTAAATATATTAATAGTTGAATGCTTTTATTATTAAGGGCCAATACACACAGTGCTATTCTTAGGGATCATCATTTAGAAAAACAGCCCCATTGATTTCTATGGGGTTCACCACATGCAGTGTTTTTGGAAACACTCAAGAGTGAGTAAATCACTGCTTGAACTACTTTTTAATAAACGCAGCATTTATCATTTATATAAAAAAAGCTGCCATTTTTTTCACTAGCGATTAAAAAAACTAACGCATATGTGGTAAAAACTTGGTAGAAAAACAAGCTGCCAAAACTGCAGCGTGTATCTGCAGACAGAAAAAACTGCACGCGCTAGCCCTAAAACTCACTTTATAGTAATACAGTTCTATCTCAAGTGTACTGTAAATCTTTATTTTTATTACCTATCTTCCTTACTTAATATTAACTGTATTTTTCCCACACAGCAATGGCTGCTACTTCTCAAGAAACAGCATTTTATCATAGACACTGTTGCAATCCTTTTGAAAAAATATGAATATGATTGGCGCTGGTGGCTGGCTACTGTACTATCCAAAGATTGTGAAAATGAAGAAGTAGAATTGACTTTATTGCATCCTTCTGGTCCAGCGCCATCCTTTGTGTATCCAAGAAAGCCAGACATTTTAAAAGTGCACAAAAATCAGATATTAACTCAGGCGGAGCCTAACACCGTGACAGGCCAGACATACTCTTTGACACACAAGGAAATGGCGATTGCTAGTAAGCGTTTATGGACAAGATTACATTTCACCCACTAGAAGGGACAAATTGATAAAATGCCTTAAAAACATACTATTAATTGTTTGATTAGTTCATAATTTATAGAACGATGATTTAACTACTGTACTATTCTTATTAAACACTTCATAAATCACATGTTTAGTGATAGAATAGAAAACAAATTTATATGTATAAATAGGGGTTAACATTTTTGCTTCTTTTAATCTTGTTTAATCAAACTTGAGGATATGATCACCTTTCTTCTTTTGGTTTGTCCAATACATTTTAGTTGAAAATGCTGAGCGTTGTGTTCTGATGATTAAGATGTATTTATCCTGGCACTTATGGGATTTGTTTTTTGTGTTTCTTTTTTGTTGCATATAAATGTTTTATTCAATAAGTTGTGATAACTCATACAACCATAAAATAAAAAATATATAAATTTGACAGGTCCCAAGTTGAATCTCTGCACAAATATAACCAAGAACACAATCAGTCATTTTTTCACAATTGCCCGTCAATAGTTTGAATTTGATATAAAGAAACATAGTCTTGTAACATATCAAATGAAAGCTGTTACCGTTCTGAGTAAAATGATGCCTCTCCCACTTCATTATCTTATTTCTAGCCTGAGATAAAAAAAAATGTAAAGTCATACCAGGCCAAAATTCACCCTTTTTTTAAACTTTAAAAATCTGTAAAAAATTAACTGATGAAGAAAAAAATTCTAAACTTTTAATTTGTAATTAACTAAAGTTGTACTTCATAAAGAAAAAGAATAAAAAAAATCTAAAGACGTCAGGTAAAAAAAAATATTCATATTTAGATCACTTGATATAGAATGACCCATTGACGCTATTAATATTAAAATATTTTAAAATATGATCCCATCACGATCCCAACTTGAAATTTGGTACAGATGTGGCTAAGAGCACGGCAGACATATGGGCAGTTTTTGAAATATTTAAAGTGCGCCGATTTTTCGGAAATGCGTTTTAAAGTTTTGCGCTTGCGATCACATGGGTAAAATATTAACAAAGATCCTCTTGTGACATATCTGGTGAAAGCCTGCACAGTTCTGAGTAGAACGGTGTTTATTTTGTTTCTCTATCTTATTTCTAGCCCGAGATATGATAGAAAATGTAAAGCCATACCAGGCCAAAATTCGCACTTTTTTAAAACTTTAAAAATCTGTAAAAAATTAACTGATGAAGAAAAAAATTCAAAACTTTTTTTTGTAATTAACTAAAGTTGTTCTTCATATAGAAAAAAAATTAAAAAAATCTGAGGACGTCAGGGAAAAAAAATATTCATTTTTGGATCACTTGACATGGAATGACCCCATAGGGTAAAGGGAAAAACGCCTATACTTTAAAGGTCTATAGTCAGGACAGGTCTGCCTATATAGATTTTATTAATAGTTATTTCAAACTCAAAAAGAAAAATTTAGCTTTTGTTGAATATGAAGTCCAGACAAATCATCTACATGTAATAGGCTAGCATATCTTATTTCAGTTTGATAAAAGGAGATAATTTAAAGGGAACCTATCAGCTAGTTTATGTTCGCTGGCTATCATTGTCTGTACATGCAGCTTCATAGTCCTATTCTAACCATCCCTGTCTGAGCTCATGGTGTAATGGTAAAGGTGCAAAAAAGCATTTATACACTTACATTCATGTACCTTGCGGTACCGGATCCGGTTCCCATAGGGGCCCATGTTAAAAAAAAAACGGATCCGGTTTTGCAACCGCTACGAATTATGCAGCCTGCATGATTTTTACCGCAGGGTGAAAAATCGGATCCGGTTTTTGTATTGCAGCCTATGGGCTGTTGATCCGGATCCGGTTTTGAGCATTTTTAATGCTCAAAACCGGATCAGGATGGAAAAAAAAATGCAAATGTGATCCTAGCCTTAATGGAAGTAAAGCAAAATCCTCACTCTTCAAACACATTGTGGGCTCCAAGCTGCTCCATAAAGGACTTAAATTGTTTCCTCTCCTCTGTGTCTGTTTCCTCTGAAGACAGAGAATGAGGAAACTCTGTCATTCTCTTTGTCGATTTTCTTTTCCTTGTTTGACTCCACTGGCTGCCCCTTGAATTCATGAGGTTTTCTAAAATACATAGAGAAAGCTAATTCATTATCCAAGGCAAACACATTAACTGATGTCATGTGTAAGATGTTATCACATAGCGGATAGACTGGAACCAGTTAGGTAAACAATAATCAGAAAAGGTAGTGACTCAACCAGAGGGTCATTCTTCTTTGGTTGAATTTCCAGTTAAATCGTTTTATGGCCATGGTGAATCTAATAAGCTACATCATGAGTCATGGCAATTGTCACATAACATCTTTCCTAAGCTGTCTTGGAATTGATCCAAAACAGAGGTGAAATATAATGGAATGATTATAGTTCTCATCCTTCTAGGATTCGATCTTGCATAAAGTCAAAAAGACATGAAAAACTTCCAAATGTAAACTGTTCTAGATACAAGATTTCACAACTACTAGTACAAATTAGTAGCATACTGGCAACAAGATGATTTTACATTTGCATTCAGTGAGGCGACACACTTCTAGTTGGATTCTAGCAGGGAGTAGGCATGTCACATACTCTTGGCTATGACTACCATTTCCGACTCTGAAATTGGCAAATCCTCACAAAGCACAATGGGAGCAATGTGCGTATTCACAAATCTGCAGTCACATAAGGTACCGTCACACAGGGAGATATCGCCGGCGATGTTGCCGGCAACTGAGGGGCGTGGCCAGGTTGCGGCGACATCGCCAGCGAATTGCCGCGTGTGACAGGGCGATAATTAGGGGGAAAATCGCCTGAGCAACATCGCCAGGTTTCCCAACAATGTTGGGAAACCTGGCGATGTTGGTCAGGCGATTCTGCCTGATCGCCCTGTGTAACGCGGCAACCTGCAATGTTGCGGGCGATTCCGCCTATCTACAACATTGCGAGTTATCGCTCGCTGGGTTGCTGGGCAACCCAGCGAGCGATAGCCGTGGCAACTAGCCGGCAACATCGCCGGTAAGTGCTCAGTGTGACATCTCACCGGCGATGTTGTCAGGGATGCGCGCTCCCGCGATCCCCGGCAATATCGCCGGCGATATGTCCCTGTGTGACGGTACCTTTAGAGTGATTTAGATTTAGGGTGGAGGCACACTATCATGCATCAAAAACGCCGCGTTTTTGATGCATGACAGTGATGCGAGTGCTGTGCTTGTTTGTGGGTGTGTATGGCGCCAGTATGGTGCGTGTGGTAAGTGTGGCTGGCTGTATGCATGTTAGTGTGCTGTGATTGTGAGGTGTGAGTGCATGTGTGCTGCGTGATTGTGATGCTGTCTGTGGTCCTGAAGGACCACAGACAGCATTTGTCGGGAATAGAAACTCGCCGGCTGTCAAAGCCGGTAAGTATAAATTTCCCGCTGTGCTGTACAGTAAGCTATCATCTTGTACCACTGTGACAGCAGCGGTACAAGATGTTTAGCTAAGACATTGCTGATTGTAGTAAAAGAATGTAGTCTGGGGTTATTTTACTGATTAACCCCCTCAGCATCCTCTGGACCGCATGTGTGCACAGAGGATGCTGAGAGGCTCTAAACCCAGTGCTGAAGGGGTTAATATGCAGCTGGTGTAGTGACACCATGTATGTGGAGAATGTCCTCACTCTCTGCAGACATGGTGTCATTACACCATGTGTGTGAAGGGGTTAATTTTTATGTATAATAGCTTTAAAGAACTGTCGGGAGAGCCGGCTTATGTTACTGCCTATGGGGAGCTGTAGCTTCAGCACCATGAGAGCGGACAGCTCCCCTTAGGCAGTAACATAAGCCGGCTCTCCCGACAGTTCTTTAAAGCTATTATACATAAAAATTAACCCCTTCACACACATGGTGTAATGACACCATGTCTGGAGAGAGTGAGGACACTCTCCACATACATGGTGTCACTACACCAGTTGCATATTAACCCCTTCAGCACTGGGTTTAGAGCCTCTCAGCATCCTCTGTGCACACATGCGGTCCAGAGGATGCTGAGGGAGTTAATCAGTAAAATAACCCCAGACTACATTCTTTTACTACAATCAGCATTGTCTTAGCTAAACATCTTGTACCGCTGCTGTCACAGTGGTACAAGATGATAGCTTACTGTACAGCACAGCGGGAAGTTTAAACTTGCCGGCTTTGACAGCCAGCGAGTTTAAAGCGCTTTTGCCTGCACACTCGCACAGTGTGCTGTATGGGGGCGAGATTTTCTCGCCCTTACACATGCATTGCCCTCACGCACGTCAGAATCGCATGCAATCGCAGCATGCTGCGATTGCACTCGCTTCTGACTCGCAGTGTGAGTTAGGTGCGGGGGACTCGCACCAGTGTGCCCTGCCTGTTAGGGCAACACTGGCCCGAGTGCAATGCGTTTTTTTCACGCATTGCACTCGCGTGAGTCTCACGCTAGTGTGCCTCCACCCTTAGACCGGATAACCCCCTTAAATTCAGTTTTATTGATTGAGGCCACAAACGTCAAGTCGGGATTTGAACAGAAGTATGCATATTGCATACAGTGGGATGCAAAAGATTGAGCATCCCTCGTCAAAATTACTATTATTGTGAACAGTTAAGCATAAGCAACTTGAAGATGAAATAAGATGGAATATGAAGATGAAATAAAGTTAAAGATGACACATTTTAGACTAAAAAAATATTTTCATCGTTAACATTTTAAAAATTACAAAGTGTTTTGAGGTCTAGCCACATATTTTCAATGGTATTTAGATCAGGAGACTGTGAAGGTCATTGTAAAACCTTCAGCTTGTGCATTTTGAGGTAGTCTATTGCAGATTTTGACATGTGTTTTAGATTATTGTACATTTTTAGAAGCCATCATCTTTTCAACTTCAGCTTTTTCTACAGATGGTGTTATGTTTAAAGAATTTGTTGACATTTTCTTGAATCCATTTTTTCCTCTACCCATGAAAATTTCCACTTGCCATTGGCTTGAACACAACCTCCCGAAGACTGGTGTCACACTTGAGCCCTGGATCTGTTAAAACCATGTTTTTCCAAGTTGAAAATGTTGAAAAACTGACCCGTTAACGGATCCATAGGCTCCAATGCACAAAACGCAGTGTCAAAAGTGCACTGAAAAACGCTATGTGTTTTTGAGACTGCAGTAAAAAAACGCTTAGCGTTTTTTTAACTTGGGGCCCTATGGGAAACACATCCGTTAACTCATGGGACATATTGGTACCATGAGTTAACGCATAGCATTTTTTAGATGTCAAAAATGGCAATTTCCAAAAACGGAATCAGGTTTTGAAGATGCAGAAAAACAGACTGCCAAGTGTGACCCCAGCCTTAGCATGATAGATCCACCTCCATGTTAAAAGGTTGGCTAAATGTTATTTTCCTGACATTCTGAGCCCTTTTTTCACCTTTAATTATTGTGGCCAAAGAGTTTTATTTTAACCTCATTGGTCCACAGGACTTATTTCCAAAATACATCAGGCTTGTTTAGATGTACTTTAGCATACCTCTTAGGGTGAATTTTATTGTGAGGACACAGGAGACGTTTTCTTCTATGAAGGCCATATTCGTGTAGGTGTCTCTGAATAGTAGAAACAGTAGAACAATGTACCACAACTCCAGAATCTGCTAAATCTTCCTGAAGGTCTTTTGCAGTCAAGTGGAGATTCTGATTTGCCTCTCTATGAAACCTATTAGCAGGTCTCACTGAAATTTTGGTTGGACTTCCAAACCTTATCTTGGTCTCCACTGTTCCTGTTATCTGCCATTTCTTAATTACATTTCGAATTAAGGAAAGAGCAACTTGAAAACGCTTTGCTATCTTCTTATAGCCTCTCCTGCTTTGTGGACCTCCATTTTCATTTTCATAGTGCTGGGAAGCTGATTATAATAATGTATCTCTGCTATTTTTTGGTACAAGGTTTGCGGAGGCTGGACTTTTATATTTTCTATATTCATTCTTTTCCAGCAGCACTTCGGTTGGTCTGCTGTGAAAATTGACTAGATGGCAGCTCCAATGTTTCATGAAGTGGGTTGCAGGTCACTTTTCAATAGATCTCTATGATAGCCTTGTTCTGGCTCTTATAGAGATGCATTAAGCACCTGTGATATAACTTCTGACTAGTCAGAAGTTACAGAGACAGGATGGAGACTGACACAAGATGGAGCCGCGGAACTGGAGCAGGCTCAGTAAATTATGAAAATGTCAGAATATGAGTATAAAACTAAGGGCAAGGGGGTTCATTTAAAACATCAATACAGCATTGAAAAAAGTTGTAGTGATGATTTTAATTATATGTTAATGTTATGGCTATATATTTATTGTATGTCTAATATATCTATATATTTAATAATAATCTTTTAATATTCTTTTCTATTATATATAATCTTTTCTAATACATATAAACTTTCCTAATAAAGCTTAATCAAAAATTCCCTACCGGTCTCTCTGCACCTCTCTATCTTTTTGCTTTTTATTACTTCCATCATGATGACACTTCATTCAAGAATCCCCGATGCATGCTGGGATACTCAATCAGGACGTCATCAGGGGACAGCGGCTCCGGTCACAATCATGCGGTCGACAAGAAGCACATCATTCCACATACTAATCGGCACACCTGTGGCATCATCATGGGGTGCGATGGGTTGTCAGACAATGATTTGCTAAAAACTCTGTGTCTCTCATTTTTATACTCTTTATAGAAGACCTTGATTTTAGCTATACAGAGCAGTGCTGTGGCTGTTTTTAAAAATATGAAAGAAAAATTAAAAAACATAAAAGTTCAAATCATTCCTTGTGTCATATTAAAAATAAGACAATTAGAAAAAAAAAATTAAAAAAAAAATATATATATTATTCTAGTGCCATTTATTCCATGGAGCTCTACCTGTACAAAGGGGCATTCAAAGACAAGTACAATAATTGGGAGCAATACAAGGCACATGCAGGTACAGGAGAAGAGAGAACCCTGCCTGCGAAGGCTCACAGTCTACAAGTGATGGGTGAGGATTCACTAGGAGAGGGTAGAGTTTGCCGTGCGGCAGTTTCGTGGACTGAGGATCACTGCAGGTTGTAGGCTTGTCGGTAGAGGTGAGTCTTCAGATTCCTTTTGAAGGTATCCAGGGTAGGCGAGAGTCTGATGTGCTGGGGCAAAGAGTTCTAGAGTATGGGGGATGAAGGGGAGAAATCTTGTATGCGGTTGTGGAAAGAAGAGATAAGAGGGAAATAGAGAAGGGCATCTTGTGAGGATCGCAGGTTGCATGTAGGTAAGTACCGGGAGACCATATCACAGATGTATAGAGGGGACAGGTTGTGGATGGCTTTGTATGTCGTGGTTAGGGTTTTGAACTGAAGTCTCTGGGCAATTGAAAGTCAGTGAAGAACTTGTCAGAGAGGAGAGGCTGAGAAACAGCGAGGAGATAGGTTGATTAGTTGGGCAGCAGAGAGGATTGGAGGGGTGCAAGAGTGCTAGACGTGAGGCCAGAGAGTAGGAGGCTGCAGTAGTCGAGGTGGGAGATGATGAGGGCATGCATGAGTATTTTTGCAGTTTGCAGTTTCTTGGTCAAGGAGTGCATGGATCCTGGAAATATTTTGAGTTGGAGTTGGCAGAAGGTGGTAAGGGCTTGGATATGTGGCTTAAAAGAGAGTGCGGGTCAAAGATTACTAAGAGGCAGCGAACATGTGGTACTAGGGAAAGTGAGAAGCCATTGACTTTAATAGATAAGTTTGGTGGGTTGGTAGAGCAAGATGGGGGAAACATGTTGAATTCTTTTTAATTCATGTTCAGTTTTAGAGATCAAGTAACAAAAAAAGATGAAATAGTGGACAGACATTGTGGGATTTTGGTTAGTAAGCAGGTGATGTCAGGTCAAGAGAGGTAGATTTAAAATAAGTATTCTGAATTTATTTCTTGGAGTAAACTTCATAATGAAATAAAAATAATAGGAAATAAAATATACAAAACAACATAAAAAATTATCATTACTCTCTCTGTTAATTTTATATTTGAAATCAATCTGGAAACGTTTTTAAACATAGTTCACTAAATTCTGTGTCAACCAAGTTAGACAAGAATGGGTGGGGCGGACACTTAAAATCCAGTTGCATCATTTCTATTTGGTTTTCTCCCTTCCTTTCTGTGTTTCTTCGGACTACCACCCATAAACAGACAGTAAAATGAGTTGGTCGTATTTTGAGATGTGTTACGGAAATTATGTAAAGAAAAATGAACGTACAACATAAATCTAAGATTCCCTGGTGATATTATACACTGTACTGTGCTGCTAAAAACACTAAATGCAAGAGTTAATAGTACAATGATAACATTTCTTTGAACCTCTTTGACCACTTCCTTAATACTATGTATCACTTAACATCTAAATGGATACAGGACAAAACAGACAATAGGAATTAACGTGTGATCTTGGAGATGAAAGTGGCTTTTGTGCTTCAGCTTTAAAGAATTTAAAGTCCATCTAAAAATAAACCCTTTATTCCAGTCTGACCTATACAGTAATATATGTAAGGCTCTTCAAAGGATTCATCAAGCTATGTTTATACAGTATACAATTTCATTCAGGGGCATACATAGAAATCATGGGGTCTCAGTTCTATCCTCCCCCCCCTAAAAATATATATATATATTATGGCTGAATCACATATTGTCACAATTAGACCTTACAATCTAATTCTCCTCCTATTGAAGGCCCTAGATTTTCCTTTCATTGCACCCATAACGTGTGATGTCAACAAAAGCGCCCCACAAACACTGTATGACACCCCACAATGGATTCCTTCACAGTACCCTCCACACACAGTAGGACCCTGCTGTACCTGATCTCAACTACTGCAGCAAACTATGGTGATGCCAACACAGTATGATCCTCAACTGTGACACCCACACATCCTTCCATGCAGTATAATGGGCGGACATACAGTATAATGGCCTTCACACCTATCCACACTGTATAATGGCCCCAACTAATACTCCAAATTGTATAATGGTCCCTACACATCCCTCAGCACAGTATGATGGACCCCACACGAACCTTCACACTGTATAATTGCTTGCATTCAGTATAATGACACTCAAATAGCCCTTTATATCATTTAAAGGCTCCCAACATTGCCCCAAATAGTATAATGGGCCCCACATTGCTTTCATTTGTATAATGCACCCCCATAATCCTCCATATGATATAATGGGCCCCACATAGTAATTTCTATCGTATAATACATGCCCAATTGTCCTTCACATAATATAATGCACCCTCCATAGTCCTCAATGTAGTATAATGCACTCCCCATAGTCCTCCTTATAACATAATGCACCCTACATAGTCCTCTATATATGATTCATCCTCCAAAGTCCTCCATATATTATAATGCACCACAATAGTCCTCCTTACAGTATAATGTATATCATATATTCCTCTATATAGTATAATGTACACCCTATAGTATTCTATATTGTATAATGCATCCCCATAGTCCTCCGTATAATATAATGCACATTGCATAATCCTCCATAAAGTTTAATGTACCATATACAGTCATATAAAAAAGTTTGGGCACCCCTCCTAATCTTACTCATTTTTTTGGGTTTAAAATTGGGTTTTTGCAACAGCTATTTCAGTGTGATATATGTAATAACTGATGGACACAGTAATATTTCAGGATTGAAATGAGGTTTATTGCACTAAGCAAAAATGTGAAATATGCATTATTTCAAAATTTGACAGGTGCAAAAGTATGGGCACCCTTCTGATTTTCATGATTTGAATACTCCTAACTACTTTTTTCTGACTTACTGAAGCACTAAATTGGTTTGGTAACCTCATTGAGCTTTGTACTTCATAGCCCGGTGTATCCAATCATGAGAAAAGCTATTTCAGGTGTCCACTTGCAAGTTGTTCTCCTATTTGCATCTTCTCTGAGGAGTGGCATCATGGGCTCCTCAAAACAGCTCTCAAATGATCTGAAAAAAAGATTGTTCAACATAGTTGTTCAGGGGAAGGATACAAAAAGTTGTCTCAGAGATTTAACCTGTCAGTTTCCACTGTGAGTAACATAGTAAGGAAATGGAAGACCACAGGGACATTTCTTGTAAAGGCCAGAAGTGGCAGGCCAACAAAAATATCAGAAAGGCAGAGAAGAAGAATAGTGAGAACAGTCAAGAACAATCCACAGACCACCTCCAAAGACCTGCAGCATTATCTTGCTGCAGATGGTGTCACTGTGCATCGGTCAACAATACAGCGCACACTGCACAAGGAGAAGCTGTATGGGAGAGTTATGCGAAAGAAGCCGATTCTGCATGCACGCCACAAACAGAGTCGCCTGAGGTATGCAAAAGCACATTTGGAAACTTACCATCAATGCCATAGACAAAAAACAATACTGCACTTGCAGGACGCAGTCAGACCACACTTGTGTAGCAAGCCCAGATGCAGGCTAATGAATCACCTCAACCAAGGTATGGGAGGCGACTTGCCATGCACACTAAGGGCCTGCATAGGGCACCATTCACACTGATACATATGGTGCAGAGTGTCTGACAGCTACCCAAGCTCTGCTGCCTTAGCTATGGGCTGCACAGTACAATGTTTCTGCACCACTAGATGAATGGCGCCCATTTGGACAAGCCAATTTCATTTTGGAAGAAGGTCCTGTGGACTGATGAAACAAAGATTGAGTTGTTTGGTCATACAACAAGGCGTTATGCATGGCGCCACAAAAACACAGCATTCCAAGAAAAACACTTGCTACCCACTGTCAAATTTGGGGGAGGGTCCAACATGCTTTAGGGCTGTGTGGCCAATGACAGCACCGGGAATCTTGTTAAAGTTGAGGGTCGCATGGATTCCACTCAGTATCAGCAGATTCTTGAGAATAATGTTCAAGAATCAGTGTCAAAGTTGAAGTTACGCCGGGAATGGATCTTTCAGCAAGACAATGATCCAAAACACCGCTACAAATCTACTCAGGCATTCATGCAGAGGAACAATTACAATGTTCTGGAATGGCCATCCCAGTCCCCAGACCTGAATATCATTGAACATCTGTGGGATGTTTTGAAGAGGGCTGTCCATGCTCGGCGACCATCAAACTTAACTGAACTGGAATTGTTTTGTAAAGAGGAATGGTCCAAAATACCTTCATCCAGGATCCAGGAACTCATTAACAGCTGCAGGAAGCGACTAGAGGCTGTTATTTTTGCAAAAGGTGGATCTACTAAATATTAATGTCACTTTTCTGTTGAGGTGCCCATACTTTTGCGCCTGTCAAATTTTGAAATAATGCATATTTCACATTTTCGGTTAGTGCAATAAACCTCATATATCACACTGAAATAGCTGTTGCAAAAACCCAATTTTAAACAAAAAAAAATGAGTAAGATTAAGAGGGGTGCCCAAACTTTTTCATATGACTGTAATATACTGCACAATCCAAAGTTCTCTCCATATAACATAATGCAATTACCGTTGTCTTCATGGATTATAATGCACCTCCATATAGTATACTGCACAACCCACTGTATTCCATATAGTATAAAGCACTACCCATAGTCCTTTATTCAATAAAATGCATTACAATAGTCCTCCAAATAATATAATGCACCCCCCATAGCCATCCATACAATGCACTTCATATAGAATAATTCATCCTCACAGTCCTCTATATAATATAAAGGACACATTGAAGTACCTATCTGGTATGAAAAGGTGGACCGTTGTCCATACTCCCCTCCTCCCTGCACTTGTTTATATGAAGTACTGGAAATAAAAGCTGATGCCAGGAATTCCTTCAGGTGAGTGCCATTTCTTCTATGCTTATCTATAATATAATGCACGTTCATATAGTATAATGCACAGCCCATAGTCCTTTATTTAATAAAATGCACATACAATAGTCCTCCAAATAATATAATGCACCCCCCATAGCCATCCATACAATGCACTTCATATAGTTCTTCATATAGAATAATTTATCCTCACAGTCCTCTATATAATATAAAGGACACATAGAAGTACCTATCTGGTATGAAACGGTGGACCGTTGTCCATACTCCCCTCCTCCCTGCACTTGTTTATATGAAGTACTGGAAATAAAAGCTGATGCCAGGAATTCCTTCAGGTGAGTGCTATTTCTTCTATGCTTATCTATAATATAATGCACGTCCATATAGTATAATACACAGCCCATAGGCCTTCATGGAATATTAAGGCCACATTGTAATCACTGATTTTTTAAAAAAAAAGTAATTAAATACTCATCTGCCCTTGGTCCCCAGCTGCTTCAGTCTCAGCAGGGAGCATTCTGAAGCTGTATCTTCATTCCTCTTCCAGCGGGAGTGTTGAAGTAACATCATCGTGCCCACTAAGCTGAGCTGTAAAATCTCAGACACAGCGGGAGACAGATGAAGGAGGGAGTGGATAGCTGAGTACTCCCTCTTTCTTCATTGTTTTCCACTGTATCTGTATCTGTGATGCCGATACAGTTGAAAGTGTGATTCCGGGCGGCAGGGGCCAAGTGTTTACGTTAGTACCAGGCCCCTCTAACTCACAGGTTCCATAATGGCAGCGTGGTCTGCTGCTATTAGTGACACGTCACTGATTTCAATGCAGAAGTATAGGAAAAATATACAACCCTGAGCATAGACATGTGACGTACATAATGTTCAGTATGTCAGAGTGATAGCTGAGCAATCATTCATATTGCAGCTGTCTCATGGTGATAACCAAGATCCTTATTTCTATAACCATTATACAGTCCCTTAGAAAAGTTATGCCGCTTATGTTACCGTATATGTAAATAAAAGCTTATAAACTGACGTTAAATTCATCCATTGGTTTTAATTACTCTTTTGGAAGCTGAAACCCTCCGAAATGTGGTTTAGGTTAAGAAAATAAATTGGCATCAATGCTGAAATATTGATCATTTAATGAACACAGAATGGTCAGATTTTGGCAAGACAAAAGTTTTGTCACCCACAAAAAGTAATGTGATTGTCAAACAAATAATTAACTTAAAATACAAATATATGTAGCATAACATTTGTGAATGAAGTTGAGGTGCTATTAGAGTCAAATTTAATATTTTATGTGACTTCCATGAGCTTGAAGGACTGCATCCATGAGGTTCAACAATGATTCATACAATTTATTAATGAAGTCATCAGGAATAGCAAAGAATGCCGCCTTACATGCCTCCCAGAGTTCATCTAGATTCTTTGGTTTTGTCTTCCAAGCTTCCTCTTTCATCCTACCCCAAACATGCTCAATGATGTTTATGTCCAACAGGTCTGGTCAAACCTATCATACATTTAACAGCAATGCTGTGGAGAACTGATAACTTGTTTTCATTAGACAAGGGAATTGCCAAAGAATAATATTCAACTAACCATTAGATAGGTGATAATTTAGTGATTAGTGAGCTCTTAACATTGGGATCTGCACTGATCAGATGAGGGAGCATTTCAATACCGCTACAATGGAGAGACACTGTACATTGGCGACCTGTGTCTCATTCATTCCCTATGGAACTGCTGAGCTCTGCACTCAGCTTTTCCCAGCAGACCCATAGAAAATATATGGAGCAGTTGCTGAGTGCTAAGTAAGGCCAGGGTCAGACTACCATTTTTAGAAGATGTCACGGACATCCGCTAAAAACTTAGTCATTTTTTCAGTAGCGCATATGCGCTTTCCAGCACCGCTGCTGCTCAACGATGCCCCTGGTTACCCGATGTTGATGTGGTAACCGGCCAAACATCCAGCTGAACAGCGTCCGCTTAAGCAGAGCAGACAGGGAAACACTGCATGCAGCGACCGTGACATCTGCTAAAAACGGTAGTCTGACCCTGGCCTAACAATTCCCAATTGGGGATAAAAATTGCTCATTCTGTCAATGAGTGCTGGTCCAAACAGTCAGACAGCAAGCGATCAGGAAGTCATCACCTATCCTATTGAAAGGCGATAATTAGCTTTTTCTGGATCCCTTTAACACTGGTATTTTATATACCACTGATAATAAAGGGAGCTCTGAAGTAAGATGAGCCAAATTTATTGAGAGACAACTGCCTCCTAAAGAATTGGGAAAGTCTTATAACTGCCATGCATAATTGCTACACAGGTGGTGTTCATTTATGGAGTTTCTTGCTCCTCTTTTGTGGCGTACATTATGATGACTTCATTGATGGCCTTCACTATGCCTTATCCTGGCCCAGCTCCATCCATTTTGATGGAGGTAATTGAGGCTGGTGCCAAAATTCAAACAGTCGTTAAATTTTTGTGCAATTTTGCGTCGTGCAAAATGTTTGAAAACTCCTTGATTATTCAGGACCTAGGTATGAAATATTCTATTTTCTTCAGTGAACTATATTTAAAGATAGCTCCACTAAATATAAAAGTTCTTAATCCAAAATAATTATTAGCATACATATAATAACACTAGCACTCTAGTGTATCAGGCGCTCCGTACTACAATTGGTACTTATAGGTGGCACTAGAGAGCTGTTTTTTCTTCTTCGAGAAGAAGCCTGTGTTGCCTTGAGAGTATAGATTTATGCAGGTTTCACATAATATAAAAGTCAGCTTTTCTAAAAAAAATATAGAATTTGTACTAAAAACGCAACACATACTCAGCCCTGAAGTGAACTCTTCATAAGTAAGATATCCTTTTTCTTCTTTATTAAGTTCATCAAATAATTCTTCTAAGACTTCAGTAGAGCAGAAAATGATTCCACTGATTTTCTGAAAAAGACAAGAGATGTCACAGGGAATATCTTTAGGGGTATCTACAAGAATTTGGCAGTTCATCCAGCTTTTAGCTGTCACCTAATCTGTGAGCAGCATAGAGACAAAAACCCTGATTCCAATGATGTTTAACTGATTATCACTAACTGGGCTGTTTAGTCTAGTTTTGTTAATATCACAGTTTTATCAGCAGGAGGTTATCATTTGAGGACTTGCTTCCAGGTAGTCAAGAATATTTCTGAGTTCTGCATAACCCTGCCCCCACTATTGTTTGACAGCTGTCTGTGTATGATGCACTGTCGATCAGTGGTAAGGACGGGGATATACAGAGGTCAGCATTTAGGCCACGTGCACACGCTGAATATTTGATGAGTTTTTTACCTCAGGATTTGTAGCCAAAATCAGGAGTGGATGATTAAATACAAAATGGTGCAGGTGTTTCTATTAGACTTTTCCTCTGATTACTCCACTCCTGGTTTTGTCTACAAATCCTGAGGTAAAAAAACTCATCAAATACTGAACTTGTGCACATGTCCTTAGGCTACATACACACTTTGAGTATTTGGTGAGTTTTTTTTACCTCAGTATATGTAAGGTAAAACCAGGAGAGGAATAGGCATAGGAAAAGTAACATGTCACCATTTCTGCATTGTTTACCCACTCCTGGTTTTGTCTCACAAATAGGTAAAAACTCACCAAATACTCAATGTGTGCACGTGTGTGACGGGGTGTAAGGCAGAGCAAGAAGGGACAACAGGCCTAGGGACGATCCAACCGATTTATTAACAAGAACGCTGGAACAACACACGCAGGTAGATCCACAGAGTCCACAATTAGTCCAACGGAAGCAGATTCGGGGGCACCTCCCGATAATCCTTGTGCCGGATAACAAAGCAATAGTCCAAACGAGTCCAATGGATTCCACACAATCCCACGGACGACGAGATCTGGCCTCAGCTCAGATCTCGCTCCTGTCCTGTCCACAGCCAACTCTGATCTCTCTTAAAAATAAGACTGGATTGTCTGAGCTCCTGGGAGCAGCCCATGAAGGGGGTAGGGATCCATCTGAAGATTCTAGACTGGTCGGCCCCGGAATGTCTACAAGGATGTGTATTGTAGGTTATCTTCTGCTTAGGACACAATAGGGGGGATTCCACTAGCTGTTGACACAAGCCTAAATTACATTATGGCTCAGGCTGCAAGGAGTGGGGGAAGGAGAGAGTTAAGTTGCATCTTATAGAAACCAGAGGACAGGGCAAACTACATATCATGACAATCCCTTCCCCCCGCAATTTGTGTACGTACTAGGGACCTCTACAGGTCGCTTGTGAAGTACACACAGTCCGGGCTGACAGGACTCAGGGCTCCTCCTGCCTGGACAGTCCATCGGCATTTTGGTGTTGGCTGCCTCTCCTATATTGTATGGTGAAGTTATAGGGCTGCAGAGCCAGGCTCCATCGGAGTAGGCGTCCATTGTCCCCAGAGACTCTGTTCAGCCAGGTGAGGGGATTGTGATCAGTGACCACAGTGAACTCTCGTCCATACAGATAGGGTCGTAGTTTCCTGAGGGCCCACACTACAGCCAGACATTCTTTTTCAACAGTCGCATAGGCCACTTCTCGGTCCAGCAGTTTCCTGCTGAGGTAGGCAATGGGGTGCTCCTCCCCAGCTGCATTCACCTGGCTGAGTACAGCTCCCAGTCCATAAGAAGAGGCGTCCGTCTGCACAATGAACCTCCTCTTGTAGTCCGGAGCAGCCAGAACAGGGTCGCAGACAAGGGCGTCCTTCAGCCGGTTAAAAGCCTCATCACAGGCTGGAGTCCAGGTCACCAGCCGGGGCATTGTTTTCTTGGTCAGGTCGGTAAGAGGTTTGGCCACAGTGCTGAAATGAGAAACAAATTTTCGGTAATAACTGGCAGTGCCCAAAAAAGCCATAACTTGTTTCTTGGTTTGGGGTACAGGCCAGTCTCTAATAGCCTGGATTTTGGCAGGTTCAGGACGGAGCTTCCCTCCTCCTACTCTATGCCCTAGGTACTGGACTTCACCCATTCCCAATTGGCATTTATCGGGTCAAATGGTTAGGCCTGCTGCCAGAAGCAGGTCAAGAATAACGGATACTTGATTTAGATGTTCCTCCCACGTCTGGCTGAAGATGGCGATATCATCCAAGTAGGCACAAGCAAAGTCACCACATCCCCGGAGGATCTGGTCCACCATTCTCTGGAAGGTTGCAGGGGCATTCTTCATTCCAAAGGGCATGTTTAGAAATTCATACAGACCAAAGGGGGTTATAAAAGCGGACCGTTCTCTCCCTTCCTCCGTCAGAGGGATTTGCCAGTATCCCTTACTGAGATCCAAGGTAGTGACATATCGGGACCCAGCCAGTCGGTCTAGAAGTTCGTCAATACGGGGCATTGGGTAAGGATCACTGACGGTATGGTCGTTTAGTCGTCTGTAGTCCACACAAAACCGAGTACTCCCATCCTTCTTGGGTACTAACACCACAGGAGAGGCCCAAGGGCTATGGGAGGCCTGGATTACCCCAAGCTGTAACATCTCCTCCAGTTCGTGCTGCATGGTGTTGCGAACTGATTCAGGTACCCGGTAAGGAGCCTGTTGTATGGGACGGATACCCTGAGTATCCACATGATGTTGGGTGACGGTGGTTCGACCTGGTTGGGATGAGAAAGCAGTCTGTCTCTGTTGAAGCACTCCCAGCATCTGTTTTTTCTGTAAGGAATCCAGGTGATCTCCCAGAGGAACCTGTTCCACAGTGGACGGGGCTCTCGCTGCTGCCACGAGATCAGGTAGGGAGTCCTCATCCTCCTGACCGTCTTCTGAAGCTAGCCGACAGCTTGCTATCACAGGTAGTGTTCGGTCATGGTACTCCTTAATCATATTCACATGGACAGTCTTTTGTCTTAGTCCCTGATCATCTAAAGCAAGAAGGTAATTGGTGTCATTTAGTTTTCTGAGAACCCGGAAGGGACCCTCCCATGTGGTCTGCAGTTTATTCTGCCGATGGGGAACAATCATTAAGACCTGTTGTCCTTCTACAAACTCCCGATAGCGTGCGTTACGGTCATACCATGTCTTCTGTCTGGTTTGAGCCATACGCACATGACTCTGGGCTAAACTAGCGAGTTCAGCCAGGGTTTCTCGCAGCTTTAGGACATAAGGGACAACAGGGGCTCCTGTATCTTCAACTTGCCCCTCCCAGTATTCCTTGAGCAGGGTTAAGGGTCCTCGGACCTTTCTTCCATAGAGTAGTTCAAAGGGGGAAAACCCAGTGGACTCCTGGGGAACTTCCCGATAGGCAAACAAGAGATGGGGTAGGTACTTCTCCCAGTCTGAGTCTCGGTCAGTGAAGGCCCTCAGCATATTCTTCAGAGTGCCATTGAATCTCTCGCAAAGTCCATTTGTTTGGGGATGATAAGGTGTCGTTCGGATCGCTCGTACCCCACAGGTGCGCCACAGACACTGGACCAGCTCTGACATGAACTGGGAGCCTTGGTCTGACAAGATCTCACTGGGAAATCCTACTCTGGTAAAAATGGTAACCAGGGCCTCGGCCACCTTGGCTGCAGAGATACTTGACAAGGCCACAGCTTCTGGATATCGGGTGGCGTAGTCCACAACAGTGAGGATGTACTGCTTTCCAGATTTACTTGGTTTAGCCAGAGGTCCAATGATATCGACAGCTACTCTTTGGAAGGGTTCTTCTATTATAGGGAGTGGTTGCAGGGGTGCCTTTGGGTGATCTCCGGGTCGCCCTCTACGCTGACATATGTCGCAAGTTCGGCAGAAATGTGCTACAGCTTGAGAAATCCCCGGCCAATAGAAAGTTTGAGTCAATCGTCTCTCGGTGCGGGTTTTGCCTTGATGGCCAGCAGTAGGAATGTCATGAGCAAGGTGTAATAGGGGAATTCTGTACTTCTGAGGAACAATCAGCTGTTTGCTATAAGTCCAGGGCTTATCTAGGGAGTCAGCATTGGTAACCCGATACAGAAGTCCATGTTCTCGGATAATTCTTTCCCCGTTCTCCCCTAACTGCCCTATCTCAGCTCGAGCTCTGAAACTAGCTAGGGTGGGGTCAGTCTCTACCTCTTGTCTAAACTGAACTTTATCCCAAGTGACATTCATATGATCTCCACAAGAAGAATCACTCACCGGCTGTGACTGCGGTTCTGGTGGCCTCATTTCCACGGATGGGTTGTACACGTCCACATCTGCCGCTCTCTTGGCTTGACTTCTGGTAACCGCACCGACAAAGTGGCAATGAAGATTTCCCACATCATTTCCTAGAAGAACGTCTGCAGGGAGGCCGCTCATCACACCGATCATGCATTGTTTTGCCCCAAAGCCATAATCCAGGGTCACACTCGCTCTGGGAATATATCTCTGGGTGCCTCCAGCCAATTCAATGGCAATTCCTGGTCCCTTTTGAATTGCTTCTGGTTGAATTACTCGGGGATCGGCTATGGTGAGGAAAGCCCCAGTGTCACGGAAGCCAACAACTTTTTGGCCATCCAGCACGACCTCCTGTAAATGTTTGTGCTGAAGATCAGAAGAACAGGTGGCTGGGGCTCGCACCCCATAGACTCCTGGTAGGGGAGCCAGGGTATCAGAGTCACTTGGCAAGTCCTCAGGGACTGAATGCAGACCTTCTCCTGGTGAGGGTGTCTGTAGATAATGGACAGGCAAAGGTGGTCTGTAGCTGTTCTGCCTCCGAACACCTGGACATTGGGCTTGCAGATGTCCAGCCTGCCCACATCCATAACATCTGCGCTCTGGGATTCTTCCTCCACGTCGTAGTCCCAAAGGTGGAGAAGGAGTAGTGCGAGGCCCAGTCACACGAAGGTCACCATGAGTTGATGGTCTAGTGGGGTGGTGAATATTGGAGGCCGCAGGACCAGGGGCCGCCAGCGTTGGGGGGCTAGTAGTTTTTTCCTCACTGAGTAGTAGCTTTTTCCACTGAGGCTTGATGGTGAGAGCCTCATCCGCTAGAGCTGCAGCTTCCTCCACTATGGCTGGTCTCCTCTCACGCACCCATTCCCGGATCTCAGCAGGGCACTTGAAGTAAAACTGTTCTTTTAGAATAACCTGGAGGAAGGTCTCCCAGGTTAAGGCCTCCTCTCCCTCCAGCCAGCGATGACATATTTGTTTGAGTCTGTGGGCGAACATCTTGAAAGACACTTCCTTATCACAGGCTAAAGTACGGAACTGAGTCCTGTAAGTATCTGGAGTTACAGCATAATGTTCTAGAATAGTCTGTTTAATCTCCGCATATTCACAGTTCCACCGAGGGTCCATAGCTCTATAGGCTTCAGCCGCTCCACCCTCTAGGAGCCCCACCAGATGTCGGACTCGCTCCCTTTCCGGGACTTCCATTAATCGACACTGGTGCTCAAAGTCCTGGAAGAAGCCCTCAATGTCGCCTGCAGCCTCATTAAACTGCTTGAAGTCTTTGCGGGACACTCTGGGGAGTTCCTTCATGGTGGGTGCTGGGGTTACAGCCTGTCTGGAGCTTTGAGCATCTTCCATCCTGCGCTGCCTCTCCTGAGCTCTATGAATGGCCTCCCGCTTATCTTCTATGGTGGCCTCATCTCCCAGCAAGGCCATCTCCTCCTCGTACCACACAACCCACTGACTTTTCCGGGTATTTACCTCCGGCTGCTGTCTTTCCTCCATTTGCTGTGGGGACGCTTTCTCAGCGTCATCTTGCAGGCAAACTCCTTCTAAAGCCTCAATCAGCTGCTCCTTGGAGAGTCCCTTGTAGCCGACTCCCAGTTCTCGGGCCTTTGTTTGTAGGTTCACCACAGTCCAGTTCTTGTATTCTGAGGTTCTGGTTCCAGATGTAGATGGGCCGTGTTCCTCCATTCCTTCTGCTCTGATCCCAGCGCTGCCAACCAGTTTGTGACGGGGTGTAAGGCAGAGCAAGAAGGGACAACAGGCCTAGGGACGATCCAACCGATTTATTAACAAGAACGCTGGAACAACACACGCAGGTAGATCCACAGAGTCCACAATTAGTCCAACGGAAGCAGATTCGGGGGCACCTCCCGATAATCCTTGTGCCGGATAACAAAGCAATAGTCCAAACGAGTCCAATGGATTCCACACAATCCCACGGACGACGAGATCTGGCCTCAGCTCAGATCTCGCTCCTGTCCTGTCCACAGCCAACTCTGATCTCTCTTAAAAATAAGACTGGATTGTCTGAGCTCCTGGGAGCAGCCCATGAAGGGGGTAGGGATCCATCTGAAGATTCTAGACTGGTCGGCCCCGGAATGTCTACAAGGATGTGTATTGTAGGTTATCTTCTGCTTAGGACACAATAGGGGGGATTCCACTAGCTGTTGACACAAGCCTAAATTACATTATGGCTCAGGCTGCAAGGAGTGGGGGAAGGAGAGAGTTAAGTTGCATCTTATAGAAACCAGAGGACAGGGCAAACTACATATCATGACAACGTGGCCTTAGAGAACTGGTAGATCTGCAGCAGATAAAACAGTGATTTTATCAAAATGACATAAAAAAGGGTAGTAAGTGATATATCACTGGAATCAGGGAATCACTGGAATCTCAGTCCTACATTATGCTGATCTCAGATGGGGTAGGAAAAATCTGGTGAAGGATTCCTTACTACTTTACTGGATTTTTCCTGATAAATCCTGATTATCCCTGCTGCATATATGTGAAATGTGAACAACAAATATGGTGTAAAATAATTGACCCACAAAAAAAACTGTGCTTCAGCGAAGGAAGAAGATGATAAGCGGCAGTAAGGGAAAGAGAGTGTGCTGCAAAGAGAGGATGTGCTGTCGTGAGTGGGATGAGGGCTTTGTTGCTGTAAAAGAGGAGAGTGTATACTTAAAGGAGAACTTTCATATGCATGTAAAAAAAGGTTATGACACTATGGTGGTAGGCATGGGCATAACTACAATAGCTGCTGGATTTAAAATCACACTTGGGCCCTGGAGCCTAGGGGGCCCCAAAAGTCCCTTTGGCCTATAAAAAAGACTATTTAAGATTTGCAATAATATGGGGCCCCATTGGAACTTTCTTATTGGGGCCCATGTACTTTAAGTTACGCTATTGGTGGTAGGATGCATCATCAATGTAGTGTGTGGGGGGGTGAAGGGGCGGCTGCCTTGGATGGCAAATTCTTTGACAGCTTAAAAGGAACTTGTCATGTAAAAAAATAATATTACCCTTCAGATACATGGTTAACCCCTTCCTCAAAGCCTCTTTTCACCTTCCTGACAAGACCAAATTTTACAATTCTGACCAATGTCAACTTATGTGGCAATAACTTTCAAATTCTTCTACATATCCTGCAAATTGTCACTTCACTGAGCAAGTGGACGAACTCTAGTGCCACCCAATAAAGGTAGCAATCTTCAAAGTCATAATCGACTCTTTAACAAGCCTTTTAATATGACTTAGGATTTGCAGACGCTGCGTTTCGGGGTGACTGCGCCTCATCAGTGCAGTGTGTGGGAGTTCTGATCTGGCTGTATGAGAGGCTAAGACGAGGTTTGGGGGACTAGCTATTCTCCTTATGGAGAGGAATCTGCCTGCCGGCATAAGGACACTGAAAAGGAGACTTATAGCTGCAATGCTCCACTGGGAGATATGCAGATTGTCACTTCAGTGAGGAAGTGGACTAACTGTAGTGCCACCCAATAAAGGTAGCAATTCCCTGTTGAGGGGCAGTAACCCCGAAATGCAGCGTCTGCAGTTTGGGGTTCTGATCTGACACAAATGCTAAGTCATATTAAAAGGCTTGTTAAAGAGTCAATTATGACTTTGGGGATCGCTACTAGGAATGAGAGAGTACTGTAATATTAGTACTCGCTATACTCGCAATGAGTAGGTACTGGTACTCGGTACCCGTTGCTAGTATAGCGAGTATGAATACTTTCGCAGTGTATCTATAGATACACTGGGAAAGTAGCCTAAAAGTGATTAAAAATTGTTAAAAATAATAAAATTACATACTCACCTATCCGACGCCTGCACCAGGACTGGCAAACAAGACATCTGGTCACCGCTCAAGGACCAGTGTCTACCAGTCAATCAGATGGTGACACATCACAACCTTGTGATCGCTAGCGGCCACCTGATTGGCCAGATTGCAAGGTCCTAGGTGTACTGTCAGGACCTTGCAATCTGGCCAATCAGGTGGCCGCTAGCGATCACGTGGTTGTGACGTGTCGCCATCTGATTGACCAGATCACTACCAGCCATCTGATTGGCTGGTAGTCACAGGTCCTTGTCCAGTGATCAGATGTCTTCTTTGCCAGTCCTGGTGCAGGCGTCGGATAGGTGAGTATGTAATTTTATTATTTTTAACAACTTTTAATCACTTTTAGGTTAGTTTGACAGTGTATCTATAGATACATTGTGAAAGTATTAGGACTACTCGCTACTCCCGAGCAGTGGCGTATCCAGGGGGGTGCAGCGGAATCCTTTGCCCCGGGCGCAACTCAGAGGGGGCGCCAGCGCCATCATCAGGCGTCCGGCGGCACTACAGCGCCGGCACTAATCTCCTCCGCTCTGCCTGCCCCTGCAAATTGTGCACGGCGGCTGGCGCCGCGCGTGCATTAATGAATTGAACCCCTGCCCTGCTGGTCTGCGCCACCCCCTGGCAGCAGTTCCCACCCCCCCGGGTCATGGCGCGCTGCGGCTGACGTCACCCGGCGCGCCGCATTCAGTGAGCACGGGTCGCGTGCAGTGTACAGTCTAAGAAGAGGAGCTGCTGCCTGCCTCCTCTCCTCCTGACTGAGTAGTCGCGTCCTGCCTGGATTAGGTAAAACTTAAACAGGCTGGGAGGGGGGTGTCTGCCCCAGGCTGGGAGGGAGAGTTATGAGGTCACAGGTGTATATATGTATATAATACATCAGGCAGGCACACTCACACTATGAGGTGTATATATGTATACATCAGGCAGGCACACACTATGAGGTATTATATACTCATAGTGTGTGCCTGCCTGATGTATACATATTGCATCTTATAGTGTGCCTGCTTGATGATGTATACATATATATACGGTATATATATGTATATATCATCCGGCAGGCACACACTATGAGGTGTATATATGTATACATCAGGCAGGCACACACTAGGAGGTAAATTATATACCTCATAGTGTGTGCCTGCCTGATGTATACATATATACACCTTATAGTGTGCCTGCCTGATGTATACATATATACACCTCATAGTGTGTGCCTGCTGATGAATACATATACATATACTGTGTTTCCCCGAAAGTAAGACCCTGTCTTACATTTTTTTGGGGGCCAAAAGTGGCCCCCTGTCTTACTTTCTGGGGTGGGAAGTCTTATATTGGCAGCCCCAGCCTACTCACATACACACACACACACCGTATATACTCATGTATAAGCCGAGGGTGGGAAATGCAGCAGACCGCCACCCCGGTATACAGCCCCCAGCACAAGGTATACAGCCCCCAGCAGTGTGGTATACAGCCCAGCAGTGAGGTACACAGGGTACACAGGCCCAGCAGTGTGGATACAGCCCCCAGCCAGTGTGGATACAGCCCCAGCAGTGTGGATACAGCCCCAGCAGTGGATACAGCCCAACCATGTGGATACAGCCCCAGCAGTGTGGATACAGCCCCAGCCAGTGTGGATACAGCCCAAGAAGTGTGGCATACAGGCCCCCTCCTGCTGGCACACTGCCCCCGAACAGTGTTCTGAGCCCCCCGTGAGCTCCCCCCCCCTTTGCTGCGCTGCTGCTCACATCTTACCTCCTCCAGCGCCTTTTGCAGCAGCCAGCGCGTCGGTTCTCCGTCCTCGACTGTCTCCCGGATCATGTGACCCGTCGCAGCGCATGACCGATCAAATGATCCGGGAGACAGCTGAGGACGGGAACGGAGGACCGACGCGTTGGCTGCTGCAAGAAGCCCTGGAGGGTAAGATGTGAGCAGCAGCAGGGGGGCCTCAGAACACCGGCTGGGGGGTAGTGTGCCAGCAGGAGGGGGCCCATAACATAATGCATTGCTCCCCCTGCCGCTGATTGACAGGGGGATGCAGTGCATATCTAATGAGCAGGTGCACGTGACGTGTGACCCGCGCCCGCTCTCCCCCCCCGCTAGGGGCCTTACATTAGCCCCTCCCCCCGGTTGTAAGGCCTTATATTCGGGGGAGGCCTTACATTAGCAGGCCCCCCCTTTACCCCTAGACGGCCTTACAATCGGGGGGGCTTACTTTCGGGGAAACACTGTACTAAACATATAGGTATACATCATCAGGCAGGCACACACTATGACGTGTATAGATGTATACACCAGGCAGGCACACACTATGAGGTGTATATACTGTATATATGAGAGACACTCTGTATATATAAGGTATATATAATTATATATATATATATATATATATATAATAATAAATATATAGCTTATGTGATAACATTGCATGTGCTCGTGTAGTTTATATTAATCATAAAAACAATTTGGCTGGCGGAGGGCCGCACAAAACTTTAATATATTTCTCGGCACCCATCTAGATAAATAATATTATTAAGTGTGTGTTTTTTTGCCATCGCCAGAAAACCTAGTTACACCTCTGCTCCCGAGTACACATAAGTACTCGGAGAGTGGCCGAATACCGCTACTATTCGGCGAGTTCCGAATAGTAGCGAGTATACTCGCTCATCCCTAATCGCTACCCTTATTGGGTGGCACTAGAGTTTGTCCACTTCCTCACTGAAGTGACAATCTGCATATCTCCCAGTGGAGCATTGCTGCTATAAGTCTCCTTATCAGTCTCCTTATAGTCGCAGGCAGATTCCCCTAAATAAGGAGAATAGCTTGTTCCCCAGACCTCAACATATCCTGGTGCTTCTAAGAATAATTTTTGTGACACATTGTACTTCATAGTGGTGGTAAATTTTGGTCAGCATGATTTGCATTTATTTATGAAAATAATTAACAAATTGAAAAAATATTTGAACATTTTGCAATTATTGTACTTTGACATATTATAACTTTAAACCAGATGCTTATATCACACTAAATCATTAATAAATAACATTTCCCACATGTCTACTTTACATTAACACCATTTTTTTATATTTTTTTAATTAAAAAGGTTAAAAGTTCATCAGCAATTTTTAATTTTTCCAATAATATTTATAAAACCATTTTTTTTAGAGACCACATCACATTCGAAGTGACTTTGCACATTCTATGTGATAGAAATTGTGACAGTATTACATTTGTCTTGAGGTCTAACCCACATAACCCTTCCGACAGGGACTTTTACAAATGTTATGTAACATTGTTGCCAAGTAAAAAACCTTTAATCCTTAGGTTCTTATCGGTACAAGAATGGGATATGTGGTCATCTTTAATGATAGAACCACTATTTTGACAATTCAGTCAAAAAATGTGGGTCAGACCTCAAGACAAATGAAAATACATGTAGCAATGTAAAAAACAATGTTTTCATGAAAAAAAGTCACAAATAAAATAATAAAAGTACAAAAAAGGAATGCATTACTAGTGTTAAAAAATTCAATGTCACAAATATTCCTTAGTTACCTCCATGTTTTCTCTTGTGATAAATAAATTGGTATATGTTTCATCATATGACAATACTTGCTGAATTTTTTCAACTATTTCATTAAAAATAGCATCGTCTTCAGTTTTTGGGTTGGCCTCAGGCTCTACCTCAGCTTCATCCTCCTGTTTCATCATGAGCCTTCTTGAGGAACCCAGCTTTCTTCCCTTTTGTCTTTTTTGATCCATGATTTAATGATGTTTATACACCTATATGTAAAAGAAAATAAAGGGTTGTAATTCCAGCTGCCACTGTGGTCAGTCCGAAAAATTACATTTTTCGATTTATTAATATGTATGTCATAGGCCAAAAAAAGCTTTAAAAGGATTACAAAATTTAGAAAGCCATTAAAGCACGAATACAGCATTTGTTTTCAACTGCTAGAGTTATTCTTTAAATGTAAGCTCTTTGTCCCTAGTCTTATATTCACCCTCCAGCATTTTCATTCTTATTTGGTGCCGCTCCGATCCTGTGTGGCCATCATCTGTCCATAACGTCTCATTGGCCGGAAGTCAGAAGTTATGTCAAAGGCGCTCAATGCATCTCTATGACAGCCAGATGGAGACCACAATGAGGCACCCATACAAATGTATTAAAAAGTGACCTCCGGCATGCTCCATGAAACATCAGAGCTGCCGGCATTTTACTTTTTGTAACAGACCAATTGGAGCACAACTGGATAAAGGTGAAGACGGTTGAAGTCAGTATAACACTAGGGGCAGAGGACTTAGTGGTCTGTTATATGGTGCCACCTAGCCGCCGATGTCGGCGGGGAATCACGGGTGCGCATCACCGCTGACATCGCCGTTGAGATGTGGAGCCGGAGGAGCAGGGTGGTGGCTGGGGCGGGGCAGGATGGTGGCTGGGAGGGGCAGGATGGTGGCTGGGGAGGCAGAGGCAGGATGGTTGGGGGGGCAGGATGGTGGTGAGCGGGGCAGGAGGAGCAGGATGGAGCCGGAGGAGCAGGATGGTGGCGAGCGGGGCAGGATGGAGTGAGCGGGGCAGGATGGAGCCGGCGGGGCAGGATGGAGCGAGCAGGGCAGGATGGAGTGAGGGGTGCAGGATAGTGGCAGGATGGTGGCGAGTGGGGCAGGATGGAGCAAGCTGGACAGGATGGAGTGAGCGGGACAGGATGGTGGTGGGGGCAGGATGGAGCGAGCAGGGCAGGATGGAGCGAGCGGGACAGGATGGTGGTGAGCGGAGCAGGATGGAGCGAGCGGGGCAGGATGGAGCCGGCGGGACAGCATGGAGCCGGCGGGGCAGGATGGAGCGAGCGGGGCAGGATGGAGCCGGATGAGCAGGATAGAGCCGGAGGAGCAGGATGGTGGCGGGGGGGCAAGATGGGGGAAGGCAGGATGGTGGTGAGCGGGGCAGGATGGAGCGAGCGGGGCAGGATGGTGGCGGGGGCAGGATGGAGCGAGCAGGGCAGGATGGAGCCAGCGGAGCAGGATGGAGTGAGCGGGGCAGGATGGTGGGAGCAGGGCAGGATGGAGTGATCAGGGCAGGATGGAGCGAGCGGGGCAAGATAGAGCGAGCTGGGCAGAATGGAGCCGGCAGGACAGGATGGAGCCAGTGGGGCAGGATGGTGGGAGTGCGGCAGGATGGAGCGTGCAGGGCAGGATGGTGGCGAGCGGGGCAGGATGGAGCGAGCAGGGCAGGATGGTGGCGGGGGGCAGGATGGTGGGAGCAGGGCAGGATGGAGCGAGCAGGACAGGATGGAGCGAGCGGGGCAGGATGGAGCAAGCTGGGCAGAATGGAGCCGGCGAGGCAGGATGGAGCCAGCGGGGTAGGATGGTGGGAGTGGGGCAGGATAGAGCTAGCAGGGCAGGATGGAGTGAGCAGGGCAGGATGGAGCCAGAGGAGCAGGATGGTGGTGTGGGGGGGCAGGATGGCATGAGGTCAGGATGGTGGCGAGCGGGGCAGGATGGAGCAAGCGGGGCAGGATGGTGGCGGGGGGGCAGGATGGTGGCGGGGGGCAGGATGGAGTGAGCGGGGCAGAATGGAGCGAGCGGGGCAGGATGGTGGCGAGCAGGGAAGGATGGAGCGAGCGGGGCAGGATGGAGCCCGCGGAGCAGGATGGTGGCAGGGGAGCAGGATGGTGGGAGTGGGGTAGGATGGAGCTAGCAGGGCAGGATGGAGCGAGCGGCGCAGGATGGAGCCAGAGGAGTAGGATGGTGGTGGGGGGGGCAGGATGGCACGAGGGCAGGATGGTGGTTGAGCCGGCAGGGCAGGATGGAGCCAGCGGGGTAGGATGGAGCAAGCGGGGCAGGAAGGTGGCGGGGGGGGCAGGTTGGTGGCGGGCGGGCAGGATGGAGCGAGCAGGGCAGGATGGAGCGAGTGGGGCAGGATGGTGGCGAGCGGGACAGGATGGAGCGAGCGGGGCAGGATGGAGCGAGCGGGGCAGGATGGAGCCGGCGGGGCAGGATGGTGGAAGCGGAGCAGGATGGAGCCGGAGGAGCAGGATGGTGGCGGGGGGGAGGGCAGGATGGGGGGAGAGCAGGATGGTGGCGAGCGGGGCAGGATGGAGTGAGCGGGGCAGGATGGTGGCAGGGGGCTGGATGGTGGCGGGGGGCAGCATGGAGCGAGCTGGGCGGGTATGGAGCGAGTGGGGCAGGATGGTGGAGGGGGCAAGATAGTGGCGGGGGGGCAAGATGGTGGCAGGGGGCAGGATGGAGCGAGCGGGGCACAATAGAGACGGTGAAGAAGGGCGTGGTGGGGGAGCGGTGGTGAGGAGGAGCAGGATGTGGCGGGGAGTAGGATGGTGGCGAACGGGGCAGGATGGAGTGAGCAGGGCAGGATAGAGTCGGTGGGCAGGATGGAGACGGCGGGGACAGAATGGAGCCGGCGGGGGCAGGATGGAGCCGGCAGGGCAGGATGGTGGCGAGCGGGGCAGGATGGAGCCGGAGGGGCGAGGCCGCGGGGCGGGTGCCGCGAGGAGTGGAGGGCGGCAGGAGAGACAGGAGGAGCGGAGGGGGGCAGGAGGAGGGGGTGCCATGGGAGCGGGGACAGGAGGAGCGGAGGGGTCATGGAGGAGTGGGGTTGCCGCATGGAGCAGGGCAGGAGGAGCGGGGGCTGTGGACAGAGCCGCCGCTGCAGCCACGTGCAAATAGGCGCGAAATTCGAACTTTGAATTCTCGCACCTATTTGCATAGTCTGCGCTCATTGGCGCCCGCCTCCAACGGGCCGCAATGAGCGGCCTCTGTCTGGCGCACAATTTCAGCGACTCTCAAACACTCAAAAAACCCTTAGACAATTATATAATAGATATATATATATATATATATATATTCATATATAGAACAAGAACCAGTCACCATTACTCAAGCAAACATCTGACAGTGTGTCAAGAACATTAAGAGCCGGACAGCACCTGTCCCAGACATCATCCACAGCTAGTGGCTAAAAAAATTTAGAGCGCTACATGAACGCCTGGCAAAACAGATGACCAATGGCTAGAGACAGGCCACCATCCGGTTTGGCTAACACAAGGAAGAACAGTGCTAATCATGAAGGATCCCCACAAAGGAACAATTCCATCCAACTACCACCCAATAACCTGCTTACAACAACATGGAAACTCCTGTTTGGTTATGGATTCAAATTCAAGAGTAAAAGAACAATCAGCCAACTACTCTACATGGATGACATCAAGCTGTATGTGTAAAATGAACGACACATTGGTTCACTGATCCAACTTACAAGGATCTACAGTAAAGACATCGGTATGTCCTTCGGACTGGAGAAGTGTGGTCAGATGGTAATAAAGAGAAGCAAAATATTAAAGACTGATGGAGCAGAACTACTGGCGGGCACATAGTAGATGTACAGACCTGCTACAGGTAACTCAGCATCCCACAGGGATACGGTAACCATGATGACGAGGCAAAGAAAGCAGCAACATCAAAATACAATCAAAGGCAGAATAAAAAATTGAAGCTGCAGATGTGAAAACCCGCTAGCTCCTTGCAATGTATAGAGGTCTCCACATCAAAGGCTAACACCAAAAGATTGCATACCAACAGAACGGAGGGTGGTCGAGGCTTGATAGGCATCCAAGATACCATCATAGATGAAACACGGAGTATCCAGGAATGCATCAGAAAAATGGCGCTAAAAGATGAGATGCTGAGAGAGAGCCTAAGGCAGCAACAACAGCCCTAGAAGGAAGAACAGGAACATGAAGTGCCATGACAAGACAAGTTGCTGCATGAGATGTACCCTCAACAGATAATGGAGGTGACTGACATGGAGAAATCCTACCAAAGGCTGGAGAAAGCTGGACTCTAAGACAGTGCAGAGACACTAATCATAGCTGCACAAGAGCAGGTGTTAAGTAAAGAATATCCATCAAAGCATCCATAGAAGCAGGGATCTACCACACAAGGGTGCACACAGGTTGCAGACTATGCAACCAAACCTCGGAAACAGTGCAACACATAGCGGTAGGATGCAAAATGCAAATAGTAAGAATGTACATTGAATGCCACACCCAAGAAGAGCGAATTGTATTCAGGAACATCTGTATGGACTAAGTCCACCTAAATCCAGGTGGGTGTCCCTAGAAAAAAAGGAGGAGATTGAAAGGGCTAAAATCCTGTTGGAGCTGGAGAACTGCCAAGGCCTCAAAGAATAACTGGACCAGATGTGAAAGATGAAGGCAACAGTGATTCCAGTGGTGATAGGAGCACTTGGAGCAGTGCAAAAATTTGCAAAAATGGCTGCAACGGATCCCAGGAGCAACATCTGAACCCTAAAACTCCTAAGACCCAAGAATGAGGAAGCACAAATAACCACCCCACATAACTCACCCTACAGGGGTGAGAAGGTAGTTTTTATATACAGTATATATCAAATCCAATAGAGAACATTTTATTTTATTTTCATTTTTATACATGGGGCAGAATAATAAATACTCTTCTGAGTTTCACACTGTTATATTTTCTGTCAAGTTAACACTTGTTTCTTTTTGTTTCAATCACAGATTAATAATAGTTTTCACAAAATTAATATCTTTGGCTCAGAGTTTAATAGTACACACTAAAACATTGCAATAAATTATTGTAAAATATGAAATGAAGCCAGAACATAGTATACAACACAAAAAGACTTGCCCAAGGTCCTAATTAAAAATTGTTTTTTCTGTAATAAAATAACACTCAGACAATGGCGCCATTTACAAGGCTCTTGGCAGAGAGATAATGTGAAATAAATTGAGATATAGTAAGTTGTGTTGTAATAGAGTGTAAACATTTTTGTATCAGATAGTTTTAAAATTTGTCATATACTATTAAGTGAACCCATCATCATTACAAAGAAATTATATCATAATGTATGACTTGACAAATCTTATACAAGTTATTATTACTCTAATATCAACCCCTTTCAAGCATGGCACTTCTGAAACATTTTAACTGTACCAAAGACAGTTAAATTTGGGCTGGGCTGGGGGGTAGAAGTGCTCCAGGGGGTCCAGTCGCCACAGAGGAACTGCACCCCAGTCGAAGGTATAGTATCTCACTCTCGGGTAAGGAGGGGACACTGACTGGTAATTAGACACCTATAGCCAACACTAAACCACTCTGGGTCAGGTTTAGGGTGAGGTTGCTCCTAAGGGAGAGCACAGTCCCTGATCTTGTCTGGAGTGGAGGAACCAAGGCAGAAGGGATGGGTGCAGAACAGAGTTTAGGGGAGCACTTAGGAAGTAGTGAAGTCAGAGAGGATGTACATTAGTGACGTATGACACGTGACAGAGAATATAAAAGAAACATCTAGAAGGCAGTTGGTGGGTGGCTGGCAAGAGCAGCAGGAGTCTGTGAGGGTCACAGAGTCTGTCAGAGAAGGACAAGAACTGGTACGAGACGTCCTGGGGACTGGAGCCAGAGGGAGCTCATTCCAAGACCTGGGAGAGACAAGACCTGACAGTGGAGCAGAGAGAGAGAGGGTGCTCCCGAAGACAGAAGGGGTCCCAGGGGCCCAGGTAGTGAGCAGTCCACCCGTGGGTGCCCACATCCACATTGACCGAAGTGGTGTGGAGGGACCAGGCCGCAGTGTAAGGGGACCGGCCTCAGACTAGTGGAGAATGACCAGGCTCAGCTAGCAACTCGGAAGCTGCAGTATCTCCAAGTGCCGCAGCCGAAACCGCACACACCCGCTGAAAAGGTAGCCACGTAGGGTCCAGGGGACTGAGAGAGAAGTTGCCCAAAAAAGGCTTGCGGCCACTGGCTTGGGGCTTTGTGTATGAGGCACAGGGCAGGAGGGCGAAGCAAGCGCAGAGTGAGACGACCGTGGGAGAACAGTGGAAGTGGGCACCGGTGAAGTCCCACCAAGCTACACGAGAGTTAGCTAGATCCCTTCCTCCAAGAACTCAGCGCTCAGTGGGCTGTTGCAACGGTGATTATTGTTGTAACCAGGTATAATGGAACTGTGAGTAAACATCTCGAGACTGCACCCCGTTGGGTTTGTGAACTTTATTGATGCACCATCAGCCCTGCGCTGTAACATCAGCACCAACTCTCCATACTAACAACTGCTGCCCTGGGGTTAGACCTACCCATGGAGAGCTTGCCAACTTAGCTGCATTGCCATCCACCCCAGAGGAACTGTATTGCAGCGGCGGCCATCAATAGCCGCAACCAGCGGGTGGCGTCACGAGGACAATTATCCTTGGTCCCAAGTCCAGTAATCCTCCTAAGGCAACAAGTACTTTACCTTTTTAATTGACCGCTCATCAGGGTGGCCACAGACCGGGTCTCGCCAACGTGACATCCCCCAAGGACATCGAGAGCAGACCCTGCTCCGAGTACCCCACAGCGCACACAGGGCGTGTCACTGGCAGTGTACTTTGCGTACATGTGGTGGCACGGCTTTCCCTGTATTGCTGTAGTACTTGATTGGTTTCATGAGGAAGAAGTGAGGAAAACACTTTGAAACATGTTGAATAAAACCACCTGCTTGATTCAAATACCTTTAGTCCATGTTTAATCATACAGTAGCAGGGCATGTTATCCACATTCTACATCCAGTTTCCTGTGTTCTCAATTGCATTTTGGTATGTGGATTTCTGTGGCAGTTGTTTCATGCGATTACAACTGGTTGTGTGTCACACAACTCTGCTAGGTGAGCGAACCAATACTTCTGTTTTATTATTTGATAACAGGATAAGACCCTATTTTGTGCTTAATTTTATCCACAGTTTCCTCTTCATACTACATGCTGTGTGAGCGTGTCTGCTGATCTCACATCATCAGCGCGCTTGCCGGGCTGCTGAACATCGGAGAGGTCAGCACGGGGCTGATGCAGGAAGAGGTCAGGGACAGGGACACATACTGGGGGTCTTGTGCAAGCTGAGGCTCTGAGGCACATTGTGTGATGATTTATTGCACAGTAAAGGTTATGCTGTCAGCTTCTCCAAAACTACAGGAAAATGTAAGCTGCAGGAACAACTCATTGTGAAAGTGACTGCTGACACCAAACATAATCATGCACTGACTGCTCCTGAGACTACCTAGCTCCAGGACATTCTATATTACACATCATAAATAGTGCCATGCAATATAACATATGATGTCCTGCAGTCAGGTCCAGGTGTAATTAGATAGTAAGTTCTACTATAAAATCGTCTTATCGTGTCTGTCTCTCTGTAACGGAAATCCCGCGTCGCTGATTGGTCGTGCCCGGCCGCGACCAATCAGCGACATGGCATTTCACAATTAGACGATTATATAGTAGGATGGCGGCCGTTAGCGGTGCCGCTGCTGCCTGAGTGCAGCACTGAGCACCGCCGCTGTCACATGCAGCTGGAGCGGAGTTATATCCCTCCCGCCCGGATGTTTGTGCTGAGTCCCCTGGGACCGGTCGCTACGAGATGTTGCAGCAGCTGGGATTGGTAAGTCGGTCACCCCACATACACACCCGACACATCCCCCGATCCCAAGTCTAAGTTACTCTATGTCTAGCAACGGGATAGCGGGAGGAGCCAGGTGGAGGATGGAAAGTTAGGACAGAACCTGGTTAGGGGTGGAAAAACAACAACAAATAGGACAGAAACACAACGTCAGCCAAGAGAGACCAGACTAAGAGAACCTGGACCCAGTGGCCTGTGCCACCATATGGCTAGTTTGGGTCCCAGGCTGAGAACTGAGGAAAGACAGAGGGGGTCCAAGGTGTGTCCGAGTCAGTGGAGACACCGAGGGACCGGGCTGGAACCAGAGTGCCGGCTCTGCTGAAGTGCAAATCGAGTCTGTGGAGCCTGAAGTGCTGGAGTGGCATGGAAGCTGTATGCCCCAGCCACAAACTCCGACGAGGTACAGGGTCTTTATGTTCTGAGACCCAACCTCCGGCACAGCGAAAGCAAGGCTGTCGAACTAGGGCTAGGAAACCCGGAAGGGTGCCCTCTGAAAGCCAGTGACCGCTGGACTGTAGCTAGTGTGCGGAATAGACTGAAGAAGCCCAAAAGGAACATTAAAGGGGGTGTCTCAGACAAGCCGTTGCAGCTGCTGAAACCAGACCGGAGCCGCTATTGCACTGAACTGTGTGTGTTGTAAAAATCTGATGAGCAAGAAAGTAAACCCGGTAAAGCTCAGGACTGTGCAAGACTCTGATTGTGCGCCTGAGAGGTGGCTGACTGATATTGTGAGCTGGCAGCAAGAGGTTGCTCGAGGGTACTGAGAACTGAACACTTTACCTGTATTTCCCGTGGTAGCCCTGGGGACCACTGTACCCGTGGAGGGCGCAAGATCTCTGCTGCAACCCTCATCATCCCCAGAGGTCTGCAGCGGCGGCTACGTCTGGCCACAAACAACAGGTGACATCAGGACAATTCTTTACAAAAACTGTTTTTTTTTTTTCTTTTTACCTTTTTATTTATTTTCCCGGGACCAGGGAGCCGGGTCACGACATGGTGACATCCTGCAGCCCCAGACAACGATGAGAGGGCCTGGTTCCGAGTACCCCATGGCCCCGGTTGGTGACTCAAAAGCAAAAGAGTATACAGACATTATAGCACGGGATCACAAATTACTGTTTCTTTGTGGTGAAATTTTTTTTCAAAGCAGACAGGGAAATGCTTTACCTCATAAAAAGAATCAGCGATGATCCGGTGCTATAATGTCTGTATATTCTTTTCGTCATCCTCTTCTGTCCAGGATATATGAAATGATTAGGCCATATCCCTAGGCCGGTCAAATACATCCATTACACTGCACATAGCAGGAACACATATATAAGATTGTCTCAGCACAGGAGATGTGGTATGATCAGACCATGTCCCTCTACAGTCAGACACATCCATTACACAGTATACAGCAGGGACACATACAGTTGTGGCCAAATGTATTGACTCCCCTGCAATTCTGTCAGAAAATACTCAGTTTCTTCCTGAAAATGATTGCAATCACAAATTCTTTGGTATTATTATCTTCATTTAATTTGTCTTCAATGAAAAAACATAAAAGAGAATGAAGCAAAAAGCAAAGCATTGATCATTTCACACAAAACTCCAAAAATGGGCCAGACAAAAGTATTTGGACCCTCAGCCCAATACTTGGTTGCACAACCCTTAGCCAAAATAACTGCGATCAACCGCTTCTGGTAACCATGAATGAGTTTCTTACAATGCTCTGCTGGAATTTCAGACCATTCTTCTTTGGCAAACTGCTCCAGGTCCCTGATATTTGAAGGGTGCCTTCTCCAAACTGCCATTTTTAGATCTCTCCACAGGTGTTCTATGGGATTCAGGTCTGGACTCATTGCTGGCCACCTTAGAAGTCTCCAGTGCTTTCTCTCAAACCATTTTCTAGTGCTTTTTGAAGTGTGTTTTGGGTCATTGTCCTGCTGGAAGACCAATGACCACTGAGGGAGACCCAGCTTTCTCACACTGGGCCCTACATTATGCTGCAAAATTTGTTGGTAGTCTTCAGACTTCATAATGCCATGCACACGGTCAAGCAGTCCAGTGCCAGAGGCAGCAAAGTAACCCCAAAACATCAGGGAACCTCCGCCATGTTTGACTGTAGGGACCGTGTTCTTTTCTTTGAATGCCTCTTTTTTTCTCCTGTAAACTCTATGTTGATGCCTTTGCCCAAAAAGCTCTACTTTTGTCTCATCTGACTAGAGAAATTCTTCCAAAACGTTTTAGGTTTTCTCAGGTTTTGGCAAACTCCAGCCTGGCTTTTTTATGTCTCGAGGTAAGAAGTGGTGTCTTCCTGGGTATCCTACCATACAGTCCCATTTCATTCAGACGCTGACGGATAGTACGGGTTGACACTGTTGCACCCTCGGACTGCAGGGCAGCTTGAACTTGTTTGGATGTTAGTCGAGGTTCTTTATCCACCATCCGCACAATCCTGAGTTGCTCATGGTTCCTCACAATTTGGTTTTTCAAGTCCTCAGACAGTTCTTTGGTCTTTTTTCTTTTCTCCATGCTCAATGTGGTACACACAAGGACACAGGACAGAGGTTGAGTCAATTTTAATCTATGTCAACTGGCTGCAAGTGTGATTTAGTTATTGCCAACACCTGTTAGGTGCCACAGGTAAGTTACAGGTGCTGTTAATTACACAAATTAGAGAAGCATCACATGATTTTTCTAACAGTGCCAATACTTTTGTCCACCCCTTTTTTATGTTTGGTGTGGAATTATATCCAATTTGGCTTTAGGACAATTCTTTTTGTGTTTTTTTATTTGAAGACAAATTAAATGAAGATAATAATACCAAAGAATTTGTGATTGCAATCATTTTCAGGAAGAAACTGAGTATTATCTGACAGAATTGCAGGGGTGTCAATACTTTTGGCCACAACTGTATGTCGCATAGTGAACAATGCTAAAATAAAAATAACTAATCTTGTAGTGTCAATAGGAGTCCAAAGTCTCCATCTGCCTCATTATAGTGAGTGGTTCCATCTGGGATTTTGTCTGAATCACATTTTTTTGGCATTTACATGCAAACCCTGATGTAAGTGCTCAGAGTATAACACAATGATGTGATCCCACTCTTATAGTGAAAACGATCAAAAAATGTTTTGTACTTCAAAATGTTACCAATAAAAACCCAACTTAAAACTGTAAACCAGCTCCTACTCAGGTCCATCATCTGTCACTGGAAATATATGCGACTCCCACATTATTGGTAAAACAAAGACTCTTGAAAGCTACATGGCTCCCACCTTCCAAATAAAATCCAATGAAATCTGCACTTTAAATCTAAATGTCCTCCTCATTCTGAGCCCAACAATGTGCTAACCCACAGTAAATTATCCCATTATGTGTGGCTGAGAGCTTATCAATTTATAGGGAGCGTGTCTTCAAAAGCACAAGCTGTTCACAATGTATGGGCAGTCAACTGGCATATCTGCAATAGAGGGGATGCAACAAAATAGTCACTGCAACCGTAAATAAATTGAGAAATGCAATTTCTATAACGGGGCCACTTTTGGGGGTTTTCCACTGTTCTGGCACCTTAGAGGCTCTGCAAATGTCACCCACAAGCTATTCTAGCTAAATCTGTGCTCTAAAAGCCAAAAAGTGCTAATTTTTGCTCAACCCTGCCATGTAATCAAACAGTAGTTTCTAATATCATATAGAGCATCACTGCTTCCAGGAGAAATTGCACAATAATTGCGAGGTCAAGTTTCACCATTTTACCCTTGTGTAGCTGACAAATTTACAGCTTATAAAAAAAATACAGTTTTACCACTAAAATGTTATATTTCCACATCCCTATGTTATAAAATTCTGTGAGGCACCCGTGGGTTCAAAATACTCACTACAGCCAAAGATGAATTCCTAAAGCAGTACCGTTTCCAACATGGGGGCACTTTTATGGGAATTATGCTGATTAGGCACCTCAGGGGCTTGGATAATGGAGTCCACAATCTATAACAGAATCTGCTTTCTTAAAGGCAATTTGCGCTTCTTCCCATCTGATTCTTGCCGTGTACTTAAACAGTAGTGTACAAGCACATATGGGGTACTACTACATTCGTAAACATTGCATGACAAATTTTCTGGTCTATTTTCTTCTGTTACCCTTTGTGTGAATTAAAGTTTCTAGACAATGATGGTGCTGTGATTACACAGAAAAAGTTGACTAGGAGGCAAAAGACACCTAGTCCTTTGTGATAATACTCTGCTGATAAAATACAGATTTTGCTGAAGCAACTACACATAGCCTATTAAGTGACACATTGTTGGAATCAGGCTCTCAGCCCATACGTCATGCTCGTCATATATTATAAATCAATTGTTAGCGGGCAACATGTCGCTTTTGGAGAGCCCCTAATGTGCCTAAACAGTGAGCGTCCCCCAAAAGTGACTCGATTTTGGAAACTAGACTATTCAAGGAACTTATCTAGATATCTAGATGTATAGTGAGCACTTTGAATCCCCGGGTGCTTGTTGTACAACTTCTCCTGAGTACGCCGATATCCCATATGTGCCATATGTGGTGGAAAACTACTGTTTAGGCACATGTCAGGGCTCAGAAAGGAAGGAGCGCTGCTCAAACTCACAATTGTCTGGAATTGTCAGCAGACACCATGTTGCATTTGGAGAACCCCTGATGTACCTAAACAATAAGCCCCCCAAAAAATGACCCAATTTTAAAAGCTAGACGCCTCAAGAAGCTTTTCTAAATCTGTGATGAGCACTTTGAATTCCCAGGTGCTTCACAGAAATTCAGAATGTTGAGCTGTGAAAATAAAATAAAATCACATTTTCTCCACAAAATGTTGTTTGAGCTCAACATTTTTCATTTTTGAAAAGGGTAACAGAAAAAATTTCAACATATAAAGTGTTGTACAACTTCTCCTGAGTACGCCGATATCCCATATGTGGTAGAAAACGACTGTTTAGACACATGTCAGGGCTCAGAAAGGAAGGAGCGCTGCTCAAACTCACAATTGTATGGAATTGTCAGCAGACACCGGTTCCCATATCTGTATATAACGATCTGACCACTTATCGGTAGTCACATCATGCTGTCACACGCAACGACGTCGTAGGAGCGATGCAAAATCAGGCACTTTCCAGCGATATGTTTGCATACATAGTAGTGTGTGATGCCCGCTTAAGGCAGATAGATGATAGGTTTAGGCCTCTTGCTGAGGATTTTAGATGTGAACTAGATACTGTACATATACTGAACAAAAATATAAACGCAACACTTGTTTTTACTCCCATTTTTCATGAGCTGAACTCAAAGATCTAAGCCCTTTTCTATGTAACAAAAAAATTTTTACCCCATCATTGTTCACAAATTTATTTCAGGCTGTAGTCACACTTGCGTTTGCATCTCGCAAGCCTCAAATTCTATTAACCAACACAGCAGGGCTGCCAGTTCTCCTGCTGGGAGCATGCAGCTGCATAGAAATACATGCTGCTGACATGCTCCTGTCCGGAGAGTGGGCAGCCGTTGAGGTTGATGCAATGCAAGGCTCGTATAAGTCACACGTGTGTAACTCTAGCCTACAACTGTGTTAGGCTGGGATCACACCACGGCCTGATCAGGTCCTGGGCTGTCCGTTGTAAACCAGACAGCCCTGAACCCGATTTTGACATTATGCAGCCCGATGGGGCTGAATGGAACCGGATGGCAGCTATGAGCCATCCGGTTTCCATCTGTCCGGGAGGATCCGGGTGTATTTGAATTTTCCTCCCGGACACAAAAACATTGCTTGCAAAAATCTGCACAAATCGGATCCTCCCGGATCAGTGGCAATCCGGCGCTCCCTAACATGGGAGTCTTTGGTGCCAAATCGCCCCAGTCATCAGATCCGGGAACCGGATGCTGGCTGCTGAAGTTTAGCAGTGAGCACCACTTCAGCTCCCTGTTAGCCGCGATCTTGATATTTCAGCAGCTGCGGCTGCGATCAGAGGTATCTGGCTGCAAACCAGATATTTGCAAATCCTGATTCACATCGGACAGCTCCGGACTGGATCACACCGTGGTGTGAAGCTGGCTTTAGGGTGCCTTCACACTGCGGCGTGATCCAGTCCGGGGCTGTCTGGGATGACCTAACAGCCGTGGACTGGATCAGCACACAGTACTGGAGGGCTAATTTGCCCTTCGATCCGGTGTGCAGCCACACGCAGCTCCCGCTGCTGATAGGTCAGGACCGTGGGCGCCGCAGTCCTGACCTGTCAGCGGCTGCAACTGCACACAGTTGTACATCGGACCAAAGCACAAATTAGCCCTCCAGTACTGTGTGCTGATCCAGCCCGCGGCTGTTAGGTCATCCCGGACAACCCCGGACGGATCACGCCGCAGTGTGAAGGCACCCTTAGTGAGCACTTCTCCTTTACCAAGTTATTCCATCCATCTCACAGATGTGACATATCAAGATGATGATTAGAAAGCATGATCAATGCACAGGTGTGCCTTATGGCGGACACAATAAAAAGCTCCTCTAAAATGTGCAGTTTTATCACACAACACTGATGTCGGACGTTTTGAAAGTGTGGAATTGGTATCCTAACTAAAGGAATGTCCAACAGGAGCTGTTAATATGAATTCAATGTTCATTTCTCTACTATAAGGTGTCTCCAGAGAAGTAGGCACGGCATCCAACTGCCCTCACAACTGCAATCTTATAAAAGCTCATGAAAAATGGGAGCAAAAATAAAAGTATTGCGTTTATATTTCTGTTCAGTATAGATATTGTATGAAATAGATGAGTCAATTGATAGACAAAGGTAGATATTTATAAGATAGATGCAAAATTAGTGAGAAATATGCAATAAACAATCCATGGGCACCATAATTATTAGGATGTACTGAGGTCACAGACTAGGATTTTACATGATTCCCTGATCTTGTTAATTTGTTCAGACAGATTTTATTAATCCTTTAAATGCGTTATAGAAGTCAAATGAATTACTTTCCCTCAGTACTGTGAGAAATGGGTACCATAAAGCGCTCTTGTATCTACTTGAATCAGACGTAACAACATTAAATTATGAATTTTATGGGTAACGTACCTTGCAATAGATGATGGGTGTGATACTTGATGTGTTTAGTCCGCAGCTTTTTAGTTGTGTGAAACAAGTAGTTTCTCTACTTGTTCGCTGCACATGTAACATTATATTGTGTCATTCACTTACTCAACTGAGCCTTCCGTTCTTGTCTTGGAACATTGCTCTGACTTTTTAAGCACCACTTCCTTTATAAAAGGAAGTCAGTCAAGACTGATACACAGTGTAAACTAAGTAGTCCTGTAGATTAGGTAAGTGGCAACAGAAAACGAAATTGGAAAATGTCTATTTTTCTGTTGAGCACATTAGACATACCAGATTGTAGATTGTAAGCTCTTGCCAGCAAGGTCGTCATTATTTTTTGCTTTTTAATTATTGTGTCTTCCAAAACTGTTTCTTTTGACTGTTTGTTTGTATATGAATCTGATTTATTAAGCACTGCAGACTATATAAATAAAGATTATTATTATTATTATTATTATTATTATTATTATTATTATGCCAAACCTATTATAGTATAATGCTTAGGTTTCATGAAAGACTAAACAGCATATTCCTACAGGAGTAATTTGTTCATGCTAGCATTATTAGTAATAGAGATGATAGCAAGGCCAGGACAAGGTATTCTGCAACCACTGGCAGCTAAAGCAAATACAGTCATATGAAAAAGTTTGGGCACCCCTCTTAATCTTGCTCATTTTTTTTGGTTTAAAATTGGGTTTTTGCAACAGCTATTTCAGTGTGATATATGTAATAACTGATGGATACAGTAATATTTCAGGATTGAAATGAGGTTTATTATACTAACCAAAAATGTGAAATATGCATTATTTCAAAATTTGACAGGTGCAAAAGTATGGGCACCCTTCTGATTTTCATGATTTGAATACTGCTAACTAGGTTTTACTGACTTACTGAAGCACTAAATTGGTTTGGTAACCTCATTGAGCTTTGTACTTCATAGCCCGGTGTATCCAATCATGAGAAAAGCTATTTCAGGTGTCCACTTGCAAGTTGTTCTCCTAGTTGCATCTTCTCTGAGAAGTGGCATCATGGGCTCCTCAAAACAGCTCTCAAATGATCTTAAAAAAAAGATTGTTCAACATAGTTGTTCAGGGGATGGATACAAAAAGTTGTCTCAGAGATTTAACCTGTCAGTTTCCACTGTAAGGAACATAGTAAGGAAATGGAAGACCACAGGGACAGTTCTTGTAAAGGCCAGAAGTGGCAGGCCAACAAAAATATCAGAAAGGCAGAGAAGAAGAATGGTGAGAACAGTCAAGAACAATCCACAGACCACCTCCAAAGACCTGCAGCATCATCTTGCTGCAGATGGTGTCACTGTGCATCGGTCAACAATACAGCGCACACTGCACAAGGAGAAGCTGTATGGGAGAGTGATGCGAAAGAAGCCGTTTCTGCATGAACACCACAAACAGAGTCGCCTGAGGTATGCAAAAGCACATTTGGACAAGCGAGTTTCATTTTGGAAGAAGGTCCTGTGGACTGATGAAACAAAGATTGAGTTGTTTGGTCATACAACAAGGTGTTATGCATGGCGCCACAAAAACACAGCATTCCAAGAAAAACACTTGCTACCCAGTGTCAAATTTGGGGAGGGTCCATCATGCTTTGGGGCTGTGTGGCCAATGACGGCACCAGGAATCTTGTTAAAGTTGAGGGTCGCATGGATTCCTCTCAGTATCAGCAGATTCTTGAGAATAATGTTCAAGAATCAGTGTCAAAGCTGAAGTTATGCCGGGGATAGATCTTTCAGCAAGACAATGATCCAAAACACCACTCCAAATCTACTCAGGCATTCATGCAGAGGAACAATTACAATGTTCTGGAATGGCCATCCCAGTCCCCAGACCTGAATATCATTGAACATCTGTGGGATGTTTTGAAGTGGGCTGTCCATGCTCGGCGACCATCAAACTTAACTGAACTGGAATTGTTTAGTAAAGAGGAATGGTCAAAAATACCTTCATCCAGGATCCAGGAACTCATTAACAGCTACAGGTAGCGACTAAAGGCTGTTATTTTTGCAAAAGGAGAATCTACTAAATATTAATGTCACTTTTCTATTGAGGTGCCCAAACTTTTCCACCTGTCAAATTTTGAAATAATGCATATTTCACATTTTCGGTTAGTTCAATAAACCTCATTTCAATCCTGAAATATTACTGTGTCCATCAGTTATTACATATATCACACTGAAATAGCTGTTGCAAAAACCCAATTTTAAACCCCAAAAATTAGTAAGATTAAGAGGGGTGCCCAAACTTTTTCATATGACTGTATAGTGCTCAATCCCCCAATGTAAAAAATAAATAAGCATGTAAACTGGACTTGTGTATTATCTCTGTGTATTGCTGGGCAGTGGTGGAATGACCAGACTGCAGGCCAGCAAGCACAGTGTACCAGTCACACTTTGCGCCAGCCACCACACTACCGCGCACCATAAAAGTCCGAGTACTTTTCACTTCCTTTTACGTCTTGGAGGGGGGACTTTGGTAGAACTTTTTCCAGATTACAAATTGCATGTTGGTTGGTGGCTGAACACACAGGCCACATTCGGATCAAACTCACTGGTGTAAATCAAAGTAAAGCAGTGCAGTACAGAGTTCAGTAAGCAAAGTTAGGGACAAAGCCCCGATCTAAGGCTAGGGTCAGACTTGTGTCATGACCCTAGCCTGATGGAAGCGCTAAAAACGTACAAATTTCCACCTCGGCGTATAGAGTTACCGGCAGATAGCGCCATGCGTTGCGAGGCTATTACTCCCTATGACAACCCAATGTTTACCTCAGCAACCGACTCCATTCAAAGCTCCTGGATTTCTCGTTTTTGGAAAATGCACAGGAAAATGCTGCAGACCACGTTTCCTGTGTGCTGATCAAAAGTGCATATCCGGGACTTTGGACTGAACCTGCCAGCTGCAGTTAGCTTCACGTTACCATAGCAATGCACAGGCAGGTGGCGCATAGCGTTACCTGCCGTTAATGCTATGCGATATACTTGCCTGGCACTAAGTTTAGGATGGATGCGCCAAGCTAGGGCCATGACGCAAGTGTGACCCTAGCCTAACAGTCAGAGCAAAAGAGAAAACCAAGGGGTGCACACCAACTACTAACCTTTACTACCCAAACAAAACTAAAATAATCAGCATAACACAAAGGATATGGCGGATTTAAATCTGCCTCTCAGAGATCACCTGATATTGTTGAGAAAACACAGAATCTTCCCCCTCAGCCCACAGAGCCCAAGGAGGGCCAAGTCAGGTTATTCAGCATCCTGTATCCTTTAGCAACAGCTGACACTAGAGGACCCTTCGTCCAGAGACCACTGAAGAGCATGATCGTTTGTAGTGATGGCATCCCACCTCCCAGCAACACCAAAGGTGATTTTTCCAGAGCACAACACATTGCCATAGTGAGTGCCTGCACTAGCTCCACCCTCTCAAAGTGACACTCCACCCATCATGGCCAGTGAGGAGTGACGGGTTACCTGACGGAGAGCTGGAGTACACCCAGAAGTGCAAGGGGCCTGACAAACTGCAGGTTGCCTGCTATAGCCCCCCCTCCTGCAACCTAATATATTTTTTCCTCTGGTAAGAACATTTTTTAAATCACCACATCAGAGATTTTTTTCCTTTGCTGGAGTAGTTCTCTAAGAGGCAATTGTGTGAGTAACATACAAGTCAGTGAACCAGTCAAGGGATTTGCACAGGGAAAACCGGAGAAGTAGAGTGGTGGATTATACTGTCATCAGAGTTACGGATAGACTAGAGAGGTGAAGTATTAGTAGGAAGGCCACAGTGGAGGATGTAGCAGTAGTAGAAATGGGAGATAATAAGGGCATGTGACATGCCTGCCACAAGGGCCGTGGGGTACTTGGAACCAAGCCTTCAGATTCTCTTGGGGATGTCACGGTGGCTCACCTGGCTCCGTGGCCCTGGCCGTGTCAATAAAAATGGGGGGAAAGTTAATAAGCGGTTAAATCGTGACGCCACCCATGGTTTTCTGCAAATAGATGGATGGCTGACGCTGCGGTTCAGATCCACTTGGGCCGTTGGTGATGCAGCACAGATTGTACAGCTCTCCATAGGTAGAGCGAGGCCTAGGCAGTTATTAAGTCAATTTGGAGATGGTATCTGATGTAGTGCAGGGCAGATGATGCAGTAGATAATTTCAGGACACAGTGGGGTGCAGTCTTTCCATTTTACTCACAGTTCTCCAGTTTTTCAACAACCAGCCGGGTGCTGTGTCCCGGTTCAGGGATCCTGCCAACTCTCAGATAACTTAGGTGCACTTTACCAGGACCCCCTTCTGGTGTTCCTTCTAGGGTCTTCTCTCTGCGCTGTCTCTCACCCTCCTGCCCTGCGCTTTACACTCAGTGTCTTAAGCCAGTAGCAACGGGTCCTGTAGGGCGACGTCTTCCTAGTTCCCTTGACTCTATGCGGCTGCCTTTTTAGCGATTAAGTGTGGCAATGGCTGCTACACTTGAAGATACCGCAGCCTCCAATTAGCTAAGTGAGTCCTACAGTTTCTCCACTAGTCTGGGGCCGGTCCTCTTTGCTGCCTGGTCCCTCAACTCAACTTCGATCAGAGTGGGTGTGGATACGGGCGCCACGGGTGGATTCCTCACTTCCCATGCCCCTGGGACCCCTTCAGTGTCTCTAGAGCCCCTCATTGGCTCCTCTGTACGTCTTCTCCTTTCCTTGTCCTGGGACGAGCTCCAACTGGTTCCAGTCCTCAGGACGTCTCTATCGGTCCTTCCACTCGTGACTGGCTCTTGCCACCAACTGACTACTTTTATATTGTTCTGCCCGTCTTTCTAACGTCAGTCATGTACTCTATGTCCTCTATGTTGTCACTCTTAGCTTTACTACTTCCTGGTGCTCCCCTTAACTACTTCCTCCAACCACACTCTCTACCTAGTTCCCCCTCCAGCCTGAGATGGGGCCCTCCCTCAAAAGGGTCCACCCAGATCCCATTGCCTGGAGTTGTGTGGTGTTGGATGTTAGTGTGTGGGTACCGGATAGTGTCCCCTCCTTACCAGATAGTAGGGTACCACACGTCTGACTGAGATGCAGTACCTCTGTGGCGACTGGACTCTGAGGGGTGCCACACATTCATTAGTATTTTATAAGAATCTGGGTTGATGAAAGGACAGATTTTGGAAATATTTTTTAAGTTGGAGGCAGCAGGAGGTGAGGAGAGCGTGAATGTTTGAAGGACATGACAGAGTCAAAGATTACTCTGGGGCAGCAAACTGCCAGTACAGGGGAAAGCACGATGTTGTTCATTGTGATATATCGGGTATGGTGGTTAGGTGGTATGGATGAAAAAGGATTAATTCATTTTTGTCCAGTTTGAGCTTTAGGATGTGTGATGAGATGAAGGAGTTTATATGGCTGATAGACACTTTGGGATAATGGCCTCATGGAAGTTATGTCTGGGCTACAGAGATAAATTTGAGTGTCATCAGTGATAAGTGGTATGAGTAGCCATGGAACTTTATGAGTTGTTCAAGACCAAAGTTCTAGATTGAGAGGAGTAAGGCTAGGGTCACACTTGCGTCATGACCCTAGCCAGACGCAAGCGCAAAATGCTTAGAAATTTCAGCCGCAGCGTATAGCGTTAATGCTATGAGCTGCCAGGCAATGGAGCCCTATAGAAATCCAATGTTTACCTTGCCAACTGGTCACACACAAAGCTCCAGGAAGTTCGCTTTAGCTGAGTGACTCACCGTGGCCGGGACTCCGGGGGACAGGCGTTTCGTCTTCCTTCTTGTCACCGGGTGCCGCGCCTGCCGGTAGTGGGGCCCGGTGGCACAGATCAAAAGAGAGACGTCTTTGGTTGAACAGATTAGGGGTTAATTTGTTTCGTGATGCCACCTATGAGTGTTCCGGTAACTATACCGGTGCTGCGGGACCTCCGGGGGATGGAATGCAGCAACATGGAATGCTCCCCACAGGCTAAGCGATGATCCCCGGAGGCAGGAGCTGCACAAGAAGTTTTGAGGCAGCCGCGGTTACCTTAAGATGCGGATAAGCAGTTCATAAGAAAGCACGGACACTGTAAGTCTCTGTAACGGGTAATTTACTGTAACCAGCAGGCAGTACATGGCATACAGTGACGGGTAGTGGACCGGGTGGACTCAGCAATGACCAGTGTTCCTCAGAGATCCGCGGTGTTCTTCCATTCTAACTAAGTGTTGCCTTTGTTGCCCAGGAATACCAGATCGGGTACAGGGAGGCTGCTTGAATGCCCTATCCGGGGTATACGTTCCGGATGTTTTGGGGAGCCTTGGGTCCCTTGGTGGGTACACCGCTGGTTAGATGACTGGATTTGGCGGTGGTGGGGTGCTCCTGTGAAGCGGTCCCTCCACTCCTCTGGTTCGCATAGCAGTGCTGAACAACTACTAGCTTCGGTACCAGCAAACCGGCTGTAGATGGGCACGGGATGTTTTTGGACCCGCATGTAGACGCCCGTAAATCAGTTGTAGAAGCACCGGGAATAAGGGTGCTCAACCGGGGTGATGGCAGGGAGGCGGCCAGGGGAATTGGCCATGGGGCCGCACGGAACTGTGCAGGCCCCCTCTCCTAGGTTGCAGAGCTGGAGAACTTGCTTCCTTCTCCTACGTTGCTGTTACGACTTACTATGTGCAATCAGTTCTCCACTACACACTACCACTACACTCCGCCCACCAGGACCTGATGGGCCCTCTATGCTAGGTGATACATGTAGGGTATGGATCTCTGAGTTAACTGTGTGACTACTGAGTCAGAGAATATTGCTGCTTCTGTCTTGGCTGCAATACGCTCCTGTGACGCACTCGTTGCGGGGCGCCACATGAGCGCACAGGAAAACACTGCAGCTAAAATTTTTGAGTATTTAGCGCTTGGTCAGGCTAGGGTCATGACGCAAGTGTGGCCCTAGCCTAAGGGTCCCAAGACAGAACATTGGGGGAGCACCAACATAATGAGGGCAGAAGACACTAAATGTGTGGTTGGAAAGATATGAAGAGATCCAGAAGAGGGTATGGTCTTTGACACCAAAGGAAAAGAGGATATTTACTAGGAGGGAGTAGTCGACTGTGTTGAAGACAGAGGACTGGTTTACAAGGAGGAGTATGTAGCATTGTCTGTTAGCTTTAGAAGTAAGTCATTAGTTATTTTATTCAGGGCAACTTTGGGGACAATCTTTGTGACAATGGATAATATTTCATCTGGTCTTCAATAACCATCAGAGATAATCTGATCAGATTGCTGGTAACATGTTGCTATTAGGCTAGGGTCAGATTAATGTTAATCAGGGCTTGCATTAAAAATATAGGTTTTGGCAGCATAAACGCGTTGCTACCACCAGGGTAGAGCCGCGTTAACGCAGCCAATGTTAACCTATGGAGACGTGGCCCATAGCACGGCTCAAGCGCCGGCATCTGATTAAAATCTCGTTATTTCCTAATGTGAGAAAAGATGCTGCTGAAAACGTCTTTTCTCGTGTTAGGAAAAAGCAAGAGATTTCACTCACATGTCGGCGTTTGAGCCATGTCTCCATAATTTAACATTGGGGTAGCACCGCGTTTATGCTGCCAAAACATATGTTTTTAATGCAAGCCCTGATAAACGTTAATCTAACCTTAGCCTTAAAGGAAATACATATCAGTGTCCACATTCATCTGAGAATAGAACAGAAAATAGCAACTCTGTTAAGGCTAGGGTTACATTAACGTTAAACGGGGCTTGCATTAAAAACATAGGTTTTGTAGCCTTAACAAAGTGCTACCGCCAGGGTAGCGCCGCGTTAACGCTGCCAATGTTAACCTATGGAGACACGGCCTCTTGTGCGGCTCAAACATCGGCATCTGATTGAAATCTCGCGTTAGGAAATAACGCAAGAATAGCCACTGCTGAAAGTATCTTTTCTAGGGGCTGTGTCTCCATAGGTTAACATTGGCAGCATTAATGCGGCACTATCCTGGTGGTAGCACTGCGTTTATGCTGCCAAAACCTATGTTTTTAACGCACGTCCTGATTAACGTTAATCTGACCCTAACCTCACAGACTAACAAGAGTGCTCTTTCGGTGCAGTGCTCCTGTGTTCTCTGTGAGAACGCAGAGCAGCAGTTTATTTCCATGACAACAAGACAATCAGCAGTCCAAAATTAGACATGGTTGACATTTGTTTAATTTGTATGGGTGCCGTAAGGCTAGGGCCACACTAGCGTTGTGGCCTCCGTCATGGGGGTTCCGTCAAAATCCTGAATTCCAGCAGCATTAATGCAGTGTTACCGTAGTATAAGGCTAGGGTCACACTTGCGTCATGACCCTAGCATGACAGTTCCGTCCTAAACGTAGTGCCAGGCAGGCATAGCGCATAGCGATAACGGGAGGTAACGCTATGCGCCGCCTGCCTGGGCATTGCTATAGTAACGTGAAGCTTACCGCAGCCAGCAGCTTAACTTCAAAGTCCCGTATATGCGCTTTTGATCAGCGCACAGGAAAATGCTGCAGACCACGTTTGCATATCCGGGTCTTCTCTGTCGAGCCGGCGGGCGCGGGAACTATTGGTAACCATAGCAATGCACAGGCAGGCGGCGCATAGCGTTACCTGCTGTTAACGCTATATGCTATGCCTGCCTGGCACTACGTTTTTAACTGAAGCGTCAGGCTAGGGTCATGACGCAAGTGTGAACCTAGCCTAATGCTGCCTTAACGCTGCCAATAGAGTCCTATGGGTGACGGACTCCATTGTGCATGCACAAGTGACGGAGTTTGAAATCTCACGCTATTTCGTAGCGCACAAAAAAACGTGACTTTTCGCTAGTGTGGCCCTAAGCCTAAGACTGTAGACAAGAGAAAAGAAAGAGAAAGAGAAAAGAAAGAGAAAGGGGCGCAATAGTGCGGTTACCAGGGGGCTTTTTTTAGCGTGGTGTACTAATAGGTGGCCACTCACCTTATCGGGTTGTGCTGTCCCCGCACAACCCGGTAATACATTTGATAAGGCGCCCTTCACAGGCTCTAGCTCATCCGCACACCGCGTGCTCCGGGGGCTCCGAGCATTCGGTCACGTCACCGCAGGTCCTTAAGTTAAAGCTCCTGTTGCCAGGCGACGCCAGGTCCTCACGTTAAACTGCACTCTGCGCCTAGCTGCTCCCCGCCGCTTTACCCTCAGAGAGGGATTTATATTAGAAGGTAAAAAACTATAAGGCTATGTGCACACTGGTAGTTTTACTGCAGGTTTAGCAGCGGAAACCGCCGGTCGGTTTCCATGAGTTTTATGTAAATTTATGTTAATCCAAAAGCGGCTTTTGGGTTAACATTAAAACCTATGGAAACCGACACCCGCTGTGCACACAGCGGCGGTTTCCACATGATTATCTGTTGCTAAACCGCTGGGTTCCCATGCATGCAGCGGCTGCAAGCAGAATCATGTACTGCTTCCAGCCGCCGCAACACTGCCGGCGCTAACCCGCTGTGCACCCGCCCGTAGCCCACCGCACACCCGCGGCACATACCCGCCAGGATGCCGGTGGACGGCTCCAGAGCTTCCTGGCGGGTCCGCTCAGCCGCCGCCGACACAAACCCGCCCACCAGTGTGCACATACCCTAAGCGGTCTAATTGGAGGCGCTCAGGCACAAAGGCAGCAGGCACTGGGATGTTTTTTCAACAGACCTTTATTCAGGCTCCCCTCCTACTCCACAACATGTTTCGATAGATTCTCTATCTTCCTCCTTCCACCTGAGGAAGATAGAGAATCTATCGAAACATGTTGTGGAGTAGGAGGGGAGCCTGAATAAAGGTCTGTTGAAAAAACATCCCAGTGCCTGCTGCCTTTGTGCCTGAGCGCCTCCAATTAGACCGCTTATAGTTTTTTACCTTCTAAGATTGTAGACAGTCATCATCACTTTCTAAGAACACTTAGGCCTGTTTCACATCTACACAGCCCCTGCATTTGCCTGCCCTCCCAGCCCTGCGCTAGCGCAAATGCAAGCGCAGGTGCATTTACAGGCAAGTGCAGGCAAGCGTATAGGCGCATAGATGCACGGCCCCTGTGCTCGCCTGCGCTCGGTACCCCCATTACCTGCTATGGCCGAGCGCAGCCGAGCGCAGGAGCTGAAAGCCTTGAAGCACAAGTGTGACTGTGCCGACGTCACCGCACATGCGCTGCGCCAGCTGCACGCGTAATGTGACGTTTCCGGGTGCGTCTGGCCAAGTTCATGCACTGTGACGTCGGCACAGTCACACTCGCGCCTCTGGGTTTTTGGCCCCTGCGCTTGGCTACGCTCGGCCATAGCAGGTAATGGGGGCACCAAGCGCAGGCGAGCGCAATGGCAGTGCATCTATGCGCCTATGCGCTTGCCTGCACTTGCCTGTAAATGCACCTGCGCTTGCATTTGCACTAGCTCAGGGCAGGGAGGGCAGGGGCTGTGTAGATGTGAAACGGGCCTTAGGCAAGGGTCAGATTAGCACCATGCATGCACTAAAAGCCAGCGTTTTTTTCATGTGCAAATGTAGAAAAATGCATAGTTAGCATAGGCTCCAATGGGAAAAATGCATTGGCAAAGGGCAATGCGTTTGACGCTAGGCATTTTTGCAAAAGCTCCAGAAAACGCGGTCTGCAGTGCTTTTTGGTGATTTTGCAAAAACGCATGCATTTTTTTAACATTGGAGTCTATAGGGAACGCATGTGTTAGCGCATGGTATATATATGTTCCATGCATTAAGACATGCGTTAATGCATGAGCTACAAATTTAAAAAATTGCCATAAAATGGCAAGGGGAAAAACAAGATCATTTAATGTGTGGAGCCCACTGGGACGGGGTACTCGGTACCGGACCGGGGTATCACAGGTGGGGTATCACGGTAGTCTTGGTCCGGATCGTGTCCCGAGCCCACAAGTAATGGGGGTATTTACAGGGAAGAAAGTCGTGACGTCACCTGTGGTATGTGGCCAGGGTGACCACCGCGGCTGCAGAACCTCCAGGGACAATGTTTGGTAGCTGGTGATGTAACGGCTCTCCACGGGGAGAGCCTGGTTCCCCGGGGCAGTGGTGATAATAATCTATGGATGATGCAGAGTGTAGGTAGTGGTAGAAATGATAGCAGTTTGGGAGGAAAAGTAGGGCTTGAGCGCAAAGATTACACAGACTCACGGTTTTGTAGTTTTCCAAGTCTTTACTATAGGTGTTGTTCAGCAGAGTATGCCCACGGAGTCTTTACCGCAGCTGGATTGCTCCCACCCTGGCCGGGTCCTTGGCTTCCCACTCCTGCGCTTTGTGTGTGGCCCTGCTGCCGCTTTAGCTAGGCTGCCGGCCCTGTCTCCCCTCACGGTTACCAAACTTGCTAGGCAACTTGAGTCTTAATTTTGTGTTTTTGACCTCGCCGTGTTACTTCGCTGTGGCTCAGTGAAGATATATAACCTCCACTAGTCCGGTGTTTACTGTGCTGCTTGTGTCAGGCACAATTTTGGATCCGGTATCCGGTCTTTGCTCTCCTCAAGGTCAAGTTATAGGGTAACTCAGTCTCCCAGATGTGTTCCTCTGTTTCTCATAACTCCTTCCCTCAGACCCTGGATAGGCCTGGAATTGGGCAGCGGACCATGGGGTGAGCCTAAGGCAGCTCCTTTGCACCCAGGTCCTTCTTCCTCAGTCCTCTCAGGAACTGAACTAACTGCCACTTCCTCTTCACCCAGAATATATAGGGAAGCAGCTTTAGCTCCCCCTTCTGGCCTGGAGGTGCTAGTGTGGTGTTTTGGGTTGTGGGGGAATTAACCCTTGGTGATGTTACTGTGGCAGATTAACCCCTAGGGTGCCACAAATGTATCCTTCCAACGGATGCCAGGTCCCAAATGTGACCCTAGCCTTAGTGATTTTCTTGTTTGTTGGCTTTATCTGGAAGCATGGATAAATGTGGATTGTGCTCATAATTACCATATAGTATATATAGACTGACAAAAAAGTGTAAAAATTATGTAAAATTAACTGATCATTATGGCTAGGGTCAGACTTGGTTTTGGACCCACGTTTCCAGGCTGTTCGGTATTAGCGCTGCCTGGAAATGGGACCCCATAGAAAGCCGTTGTGTACCTTAGTTACAGCCACACACAGAGCTGCATGAGGTGCGCTTCAGCTGAGTGCACAGGAAACGCTGCCTGCAACGTTTTCCTATGCATTGAGGAAAAGCGACCGTTTTGCAGCTGTGTGTGGCTGCAACTAAGGTACAGAATGGGTTTCCATGGGGTCCCGTTCTAGGCTTGCTGTTAACGCTGTGCGGTATTAGCACTGCCTGGAGACGTGGTTCCAAAACCAAGTCTGACCATAGCCTAAGGCTACATTCTCACTGTGCGTTTTTGGTCTGTTTTTGCTCATCATTTTTTTAGCTAAAACTAGGAGTAGGTGATAAATACAGAAGTGGTCACATGTTTCTAATAGTCTAGGGCCGCACTTACCATGTCCCCCATGTTAAACGCATGCTGTTACTGCAGAGCCCAGCCTGCTGTAATGCACACAGTTAACATTGGGGTCTGCCTGTGAATGCTGCTCCATGGTAACCCGATGTTTACTATGGATGCAGCCATACAGAAAGCCCCAGGAACTGCGCTTCTGCAAGGCGCACAGGAAAACATTGCAGACAACGTTTTCCTGTGCGCTCTACTGAAGTGCAGTTCCTGGGGCTTCCTGTGTGGCTGCATCCATGGTAAACATCGGGTTACTATCGAGCAGCATTAGCTCTAAGCACCTGACGTTAACCCTGTCCGTTACTGCAGGCTGGGCTCTGCAGTTACAGCATCAACCAAATGTAAGTGACATGATAAGTGTGGCCCTAGCCTAAGGCCAGGGCCACACTTGAGTCATACATCCGCTAACTGGATCCTTTTTGACATGTGTAAATGTGTAAAAACACATCCTTTAGCACACCCATATACTCCAGTACAAAAAACGCATTGCAAAAGTCTGCTAAAGTACAATCCGTTTAACGCTTTGCATTTTTGAGAAATCCATTTTTAATAGAGTCTGCAACGTTTTTTGGTGCATTTTCAAAAACGCATGTATTTTTGTAACATGGGGTCTATGGGAAATACATGTGTTAATGCATGGTACATATAGGTATTCATGCAAGGGCTAAAAATGCCTCCAAAATGACAAGGAATAAAACTGGATCCATTAATCAATGGAAACCTCAATGCTACTGGATATCTGAATCATGTAGCAATTTCAGATATCCAGTGGCATTGAGGTTTCCATTGATGAAGAATGGCCCCACTATCTTTGTACCTCATATACCACACCATACCATCAATTTTTGTGCTACAGCAGTCTTGGAGGGATCTATCCACTGTGGGTTAGTGTCAGACCAATAGCCGTGGTTTTGTTTGTTAACTTCACCATTTACAAAAAAGATTGCCTCATCACTCATCTGAAGGCAATTGTCTATGCTGTGAAGTTGCAAGATGTGCAGCATCTGAAACAATGGATAATGGAAGCCTGTGCTAGCATTTCATCTGTGGTGTTGCTATCAGTGTGTCAAGAGTGGGAGAAGAGGGTTGCATTGACAATCCAACACAATGGGCAGCAGTGCCTGGTTTTCTCACATATACCACTTAGAATTATCACCAAAAAATTCTATCTTCGTCTCATCAGACCAGAGAATCTTATTTCACATATTCTAGAAGTCCTTCATGTGTTTTTTTGCAAACACTATGCAGGCTTTCATATGTCTTGCACTGAGGAGAGGCTTCCGTTATGCCACTCTGCCATAAAGGCCCAACTGATGGAGGGCTATAGTGATAGTTGACTTTGTGGAACTTTCTCCCATCTTCTACTGCATCTCTGGACCTCAGCCACAGTGATTTTGGGGTTATTCTTTACCTCTCACCAAGGCTCTTCTCCCGTAAATGCTCACTTTGGCTGGACGGCCAAGTCTAGGAAGATTTCTGGTGGTCCTAAACATCTTCCATTTAAGGATTATAAAGTCTACTGTGCTCTTAGGAACCTTGAGTACTGCAAAAATTATTTTATAACCTTGGCCAGATCTATGCCTTGCCACAATTCTGTCACTGAGCTCCTTGGGCAGTTCCTTTGACCTCATGATTCTCATTTTGTCTCACATGCACTGTAAGCTGTGAGGTCTTATATAGACAGATGTGTTTATATGATGCCTTTCCAAACCAAATCAAGTCCTATCAGTTTAATTAAACACAGCTGGACTCCAATGAAGGAGTAGAACCATCTCAAGGAGGATCACAAGGAAATGGACAGCATATGACTTAAATATAAGTGTCTGAGCAAAGGCTCTGAATACTTATGACCATGTGATATTTCAGTTTTTCTTTTTTAATAGATTTGCAAAAACTTCTATATGTCTGTTTTTTTCAGTCAAGATGGGGTGCAGATGAGAAAATGAAATTTTTTGAATTTACCCAATGGTTGCAATGAAACAAATAGTCAAAAATTTAAAGAGGTCTGAATACTTTCTGTAACCACTGTATATTTATTTGATAAAAAATTTGATTATAAAAGACAAACAAATGTTTAGAGGAAATACAGTATTTTTATGGAGTACAATGTGGGTATGAATCACAAGATCGAAAATGGAGAAGTGAAATTATAATGAACGATGTTGAAATTCAAAACAAGTCAGGAGTTTTTTATTGTGACGGTCATGATGTAGATGGCAGAGCACAAAGCACAAGCAAATGGAGACGTGTATCATAGGTGTATTTAGCTAAACCATATTTACACTTGAATTTTGTGGTAATGTAAATTAGGGAGCTGAGTAAAACGATGACCTATTTTAAGAGACCCTGTCATGTAACAAAATGCTATTAACCAACAGATATGGGGTTAATCTGCAGGTGAATAGCATTCTATATCTGCTCAGAAGTGCACTGAAAGCCTGACTACCTTGAGGAAATGAACATTTGTTCTCCTGACATCCTCAGGCTTTCAGTCATAGTGGTGCGACCAGATCAGTTTCACTCACCGCTCGGTACACAGTGAGTGTAACCATGCTCAAGCGCTGACTGTCAGCCGGCTCTGCATTGTGAGGCGTCCCCCAGGCCGTGGGGTACTCGGTGCTGGGCCGTTGCTGTCTCTCTGGGATCACGATAGTCGTAACCCAGTCCAGTGGCCTTGGCTCAGTCCAAAAAGGGAAGGGGTTATTTACAGGGGATTTTGTCATGACGCCACCCGGGGTATGTGGTCAGTAGAACCACCGTTGCCGTATTCCTGCTGGGGATGGTGACTTAGGGCAGTGTGGATAGTAAGACCTCCTCGAGTAGGGCTGAGGGTCCCCAGGTCAGGTGAAGTAGTAGTCGAGGGGTCTGGTGAAGGATTGTGCTTTGTACCAGTCACTTACTTTGCTGCTGCAGCTTCTCCAGTCAGCATGAGGAAGTAGCAGTCTCCGGCTCCTCAGGTGGGACACTACTGTGGTGCTGAAAGAAAGCAGTCTCAGGCAATGGTGAGCTTACTGGATACTTTACTCAAAGTTCTTTTAGCAGCAGTTTACAAGACACATGTTTCACAGTCACAGTTCTTTTACGTTCCAACAGTTCAGTTAACACTGCTCCGGGTAACTGGGTTTACGCAGCTCAGGCAGCTCCTCTGCGTTGCTTCCCTCAAGTCCTTTCAGGCCCTTTCCTTTTTCTGTCTCCTCACTCATGGGTTTGGTCTGGCAATTGTGGGCTTTTGTGTGATGGGTCCCTCTCTCTCAGGGTCACTAGCCCTAGTTTGATGGCTGTGTTCGTAGACCGTGGTGGTAAGTAGGCTGCAGGTCATAGAGTACCTGCCCCACGCCAGTGTGTCTTGTGATTAGGGTCTTTGAGTATCCCCGTTCACTTCTACAGAGCATGCTCTCTGGCTGTAGCGGCCTATCTCTCGAGTGTCCCAGGTATGGCTGTGGAATCACCAGGCTCCCTCTTTCTCACTGGCTCTCAGCTTCAGGTGTCTCTGTTGCAACTATCTTTTCTCCTGTCTCCGACTATGGAGCGCGCTTTCTCTCTTGGGTATCCTGCCTCCAAGATTCTGCAACCTCCAGGGAACCTCTCCTCCTGGGAAAAATCAAGTCTCCAACTTGGTGTTCTACTTCTCACTCCCACTCTTCTTCTCTTTTACTGACTCTAACTGAATGTTCCTGTGTTCTCATATCAGGTACTCCACCCACTTGGTCAGTGCTGCTCTACGCTCCACCCACACTACTCTTAATCCCTGCTACCCCTTGCCTAACCTAGAGTCCTAGGCGTAGGGTTGGTGTGTGTATGTGTGTGGATGTATTTTAAGTCAACCGTCTCTACCTTACCTGGCTGCAGTTCACCCTGTGGCCGCCCTGTTCGCAGGGGCGCCACAATTGAATTATTATAAATCTGACTGTCTGTGCCAGAGCATCATTTACTATGTACTGGGTTGGGACTGAAACTGCTCTGGCGCTGACTCTATAACTGAAAACCCGAGACTGCCAGGAGGTATAAAGTTAATTTCTTTCTGGTAGACTTTCAGTATCGTGACCAGGAAGCTTTAGAATGTATAAATCTGAAGATTAGCCCCATATCTGCAAGTTAATAGCTTTTTTAACATGACAGGTTCCCTTCTATGATAGGTTGCCTTTTAGCTTCATATTTTTAAACTGGAACTGTGAATATGCAAATAGAGTCTGTGGAGCCTCGGTTAGGAGTCTCAAACACAGGACTAGCCAAATATCCCTCCAGGGAAGCATCTAGCCAAGGGGTGGCTCCTTGCGGAGAACACCATAGCCACCATGTTAAGTGGCCCTTTTAGTCAATATCCAGCTCTTTTACAAGCTTAGAGATATGACAAGGAAATACCAAGGCCAGGTATCCATCCACAAACAGCTGATTTAGGGTGTTGCCCCCTCATCAGTGTGGAGTAGGATTCTGGCTAGGTGGAAGCAAGGCCTAGTAGACCAACATCACAAAGCATTCACTGATCTCAGGGAGACCAGTCCAAGAAAACACTGCGGGCAGCTGGCTAAAGCGCTCAACACAGTGAATTCCTAGGCGCATTGCCTCCTGGGAATTATGAATATGCAAATAGAGTCTGTGGAGCCTCGGTTAGGAGTCTCAAACACAGACTCTATTTGTCATATCTATAAGCTTGTAAAAGAGCTGGATATTGACTAAAAGGGCCACTTAACATGGTGGTTATGGTGTTCTCCGCAAGGTGACACCCCTTGGCTGGGTCCTTCCCTGGAGGGATATCTGGCTAGTCCTGTGTTTGAGACTCCTAACTGAGGCTCCACAGACTCTATTTGCATATTCAGAATTCCCAGGGGGCAATGCGCCTAGGAATTCACTGTGTTGAGCGCTTTAGCCAGATGCCCGCAGTGTTTTCTTGGACTGGTCTCCCTGAGATCAGTGAATTCTTTGTGAACTGGAACTGTCAAATTCCTGAGAAAATGCCAGAATTCTTGAAACTTTTCTTGGTATCATTCCTTCTTGAAGTGTATAATTAAAGTTCCTCTACAGTGAATTTTTTATTACACCACCCTAGTGTTGCTTTAAATAGAAGTCCCTGTACACTCTTATACTGTCCTATACTCATCTTCTGCTGCCCTCACCTGTTTCCAGATGCATTCTGGTTGGTCTGCAGTGAAAACTGATCAACTAGCAGTTCTATTGGTTCATGAATATCACTTGTCAATAAATATCTGTGAGAACATCTTTCTGGCTCTCATGCATTGAACACCTGTGATGTAGCTTCTGACTTCCGAGCAATCAAAAGCTACAGGCACAAGATGGCATTGTGGAACCAGAGCGGGCTCAATAAACTAGGAGGGGGGCTTAGCTTTAAAGCACTACTAGCGGTGGAAATAAAATGCTATAATGCTACGTTAAATTAAAAACTCATGGTACTATTCTTCTTGTAAGGCAAATATTATATCCATTTACTAGGCTAGGACAAAACCTAAGTTAACAGTGGTGGTACTACTTCTGTAGCAGTCAAATTGAATGCCATGGGGCCTGGACCTCCTGGTCAACACAACATTTTGTTGGTGATTCCACATGTGAGATTGCTTTAAAGGAGCATTTTCTGACCACCAACATGGTGCTTATAGATATAGCGAGGGCTCAGTATGTACGGTATTTTGCTTTGTTACAGCTGCCGAGCTCTGTATAGTCAATACTGACAGGAGAGGTAGGAAAGTGAAACGGTGCAATATAGGAACAAAATACAGGAGTTTCCTTTTTCTCACCCTATAGCTCTTCTTTAATCTGTGTTCCAGCCCCCTTGCAATTTCTTCAGTTCTGTGCCTCCAAGTCTCTGTATACTCTCCTCTGCCAGTAGCTCATGTTTTCTGCTCTCCAGCTACTTTTTACTGTGCGTCCTATTTATAGACAGATATAACCAGCAGACAGGTTAAATCCACAGTAGATTATACCAGACATTTTGAGGAATTTTAGCAAATCTCATCCACGTAATTCAGAATTATTGTTAGTTAATTACAGTATGTAATTAATATGGTACAATATAATTTTTGTTGCAGACGGGCAGCACAAATCTCCAGTAAAATCTTGCACATAACCACCCTAATTGTTCTTGCTTCGATTGGAAATCCACATTTATTAAAATACACAGTGCTGGCAAGGCTTCTCTTGTAATACACCAAAGGGGGAGAAGCCAGCACTGCCTGGAGGTTGATGTCGAGCCCAGAGTAGGGAGTACTCGGGTGTCAGGCGACAAAGGGTTAACTGCTGTGTCTCGGGGAATGGCGGCTGCGCCTGATCCCGTGTCCTGGGCCTATCTTTAACAGGGGAATTTATTTACAGGGGATTATGTACAAGTTTATAGTTGTCGTGACGCCACCTGCAGTTCCTGGTGAGATGTCACCAGCGCCGCCACAGTCCTCCAGAGGTCGGTGGTATTGCGGCTGAGATGGTATAGTCCTCCTCAGGCAGGACTGGGGCCTCCGGGGCAGCAATCCTGTGAAAGGAACGAGTTAATGGAAAAAAGATACAGCAGAGTCAAAGTCACTTCACCCGGGTACTTTCCTGGAACTTTACCAGCGTTATTACAGTCCTCAGTGCAGTAAGATGTTAAATGACAAGTGGCTACGGGTGGCTGCAAGCGGATCTCTGGTAGCTGGACGGAACCCTTTCTTGTTCCAATTCTTCCCTGCTTCCCAGTAGCTGGTGTGAAGTCTGACCTCATAGAGTAGATCTGACCTCCTGCTGTCTCTCTCTTTTCCTTTCTCTTGCTCCCGTCGGGTAACCTTCGGCTGAACACTGCGACTTTGCCTGGCTGTGTCTGGTCCCCTCTATTGGTCGCTCGAGAGTCAGGGCCGTATATAGATATACCCCCGTGCATCAGATTTTCTGGGGGCCTTAAAGGTTCCCACAGGTGCAGGCTCCGGTACCCAGTTTCTCTCCTGGGGCGAACTCTCTCAGGTTCCTCCATCCCCCACTCACTCTCCGTATCTGGGATCTGTCCTTGTTGTTCCCGGGTCCCTCAGTAGAGAGACCCTCCTTGCTCCCTCAGGCTTCCTCCCTGGGACTAACTACTCTCCGACACACTAGTTCCCCCTAGAGGTGACTAAATACCCTTCCGGGTTCCCTCCCACTGTTTGATCTAGTGTGGGGTGTGGATTTAGGGTTCCGCCTACCATCCTGAAATCCACTTGCAGCGGGGGTGCCTACACCTCTTTTACGGGTGCAGTACCCCTCTATGGCACCTACATAGTGGGGCGACACATTGACATACAATACAAAGGTGCAAATGCACATATTAATTCCTGTGCTTTAATGTAAAATGAGATTTTTAGCAAATAATTAATAATTCTTTCAGCCACTCTGCCAACATCATGACAAATCTCAATAGGGAGGTCTAACTTTACGTTTTTTATTTACATTGTGCCAAGTGGCCTTCTAAATACAGTACATTAAATCAATTATTTGCTAAAAATCTCATTTTACGTTAAAGTACAGTTAAGAATTAATATGTGCATTTGCACTTTTTGTATTGCATGCTGACATCAGGCAGTTCTGGCTCGTCCCCTTTGGTATATTATTGGTTGGTGGCTGACCTCCACCTTGTCGTGCACACTTGGATTAGTGTGTCATTCCTTCAGTCTTTACTACAATTGACTTTGGTTGCTGTTCACATACAGGTACCTCACCATCTCCACATGCTCTGTTAATTGCATGCACATTTATCATGGCCTGCTCCACCTTCGTTCATGGTCTGCAGGTCTGGCACTGTGGGAGTCAGATCTAATATCGTCTGGGCATTTGTTGCATATGCTGCACATATTCGGGCCTGGTCTGCCTTTATCCATATTTGTCTTTCCAGTACCATGGGAGCGGTTTTAATGGGAACTTGTCACCTAAAAATCACCCCCAGCCTATCAATACCTGTCCCTGCACCTTCATAATGGTATTCTACCTATCCCTTTGTGTTCTAAATGTGTCTTTTGGAATTTGAAAAGAAAAAAGTGCTTTTCATACTTACTGAACTGAGGCCTCTGCTTCCCTAAGAAGTCGCACAGGGTGTTCCCTGTGGCTTATTTTCGCCGCCTCCGCTGCTTGTATTCACGCCCCAATGGGCGTGATAATGCTTCCCAATCATCCTTGCCCTCCTCCATGGGCGAATTAGCCGGCATGATGCTAATCGCATCATATCCAGCTCGGATGACGTCGGTACACCCTTTGGGTGTATTGACGGACCCCACGATGCGCCCCTCTAGTTCAGGGGCCTCAAACATGTGGCCCACGGACCACATTCGGCCCCTGGGGCTTCACTGTGTGGCCCACACCTTGGACAACTTAATGATGTCAAGTGTAGGGGGCCGCCGAGGTCCCCGCTGTGCTATGACTTCTGGCCTCTGCTGTGCTATCTCTTCCTCCAGCTGCCGTTCAGACAAGCTCTGTCGCTCAGCAAGTTCAATGCAATCCGCCGGCCAGAGGCCTACAGATGACTTCATACGCGCAGACATCACCTGTGAATGGGTGTGTGAGTGAAAGAGTGTGCGAGTGAGAGAGTATATGTGTGTGTAAAAAGAAGGTAGTCCAGGATGAGGTACATCACTAAAAAATGAGATCAGAATGGGGGACATCACTACAAAAGGGGATCAGGATGGGGGACATTACTACAAAAGGGGATCAGGATGGGGGAATCAATACAAAAGGGGATCAGGATGGGGGACATTATTACAAAATGGGATCAGGATGAGGACATTAGTACAAAATTAGGACCAGGATGGGACATTACTACAAGATCAAGAACAAGATAGGGACATTATTACATGATGAGAACCAGAATGGGACATTACTAAAAGTTGAGGACCAGGATGGGAACATTACTACATGATGAGGACCAGAATGGGACATTACTACAAGAAGGGGATCAGGATGGGACATTACTACAAGAAGGGGATCAGGATGGGGCATTACTACAACAAGGGGATCAGGATGGGGACATTACTACAAGATGAGGGCAAGGATGGGGACATTACTACGAGAATGAGGACCAGAATAGGGCATTACTACAAGAAGGAGACAAGGATGGGGACATTACTTCATGAACATGAAGAGGACCAGAATGGGGACATTACTACAGTATTGGGATCAGACATTACTACGGGGTGGGGACATTCCTACACGAAGGGGATCAGCATTTGTACTTCTTTACTACATTGCGCAAAAAATTCTGGTATTACTAAAAATGTCACTTAGTCCTACAAGGGATGCAGCCTACCGATATAAATTTTTTTCTACGTGTGCCCCATCAACCCAGCTGAGTTTGAGACCCCTGCTGTAGCTGATGGATATATTGCCTGGACGTCCACCTTCTTGGCTTTGAATGAATGGACAGACTTCATTTTGTATTCTTCCACCTGTCATGACACTCTCTCTTGCTGCTGTTCCTTTGGTAAATTAAATAATGACAGTTGAAATGTCACAACATTGACTTGAGCTTTTTTTTATTGTGTATTGTTTGGCTCATAGCCAATCAGATAACCACCTAAAGCAATGTGGATTATCTAAAGAGATTAAGTACTGGTTTTGTGATGGTGTGTAATCTATATACACTACTGTTCAAATGTTTTTGGTCACCAAGACAATTTTGTGTTTTCCATGAAAATTCATACATTATTGATCAAATGTGTTGCAAAATGATTGGAAAATATAGTCCAGACATTGACAAGGTTAGACATAATGATTTTTATTTGAAGTAATAATTTTTTCTTTCAAACTTTGCTTTTGTCAAAGAATGCTCCCTTGCTGCAATTACAGCATTGCAGACCTTTGTCATTCTAGCTGTAAATTGCTGAGGTAATCTTGAGACATTTCACCCCATGCTTCCTGAAGCCCCTCCCATAAGTTGGATTGGCTTGATGGGCACTTTCTGCGTACCATATGGTCAAGCTGCTCCCACAATAGCTCCATGGGGTTGAGATCTGGTGACTGCGCTGGCCACTCCATTACAGATAGAATACCAGCTGCCTGCTTCTTCCCTAAATAGTTCATGTATAATTTGGAGGTGCGCTTTGGGTCACTGTCCTGTTGTAGGATGAAATTGGCGCCAAACAAGCGCTGTCCACAGGGTATGGCATGGCGTTGAAAAATGAAGTAATAGCCTTCTTATTCAAAATCCCTTTTATCTTGTACAAATCTCCCACTTTACCAGCACCAAAGCAACCTCAGACCATCACATTACCTCCACCATGCTTGACAGATGGCATCAGGCACTCTTCCAGCATCTCTTCAGTTGTTCTGCATCTCACAAATGTTCTTCTGTGTGATCTAAACACCTCAAACTTTGATTCGTCTGTCCACAAAACTTTTCCAATCTTCCTCTGTCCAATGTCTGTGTTCTTTTCCCCATATTAATCTTTTCCTTTTATTAGCCAGTCTCAGATATGGCTTTTTCTTTGCCACTATACCCTGAAGGCCAGCATCCTGGAATCGCCTCTTCACTGTAGATGTTGACACTGGCGTTTTGCAGGTACTATTTAATGAAGCTGCCAGTTGAGGAGCTGTGAGGTGTTGATTTTTCAAACTAGAGACTCTTAATGTACTTATCTTGTTGATCAGTTGTGCAGAGGGGCCTCCAACTTCTCTTTCTACTCTGGTTAGAGCCTGTTTGGGCTCTCTGCTGAAGGGAGTAATACACACCATTGTAGGAAATCTTCAGTTTCTTGACAATGTCTCACATAGAATAGCCTTCATTTCTAAGAACAAGAATAAACTGTCGAGTTTCACATGAAAGATCTCTTTTTTTCTGGCCATTTTGAGAGTTTCATAGAACAAACAAATGTAATGCTCCATATTCTCAACTAGCTCAAAGGAAGGTCAATTTTATAGCTTCTCTAATCAGCCAAACCGCTTTCAGCTGTGCTAACATACTTGTACAAGGGTTTTCTAGAGTTTTCTAAACATCCATTAGCCTTCTTACACAGTTAGCAAACGCAATGTACCATTAAAATACTGGAGTGGTGGTTGTTGGAAATGGGCCTCTATACAACTATGTAGATATTGCATTAAAAACCAAACGTTTGCAGCTACAATAGTCATTTACCACATTAACAATGTATAGAGAGTATTTCTGATTCATTTAAAGTTAGCTACATTGAAAAAAATTTGATTTTCTATCAAAAATAAAAACATTTCTAAATGACTCCACACTTTTAAATGGCAGTGTACTGTATGTGCCAGGCAGAAATAATTGTTGTAGCCCAGGCATTATCAAAAAGTGATGAATTTTTCCAATGTTTCTAATGTAGTGTATAATTACCGGGTGAGAAGAATCTCAGCTAGCTTTCAGGCCACCTGGACTCCCAACACCACATGTGGACGTTACCCTGGATGAACCTGCTACTTCTACCAGTAAAGGTAATGGACACTCCAACCCTTGTGTCTGTCAGTCATTCCATACCCTCAACCATGCACCCCCAATGGCCTACCACCACCATAGACTAACGGTTACCCAAGGGACCCACTCCACCCGTGGGGAGTGAAACCATCACTGCTGCCATCCCATCATCTCCAGAGGTCCCACACAGCAGCCGCAGCCACTAATAGCCTCATATCACGGGTGGGGTCATGACAAGCATCCCTAAACTACTAGGCCAGAAACCTCCTTCAAACCCGACCCCAAGGGCCATGAGACCAGGCCTCGACCCCCGTAACTCTCTTGCGAGCAGCAGAAGCAGCGGGCCTGGTCCTGAGTAACCCCCACGGCCCCGGGACGCTTCAGGTTCCTGGCATCACAAACAGGATTTAGTGCCCGATGCTAACGGGTACTGTGTGTCATAGACTTTATTGAACTGTTTACGGTCGCCATTGTCACCCACGTGGCACATGGGAAAGCAAGGGGGCATGTCATTTTGGGCAGGACCTTGGGAAGAGCGCAAAAAGAGATAAAGGCCCACGCTCTGACGTCAGCCAACGCGATGCAGGAAGTCCTGCACCGGAAGTCCCCTGCACGCTAAACTCCCTGTCCGAGGGGTAGAAAGCGACCCCATCGCTAGAGGCTGAGGTCCGGCTGCAGTCCACCGAGGAGGAGAACAATGTCTGCCCTGAAGAAGAGCAGCCCATGGTGGAGCAGTGCGCAGCCCTCAATGATGCCGCCGTCGTGGACCTGCCCGTGCCCGTTGTGCCGGCGACCGTGTCCATGCTACCCTTCATTATGCCGTACCTTTCGGGAGCAAAGTAGCTTTCGCAAGATTCAGGAGAAGCCGACACCCTCAACGACTTCAAAGAGTGGATAAAAAGTGTATTTGGGGTGTTCTCCATGACGGAAGAGCAACGAGTGACCATGTTAACTGGCAAGGCCCAACATGAAGTAAAATCTTGTAAAATCAGACTGTAAAACAAATATTTGCCAGATTAAAGGAGGCCTTCATCACCCAGACGGCCACAGAGCTAAAAATCATATTTTTCGGGTGCAAACAAGGGGTGCAGGACAGTGTACGGACTATGCCTTGAACCTGCAAGAGGCGCTGAGAGCCATGAAACAAGTAGACACTGACAGTACCCGGGATGAGAGTAAACTGTTGAGTAGTAAACCTTTGACTGTGCAATTTATTGAGGGCCATGCAGCACCCGGAGCTAGACTTTGTACAATTCAAGGACCGGGGCATCCATGTGCTAAAGGGAACCATGATCAGCAGCCCTGCGCCTTCTCACTGGCTGGCCCTAATGTACCACCCGGAGGTGGTGTCTTCTCCCCTGACCTCAGTGGGGGCCAGCGCACAAACCCTAGAGGCCCTCACCCATGATGTTGTACGGCTCCAGTTACAGCAGCTGACCAAAGGGATGGCCGACCTGGCCAAGGCAGTGCAGTCCATCCAAGGATCCAGACTATCAGAGGGAATCAGGCTAGCTTCCAGCCCTGATGATGTCCCGTGGATACGCCAGAGGAGGTAGTCCGCCGACTGAGGACAACCCACCAACCGCTATGACACTGCAGGACAATCAATCTGCAATGAAGCAAGCCACCTAGCAAGATCCTGTACTTTAAAAGAGAAACCCCTGGGGACTCAGACCAACCCCTAGGAGTGAGCCCGTTAGGCCCACAGCACTGGCCCGACAGGTATGTGGGAGGACAGCCGGTCCTGCCTGTTGTGCTGGATGGAATCCCATGAACGCTTTACTGGACACCAGTTCACAGGTGACAACGATACTTTATATCCTTTATAAGCGCTATTGGGCAGATTCTGACATTGTCCGCCCCCCAGACAACAGTTTTACTATATTTGTTAGAAACGGTCAATCCTTACCGCAAGTGGGGTTTAAAGAAGTGACTATTAAGGTTGGGCGGGTAGAACTGATTGCCCAGAGTATGGTAGTTGTTGATGTAGACCAACGAGCAAGTAACCCAATGCGAACAATAGGTACAAATGTCATTGAAAATTGTCTGAGTGAGATTATTGTTTTGTTTCAAACAGGTTGCCGAGACCACCAACTTCGGGCAGCAAAAGGTCCTGCAGAAAGAAATACAGGCCCTGATGCAGAGGCAGCAGGTGGAGCTGTTGGTGGAGAAGACGGCAGTGTAAGAGTGACTCAATGCCCATTGTGATACCCCCTGGAGTGAAATGTTGACCTGGTGTAAGGCGGCAATAGGCCTCAGGGGTCAGGATTACCAAGCCCTGGTGGAGCCCATGATTCAGACAGTAGGCCCACCATCCTAATAGCCAGAGGCGTAGTTGATGTCCACATGGGGAGAGTACCTGAGCGTGTCCTAAATTGTGGGGAGGAGGAGGCCAAACTGCCATGGTATGCTACCATTGCCAAGCTGTACAAAGTTAGCAACAACATCATCACAGCTGTGGAGCCCTTGAACCCCTTGGAACAGGCAGAGGACAATGGCTCCGAGGGGAAGCTGGAAGACTGGTGCCAGAAGCTGAATGTAGGCACCAGCTCCACCCCTTCACACCAAAAGCATGGAGTTTACTGGGTAGTCCACGAGTACGAACAGGTCTTTTTGCAAGCATCCTTTAGATTTTGAGCAAGCAAAGGGAGTACAACAGCACATACCCACAGGTGACCATCCGCCCATCAAGGAGTGATATAGGCCTATACCATCAGCTCACTATCAATGTGCCAAAGAGATGTTATGGGAAATGAAGGAGGCTGGGGTCATCAGAGATAGTTGTAGCTCCTGAGCAGCTCCACTAGTCCTGGTAAAGAAGAAGGATGGTACAATGAGAATGTGCATTGACTACAGGCAAGTTAATCGCATTACACATAAAGATTCTTACCCGCTACCCCAGAATGAAGAGTCATTAGCTGCATTGAGGACTGCTAACTATTTCTCCACCTTAGGTCTCACCAGTGGGAATTGGCAGGTTCCCGTAGCATAGGCTGACAGAGAGAAGACCGCCTTCACAACACCAACGGGCCTCTGTGAGTTTAATTATATGCCTTTTAGACTCTGCAATGCACCAGGAACATTCCAGAGGCTGATGGAGTGCTTCCTGGTGCACAGGAACTTTGAAACTATGCTGCTGCACCTATATGATGTCATAATACACTCAAGGACGTTTGAAGACTACCTGAAGCACCTAGAAGAAGTATTTGAGACACTGTCCAAGTTTGGCATGAAAGTGAAGTCATCCAAGTGTCACCTCCTCAAGCCTAAGGTATATTGCCTAGGACATGTAGTCAGCGCTGAAGGCATGGCCCCAGTCCCTGACAAGGTCACCACAATCAAAAACTGGCCAGGGCCCACCACCCTCAAAGAGGTCCGGCAGTTCTTAGGATTGGTAGGCTACTACCAGAGGTTCATCAAAGGCTTCACCAAGATGGCCATGCCCCTGCAAGACCTCCTGGTAGGCCAGTCCAGGAAGGCGAAGGGCCCAAGCCCCACGCTGAAATGGGAAAAGAGAGAGGAAGACTTCTTCAAACAGTTGAAGTGGGGCCTGACCAGGGAGGAGATCCTGGTCTTCCCCGACTATAGCCAACCATTTGTGCTGTACACCGATGCCAGCAATGTGGGAGTCTGAGCCGTATTGTCCCAGGTGCAGAAAGGCAAAAAGAGAGTAATTGCCTATGCCAGCAGCAGGCTCCACCATACAGAGAGGAACTCCGACAATTATAGCTCCTTCAAGCTAAAGTTCCTAGCCGTGGTCTGGGCCGTGACAGAACGCTTCAAGCACTACCTGGCTGCAGCGAAGTTCACCATCTATACTGACAACAACCCCCTGACTCATCTGGAGACCGCGAAGTTAGGTGCACTTGAACAGCGCTGGATGGCCTAGCTTTTCAACTACAACTTCACCATCAAATACCGGGCAGGGCACATGAACGCCAACGCAGATGCACTGTCTAGAATGCCCCATTTGCCAGATGCGTGAGGAGACCCGGAGGAGCTGGAGGAGACAGAGCTACCGGATTTCCACCACAGAAATGTGTCCCAGTGTTCCCATGCAGTGAAAGACAAAAGGCCTGGGATGCAAGAAGCCACCTTTCACCCATTCCCCCACCATAGCTTGGCAGAGAGCAAGATGGTTACCCTGACATCAGCCTGGTCAAGGAACTACTTCAAGAAGCGGATGCCCGCCCTGGCCAAGATGCCCCCCTAGAGGCGCAGCAGCTGTGGAAAGAAAAGGGGTGGGTGGCTGTTCATATATGAGGGCAAGCTATTCATGAACCCATGAACTGATGTGACAGATAGTAATCCCGAAGAGACACGCACAGATGGTTCTGAAAGCTTACCATGATGGAGCAGGGCACTTCGGGTGGAGGAAACTTGTGCTGCTATGTGAGAGATTCTACTGGGTGGGCATCAGGAAGGCCATTGAGACTTGGTGCCGGAATTGTGGCCCATGCAATCTCCAAAGGAAGGATCATGACAGCCAGCAAGCCCCCCTACAGCCTATTATCACCAAGCAACCACTGGAACTGGTGGCCCTGGACCACGTGAAGCTGACCCCAAGCCGATCCGGTTATGTCTACGCCCTCACCATTGTAGATCACTACTCCTGCTTCTTGGTTGTGGTGCCAGTGAAAGTCTTAACAGCAAGAATAGCAGAGAGAGCCTTCTAGGTGCACTTCTGCAAACCCCACGGCTACCCTGAACAGGTGCTTACAGACCAAGGTCCAGCATTCGAGTCTGAAGTGCTCCAAGAGTCCTGTAACTTGTAAGGGTGCAAGAAGATCAGAACAATGCCGTATCACTCCCAAACCAATGGTATGTGCAAGAAGATGTACCAAGTGGTGATAGACCTTCTGAAAACCCTCCCACTAGAGGAGAGAAGCATGCCAGACTTGGTGAACCTGTACAACCACATCCCTGTAAACTCCACCAACTTTACGCCTGCCTACTTGATGAGAGCAAGACCTAGCAAGCTGCCTATTGACTTAGAAATGGGAGTTCTGACCCCTGAAGACAACCTACTAGATGCAGACTACAATGAAGGATGCCAGCGGAAGTACCGCCAGGTGCAGGAATGCGTTGAGAGAAACCTGTCACGAGCTAGAAAAAGCAAGAGAAAGCCTACAAACGACGTCCATATGGTGAGTCTATAAGCTTCATGACCAGTGGGAGGCCGAGCCATACACCATGTTGCCCTCCCACTTTGACAACACTAAAGTCTGTCTAATCAGCTGGGAAACCTCTGCAGCCATCTCCAGGGACCACCTAAAAAGATGCCCCGTGCAGCTGAAAAGTCAAGTAAAGCCCCTGACCATACCTCAACCCCAACCAGAGAAGGAAGAGATGATATACACAGTGTTGAGAGACTTTCCAAGGACATGGACTCAGATCAATGGAGCTATTGTAGTCCCATTACTGACTGTCCCCCAAGTGGTCATGCCACCACCCCTACAGACTCCAGAAAGAGCTGAACGGCCACTTTGGCACCCGTATGGCAAGGCGACACAGGGAGGAACTGCACCCTAATTAAATATGTGGTTCCTCCGTAACCGTGGACATGGGGGAATCTTCAGAGTCTGCACCCCAACACCCATACACAGGCCACAAGCAGCCCAACATCAGTCCCGCAGCTGGGTTCACGACGCCAATTAGTGAAAGACTTTTAGGTAACAGACCCCGTGGATGAGAGACTTGACTCAAGAGGGGTAAGAGAGAGAGAGAGTAACAAGACCACAAGCGCCATATTGAGAACGTCACTGTCAGACTCTGAGGAAACCTTAACGACCCATGGTTACAGTACCCGTAACCCAGAACGTACTGTGTACCTGTTTCCATTTGGTGCAAGTAAAGACCTGTTTGAGCTGAAGTGGTGTCTGTTCTCATTTCATTCGGCGCCCGTAGGCCCACAGTTTTGTCACCGGAGGTGAGGACTACTACCCCCATCCTAAACCCTGCTGCCCTGAGATAAAGCTCCACCTGTGGGGATCTGTACTACCAAAGCTGCACTTACATCACCTCAGCGGCCAACCGCAGCGCTGGTAATCCCATTACCAGGTACCACAGGTGACGTCAGCTATTGTAGTCCCATTACTGACTGTCCCCGAAGTGGTCATGCCACCACCCCTACAGACTCCAGAAAGAGCTGAACGGCCACTGTGGCACCTGTATGGCAAGGCGACACAGGGAGGAACTGCACCCTAATTAAAGATGTGGTTCCTCCGTAACCGTGGACATGGGGGAATCTTCAGAGTCTGCACTCCAACACCCATACACAGGCCACAAGCAGCCCAACATCAGTCCCGCAGCTGGGTTCACGACGCCAATGAGTGAAAGACTTTTAGGTAACAGACCCTGTGGATGAGAGACTTGGCTCAAGAGGGGTAAGAGAGAGAGAGAGTAACAAGACCACAAGTGCCATATTAAGAGTGTCAATGTCAGACTCTGAGGAAACCTTCACGACCCACGGTTACAATACCCGTAAGCCAGAATGTACTGTGTACCTCTTTCCATGTGGTGCAAGTAAAGACCTGTTTGAGCTGAAGTGGTGTCTGTTCTCATTTCATTCGGCAACAGGAGGGCCACAGCATCGTCACCGGAGGTCAGTACTACTACCCCCATCCTAAACCCCTCTGCCCTGAGGTAAAGCTCCACCTATGGGGATCTGTACTACCAAAGCTGCACTTTTATCACCTCAGTGACTGGCTGCATCGCTGGTAACCCCATTACCAGGTACCACAGGTGGTGTCACGATACCATTTCCCCCATCATCATCACCCCCATCCCTGCCACTGAGGGTCCAGGGCACGGAACCGGGAACCGACCAGCCGTGATCCCCCACCGAAGTAACCACCTGTCCCGGTATCCGAGTACCCCCTACCCTGATGACCGACTCACCACCATCAACACCGGAACCAGGAATTCAGACCTTTGCTATTGGTGAATCTATCAGTCCCATGGTGAATCAAAGTCAACAAGCTGCCATACCTGTACCACCTAGGTCCACACATAGACCAACAGTTAGAAAACACACACCCCACCAGTGGTAGACACAACAGCCCAGAATAACCAATCAGAGACCCCAGTACTGCGTAGGTCCAAACGTAGTAATTTAAATCAGGTCCCAGCCCGTTACAAGGACTGCTAGCCAGAAGAGTGGACAAATGTAACCAGGTTTACGATGTAAATATGTTTTGTTTTCTTTTCTTGCAACTGTGTGAATATGTGTGTTTTCAAGTAACTAAGTAACAATGCAACCACAAAGCGTACCATACCTACAGGAATTTCTGTATGAACTTTTACAACTTCTTGAACTTTTAATTAAATATGAACCAATAAAGCCACAGGACTGGTTGTGATAAAGACACTTTATTAAGTAACTTTTCGTCTGTCGGTGAAAGGACTAAGCTCCGTAGTGACTGTTTTTCTAATGTTTCTAGGTTTTTGTAATTTTTCATTTTTAAGACTCTGTTTGTAAGACTCCAAATCACTAGTCCACAACGAGGCCCAGGAGACACAGCAGCGCCAGAGAGCTCAGGGAGAGTGGCCAAAGGAGAGTAACCCAGAGGTGGCTCGAGCTGCCTGTCATATGGGCAAGAGACTGTAGACTGTATGCAGGAAGGGAGAGGGTCGCAGCATAGGTACAGGCAGCCAGGACCCACCAGGAGTAGCACAACTGAGAGGCCTCAGAACTCACCAGGTGAGGAGAACCCCAACTTGCTTCAGGGCCACCCGGACTCCAAACACTACTTGTGGATGGTACCCTGGATAAACCTGCTCTTTCTACCAGTAAAGGTAATGGGCACTCCAACCCTGTCTGTCAGTCATTCTGCATCCTCAATCCTGCACCCCCCAATGGCCTACCACCGACATAGACTTTACCGTTTACCCTGGGGATCCGCTCCACCTGTGGGGAGTGAAACCATCACTGCTGCCATCCCATCATCCCCAGAGGTCCTGCACAGCAGCAACAGCCACTAATAGCCGCATATCATGGGCGGGGTCATGACAACCACCCATAAACTACTAGGCCAGAAAGTTCCTTCAAACCCGATACCAAGGGCCACGAGACCGGGCCTTTACCCCCATGACTCCCCCACCAGCATCAGAAACAGCCGGCCCGGTCCCGAGTAACCTGCACGGCCCCGGGGCACGTCATTGAGCACTTCCACAAAATAAACTAACAGAAAAGCTGCATAGGAGATTTTTATGACAACCTGAGCTTACATGAAGCGAAGCAGGCTGGCAGGAACTGAAGCAGAAAAACACACAGCACCGGGCAGCTTTATGCAGGAGACAAATTGGAAGCAGGTGTAGTTTAGCTAGACATCAGACTGCAGAAGCTGGAAAGAGCCGAACTGGAATAGCTGGAGTAGGATCATAAACTGAAGGAGCCAGGGATCCAAGCAGAATACTCAAGTAAGGCCTGAAGAATAGACCAGACCTTATATAGGCCGGAAAGCAGGAACACATGGACAGAGTGAGGTAGCGGACGTCATCTTGGATAAGGGTGAGTAGACACAAAGGGTAATCTGAAGAGACGGGATCTTGACTTAAGTGGTCCATTTGGCCTTAATTACAAAAATGACCTCATGTTTATCTATTAATAAAATGTATATATTTTTTTCTGTTTTTCGTACAAGAAGGATCCATAGTATTATGATTCAATTGATCCATGTGTAAATTACTGTAATTAATGTAATTATGTGATGTCACATGGGGGTGGGGTTTGTATGTTTTTAATTGAAGCTGGGGATATCAGATAGTTTATGGCCACTTTACACGTCCCGATATCATCGTCCATCTTCGATAAAAAGTCATGTGGTTCGTGCGTTGGCGCCGATATCGTTCGTGCGTTGTGCGGTGTAAATTTACAATTCGATGCAAGAACGATGCCAAAACGATATCGGGGGAAGAAATGAGCAGGCTCTTCAACTGCCCGATAGTGGATGGATGATCTGGCAGGATCGTGCTGTGTGACAGCCCAACAACGATTTGGAGTACAACTTCCCCTATTCTCTCCCATGTTAAATGGTCGTTCCTGGGTCGCCCGTACAAGGGGGCGTATACATCGCAGTTGTGTTGCCTGCCGATATCGCGCTGTGTAACAGCTCCTATGCGATCTTGGATTTCTGCCCAAAAAATGCGCGCTCCCGCGCCGTTGTATCCAACATCGAAACGATGTTGGGACGTGTAAAATTGCCATAATACTTGGAATGTCGAAATGCGATAACACTTGTACCCCATGTGTGACCATGGAATCTATGGATTGAAACAAAAGAAAATGCTTTAGGTACCAGTCATTTTTACCTCTTTGAACTAAATGGTATTTGGACTTGATATCGCCTGGGTAATGTCAGCTGACATCAAGCCCAGAGGGTAGTAATGTCAAGGCACCAATCAGATATCCAATCATTACTAAAAAAGTCAGTAAGGACACAAATAACCACACCAATAAATATTTTGCTTGAAAATAAACTCCCCAATATATTCCTCTTCCACAATTATTTATGAAATTAAAATCCATTTTTTTTAAAGACTCCCATTCTGCCCAACAAAAAAAAATTCTGGTAAAAAAAAAAAAACAGAGCCCCAAAATAATGAAGTAGTCCCAGCATATGGGGGCAAGACCAAGTTACTATTTGGTACTCACTGAATAGTACGGTATTCAGGCTACTCGTTACCCCGCGAGTTTCCTTGTAATTACTCGCTAGGAGTAGCGAGTACAATGTAAGTCAATGGGAAATGCGAGTAATTTTCTGCTAGACTCTACCCAGCAGTCTGGGGGCTGAGGAAAAGGCTGAAATGGGTGCATGATTGTTTGAACAATCACTCAGCTGATCCTTGCTTCCCAGCCGCTTCCCAGCCCGATCCTCTGCTCCCCCGCCGCCTCCCAGCCCGATCCTCCACTCCCCCGCTGCCTCACAGCCCGATCCTCTGCTCCCCTGCCGCCTCCCAGCCCGATCCTCTGCCCCCTGCCGCCTCCCAGCCCGATCCTAAGTTAGGACCGGGTGGGGAGCGCAGCACCAGGGAGCGGGGACCGAAGGACCCGGACGGGAAAGCAGACGGTGAAGTCTTTTCACTGCCGGTTTTCCCGCAGGCTATTTCAAATGAACAGCTGATGTATCAGCTAGTCATTTGAAATAGTCTGCGGAAAAGCCGACAGTGAAGTCTGCAGCACTCTGGGCTCTCCTTTAGGGATCAAGAGGATAGAAGCTTTGTTCACCCACTTGGTCTCTGATGTAGCAGAGCTCAGAGTGTTCAGTACAGACATGAGGTTGAGGGGTTAATAAAGATGCAGTCCCTAAATGTACTTGTGTTTGTTTGTTTTTGTTTTTTTTTATGAAGTATTAAAAAAAATGTTGACGTGGGCTTCGCCATATTTTTGTATGCCAGCCAGGTACAGCAGGCAGGTACGAGCTGCCCCCAACCCCCAGCTGCCTATTTGTACCTGGCTGGAACCAAAAATGAATAGGAAAGCCCTTTTTTTAATCATTTCATGAATTTCATGAAATAATTTAAAAAAATTGTGTGGGCTTCGCCTTATTTTTGTGTCCAGCCAGGTACAACTAGGCAGCTTGGGGTAGGAATCCACAGCGCAGGGTGGTCCAAGGGTTCTGCCCCCCTGTAAATTGCAGTCAGCAGCCGCCCCAGAAAATGGCGCATTCATAAAAGTGCCATTTTCTGGTGCTGTACCCAACTCATCCAGGGCCCTGGTGCGGTGTATCACCGGGTAATAATGGAGTTAGGGCCAGCTTTGTATTATCAGCTGGCCCTAAGCCCGAAATTCATGGGGTCATGCCAATATTAGACATGACCGCCATGAATTCTTTATTCAAAGCAAACGTCCCCCCTCTGACGTAGTCCAAACAATTCTTCTTGTTTAGCTTAGCTACATCTCTGGTAGAGAATCTCTGCTAGAGATGTAGCTGAGCAGTCCACCCGGCCGTGGGAAAGTTCACATGAGTTCATGTTATCAATAGGGATGGGCGAATCTACTCGCTAGGACTCGTTACTCGGCGAGTAGTAAGGGACTCGCAGGACTCGGTACTCTGCGAGTTTCCCAGTGATTACTCGCACGAGTCCAATGCAAATCAATATCAATCCTAGTTTTGTCAGAAACGCTGACAAAACTAGGATTGCCATTGTTTGCATTAGACTCGGCTACTGTGCCAGTGATAGCAGGGAAACTCGCAGATAACTGCTGTTTCTTTGCGAGCCGACTCCAGCTGTCTTCTCTGTGCAGCTCCAGGGTCCTAGAGCCCGCCTGCTCACAGACATTATGTAGCAGTGCTGAGATTGTTCTCAGTCTGCTCATTCCCTGTGTACAGACATGAATGTCTGTGCACAGAGATGATGTAGCAGAGCTGAGATTGTTCTCAGTCTGCTCATTCCCTGTGTACAGACATGAATGTCTGTGCACAGAGATGATGTAGCAGAGCTGAGATTGTTCTCAGTCTGCTCATTCCCTGTGTACAGACATGAATGTCTGTGCACAGAGATGATGTAGCAGAGCTGAGATTGTTCTCAGTCTGCTTATTCCCTGTGCATAGACATCTATATTTATGCACAGGGGATGTAGCAGAGAGGACATCGCGTTTTGGACTGCGTCGGACGGAAGAGGATTTTTTTAATTAAAGATGGAGTCCCTAATGGCTTTTTTTTTTATTTCTAATAAAAATTTTTCCTTGTGTTGTGTTTTTTTTAAAACAATTTAATAGAAATTCATGGCGGTCATGTCTAATATTGGCGTGACCGCCATAAATTTCGGGCTTAGGGCCAGCTGATAATACAAAGCTGGCCCTAACCTCTTTATTACCCAGCGTGCCACCGCTACCAGGGCCGCTGGAAGAGCGGGGTTCAGCGCCAGAGGATGGCGCTTCAATGAACGCGCCATCTTCTGGGGCGGCTGCGGGCTGCAATTTGCAGCGGGGGGTGCCCAGAAAGCTTGGGCATCCCTGCGCTGCGGATTCCAGCCCCCAGCTGCTTAGCTGTACCTGGCTAGACATAGAAATTGCGCAGAGCCCCACGCATTTTTTTTTATTATTTCATGAATTTCAGAGTCAGAGTCTCAGAGTCAGAATCTCAGAATTTCATGAAATAATTAAAAAAAAATGCGTGGGGCTCCGCGCAATTTCTATGTCTAGCCAGGTACAGCTAAGCAGCTGGGGGCTGGAATCCGCAGCGCAGGGATGCCCAAGCTTTCTGGGCACCCCCCGCTGCAAATTGCAGCCCGCAGCCGCCCCAGAAGATGGCGCGTTCATTGAAGCGCCATCCTCTGGCGCTGAACCCCGCTCTTCCAGCGGCCCTGGTAGCGGTGGCACGCTGGGTAATAGAGGTTAGGGCCAGCTTTGTATTATCAGCTGACCCTAAGCCCGAAATTTATGGCGGTCACGCCAATATTAGACATGACCGCCATGAATTTCTATTAAATTGTTTTAAAAAAAACACAACACAAGGAAAATTTTTTATTAGAAATAAAAAAAAAAGCCATTAGGGACTCCATCTTTAATTAAAAAAATCCTCTTCCGTCCGACGCAGTCCAAAACGCGATGTCCTCTCTGCTACATCCCCTGTGCATAAATATAGATGTCTATGCACAGGGAATAAGCAGACTGAGAACAATCTCAGCTCTGCTACATCATCTCTGTGCACAGACATTCATGTCTGCACACAGGGAATGAGCAGACGGAGAACAATCTCAGCTCTGCTACATCATCTCTGTGCACAGACATTCATGTCTGCACACAGGGAATGAGCAGACTGAGAACAATCTCAGCTCTGCTACATCATCTCTGTGCACAGACATTCATGTCTGTACACAGGGAATGAGCAGACTGAGAACAATCTCAGCACTGCTACATCAGGCAGCAGGCGGGCTCTAGGACCCTGGAGCTGGCAGCCTGTACAGAGGAGACAGGATCTTATCTGTGCGAGTCAGCGATTACTTAAAAAGTAAACGAGCAATGCAAATAAATGACAAAACTAGGATTGCTTCAGGCTGAAGCTTCCGAGACACATCTGCGATTTGTAAATCTCACACTACTCGCTATTACTCGCTTCCCCATTCATTAACATTGGACTCGCTAGACTCGCAACGAGTAGCGAATCCTGTGCTCGGACTCGCTAGAGTCAAGCGATTCCGAGTAATTTAGGATTCGCCCATCACTAGTTATCAAGCATGAACTCCCATGAACCCTGTGACGGCACCGTGGCTATTTTAAATGAGCAGCTGATGCATCAGCTGTTTATTTGAAATAGCCGTCGGGAAAGCATGTCGTTGGTGACTTTGGTCAGAGCTGTTTCGGTGGAATGGAGGGGTCGGAAGCCGGACTGTAGGCGGTCAAAGTGGGAGCACGAGGAGAGGTGAGAGGACAGTTCGGAGTGGACGTGCTGTTCAAGTAGCTTAGAGTCGAATGGGAGAAGAGATATGGGGCATGTGGCTGATGGAGGAGGAGGGCAGTGTAGGTGGGAAGGGGAGTTGTGGGGATAGTGGACCGAAGCTGCTTCTGATCTGGTCGATCTTCTCCTTGAAGAAGGTCGCAAAGTCTTCAGCAGAGATGAGGGGAGAAGGGGGAGGAGCAGGCGGGCGAAGTAAGGAGTTGAAAGTTTTGAAGAGCTGTTTGGGGTTGCGGGACAAAGAGGTTATAAGGGATGAGAAGAACACTTGCTTGGCGGTAGCAAGTGCTGTCTTGAAGTCAGTGATGGATTGCTTGAACAAAGCAAAGTGCTCGGGGGTGTGAGACTTTTTCCATCTCCTCTCAGCGACTCTGGACGCCCGTCTCAGGTTTTTAGTGAGGGTGGTGTGCCAGGGTTGCCTGTTAATGCGTGGAGCATGGAGAGTGAGGGGGGCGGCTAGGTCGAGAGCGTTTGTTATGGTGGTGTTGTATAGGGTGGTGGCAATGTCGATGTCGTCAGCGCTGGGTATGTCGGTGAGAAAGGAGGAGTGATTCAGAGAATAAAGGAAGATAAAGGTCTTTTAGGTTTCGGCGAGGGTGATCAAGTTTGCGGAGAGGGGGTAATGTGGCAGGGGAGGAGAGGGCGGAGAAGGTCAAGAGATGGTGGTCGGACAGTGTGAGTACTGAGGTTGTGAGGTTAGAGAGGGAGCAAAGGCGGGTAAAGATGAGGTCAAGCGTGTGGCCTTGTTCGTGGGTGGGAGAGGAGGACCATTGGGAGAGCCCTAGGGAAGTGGTCAAGGAAAGAAGGTTGGAGGTGGCTGAGGAGGGAGTGTCAACGGGGATATTGAAGTCGCCCATGATGATGGCGGGGATGTCAGTGGAGAGGAAGTGAAGTAGCCAGGTGGTGAAGTGGTCAAGAAAAGAGGCGGTGGGTCCGGGGGGCGGTAGATGATGGCTATTTGGAGGTTGCAGGGGGAGAAGATTCGGACTGAGTGGGCTTCGAAGGAGGGGACAGTGACGGATGGGGGCTGGGGGATAGGGCTGAAGGTGCAGGAGTTGGACAGCAGTATGCCGACTCCACCGCCATGTTTGCCAGAGGGACGGGGGGTGTGGGACAGGCTGAGGCCTGAGGTATATCTTGCCAGTATCATGACACGGCATGTGTGAGGAGTGTTAGGGAGTGCAGTCCAGTTCAAACTAGTGGGCTATCCCCTGTGTTACCCTTAGAGTCTGAACTGAAATAATGTTTGTCACGGCACCGCTTGTCACACTGTCGCGAGTGCCTGCATGCCTGCTCTCACAGCATGTGGGTATGCTCTCTGTGAAAGTGACACTCCTACTGTACCTGTATGACTCAATTGTCGTCACTTTACGTTCTTGTCCTCATTTGCCCTTACACATATAAAGCGCCATTGAACCTAGTGACGCTATATAAATATTTATTAATAACAATAATAATAACAATATTCTTGTAAGTTAGTTTGGGGAATGCGGCAGTCGTGGTGGAAGGTCTCAAAAGCTTTACTTTTGCAGAGTTAAAAAATGACATGTTGGCACAAGATGTAAGTTTTCAGCTTCGAGTTACACAATGTTCATTTTCACATACAGTAGGTACTTAGCATATACTAGTCATTCTAAGTATAAATGACACTTATATATGTATATACAAGATGGGAGCCCGATGCTTTTGCATTGGGTGGGCGGTGACATCACGATGGGGCGGAATCTATAATGCTGGGGGCGGCGGTTGTCACTTTTCCCTGTGCAGTATCTCCCTTGTCCACTCCCTTGTCTCCCTTGTCCACTTTCCCCTCGCTCTGTGCCCCCCTGTGCTGCCTCGTCTTTCCCCACCTGTGTTGCTTTGCCTCTGCCCCAATCCCTGTGCTCGCTTTCTGCCCCCTCTCCTGTACTTGCTCTCTGCCCCCTCTCCTGTGCTTGCTCTCTGCCACCCTCCCTTGTGCTTTCTCTCTGCCGCCCCCATGTGCTTGCTCTTTTCCACCCCCATGCTTGCTCTCCGCCCCCTCCTGTGTACTTGCTCTCTGCCCCTTCCCCTGTGCTCGCTCTCTGTCTCCCTTTCCTGTGCTTGCTCTCTTCCCCCACTCCTGTGCTCACTCTCTGCCCCCTCCCTCGTGCTGGCTCTGCCCCCTCTGTGCTCACTCTCTGCCACCCCACTATACACCACTCTGCACCCCTGTGCTCACTCTCTGCCCCCCAACCCTGTGCTCGCTCCCTGCCTTTCTCTCCTGTGCTCGCTCTCTGCCCCCATCCCCTGCGGTCTCTCTCTGCCTCTCTCCCTGCCCCTCCTCTTGCTCTCTGCCCCTCTCCCCTGTGCTCACTCCCTGCCTCCCTTTCCTGTGCTTGTGACGCGCTCTCACCCAGGACTGTGGGGTACTCGGCTCTCGGGCTCTCTCTCTTCTAGTCAGGGAATTCACGGGTGGCCATCCCGGAGCCGTGGCCCTGGGGGTCAACTGAAAAAGGGACTATTTACAAGGGGATTATTTACAAGTTTGTTGTCTTCGTGACGCCACCTGCTGAGTGGTTGATGGTATTGCGGCTCGGATGGAATAGTCCCCGCAGGCGGGACTGGACCACCGGGGCAGTGATGCTGTAAAACAAACAGTTTTTATGGAATGATGCAGCTGAGACAAAGCTTCACTTCACTGGGTAACTTTACTGGAACACTCTCATTCAGCTTTACAGTGCAACAGTTCATTAGATGGTATACTGTCGAATGCTTTGAGGCTGCAATTGGGATTTCTGGCTTAAGATGGAACCCTTCTTTAAGTTCCTTTCTTTTCCTTCTATTCTGTTCCCAGTGTGAAGCCTAATCTCTTGTAGATGATCTGTCCTCCTGCTGTTACTTGTTCTGTCTCCTCTCTCTTTTGTACCCGTCGGGTTAACTTTCTAATGAATGACGCAGTGGCAGCTGCGCTTCTGGCTTCTTTCTTGTGGGATCTTGGGAGTCAGGGCTGTATTTGTAGTATCCCTGTTTTGCGGATTCTCTGTGAGATTTGAAGTACTCACAGGTGGGGGCTCCGATACCCGAGTGTCTTCCTATGGGGCAAACCCTATCCGTTACTCACTTCCTCACTCAAGTCAACTCTGCCAATCCTGAGTTTCCTTGCTTTCTTTTCCCTTGTTTGGGATCTGTGCTCTCTCAGGACCTCTCAGCCAAGATGGCTCTCTTGGTTCCTGCAGGCTGTCTGCCTGCTCCTTCCACCTCCTCCTCCTCCGATTCCTCACTGACTCTCTACTCACAGACTGAGCTCTCCGGTTCCCTCTAGAGGTCGCTAAGACCCTCCCTGGGTTCCTCCCACCACTATCCCTAGTGTGTGAGTGCAGCTCTAGGGCTCCATCTTGTGAGCATTGTCCCAATTGCAGTGGAGTACTACACCGCTTTTCTGGGTGCAGTACCCCTTTTGTGGCACCTATGTACTGGGGCGCCACACTTGCTCTCTTCTCCCGCTCATGTGCTTGCTCTCTGCCCCCTGTGCTCACTCTCTGCCAACCCCCCAACTCCCCCGGGCTTGCTCTCTTCCACCCCCCTGTGCTCTCTCTGCCTCCATTGGCTCACTCTCTGCCCCCCTTACCTGTGCTCAATTTCTGGCCCCCTCCACTGTGCTCATTCTCTGCCCCCTCTCCTGTGCTTGCCCTCTGTCCCCCTCCCTTGTGCTCAATCTCATGTGGCGGTGGCATGTGGAACTGGCACAGTTCCTCATTCGGCTGGCTGCGGGGTGGAGAAGGCAGAGTGCAGGGTGAGATCAGGCAGAATGTGGGGTGAGAGCAGGCGGAATGCAGGTTGAGAGCAGGCGGAGTGCATGATGAAAGCAGGTGGAGTGCATGATGAGAGCAGGCAGAGTGCAGGGCTGAGTGCATGGTGAGTGCAAGGCTGAATGCAGGGTGAGTACAGGGCTGAGTGCAGGGTTAGAGCAGGCAGAGTGTGGGGAGTGCTGAGTGCTGAGTGCAGGCTGAGTGTGGGCTGAATGCAGGGCTAAGTGTGGGGTGTGTGCAGGGCTGAGTGCGGGGCTGAGTGCAGGGCTGAGTGCAGGTTGAGTGCAGGGCTGAGTGTATGATGAGTTTCGGTCTGAGTCTGGGGTGACTGCAAGGCTGAGTGCAGGGCTGAGTGTGGGGTGAGTGCAGTGCTGAGTCCAGAGCTTAGTGCAGGGTGAGAGCAGGCGGAGTGCGGGTGAGAGCAGTCAGAGTGTGGGGTGAGAGCAGGTGGGTAAGTAGAGGGCTGAGTGCGGGCTGAGAGCAGGGCTGAATGTGGGGTGAGTGCGGAGGTCAGCGCAGGTTGAGTGCGGGGTGAGTGCAGGGCTGAGTGCAAGATGGGTGCAGAGCTGAGTGCGAGATGAGTGCAGGGCTGAGTGTTGGGTGAGTGCAGGGCTGAGCGTGGGATGAGTGCAGGGCTGAGTGCGGGGTGAGTGCAGGGCTTATTGCAGGGCTGAATGTAGGGCTGAATGCAGTGCTGAGTGCAGGGTGAATGCAGGATGAGTGCAGGGGTGAGTGCAGGGCTGAGTGCAGTGCTGAATGCGGGGTGAATGCAGAGTGAGTGCAGGGGTGAGTGCAGGGCTGCATGTGGGGTAACTGTGGTGTGGGGTCAGTGGGCTGCATTATCTGGCTGCTGCTGTCTGTGCTCCCCCACTCCGTTCAACTAAGGACGTACAATTGCTAACAAGCTATATGTATATGAGAAAAAACTTTAAAAACTTACGTTTTTTAAAAAAAAAACTCAAAAATCTTATTTTTTTTATTTCTGAAGTTCTTAGTACATACATTGGCCAATGTCTGCTTTTTCTAGTTATTTGACCCAGCGTCCCTGCTAGCACCAGTTCACATTAGTCTGTGAGTGCTGTGCAGTTCTTTTTCTTTCTATATACAGTTAGGGCCAGAAATATTTGGACAGTGACACAATTTTGGCGAGTTGGGCTCTGCATGCCACCACATTGGATTTGAAATGAAACCTCTACAACAGAATTCAAGTGCAGATTGTAACGTTTAATTTGAAGGGTTGAACAAAAATATCTGATAGAAAATGTAGGAATTGTCCACATTTCTTTACAAACACTCCACATTTTAGGAGGTCAAAAGTAATTGGACAAATAAACATAACCCAAACAAAATATTTTTATTTTCAATATTTTGTTGCGAATCCTTTGGAGGCAATCACTGCCTTAAGTCTGGAACCCATGGACATCACCAAACGCTGGGTTTCCTCCTTCTTAATGCTTTGCCAGGCCTTTACAGCCGCAGCCTTCAGGTCTTGCTTGTTTGTGGGTCTTTCCGTCTTATGTCTGGATTTCAGCAAGTGAAATGCATGCTCAATTGGGTTAAGATCTGGTGATTGACTTGGCCATTGCAGAATGTTCCACTTTTTTGCACTCATGAACTCCTGGGTAGCTTTGGCTGTATGCTTGGGGCCATTGTCCATCTGTACTATGAAGCACCGTCCAATCAACTTTGCAGCATTTGGCTGAATCTGGGCTGAAAGTATATTCCGGTACACTTCAGAATTCATCCGGCTACTCTTGTCTGCTGTTATGTCATCAATAAACACAAGTGACCCAGTGCCATTGAAAGCCATGCATGCCCATGCCATCACGTTGCCTCCACCATGTTTTACAGAGGATGTGGTGTGCCTTGGATCATGTGCCGTTCCCTTTCTTCTCCAAACTTTTTTCTTCCCATCATTCTGGTACAGGTTGATCTTTGTCTCATCTGTCCATAGAATACTTTTCCAGAACTGAGCTGGCTTCTTGAGGTGTTTTTCAGCAAATTTAACTCTGGCCTGTCTATTTTTGGAATTGATGAATGGTTTGCATCTAGATGTGAACCCTTTGTATTTACTGTCATGGAATCTTCTCTTTACTGTTGACTTAGAGACAGATACACCTACTTCACTGAGAGTGTTCTGGACTTCAGTTGATGTTGTGAACGGGTTCTTCTTCACCAAATAAAGTATGCGGCGATCATCCACCACTGTTGTCATCTGTGGACGCCCAGGCCTTTTAGAGTTCCCAAGCTCACCAGTCAATTCCTTTTTTCTCAGAATGTACCCAACTGTTGATTTTGCTACTCCAAGCATGTCTGCTATCTCTCTGATGGATTTTTTCTTTTTTTTTCAGCCTCAGGATGTTCTGCTTCACCTCAATTGAGAGTTCCTTTGACCGCATGTTGTCTGGTCACAGCAACAGCTTCCAAATGCAAAACCACACACCTGGAATCCACCCCTGACCTTTTAACTACTTCATTGATTACAGGTTAACGAGGGAGACGCCTTCAGAGTTAATTGCAGCCCTTAGAGTCCATTGTCCAATTACTTTTGGTCCCTTGAAAAAGAGGAGGCTATGCATTTCAGAGCTATGATTCCTAAACCCTTTCGCCGATTTGGATGTGGAAACTCTCATATAGCAGCTGGGAGTGTGCACTTTCAGCCCATATTATATATATAATTGTATTTCTGAACATGTTTTTGTAAACAGCTAAAATAACAAAACTTGTGTCACTGTCCAAATATTTCTGGCCCTAACTGTATATATATATATATATATATATATATATATATATATATATATATAGCAGCACTATGGTATATGGTGGTACATTCCAGTATATGTATAGCAGCACTATAGTATATGGCAGTACATTACAGCACATGTATAGCAACACTATGGTATATGGCGATACATTACAGCACATATATGGCAGCACTGTGGTATTAGAGTACATGTAAATTAACAATATAGTATATGGCGGAACAGTATAGCACATGTATAGCAGCACTATAGTATATGGCAGTGTATTACAGTATATGTACAGGTGCACTTTGGTATATGGCAGTACATTACAGCACATGTATAGCAGCACCATGGTATATGGCGGTACATTAAAGTACATGTAAAGTAACACTATTGTATATGGTGGAACAGTATAGCACATGTATAGCAGCACTATAGTATATGGCAGTGAATTACAGTATATGTACAGGTGCACTATGGTATATGGCAGTACATTACAGCACATGTATAGCAACACTATGGTATATGGCGATACATTACAGCACATGTATAGCAGCACTATGGTATATGGCGGTACATTAGAGTACGTGTAAAGTAACACTATAGTATATGGCGGAACAGTATAGCACATGTATAGCAGCACTATAGTATATGGCAGTGTATTACAGTATATGTACAAGTGCACTATGGTATATGGCAGTACATTACAGTACATGTATAGCAGAACTATAGTATGTGGAGGTACATTACAGTACATGTATAGCAGCACTATAGTATATGGCGGTACATTACAACACATGTATAGCAGCACTATAGTATATGGCGGTACATTCCAGGATGGAGCCGGGGGTGGGATGGAGCCGGGGGGGGCAGGATGGAGGCTCGGCGGTCAGCACAGGATGGAGCGCGGCATTTAAGATAGCGTCCGGGAAGTCTCGCGAGACTTCCCGGACGCCATATTGGATCCAGTCCTCTGTGGCGGCGACGTATTCATCCAAGATGGCATCCGGGAATTCTCGCGAGACATTTCGGACAGCATCTGGGATCTCGCGAGAGTTCCCACACGCCATTTTGGAGGAAACATGTCGCCGGGACGGGAGGAGTGGAGCCAACATGGTGGGGTCGGCAGTGGAGCGAAAATCATTGGCTGGAGGCGGCAGCGGCGGAGAAGACGATGGGCCAGTGGTAAGTATAGCAGCCAGAGTGCATGGGGGTATGAGTGGGGGTATGAGTGTGGAGGTGCTGAGCAAGGAGGGGGGCGCAAGGACAGTGGAAGGGGGGGGACATGTGTGTGTGGACGTGGCAACTGAGATGAGGTGTGATGAGAAGTGTAGTGTCAAAGGGTGTGTGGAGGAGTGAGGAGTGTGACCGGAGTGTGTGTGGGACCGCAGCTTGTACCGATGGTGGGAGTAGAGCTTTGGAAGCCCCCGCTCCCGGCAACGGGCGGCCATATTGGAGCACCCAGGGCGGGTGTACAGGCAACTTCAGTCAGGATTTGACGTACCATACCGTTACATCATGACGGAAGTTGCCTTAGGGTTTTATTATAATAGATACCTACAGCAGTACCAATGTGCAGCGGTGCAAGAGTGCAGCGGTGCCGGAGTCCAAAAGGGGACAACGGGTGGGTGCGGTCAGCAGGGGGCCAGGGGACAGCGGCTGGGTGCGGGCAGGAGGGGGCCAGGGGACAGCGGGCAGGGGGGGCCAAGAAGAGCGGCCGGGTGCGGGCAGGAGGGGCCGGGGAAGAGCAGCGGGCGGTGTCGGCAGGAGGGTGCCAGGGAAGAGTTGCCGGGTGCGGGCAGGAGGGGGCCGGGAAGAGCGGCGGGTTGCGGGCAGGAGGGGGCCAGGGGACAGCGGGCAGGGGGGGCCAAGGAAGAGCGGCCGGGTGCGGGCAGGAGGGGGCCGGGGAAGAGCAGCGGGGTGTCGGCAGGAGGGTGCCAGGGAAGAGTTGCCGGGTGCGGGCAGGAGGGGGCCGGGGAAGAGCGGCGGGTTGCGGGCAGGAGGGGGCTGAGAAAGAGCGGCCGGGTGCGGGTAGGAGGGGGCCGGGGAACAGCAACCAGGTGCGGGCAGAAGGGGGCCCTCCTGCGCATGCCTGACCGCTGTTCCCCCACCCCTCCTGCCCGCAGCAGAGTGCTTAGCAGAGTATACGGCGGCTCAGTTGTTAGCACACTTTACGGCGGCTCAGTGGTTAGCAGAGTATACAGCGGCTCAGTGGTTAGCAGAGTATAAAGGGGCTCAGTGGTTAGCAGAGTATACGGTGGCTCAGTGATTAGCACTGTATGGTGGCTCAGTGGTTAGCACTGTATGGTGGCTCAGTGGTTAGCACTGTATGGTGGCTCAGTGGTTAGCACTGTACAGTGGCTCAGTGGTTAGCAGAGTATACAGGGGCTCAGTGGTTAGCAGAGTATACGGTGGCTCAGTGATTAGCACTGTATGGTGGCTCAGTGGTTAGCACTGTATGGTGGCTCAGTGGTAAGCACTGTATGGTGGCTCAGTGGTTAGCACTGCACGGTGGCTCAGTGGTTAGTATTGTACGGTGGCTCAGTGGTTAGCACTGTACGGTGGCTCAATGGTTAGCAGAGTATACAGGGGCTCAGTGGTTAGCAGAGTATACGGTGGCTCAGTGATTAGCACTGTATGGTGGCTCAGTGGTTAGCACTGTATGGTGGCTCAGTGGTTAGCACTGTATGGTGGCTCAGTGGTTAGCACTGCACGGTGGCTCAGTAGTTAGCACAGTATGGTGGTTCAGTGGTTAGTACAGTATGGTGGTTCAGTGGTTAGTATTGTACGGTGGCTCAGTGGTTAGCACTGTACGGTGGCTCAGTGGTTAGGAGAGTATACAGTGGTTCAGTGGTTAGCAGAGTATACGGTGGTTCAGTGGTTAGCACTGCACGGTGGCTCAGTGGTTAGCACTGTACGGTGGCTTAGTGGTTAGCACAGTATGGTGGTTCAGTGGTTAGTATTGTATGGTGGCTCAGTGTTTAGCAAAGTATGGTGGCTCAGTGGTTAGCACAGTATATGGTCGCTCAGTGGTTAGCACATTATGTTGGCTCAGTGGTTAGCACTGTATAAGGTGGCTCAGTGGTTAGCACTGTACAAGGTGACTCAGTGGTTAGCAGTATATATGGTGGCAGAGTGGTCAGTGTAGAGCGGAGGCAGAGTGGTCAGCGCAGTGCGGAGGCTCAGTGGTCAGCGCAGTGAGGAGGCTCAGTGGTCAGCGCAGTTCGGAGGCTCAGTGGTCAGCACAGTGTGGAGGCTCAGTGGTCAGCGCAGTGCGGAGGCTCAGTGGTCAGTGCAGTGCAGAGGCTCAGTGGTCAGTACAGTGCGGAGGCAGAGTGGTCAGTGCAATGCGGAGGCAGAGTGGTCAGCGCTGTGCGGAGGCAGAGTGGTCAGCTCTGTGCGGAGGCAGAGTGGTCAGCTCTGTGCGGAGGCAGAGTGGTCAGCGCAGTGTGGAGGCTCAGTGGTCAGCGCAGTGCGAAGGCTCAGTGGTCAGTACAGTGCAGAGGCAGAGTGGTCAGTGCAGAGCGGAGGCAGAATGGTCAGCGCAATGCGGAGGCAGAGTGGTCAGCGCAGTGCGGTGGCAAAGTGGTTAGCGCAGTATGGAGGCAGAGTGTTCAGCGCAGTGCGGAAGCTCAGTGGTCAGCGCAGTGCAGAGGCTCAGTGGTCAGCGCAGTGTGGAGGCTCAGTGGTCAGCGCAGTGCGGATGCTCAGTGGTCAGCAGAGGACGGAGGCACTCTGCCTGCCATACTTACCACCAGGCCAACGTTTTCCCCGCCGCCGCATCTTCGCTCCGCCGTCCTCAGCATCTTGGCTCCACGCCGGCGACATGTTTCTTCCAAAATGGCGTCCAGGAACTCTCGTGAGACTTCCCGGACGTCATATTGGATCCAGTCCTCCGGGGGCGGCGACATGTCGGCGGAACGGAGGACTGCAGTCGGTGGCGGAGGCAAGAGGATCCAGGCGGCGGCGGGGAAGACAGGGCCAGTGGTAAGTATAGCCAACAGTGCATGGAGGTGTGTGTGTGTGTATGTGTGTGTATGTGTGCGGGCAGCCATATTAGAACACCCACAGTGGGTGTACAGGCTACTTCAGCCAGGATGTGACGTAGCATACCATTACATCCTGACGGAAGTAGCCTTAGGGTTTTATTATAATAGATACACACACACAGGGGAAAAGACCTCATGGCGGCTCTGAACAACTGTCCCACATACTAACATAGTAACATCGTTTTTAAGGTTGAAGGAATACTTTTAATCCATCTAGTTCAACCCATAGCCTAACATGTTGATCCAGAGGAAGGCAAAAAAAAAAACATGTGGCAACACTAGCTCCACATTGGGGGAAAAAATTCCTTCCTGACTCCAGATATGGCAATCAGACTAGTTCCCTGAATCAACGCCCTATCAAAGAATCTAGTATATATAACTGGTAATATTATAGTTTTCAAGAAAGGAATCCAGGCCCTTCTTAAATGTTAGTAGTGAGTCACTCATTACAACAGCATGTGGCAGAGAGTTCCATAGTCTCACTGCTCTTACAGTAAAGAATCCGCGTCTGTGATTATGATTAAACCTTCTTTCCTCCAGACGTAGAGGATGCCCCCTTGTCCCCGTCTCAGGCCTAAGAGTAAAGAGATCATTAGAAAGTTCTCTGTACTGTCCCCTCATATATTTATACATTATTATAAGATCACCCCTAAGCCTTCGTTTTTCCAAGCTAAATAACCCCAATTTTAATAACCTGTATTGGTATTGCAGACCCCTCAGTCCTCTAATAACCTTGTTCGCTCTTCTCTGGACCCGCTGTAGTTAAGCTATGTCTTTCTTATACACCGGAGACCAGAATTGTACACAGTATTCTAAGTGTGGTCCCACTAATGACTTGTATAGAGGTAAAATTATGTTCTCCTCATGAGCATCTATGCCTCTTTTAATGCATCCCATTAATTTATTTGCCTTTGCAGCAGCTGCCTGACACTGGCCACTAAATGTGAGTTTGTCATCTACCCATACACCCAGGTCTTTTTCAGTGACAGTTTTGCCCAGTGTTTTACAATTAAGCACATAATTATACCTTTTGTTTCCTCTGCCCAAGTGCATGACCTTACATTTATCCCCATTAAAGCTCATTTGCCATTTATTAGCCCAAGCTTCTAGTTTACATAAATCCTCCTGTAATATAAAATTGTCCTCCTCTGTATTGATTACCCTGCAGAGTTTAGTGTCATCTGCACATATTGAGATTCTACTCTGTATGCCCCTACAAGGTCATTAATAAATACATTAAAAAGAAGCGGGCTCAACACTGACCCCTGTGGTACTCCACTGTAAACTGTGACCCATTCTGAGTGTGTTCCATTAATGACCACCCTTTATTTCCTATCGCTAAGCCAGTTTTTAACCCACTTACACATATGTTCCCCTATCCCCATTGCTCTCATTTTATGTATCAAACTTTTGTGTGGCACCGTATCAAAAGCTTTTGAAAAGTCCATATACACCACATCCACTGCATTTCTTTGCTCCAGTTCAGAACTTACTTCTTCATAGAAGCTTATCAGATTAGTTTGACAGGAACGGTTCCTCGTAAAACCATGTTGATATTGGGTCATGAGGTTATTTTTCTTCAGATACTCCAGTATAGCATCTCTTAGAAAACCCTGTAGGATTTTACCCACAGTAGAGGTTAAGCTTACTGGCCTATAATTTCCAAGTTCAGTTTTTGTTCCCCTTTTTTGAATATTGGCACCACATTTGCTATACGCCAGTCCTGTGGTACAGACCCTGTTATTATGGAATCTTTAAAGATTAAAAATAATGGTCTATCTATGATAGTACTTAATTCCTGCAGCACTCTGGGGTGTATCCCATCCGGGCCCGGGGATTTGTCAATTTTAGTGATTTTTAGACGATGCCGTACTTCCTGCTGGGTTAAGCAGGTGACATTTAGTTGACAGTTTTTGTTATCACTGATCATATTGTCTGTCATGGGATTTTCTTGTGTAAATACTGTTGAAAAAAAGTCATTTAGCATATTGGCTTTTTCCTCATCCTCATCCACCATTTTACCCAGACTATTTTTAAAGGGGCCAACACAATCATTTTTTAGTTTCTTATAGGGATGGGCGAATCTACACTCGCTACTATTCGGGACTCACCCGAATAGTAGCGGACTCGGGGGACTCGCTACTCGCCGAGTTTCCTTAGGAATTACTCGGGGGTAGCGAGTCCCTGTACTTTTGCAGTGTATCTGTACAGATACACTACAAAAGTACCCTAAAAGTTAATCTAAGGGGTTAAAAACTATAAACTTTCATACTCACCTTCTGTGGGGCCTGTGCTTTATGTACCAGGACCGGTACCAAAGACCTCCGGATGTCACAAGACCTCAGATCACCGGGAGAAGATGGGCTGAAGGACCTGTGAGATTTCAGCCAATCAGCATTCGGCAGAGCGGTCACATGGGTTTGTCACGTGGCCGCACTGCCAGCCAATCAGATTGGCCAGATCGCTCATTGGCTGGCAGTGCGGCCACGTGACAAACCCATGTGACCGCTAGCCGCATGCTGATTGGTTGAAATCTCACAGGTCCTTCAGCCCATCTTCTCCCGGTGATCTGAGGTCTTGTGACGTCCGGAGGTCTTCGGTACCGGTCCCGGTACATAAGGTACAGGCCCCACAGAAGGTGAGTATGAATGTTTATTGTTTTTAACCCCTTAGATTAACTTTTAGGGTACTTTTGTAGTGTATCTGTATAGATACACTGCAAAAGTACAGGTTACTATTCGGACTCGCTGGACTTGCAACGAGTACCGAGTCTCGGACCCGGACTTCAGCGATTTCGAGTATTTCAGGATTCGCCCATCCCTAGTTTCTTACTATTTATGTAGTTAAAAAATATTTTGGGATTATTTTTACTTTCTCTGGCAATGAGTCTCTCTGTCTCAATCTTTGCTGCCTTAATTTGCTTTTTACAAATGTTATTTAATTTTCTGTATTTATTTAATGCCTCATCACTACCTACTTGCTTTAATTCCCTAAATGCTTTCTTTTTGTCACTTATTGTGCCCCTTACAGCCTTATTTAGCCATAGTGGTTTCCTCCTATTCCTAGCATGCTTATTCCCATAGGGTATATATTGTGCACAGGCCCTATTCAGGATTCTAATAAACGTCTCCCACTTGCTTTGTGTACTTTTATGTCTCAGGATATCGTCCCAGTTTATTGCACTAAGATCATCTCTCAACCATTGGAAATTTGCCTTCCTGAATTTAGTGTCCTTGTAGCCCCTCTACTACACATCTTATTAAAGGATACTTGAAAACGCATTATTTTATGATCACTATTACCCAAGTGATCTCCAACCCATATATTTGATATGCGGTCTGCCCTGTTGGTTAATATTAGGTCCAGCAGTGCCCCCCTTCTTGTTGGGTCCTGAACCAGATGAGAAAGGTCTCTCATTGTCTCTCATAGTTGTCAAAAACCTATTACCTTTGCTGGAACTGCAGGTTTCTGTTCCCCAATGTATTTCAGGGTAGTTGAAGTCCCCATAATAATGACTTCTCCCTGAGTCACTGCTTCATCTATTTGCTTTATGAGGATATTCTCCTCCTCTTCTATTATTGTTGGGGACTTATAACAAACCCCTATCAGTAATTTATTATTTCCCCCCCCCCCCTCCTTTTCTCCACCCACAAGGACTCTACATTTCCATTAGATTCACCTATATTATCACGCAGGATGGGTTTTAAGGATGATTTTACGTATAAACATACACCTCGCCCTCGCTTATTTGTACGATCATTTCAGAATAGACTATAGCCCCATAAATTAACAGCCCAGTCATGGCTCTCATCCAGCCATGTCTCCGATATCCCCACCATGTCATAATTATTTTCCAACAAAATCAATTCTAATTCCTCCATTTTGTTGGTGAGGCTTCTGGCATTAGTGTACATGCACTTTATGCATCTCTCTTTACCTCTATTCCTTCCTACTATATTGACTGTTCTAACTCCAACCCCCATGCCACTCCCAATTTCATTACTTGTGCCCAGGTTACTGTTTACACTATCTTCCCCTCCTGTACAATGAATACACTCCCCCCAAATCCCTAGTTTAAACACTCCTCCAACCTTCTAGCCATTTTCTCCCCCAGTACAGCTGCACCCTCCCCATTGAGGTGCAGCCCGTCCCTAGCATAGAACTGACTCACCGTTGTCAGATGCTCACGTCTCAGGCGATGCAGCACTTGTCACGGTTCCGCGCCTGAGGCTGTGGGGCCCGGTGGTCAGATCAAAGGGGGTGATTCTTGTTTGTCGTGACGCCACCTGTGGGATTCCGGTGATTGCACTGGTGCTGCTTGGGCCTCCGGGGGATGTGCGGCAGCTTGATGGGATGCTCCCCACAGGATGAGCAGGGGTCCCCGGGGCCAGGAGCTGCACTAGCTGGAATACGGCAGCTCAGTAGTTACTGCGGGTTAGCCCAGGAGTAATGCACGGACACATAAAGTCTTTTGGTACCTTTACTGATGACAACAGGTACACTCAACCGGGTGATGAAGTTGACACTCCAGGAGTTTTCACAGCAAGCAGTGGTGTAGGCTTCCTTATATACACTGTTCCGGTGAGGTCTGGTGGATATGGAATCCTGCCGTACCGGGTTGCACGTTCTGGTGGGACGTGATTCACCTGAGGTTGCTGCACTAAGGGCACTATAAAAGGGGTTAGGCGTAATTACTGCTGCCTACCTCTGGGCTCTCATCTGGTGGTGTTTCAGGTGTTACAGGGAGCTAGACTTCCCTGGTTGGGGTGCTGGTTTCTCTGCAGCCTGCGATGTAGCTCCTGCAGCTCGGACCCAGTGCCCGGATTGTTAGGGTGAGTTGGGATAACTCTTCTGTCCCTGTGAGGTATTTGCCTCTTGTCCTATGACCCCAGTTGCAAGGGTCTCTCACTTTCCCGGGTGTGCTGGTATGGGCCTAGTGTGGCTCCAGTACCAGGTCAGCTCTCCTAGCTGTTCACAGTTCTAAAGTTACTGCACACTCCGCTGTTTCTCCCTCCAGGACCCGTATTTATAGGGGGAACTGGCTTAAGGCAACCAGTGGAGCTCCCCTAGAGGCCTGGGGTGAAAAGGGGTGTAAAAAGGTGTTTTATTTAGTGAGTTCTGCTTGCTGTGTACATTCCATTTGTGTACTAAGAGTTCTGCGGTGCTCCAACCAGGGAGCCAGGGTGCCACAGAACCTGTAGCCAACAGAGAAGTCGGCCCAGTTCTCCAGGTACCCAAACCCCTCCTTCTTACACCAATTCCTGAGCCACTTATTTATCTCCCTAATCTCCCGTTGCCTCTCTGGTGTGGCACGTGGTACAAGCAGTATTTCAGAGAATACTACCTTGGAGGTCCTTGCCTTAAGCTTGCAGCCTAATTCCCTGAAATCATCCTTAAGGACCTTCCACCTACCTCTAACTTTGTCATTTGTGCCAATGTGCACCATGACCGCTGGGTCCGCACCAGCCCCTCCCAGTAATCTGTCAACCTGATCAGCGATGTGCCGGACTCGAGCGCCAGGTAGGCAGCACACTGTTCGACGATCCCTGTCTTTGTGACAGATTGCCCTATCTGTTCCCCTAATAATTGAGTCCCCCACTACCAGCACCTGTCTGTCCTGCCCTGCTCTGCTCTCCTATTTTCCCCCTTACTGGAGCAGACACTAATCTGGCTTTCAGAGGTCATGCCCTGCTGCAGCAGTGCTATCCCTAAACTCGCACCCCCCTCATCTGCCAACTTAGAAAATGTATTGGGCTGTGCCAGATCAGGGCTAGCTTCCCTGGCACCCTTCCATTTACCCCGCCTTCTAACTGTCACCCAGCTAGCTACTTCACGGTCCTGCAGCTCCATGCTACTATCCTCCCCCACATCTATCCCATTGAGCAGCTGTTCAGTGAGCAGCAGACTCCTTTCCATATTGTCTATGGATCTCAGTGTTGTCAGTTGCTCATTTAGATCTAGTATCTGGGCTTCCAAATGCACAACATACTCACATCTCACACAGCAGTATGCACCCTCGACCGGCTGTTCAAGGAATGCATACATGTGGCAAGATGTACACTGGATGGCATTGCCAATTATGGAGCTCATTTCCTAACTTTAACTCACCCTTTTTCCTCGGCCATAGTGTACACCTGGAAGACATCATGCATACAATCGCACATAAAACAGGTAAATCATTGTGAAAAGTTTTTGTCCTTCTTTCTTTGGGTCATCTCAACCCCAATCTCACTGGGTCGAGACCCCATAATTATAGAGTTCAAGTCAATTTTTACAAAACCAGGCCAATAGCCCAACAAGTCCACATAGGCTCACATAGGCATTGGAGTCTATTCTCTGATTGGGCAGTAGTACAACGCAGGGAACATCAGCATATAAGTGAGTCCTTGCTCTCGGCACAGTTCTTGAACGTTGAAAACAAATGACCTGGCTGGCACATCATATCCTCCTATTTTCTCCTTTCCACTCAACAGTCCATAAAAACTGCAAGTCCCACAAGGATCAGCGCATTAAAATGGGGCACAGGTCATGAAGATAATGGGGCACAGTCCATTAAGGACACAGTCCATTTAGGGCTTTGAAGTGTAGCCCGAAGGCTGCAGTTCCACTAATCCAGCAGGGGGAAGCACAACAGGTGCAAAACTGGGGAAAGGTAAAAATATAATTAGGCCTACCCGGTCACAAGGCAAACCAAGCAGGCCTCGCTCTTGTCATAGATGGCATCAAACAGTTCTCATCTGGTCAACAGAGCAACTCCAGGACTAACTCAGGGAACCCAGACAGGCCCTTCAGACTATCTGGCTCTGTAGGTTTCACTTCAGCTGACTGACTGCCATGGTCAGTCCTGGCTATCAGCCAATGCTCCATCCTCTCCATATGGTCCTCCTGCTCCTACTCTTGGAAATCCTGTGAGGTGGCAGTCCAATTTACCCCCACCGCATACTATCCGTTGTTGCCCTTTACTTTTATAAAGATGACCACCTTGTCAACATTAAGGGTGTGTAGTCGGGAAGGCACATTTTCCTGCTCCAGGGCAGACCTGTTCATATAGCACTGATGACCAGTGTCCTCTTCGGTTACGAACCTGTACCCCCTGATCTGAAAGAAGTCCACTGCTTACACCCTTCCAACCATTCATGGGCGAGGGCCCCTAAGAGCCTACTCTTTTCTAAAAATGACAAGGCCCGGGGTGGTTCAGGCCTATAAGGATCCTTGCTGGGTGGATGTAGGGGCTCAACATGGCATTCTCCCAGTCAAAGGCCTCTGACAGGGGCGCTATAGAAGGCAGGAAAACAGGGGCTTCTAGCACTACTACCTCTTCAAATTCCAGATCCACCGGCTGCAGAATCCTCCCTTCGACTGCTGGATGTCCCGGGCCTGACTGGCTTAGGGAACGGCGTACATCTTGAGATCCATTCTGGTGGTAACTCTTCAGGCATCCAGGACCAACACTGGATCCAGACCTCACTGCAGACTAGGCTCAAGGCAGTGCACGCAGTGGAGCACCAGTTCACATATGTGAGCATCTCCTGTTCCTCTTTTGGCTGATCCAGTGGAGGTGAAGCACCCTCACCTCCTGGAGTGGTGAAGAAAATCATCTCCTCCAGAGCAGACATGTCTTTGGAATAATAAATGTCCGGATTGCAGACACATGGTAGCACTGTGGTTTCCCAAGGCCTGGCTATCCCAAGATTGCACCGGCCTCCACATGTTTGCTAAAGTGGAAACACCTGTGGTATTTCCATTTTCTGTAGAGAAAAAAAAAGTGTGTGTGTGAAAGCTTTTCCCTGCACACATAGGTTTTGATGGAAACCAAAAACAAAGGATTAGATTAGCATAGATTTACATAAAACCAAGGCAAAACCTAATCTCAAACGCAGCAAAACCTGCCTGTGGGCACATACCCTTATGGTCTGTGTAGTGCTCTGTATGTTTCCTGTACACTGTCATCTATTATGATCATCACAGTTCTCCCTATCTTCATCATGGGTAAGCTGTTATGATCAGTAGTGACTTCTCTCTCAACTATAGAGTGTACGCTCTTATGGACACGTGGGTTCTCTCTAGTAGAGACTAGTACAGTTTAAACTCTTATTAGTCGGGGGGTTCTGTCTCACTTATAGAGTGTAAGCTCTTATGATCAGTGGGGTTTTATCTCTTTTCTGTAGATTCTGAGCTCTTATGGCCAGTGGGGTTCTCTCTCTCCTGTAGAGTGTAAGCTCTTATAGTCAGAAGGGTTGTTTCTCTATCCCTCTCCTGTAGAGTCTGAACTCTTGTGTTCAGTGGAGTTCTGTCTCTTCTGTAGAATGTAAGCTCTTATTAGTCAGTTAGGTTTTCTCTCATAAAATGTAAGCTCTTATGGTCAGTGGAGTTCTCTCTCCATCACTCTCCTACAAAGTCTGAGCTCTTATTGTCAGTTTTGTTCTCTCTCTCTTACAGCGTGTAAGCTCATATGGTCAGTGCAGTTCTATTGCTTTCCTGTAGAGTTCTTATGGTCAGAGGAGGTCTCTCTCACATCTAGAATGTAAACTCTTATGGTGAGTGATGTTCTATCTCTCTTCTGTAGAGTCTGAGCTCTTAAGGTACCGTCACACAGGGACATATCGCCGGCGATATTGCCGGGGATCGCGGGAGCGCGCATCCCTGACAACATCGCCGGGGAGCTGTCACACTGTGCAACTTACCGGCGATGTCGCCGGCTAGTTGCCGCGGCTATCGCTCGCTGGGTTGCCCAGCAACCCAGCAAGCGATCACTCGCAATGTTGTACATAGGCGGAATCGCCCATAACATTGCTGGTTGCCGCGTTACACAGGGCGATCAGGCAGGATCGCCTGAGCAACATCGCCAGGTTTCCCAACATTGTTGGGAAACCTGGCGATGTGACTCAGGCGATTCATCCCCTGATTATCGCCCTGTCACACGCGGCAATTCGCCGGCGATGTCGCCGCAACCTGGCCACGCCCCTCGGTTGCCGGCAACATCGCCGGCGATATGTCCCTGTGTGACGGTACCTTTATGGTTAGTGAGGCTGTCTCTCTCCTGTAGAGTGTAAGCTCTTAAGTTGAGAAGGGTTTTCTCCCTGCATGTATGTTCTGAGTAATTAATTACAAACTTACCAGTATTGAGATTCACACAGATTTATTTGAATATCTTCAGAAAATTTGGCGAAATCATTGAGTTTGATGTTGCTCATTTCTACTCTAAGGCAATGTGCCGACTGCGTTTATGCTGTGTTTTTGGTGATGCATTTCTGCACCAAAAATGCATCACCCACAGCATTATCATTAAAGTATATGTGATTTTAAAAAAGCTGTGCCCACATGTACGTTTTTAGGTGGCTCAATACAGTATTGGTGCATTTTTCAAAAGACAGCAGCGTTTCTTCAGCTGAAAACGCTGTACAAATGTTCAGTGGGCACATAGCCTTAATGCTTCTAACCTGATTTTAAGAGATTTGCTTCCTATTTTCTATTTCAGTGTCTTCTTTACATCACGTCTTATTCTGAATGACTTACTTGTTATTGCCTCTGTCTGATCTTTTCTCTGATTCTTACCAGACATCTGCTTTATAACCTCATTAGCATCAATAAAATGTCTGTATATGATACATTGTGAAATATAGACTTGACCTTGAACTCATAAAATGAACACAAAACACATTAGGTAACATTGCATTACTATCATTACTGCAGCTCCAATGCCACAACCCCCCTCCCTGAAGCTGCTTTTTGTCCTATGGCTGTGGTGCCTGTCCCCATGAGGCAAGGAGACTGACAGTCAGTCCCATGAAGCCTGCCCATCCCGGAGCTGTGCATCCGAAGAACACTTAGGGTAAGTTCACACAGGAAGGTTTAGTGGCGTTCAAACCGTCAGAAAACCGCTGGAAATTATCAGTTCTGAGCTCTGAAGTCTCCAGCTGTGTTCCGGCGTTTTTCCGGCGTTTTTTTTACAGCGTGTGCACAGCGGTTTATAGTCGTTTTTCCCAGCGGTTTTTCCAGGTTTTCTATGAAGGATTTTGTTCATGGAACCGATCCAAAACCGCGGAGAAGAATTGACATGTTGCATGCTGCTAAACCGCTCGGAAACCGCTCAACCGCTGGCGGATCCGCTCACATAAACCGACTATGTGTGCACAGCGGTTTCTAAATTGCATAGGGTTACTTGTAAGTCCTAAAGCTGCTAAGGATTTACATAAATTTAAATAAAACCTATGCTAAACCGCCGGCGGTTTTCGCTGCTAAACCGAGGTTAAAACTGTATGTGTATACTTACCCTTACATGGCTTGCAATCCCCGTGTTCCCGCTCTTCTTCTGTGGCTTCCTGCTCTCGGGGCCTGCGTCCAGGTGTGCCAGTAGCATGCTTAGGCAGCATGTGCCGCACTCTGAAAATATTTAAAGGGCCATTATGCCTTGACCCAGAACTCCTCTCAGCTTATGGCTGAGAGGTACTGTGTATATAAAGCACCTTCCCCCATTAGAAGGTACCTTAGCAATGTTTCCTTTAACTTAGTGGCTTTGCTGTTTTTCATGTACCTTTTCACTACCCTGAGCCTGTATCTGCATGATCCCTGTTCTGAATTAAGGACGATATAGCTGCTGGAAATATTACTATCCATCTAAATTATATAATAATATCTTTGGCTGCGTGCTCTGACCTCTAGTTCCAACTTCCAAGAACGCTCCAAAAAAGTGAACCATGAAAAGAGACCACCGTACTTGGCGCCTTCCTTTCAGCGACCCATGTTACCCCAACCAGCTAGGTCAGCAGTAATTCATGAGCCGATGAAGGTGAACTATGTGGAATTGACCAAGCAGCGGGACACATGGAGGCTGGTTAATCTTTATTTTAATCTTTATTTATTTACTAGATGGCGGCCCGATTCTAAAGAATCGGGTAGTCTAGAATCCATATATAGTTTATTTACTAATAGTTAGGGGAGTGCGGTGAAATTAATTGTGTGTATACAGGTGGCTCAGTGGTTAGCCCTGTATACAGGTGGCTCAGTGGGTAGCAGAGTATACAGTGGCTCAGTAGTTAGCACTGTATATGGTGGCTCAGTGGTTGGCACTGTATATGGTGACTCAGTGGTTAGCACAGTATACGGTGGCTCAGTGGTTGGCACTGTATATGGTGGCTCAGTGGTTAGCACTGTAGGTGGCTCAGTGGTTAGCACAGTGCGGTGGCTCAGTGGTTAGCACTGTATAATGGTGGCTCAGTGGTTGGCACTGTATATGGTGACTCAGTGGTTAGCACTGTATACGGTGGCTCAGTGGTTGGCACTGTATATGGTGGCTCAGTGGTTGGCACTGTATATGGTGGCTCAGTGGTTGGCACTGTATATGGTGGCTCAGTGGTTAGCAATATATATGGTGGGTCAGTGGTTAGCTCTGTATGGTGGCTCAGTGGTTAGCACTGTACGGTGCTTCAGTGGTTAGCACAGTATGGTGGCTCAGTGGTTAGCACTGTACGGTGGCTCAGTGGTTAGCACTGTATATGGTGGCTCAGTGGTTAGCACTGTATATGGTGGCTCAATGGTTAGCTCTGTATATGGTGGCTCAATGGTTAGCACTGTATATGGTGGCTCAGTGGTTAGCACTGTATACGGTGGCTCAGTGGTTAGCACTGTATATGGTGGCTCAGTGGTTAGCACTGTATGGTGGCTCAGTGGTTAGCACTGTATGGTGGCTCAGTGGTTAGCATTGTATATGGTGGCTCAGAGGTTAGCACTGGATACGGTGGCTTAGTGGTTAGCACTGTATACGGTGGCTCAGTGGTGTTAGCACTGTATACGGTGGCTCAGTGGTTAGCCTTGTATACGGTGGCTCAGTGGTTAGCCTTGTATACGGTGGCTCAGTGATTAGCACTGTATACGGTGGCTCAGTGGTTAGCACTGTATACGGTGGCTCAGTGGTTAGCACTGTATGGTGGCTCAGTGGTTAGCACTGTATACGGTGGCTGAGTGGTTAGCACTGTATATGGTGGCTCAGTGGTTAGCACAGTATGATGGCTGAGTGGTTAGCACTGCGCGGTGGCTTAGTGGTTAGCACAGTATGATGGCTGAGTGGTTAGCACAGTATACGCTGGCTCAGTGGTTAGCACAGTATGATGGCTTAGTGGTTTTCAGTGTATATGGTGGCAGTGGTTAGCAGTGTATTTGATGGCTCAGTGGTTTTCACGGTGTAACGGTTTAGTGGTTTGCACAGTATGATGGCTCAGTGGTTAGCACAGTATGATGGCTCAGTGGTTTTCAGTGTATATGGTGGCTCAGTGGTTAGCACTGTATTTGATGGCTCAGTGGTTTTCACAGTGCGTTGGCTCAGTGGTTAGCACTGCGCAGTGGCCAGTGCAGCATGGAGGCAGAGTGGTATTCGCAAGATGGAGGCAGAGTGGTCAGCGCAGGATGGAAGCAGAGTGTTGAGCGCAGGATGGGAGCAGAGTGGTCAGCGCAGGATGGGGGCAGAGTGGACAGTGCAAGATGGAGGCTCAGTGGTCAGTGCAGGATGGAGGCTCAGTGGTCAGCACAGGATGGAGTGGTCAGCGCAGGATGGAGGCAGAGTGGTCAGCGCAGGATGGAGGCTCAGTGGTCAGCGCAGGATGGAGGCTGAGTGGTCAGTGCAGGATGGAGGCTGAGTGGTCAGGACAGGATGGAGTGGTCAGCGCAGTATGTAGGCTCAGTGGTCAGCAGAGGATGGAGGCTCAGTGGTCAGCACATGATGGAGGCTCAATGGTCAGCACAGGATGGAGTGGTCAGCACAGGAGTGAGTGGTCAGCACAGGATGGAGGTTGAGTGGTCAGCACAGGATGGAGGCTGAGTGGTCAGCGCAGGATGGAGGCTCAGTGGTCAGCGCAGGATGAAAGCTCAGTGGTCATCGCAGGATGAAAGCTGAGTGGTCAGCGCAGGATGGAGGCTGAGTGGTCAGCACAGGATGGAGTGGTCAGCACAGGATGGAGGCTCAGTGGTCAGCACAGTATGGAGGCTGAGTGGTCAGCACAGGATGGAGTGGTCAGCGCAGGATGGAGGCTCAGTGGTCAGCGCAGGATGGAGGCTCAGTGGTCAGTACAGGATGGAGGCTCAGTGGTCAGCGTGGGATGGAGGCTCAGTGGTCAGCGCGGGATGGAGGCAGAGTGGCAGCGCAGGATGGAGGCAGAGTGGTGAGCGCACGATGGAGGAAGACTGGTCAGTGCAGGATGGAGGCTCAGTGGTCAGCGCAGGATGAAGGCTCAGTGGTCAGCGCAGGATGGAGGCTCAGTGGTCAGCACAGGATGAAGTCTCAGTGGTCAGCACAGGATGGAGGCTGAGTGGTCAGCACAGGATTGAGTGGTCAGCGCAGGATGGAGGCTGAGTGGTCAGCGCAGGATGGAGGCTGAGTGGTCATTGCAGGATGGAGGCTGAGTGGTCAGCGCAGGATGGAGGCTGAGTGGTCAGCGCAGGATGGAGGCTGAGTGGTCAGCACAGGATGGAGTGGTCAGCACAGGATGGAGGCTCAGTGGTCAGCACAGTATGGAGGCTCAGTGGTCAGCACAGGATGGAGTGGTCAGCGCAGGATCGAGGCTCAGTGGTCAATGCGGGATGGAGGCTCAGTGGTCAGTGCAGGATGGAGGCAGAGTGGGCAGCGCGGGATGGAGGCAGAGTGGTGAGCGCAGGATGGAGGAAGAGTGGTCAGCGCAGGATGGAGGCTCAGTGGTCAGCGCAGGATGGAGGCTCAGTGGTCAGCGCAGGATGGAGGCTCAGTAGTCAGCACAGGATGGAGGCTGAGTGGTCAGCACAGGATTGAGTAGTCAGCACAGGATGGAGGCTGAGTGGTCAGCACAGGATGGAGGCTCAGTGGTCAGCACAGGATGGAGGCTCAGTGGTCAGCGCAGGATGGAGGCTCAGTGGTTAACGCAGGATGGAGGCTCAGTGGTCAGCACAGGATTGAGTAGTCAGCACAGGATGGAGGCTGAGTGGTCAGCACAGGATGGAGGCAGAGTGGTCAGCACAGGAAGGAGGCAGAGTGGTCAGCACAGGATAGAGGCTCAGTGGTCAGCGCAGGATGGAGGCTGAGTGGTCGCGCAGGATGGAGGCAGAGTGGTCAGCGCAGGAAGGAGGCAGAGTGGTCAGCGCAGGATGGAGGCTGAGTGGTCAGCACAGGATGGAGTGGTCAGCGCAGGATGGAGGCTGAGTCGTCAGCGCAGGATGGAGGCTGAGTGGTCAGCACAGGATGGAGTGGTCAGCGCAGTATGGAGGCTCAGTAGTCAGCACAGGATGGAAGGCACAGTGGTGAGCACAGGATGGAGGCTCAGTGGTCAGCACAGGATGGAGGCTCAGTGGTCAGCACAGGATGGAGTGGTCAGCACAGGAGTGAGTGGTTAGCACAGGATGGAGGCTGAGTGGCCAGCACAGGATGGAGGCTGAGTGGTCAGCGCAGGATGGAGGCTGAGTGGTCAGCGCAGGATGGAGGCTCAGTGGTCATCGCAGGATGGAGGCTGAGTGGTCATTGCAGGATGGAGGCTGAGTGGTCAGCGCAGGATGGAGGCTGAGTGGTCAGCGACAGGATGGAGCTGAGTGGTCAGCACAGGGATGGAAGGGGCTCAGTGGTCAGCACAGGATGGAGGCTCAGTGGTCAGCACAGGATGGAGTGGTCAGCGCAGGATGGAGGCTCAGTGGTCAGCGCGGGATGGAGGCTCAGTGGTCAGCACGGGATGGAGGCAGAGTGGGCAGCGCGAGATGGAGGCAGAGTGGTGAGCACAGGATGGAGGAAGAGTGGTCAGCGCAGGATGGAGGCTCAGTGGTCAGCGCTGGATGGAGGCTCAGTGGTCAGCGCAGGATGGAGGCTCAGTGGTCAGCACAGGATGAAGGCTCAGTGGTCAGCGCAGGATGGAGACTGAGTGGTCAGCACAGGATTGAGTAGTCAGCACAGGATGGAGGCTCAGTGGTCAGCGCAGAATGGAGGCTCAGTGGTCAGCAGAGGACGGAGGCTCGGTGGTCAGCGCAGGACGGAGGCTCGGTGGTCAGGCCAGGACGGAGGCTCAGTGGTCAGGCCAGGATGGAGGCTCGGTGGTCAGCGCAGGCGAGGTGGGCGGAGCCAGGCAGGAGCCCCGCGAGGTGGGCGGAGCTTGGTGGTAGCCCCGCGAGGTGGGCGGAGCTTGGTGGGAGCCACGCGAGGTGGGCGGAGCTTGGTGGGAGTGTGCACGCGAGGTGGGCGGAGCTTGACGGGAGCCCACGGGTGGGCGGAGCTTGGGGAGCCACCCGAGGTGGGCGGAGCTTTGCGGGAGCCCCACGAGGTGGGCGGAGCTTTGCGGGAGCCCCGCGAGGTGGGCAGAGCCTGACGCGAGGTGGGCGGGCCAAGCTGGAGCGGCGCAGCGGGATGGCATGGGGTAAGTATACCGAGACTGGTAGTCTGCATGAGAGTATGAGTGTGTGTGTGAGTGTGTGTGGGGGGGAGGGGTACGATAGTGTTGTGTCAGGGGTGTATGTGTGTGTGGACGTGGGTTGGGGGGTGAGTGCCGAGTAGTTTGGGTCGCCAGGGTACTCCCGCTTAGGGCGGCCATCTTGGTCCACCCTGAGCGGGTGTACCCTGGGACAAAATTACGGAAGTGTGTGCAAAGTGACGGAACTGACGTCACAAATCTCTTGTGGTTTTATATATTAGATACAGAGCCAACATATTTCACAGCGCTTCACAATTCAGAGGTTCATATTGAAACAATCATTAGAAACAGTTATCAGAAAATACATTACAATACAATAGAAAAAACAATACAATACAAAATATAATACAAAGCATAATATAATAATTAAAGCAAAATAATGACAGCCCTGCTCATAAGAGCTTACAATCGAACAGGTCACCTCTAAGGCAGTAGTAATAAATTAAAGGGAGCCTGTCACCCAGATTTAAGGCCCTACACTATCACTACCTGTCCCTACACCTTTCTAGTTGCTCCCTATCTATCCCTTTCTGATCTAAAGGGACCCTATTAAGCGTCAGAAAAATAACTTTTAACTTACATAAGTCCCTGAGGCTTGGGGACTGGAAAGGCGGCCCCATGCTCCATTCTCCCCTCCTCGATGGTGTAGGGCAAGCCCCGCTGGGCGGCATAATTCTTCTTTCCTCGACGCCCCGTCTATTTGGAATCTCCCCCCTCTGTCACGTAGTATGCACCGGCCGCGACGTCAATCCGGCGCGGTGCATTATGGGGCCGGTCACGTGATCGGCCCCAGTGCATTATGGGCTTGATCACGTGATCGGCTCGGCTCCATGCATGCGCAATGTGCTTATTGAAGCCAGGCCGATCACGTGACCGGCCCCATATTGCACTGTGCTGGATGTGACGTCGCGGCCAGTGCACACTACGTCTACAGAGGGCGGGAGATTACAAATGGTGGAAGCGCGGAGGAATAAAGAATAATGCCGCCCAGCGGGGCGTGCGATGCAGCATCTAGGAGGGAACACTGGAGCGTGGGGCCGCCTTTCCAGTCCCCAGCCTCAGGGACTTCTGTAAGTTAAAAGTTATTTTGCTGATGTTTAATAGGGCCACTTTAGATCAGAAAGAGATAGATAGGGAGCAGCTAGGAAGGTGTAGGGACAGCTAGTGATAGTGTAGGGGCTTAAATCTAGATGACAGGTTCCCTTTAAACACCTGATCAGGGAATGCACTGTGAAGACAGAAAACTATCCAGACTAGGGTGGGGAGGCCATTCTAGGTAAAAACAAGTCCTCTCCTTTTCTTCATGTCTTGGTGTCCGTGTCATGTAGTTCTTTTCTCTTCTCAGTATCCGCCTTGTCAGAATATAAACATGTGAAGGATAAGGGAAGGGGAAAAGCTGCTCACCTCTATCCAATGCACCCTTAGATCAACGGGCTCCTGAAGGCGGCTGGTTTCCAGCATATATTTGCAAGAAAGGAAAATTTCAGGGCTACTCATCCCCGAGGACGTTTTTAATGGATTTATGTGAATAAAGAATTTCCAGTCCGACGGACAAGTGGCTCTGAAATTTTCCTTTCTTGCTTGTCAGGCTATACTCTGGTGATGAGTGGAAAACCTTCTTTAATTCCCGCAATGGGCACTATGAGTATAGCATAATGCTATTCGAGTTGAGTAATGCCCTGCAGTCTTTCAAGAGCTTGTCAAAAACATCTTCCATGATCTGCTCTATTCCTACGTAGTCATGTATCTGGATGACACTTTGGTGTTCTTGCCCAACCTGCCCACACACAGGAGGAATGTCCGTCTGGATTTCGAGAGCCTGAGGGAGAACCGTCTGTACACAAAATTTGAGAAGTGCCTCTTTGAGCAAAGATCCCTACCCTTCCTTGGCTATGTAATTTCTGACACTAACTTTGAGATGGTTCCAGAGAAGGTGTCGGCCGTGTCAGAATTAAAGCCCTCCAGTGGTTATTGGGATTCACTAATTATTTTCACCAATTTACTCTGCACTTATCAGCCCTGGCTTAGTCAATCACTGCCATAACCTGTAAGGGTGCTAATCCGAAGTCTTGTACTCCAGAAGTGGAATCATCTTTGCTCGCTCTCAAGAAAGCAGTTTCTTCAGCTCCCTCACTTCCCAGGCTGGAGATCAGCAAACAGTTCTTATTGTAAGTGGATGCTTCCTCCTTTGGGGCTTGTGCCATTTTCACACAGAAGCTGCCCACAAGCAAAATGGTGTCCTTAGGTTCCTTCTCCAAGGCATTCTCCCCAAGTGAGTGCATCGACTCGATTGACTACCGGGGTTGTTAGCCATCAAGCTGGCTTTAGAGGAATAGCAATACCTGCTTTTATGTGCTGTCCATACCATCATATTTACACCAACCAGAAAAATCTGACCTGCCCGCAGACTGAATATAGGCTGTATCGATGTTAGGCCTGGTGGTCACTGTTCTTCATTAATTCAATTTCATTATCCACTTCTGTCTTGCTGAGAACATTAAAGTGAATTAGTAAGGGCCGTGGTCCAGACTCCAGACACTAAAGCATGTATTGCAGCTCGGCAATGCATGCTGGGACTTTGATGCTGGCGGTGCCCCCCGGGCGCTGCTGCTACTCTACCCCCCCTCCCTCAGCTCCTAGTGTTGCCCCAAACCTCCGTGGGCCTGTGAAAACTGGCTCATGCACCCCCTCTCCACCTCTACAAACCCCCCGGTAGGATTCTTTTTCAGATTCGGATTTTAAGACGCACCCCTGTTTTCCTTCCAATTTGGGGTAAACAAAAGTGCGTTTTAAAATCAATAACTACAGTAGTTATTCTTACCTTCACTTAAATTGCCATTACCAGAAGGGATGATCAGCTGATCAATAGTACCAGCATCTAATTAATAGGAGTTATCTATATAAGAGAACACCTTTATGACAATGCCAACGTACATAAATGCTGCAAGGAGAATTATGTTGTAAGATAAAGATTCAAGTAGTATAGTGAGGTAAATTATTAAAATGTTACAAATTGTATTGTAATGTACAACCTATAAGAAAGAGACTACATGATAATGTAAATTTTTTTTAATCTCATTAAAGATAATAAAAAATAAATCTATAAATTAAATTATATATGTGGAAAAGTAGGTAGCACAGATAGAAGGAACAAGTAAATATGTAATACACCTAAAATAATAAATATGGTATGTAAACTGTATGATGTCAACCCACAAATAAACTCAACAATATATAAAATAATATTAATGTTGATGTGTAATAACACAGTACATAGACTATAAAAATACAAGTGCATCTCAATTAATTAGGATATCAACAAAAAATTGATTTATTTCAGTAATGCAATACAAAAAGTGAAACTCATATATTATATAGAATCATTACAAACAGAGGGATCTATTTCAAGTGTTTATTTATGTTAATGTTGATGATTATGGCTTACAGCCAAAGAAAACCAAAGGTCATTATCTCAGAAAATTAAAGTAGGGAGGGTGAAGAGTTAAAAACCACGCTGCTGTATTCCACAAGGCATCAAAGGGTGAATATAATACTGATTCATTAATCAATGTGTTTCAGGGATCCCAGAAACGCCCTGAAACATGGCAATATGATATTGATTTTTGATGATATTCTAATACATTGATATGCATCAGTAGAATGTGGATGTGCAGTACATGGACTATAAAAATAGCAAAGTAAAAAACAAATGTAAATAAACAAAAAAACGGATGACTGTGTAATGACAAGTAAATGCTGTGGGGAGGGGAATTGAACACAAAGTGACGAAAGATATGTGTCAATAAATTGCTGTGAGTCAGTTATAAAGAATTATAGCCCTCTGGGCCCTTTTTTTTGGTAAATGTGCACCCTGACATATACCGTAATTTTATACGTAGGTAAATGCAATTTAAAGTGCTTCATGCATGTAATTTTATATCTTCAGAGTCCTTTACAGCTGACTTACACAGCACCTTACTCAATTCAAACATTTTTTATTGATTTTTTCCAATAAATAACCAACATGGATCGCAGGCAGAGATAGATAACAAAAAAACAAAAAACAAAGGAAAATGTACAATTACTTAAAGTTCAAGTACAATTAGATTGCACATTCCTTTGAATTTGAGGTTTGAACAGTCCTTCTGAAGGATAACATACATTAACTACATTCCCAATTCAATAATTTATTATTATCAACATATCTATCTCTGGTTTAAATCATTGCTTATAAATTTGCTGAGATCCATGCATAGCAAACTAATATGTACCGGCAGGTACCATATATAAATTTGTTAAATAGGCGGACACAGTAAGGAGGAGGAACAGAGCAGCAGGAGGCGGTGCAGAGCGGCCGGAGGCAGGGAGAACCTCTGTATCAGCGCTAACTTCATAAGAAGGAATGCCCTCCGGACTCACTACATGTAGGATTTATAAAGTGTATATCTCGGCGCTCAGGGGGCTGGAGACACGATGGACCCCTTCCCTGAATGCAGCAGACATACTGCATTCAGTGCTGCATTTAGGTTGCCATATACCAGGGCGGTGACAGGTCTTCTTTAATGGATAATTGAACAATCCTGCAAATGTATAAACTAACACAACAAATTAAAAGAAAACAAAAAGAAAGATTTGAGAGAGCTCACTAGTTTTACCTATCATAAGATGTTTCTTGTGTGGCACCTTGGTAGTGAGACACAATTTTATAGGCCAACAAGTGAACCAGCTAACATTATTTTTTACAAAGTGGCAGGGTTGCTTTCTAATTACTGATAGATTTCAGCTGGTGTTATGACTTTTCATAGCTTTATTCACCTCTTTTTCTTCATGTGTTCAATACTCTTTCCCTGTCATTTCTCATTATTACACATAACTGAATTTATGGAAATCTATGGTTTGATTTATTTACCTGTGTGGATTGGATGGGTTGTTACCAACATCTGGTGAAAAATTCATGTCAGTAACACCTCTAGAAATTGATCAACTTAGAAAATGTGTAATGTGATTAACATTTATTTCACTCGCTGTATATCTACAATGCAACATTCCTATAAAAAGGCAACAACTACTTTCATTATAAATGGGAAAATGATGATAAATACAATCTTAATAATTTGTACAAGTTTCAATAACTTCAAAATATTTAAAATGCATGATATATTTTTTTACAGACAGGAGAAATAGTTACCTATTTTTTCAGACTGTCCACAAATTTCTACTCAGTTAAGAGCCCTGAAGATGACTGGCTGATGTGTTAAGGATATTGAAGAGTTAATTTATGATTGTCCAGATTATATGTGGGTCATCGGAGCTCACCGTGACCTAACAATTACAACATGCAAACAACATCATCGCCAAGTCTACAAATATTAGGTATTCAGATACAACCATGTGCTAGGCGAGGAAACAGGTTTATTGAATTGATGCCACAGCCTGGCTCTGAGCCCAAATTTAGATTATGCTACAAAATGTTTATTTATTTGGCTAATGCTTCCTCATTATGAAAAATCTCACAATATCACATCTGTAGTGTTATTCATATGATATACAATACATTTAAATGTGGCTTATTTGCACATTTTAAGCTAAACACACTGAAGAGAACTCATGTCAAGTCCTATTAAACTGCTGCAGCTTCTCTAGTAACAAAATACAAATATCAGGAGTTTTTATTTGCTCACTACTAACATTGTAGCATTATGAAATAGTGAGCTTTGTATTGATCGCTTGACTATTAATCTGATACAAGATGCCAGACATACAAATGGACATTACATCACTAAACTGATTTGTATACATGGTCAGTTTTGTGAAAAAGGCATTAAAAATGGCTCGAGATGCTGTCGCAATTCACATTAAAATGATTCTCCAATTTTTAGTATCTGGCAATTATCACATTTCTAAAAGAAGTTTTCAAGGATTGGAAAAACAACTGCATTTTACAGAAAAATCCCAACAGTTGTTTATGGTAATATTGCATTGTATTTCAGGTCAGCTCTAGGGATGAGCGAGTATGCTTGTCACTACTCGGTACTCGCACGAATGTCTCGGTACTCGGGAACTCGGCGAGTACCGGGTAATCTCGCGATACTCTTGCTATGTTCGGGGTCCACCTCCCTGCATGTTGGCGCTCTTTACAGAGCCAGCCCACATGCAGGGAATGGCTAACAGCCACTGTAAAGCCACAGCCCTGTTGGTTGTGGCTTTACAGTGATTGGCTGGTCGCACAGCGTGATCAAGTCTTTATAAGACCTGACCGCGCTGTGCTCTCATCCATCCCAAAACAGTGCTTTTAGGGATTAATTTAGCTCTCTATAGGCAGGAGTGGGTTGTAACGGAAATTAGGATACGCCAAAACACTCTTTAATCTCGTCAGCGTTTGTGTCTGACCTATCCACCTGCTGGGATTTAATCTCTAATCCCTGTGTCCAGCTACAACCCAACTCTTGTCTGCAATCATTTAGCATTTTTGTGCGCCAGGAGTAGGTTGTAGCGGAATATAGGATACGCCAAAACACTCAGTATTCTCGTCAGCGTTTGTGTCTGACCAGTCCATCTGCTGGGATTTAACCTCTAATCTATAATCTCTGTGTCCAGCTAAAACCCAACTCTTGTCTGCATTCATTTACCATTTGTGTGCGCCAGGAGTGGGTTGTAGCGGAAGTTAGGATACGCCAAAACACTCGTAATTCTCGTCAGCGTTTGTGTCTGACCGGTCCGCCTGCTGGGATTTAATCTCTAATCTCACTGTCCACCTAAAAACCAACTCTTGTCTGCATTCATTTACCATTTGTGTGCGCCAGGAGTGGGTTGTAGCAGAAATTAGGATACGCCAAAACACTCGGAATTCTCGACAGCATTTGTGTCTGACCGGTCCGCCTGCTGGGATTTAATCTCTAATCTCACTGTCCACCTAAAAACCAACTCTTGTCTGCATTCATTTACCATTTGTGTGCGCCAGGAGTGGGTTGTAGCAGAAATTAGGATACGCCAAAACACTCGGAATTCTCGTCAGCGTTTGTGTCTGATCGGTCGGCCTGCAGGGATTTAATCTCTAATCTCACTGTCCACTGTGATGTAGTGAGTGGCGGCATTGTGCATGGCTAGTGTGTTTTGCAAAGGCAGAAGTCTGCTGCCTGTTTTATGAATGTATTGCCATGGAAGCCACAGTCTGCTTAGAATAGCATGGCAAGAGTTAAGCTTGCAACTTGCTGGAGATGTGGGTGTGTCTCAGGATAGTTAATGGAGTCTGTGTTTGACATGTGAGAGACTGACAGTGATTGAGACATGTAGTGCCTGCAGGCTCCCGGGCTGTGGGCAGAAGTCAGACATCCAGCCTGAAGGAGCAGTGTCTCAGAGGCCCTGTGAGGACTGACAATAGGCCCGAGTGGAGGCTGGGATACAGCGGCAGAAGTGTATCTGAACCTGTGACGTTCAACAGACTGTATACCAGGCGGAATGTACTTGTAAGCCAAAGAAAGGCTCCTGTTTATGTGCTGGAAGGTGGTTTATGCTGACATAATAAACCAACATGACTTTTAATTAAATGGAGAGACTGTTGCTGTGTTTAAATATGGCTGCCAAGTGAGTGAACCAGACCCGGTCCGTGAACGCGATACCACATTTGGTGGAGAATGCGGGCATTGTAGCAGCCTTATTGCTGGAGGCAACGGACAAGGCCTACAAGGTTTGTTGTGGATTGTGGTAACGGTGCAGGTGCACTTATATGGACATTGGTTGCTACGGGCAACTGCACAACGTACCCAAGCACGGTTTCCAGTGACTCGGTGGGGTCACGAAGACGTCGCATACAAGCATCTGGCTGGTGGGGTCACGAAGGTGGACAAGGCACTCAACCCAGGTGCACGTGGGAGGAGTCAAACGACTGCTTTCTGCTTGGTGAGCAGTAATACACCACAGGCTGGAGATCCTGGTTGTATGGGCAGTACAACCAGGAAAGGTTAGTGCAAATATACCCCCCCTTCCCCATAGAACACCGGGTATTACCCATTGGAGCGCCCCTCCTGTTTTTCTCGTTGCAGCAAGAGAGCGCCTGGCAGCATGGAGGAGCTCCTGGACCACCTGCTGCAGAGCCTGAAGCAGCAGCAGCACCAACCAAACACTGAAGGGTGTCACCAGAAAGTATCCCCTATAGACTGGGTTGCCCAAAAGTGGGCCGGGTCCCAGATGGTGGTAGTTTCCTCAAAGGGGGCAGGGTCCAAAAAGGGGGAGGTGTCCCTAAAAGGGGTAATAGCCCAAAAGGGGGTGGAGTCCCAAAAGGGGCCGGATTGCATGAAGGGGATAATGGCCCAAAAGGGGTTGGAGTCCCGAAAAATGATAGTTACCCAAAAATGGGCGGGGCATCCCAAAGTCCTAGGGGTGGCGCAGACAGATTGTTGCCGGGGACAAATGTACTATGTGTGTCCTGTCTGCCATATAGACTACCCACCAGGAGAGTTTCCACGTGTGTGTCCCATGAAAGTCGATGCAGAATCTGTGCCTGGACTTGTAGACTCTGGGAGTGCGGTGACCTTGGTGAGGGCTGCGCCTGATGTCTACCTGATGCCCGGTAGGAAGATGAAAGTCACCTGCATTCATGGGGGCACTAAAGACTACCCAGTGTCCAGAGTGGTCCTTGAGACGGCCAGGGACATTGCAAGCCATGATGTAGCTGTAGTCCCGAACTTGACTTGTCCGGTGATAATAGGCCGGGACTCTAGGCTGTTTTCGGACTTGTGGGAGAATGGAGCTACTCTACAGCAGGAGGTTGAAGGGCTCTCTTCTGATGAGGTTGTGTCTGATAAGGAGGTAACATCTCCCAAAATTGACGGTTCTGAGGTAGGGGTGACCAGTGAAAGTCATATGTCGGCACAACTTCGTGACCTGACGTCCCATGAAATGTACCACAGGATGACCAGTAGTGATGTGGTAGCTGACATGAATGCAGCTGACACCAAGTTAGAGAGAGACTTGGGGGTTCACCAGACAGTGGAGTGTGACACAGACGCAAGGGGTGACTGTGACTCTGAAAAAGAAAGGGAGTACAGTAAGGAACGGCCCAGCAAGGATGGCAAATCCTCCCATCGCAAAAGGAGCAAGCACCACAAAGAAGCTGCCCAGGTGACACCAGCTGATAATATAATGTCAAGTGCTTCAATTCCATGTGTGAGTTCTCTTCAAAACACCGAGAAGATCAGGATGGAAGGTGTTGTGCCATTGACCATAGCAACCATTGGGGCTGAGACAGTTATGGTGCTGCCAGAGGAACTGACACAGTGTAACAGCAATGCTCCACAAGATGAAGAGAGGGAAGGTATGAAGCCTTCTGAAGTTGATATTGTTGATACCCAAGAGTTGTGTGACGTGGCAGACGTCACAGGTGAAGAACTGGAAACCCTTGGACAATCCCAAGGTGATTTGGCTGAGGATGTCAGGGGTGCTGCCGGACCCCAAGAGGGGTAGGTAACTGCAGTACTGGAGAAGGTTGAGTACTCCAAAGCCCCTGAAGGTGAAGAGTTTGAGGGAGTAAAACACTCTGGAAGTGACTCTGCCGAGACCCCAGAGAAGGCAGGGACCCATGTGAAAACCGAGGGCGCAGAAGCCACAGAGGAAGTGAGGTCTGAAGCAGATACCTCCTCGAGTGAGGGAAGCTCAACCCATCTGGAGGATGTAAGAAGTGAACTAAGGAGGCTCAAGGAGATGATACAAGCCCATTTGAAGCAGGAGAAGCTTCAGAGAGATGCTGTCGAGAGCCGAGTATGTGCACTGGAGAGAAAGATGTCTGAAAGCTCTCTGCAAATAAAAGAGCAGTTAAAGCAAGAAGAACTTCGGCGACGGGCTGCTGAGTGCCGAGTAAGTGTGTTGGAGAGGGAGATATCTGAGCTCAGAGGTCGCCTGGCGGAACGCCAGACGATGAATAAGGCAGTGCTGGAGAAGATGGAGGAGTCCGTTCGGTTAAACCGTCTCGAAGAGGCTGAAGTCCGGAGAGAGACTGTTCTGGACACTGACCAGGGTGATCATATCGTAGCAGAAGAAAATGGTGAGACTCCTTTGTTCAAGTGTCTGGTAGAGGTTCCGGAAAACTTGAGAGACGAGTGTGCCAGAGAGTCTGTGCATGACGACTTTAAGAAGGCCGTGGAAGACTGTAAGGTGTACTGGTCTCCAGACGCTAAACAGCTAGTGGTTCTGTCCACATCCAAAATCACTGTGGATCGGGTGGCTATCCTGAGGGATATGCACTTGAGGTGTATTCGCATGAAGCAGTTGATCCGGCTGAAGAACGAAGAAGCTGCAAGGCGGCTGGGGCTTATGAAGAGAGCTCGAAGTCTACTGGAAGATGTTGTCCAGGTGCCTAGTGCTCTGCTGAGAGAAGTCATCGGGAAAAACGGACGACTCATGCAGGAAATGGTGGATAAGGCTGGAATAACGAGAGTACGAATTCCCAATGATAGAGAAGAGAAGATACCCAGGAAAGTGGGAATGGTTCCATTCGTCATAGTGGGGACAATGGAGAGTCTTGACAACATGCGGATTCTTCTCACATATAGGATGACTCACCTAAAAGAAGTACAGCAGTTGAGGCTAGATAGAGCGACAATCGAGAAACAGCATCGCTGTCAAAAATGTAAACCATCTTTACATCATGGTACTCAACAAAGTGGGGGTCCTCCCAGTAATAGATGGGTCACAACAGAAGCTAGAGACAAATGGTCTCTGGGCATGGAAGACAAATGCCAAATGAGAGCTTATCTACGACATCCTGAGGATAGGGGGCATAATAATTTGAGGGGTAGAGAATCCCATGTTACATCAATGCTGAGGGTCCTAGATGAAAGAGCTAATATAAGATGTGAAAATAGAGAGTTAGACTTGACAGTGGATACAGAGGGAAGTGAATTACACTGCTGTGTTGACCTCCGGGGGCGGGGGAGGTCTAACCAAGATGTCTTAGAGTCAGACAAGACAGGAGATTTGACTGTGAACGCGTCTCACTACCACTCTACCCATTGGAGGCAGCCATGAAGGGACAGATCTGTCAAACTGTCTGCATTCATTCCGCGCCAGGAGAGGGTTGTAGCGGAAATTAGGATACGCCAAAACACTTGGTATTCTCGTCAGCGTTTGTGTCTGACCGATCCACCTGCTGGGATTTAACCTCTAATCTTAGTGTCCACCTAAAAACCAACTCTTGTCTGCATTTATTTACCATTTGTGTGCACCAGGAGTGGATTGTAGTGGAAATTAGGATGCACCAAAACACTCGGTATTCTCGTCAGCGCTTGTGTCTGACCGGTACACCTGCTGGGATTTAACCTCTAATCTCTAATCTCTGTGTCCAGCTAAAAACTAACTCTTGTGTGCATTACTTTACCATTTGTGTGCGCCAGGAGTGGGTTGTAGCGGAAATTAGGATACGTCAAAACACTTGGTATTCTCGTCAGCGTTTGTGTCTGACCGGTCCACCTGCTGGGATTTAATCTTTAATCTCTGTGTCCAGCTAAAAACCAACTCTTGTCTGCATTCATTTTCCATTTGTGTGTGCTAGGAGTGGGTTGTAGTGGAAATTAGGATACGCCAAAACACTCGATATTCTCGTCAGCGCTTGTGTCTGACCGGTACACCTGCTGGGATTTAATCTGTAATCTCTGTGTCAAGCTAAAAACCAACTCTTGTCTGCATTCATTTTCCATTTGTGTGCGCCAGGAGTGGGTTGTAGCGGAAATTAGGATACGCCAAAACACTCGGTATTCTTGTCAGCATTTGTGTCTGACCGGTCCACCTGCTGGGATTTAACCTCTAATCTCTAATCTCTGTGTCCAGCTAAAAAACAACTCTTGTCTGCATTCATTTACCATTTGTGTGCACCAGGAGTGGGTTGTAGCAGAAATTAGGATGCGCCAAAACACTCGGTATTCTCGTCAGCGCTTGTGTCTGACCTGTACACCTGCTGGGATTTAATCTCTAATCTCTAATCTCTGTGTCCAGCTAAAAACTAACTCTTGTCTGCATTCATTTACCATTTGTGTGCACCAGGAGTGGGTTGTAGCGAAAATTTGGAAACGCCAAAACATTTGGTATTCTCGTCAGCGTTTGTGTCTGACCGGTCCACCTGCTGGGATTTAACCTCTAATCTTAGTGTCCACCTAAAAACCAACTCTTGTCTGCATTCATTTACCATTTGTGTGTGCCAGGAGTGGGTTGTAGCGGAAATTAGGATACGCCAAAACACTCGATATTCTGTCAGCGTTTGTGTCTGACCAGTACACATGCTGGGATTTAACCTCTAATCTCTAATCTCTGTGTCCAGCTAAAAACAAACTCTTGTCTGCATTCATTTACCATTTGTGTGCGCCAGGAGTGGGTTGTAGCAGAAATTAGGATACGCCAAAACACTCGGTATTCTCGTCAGCGTTTGTGTCTGACTGGTTCACCTGCTGGCATTTAACCTCTAATCTCTAATCTCAGTGTCCAGCTAAAAACCAGCTCTTGTCTGCATTCATTTAGCATCCTATTGCAGCAGGAGTGGCTTGTAGCTCCAAGTAGTATACGCCAAAACATGGTATACGCATCAGGTTTATGTCTTACCGTTCCAGCTGCCGGGATTAAACCGCTGTAATCTGTAATCTCAGTGTGCAGCTAATAACCATCTTTTGGATGCCTTCATTTAGCTGTATACAGGCAGCACAACATTGAAAATGCACAAGGCCGGTGGCAAGGGACAAGGAACTGGATGTGATGGTGGTGCAGGCAGAGGCGAAGGCCGTGTGCAAGCTCAAATTGCGCCATGACAAACGCCCACATCTTCTCGCTCGACCTTCCTGTCCCAATTTCTAGGGGACCGCAGCAGTACACCACTATTAAACCATGACCAGTGTCAACAGGTTGCTAGTTGGATAGCGGATAATGCTTCCAGTCAGTTTGGCACCACCACAAATATCCTGTCTTCCACACGGTCAAGTGTCAGTAGCCATGAGACTGGACCGCACATTCCACACCCTGATCCTCCTTCCTCCCACCATGCCGAGTGCCCGGCTCCGGACATATCTGATCCCACACTTGGACACTCTGAAGAGCTGTTCACTTATCCATTCGTAGATTCTGGCCTCTCGCCAGCTCCAGTTAAAGTTGGTCATGAGGAGATCGTATGTACCGATGCACAAATATTTGAGCAGCTACGGTCTCATGAAGGTAACGGTGGGAACGTGTCTCAACAAGAGGTGGACAATGATGAGACACAATTGCCAGAAAGTCAAGTGGAGGACCAGGGTGCGGAAGTGGAAGACGACGTGGTGGATGATCCAGTAACTGACCCAACCTGGCAGGAGGACATGCAGAGCGAGGACAGCAGTGCACAGGGGTAGTTAGGTGTAGCATCACAACAGGCCGGAAGAAGCAGGGTGGTAGCCGTAGGCAGAAGGCAGGCAACCGTTTCCCGGAACAACAACACGAGTGATGTTGCCAGTACAACTGCTAGGTCTTCCCGAGCCTGGCTGTTTTTTAAGGTGTCTGCAGATAATTCGAAAATGGCCATTTGCAACACCTGCCATGCCAGCATCAGCAGGGGTAGCAAAACTAGCAGCCTGACCACCACCAGCATGATCAGGCACATGGTAGCAAAGCACCCGACTTTGTGGGATGTACAACACAGTCCAGGAGCAGTGTCTGCGGGTGACACCGCTGCGTCTTCCACTGTTGTGCGTGCAAGACAATCCCCTGTCCATACTGCATGCGAAGAAGCCTCATGTCCTTCAGCTGTAGTTGCACAAGCAGAAATAGCACCATCATCAATCACGTCCTTGTCCCAGCGCAGCATTCAGTTATCCATGCACCAATCTTTGGAACACAGGCGCAAATACGCTGCCAACGCCCCACATGCCACAGTTCTAAATGCACTCATTTAGCGACTGCTTGCGCTGGAAATGTTGCCTTTTAGGCTAGTGGAGATGGAAGCATTCCGCAACCTGATGGCGGCAGCTGTCCCACGTTACTCGGTCCCTAGCCGCCACTATTTCTCCCGGTGTGCCGTTCCCGCATTACATAAGCACGTGTCACAAAACATCATACGTGCCCTTAACAGCGCAGTTTCAGGCAAAGTCCACCTAACCACGGACACGTGGACAAGTGCTTGTGGGCAGGGCCGGTACATCTCGCTGACGGCACACTGGGTTAATATTCTGGAAGCCGGGACTCAGTCTGAGCTTGGGACGGAACACGTCCTTCCGACACTTCACCCTCCACACCAGTCCCAAGCTGGAAGCACTGCAGCACTGCCTCAGCTAAGCGGCAACAGGCTGTGCTGAAGCTAATATGCGTAGGTGACAAACCCCACAATGCTGAAGAGTTGGAAACAGCTTTGAAACAGCAGGCAGATCACTGGCTCACACCGCTGAACCTACAGCCAGGCATGGTCGTGTGTGACAATGGCTGGAACCTGGTGGCGGCTCTGAGGCGAGGCGAGCTGACACATGTTCCATGCGTGGCCCATGTGCTCAACCTCATGGTTCAGCGATTTCTTAAATCCTACCCAGAGCTGTCAGATCTGCTCAACAAAATACACCGCCTGTGTTCCCATTTTAGAAAGTCACCTACTGCTTCTGCCGCCCTTGCCGGCTTTCAGCGGCGTTTGCAGCTTTCGGCTCACAGACTGGTGTGTGATGTCCCCACGCGTTGGAATTCCACACTGCACATGTTGGACAGGATTTGTGAGCAGAAGAGGGCAGTTGTTGAGTACCAGCATCAACTAGGCCATCGGTATACGGTTCAAACTCCACACATAATACCTCAGGAGTGGACATGGATGTCCGACATATGTACCGTCCTCCAAAACTTTGAGGACTCCACCAAGATGGTGAGCGGCGATGACGCCATCATTGGCGTCACCATCCCGCTTCTCTGTCTTCTAAAACGCTCTCTGCTCAAAATCAAAGACGATGCATTGCTGATGGAGCACGATGAGTTGGAGCAAGAAACCGTATTGGGTGATTACACACAGCCCAGCCTCATCTCATCCCAACGTGCATTGGAGGACTATGACGAGGAGGACGAAGAAATAGAGATACTTTCATGCGGAATTGACGGTAATACTTGCACAACCGTCAGACCGTCGGTTCAACGTAGATGGCCAGAGGACAGGGGAGAGAAGGAGGAGGATGATGAGGCCAGCATGGACAGTCATGCTGTTGGTGAGGATCCTGAAGTCTTGCCTGTTACAGTCTGGCGCACATGGCTGACTTTATGTTATGCTGCCTGTCTCGTGACCTTCACGTTATCAACATCTTAGCGGACACTCATTACTGCTTGGTGACACTTTTAGACCCACGCTACAAGGAGAACTGTATTTCTCTTATTCCCGTGGTGGAGAGGTCTACAAAAATGCTGCAGTACCAGAACGCAATAGTTGGGGAATTAGTCCAAAAATTCCCTTCTGAAAACGCTAGCGGCAGAGGTCACAATTCGGTGGACAACCAAGGCGTCCGGCCGAGAGAGAAACAAGTCCAATCCAGCAGAGGTAGGGGAACACTCACAAAGATCTGGGACACTTTTCTCAGCACCTCCCGTACCACAGGCCCTGAGGTGCGGGGTAGTGTCACAAGGACTGCAAAGTTTGCCAAGATGCTGAGGGAGTACCTTGCCGATCGTACAAAAATGGTCCTAGACTCCTCTGTGTCTTATAATTATTGGGTATCCAAGCTGGACACATGGAAGGAATTGTCTTTCTACGCCTTGGAAGTCCTGGCCTGCCCTGCTTCTAGCGTTTTGTCAGAGCGTGTTTTTAGTTCCGCAGGTGGAATCATTACTGATAAACGCACCCGCCTGTCAACTGAAAATGCTGACAGGCTGATTCTGATCAAGATGAACAAGCGTTAGATTGGGCCTGACTTCACCACACCACACCAAATGATAGCAGAATTTAAATTTTGTGCCGGTAAATTGCCATGCACCTCCGCACACCCACGCATGGGTACACACTTCATGACTTTGGCTACTTGCTGTACTGCTCCTCCTTCTCCTCATCCGCCACCATCACATGATCAGTGAGACCGTGGTTCATGATGCCACGAAAACATAATTTTTTTGCATCATATTTATGATGATGATGACCCTAACCGTTCAAAAGTTAGGCAGTAGTTTCATGTATACCCCCCAGGGGTAAATGTTTTAGTCCTTGCTTACAGAATGGGCATTACAAGTACAGGAGACCCGCTCCTTTGTAATGGGAACAATATTTAGAGGCTCTCCTCCATGTTTCTTTCCAGGGGCATTGACTACCTCACAATTTTTGGCTTCCCTGCCTAGGGTAATCCTACAAAAGACCCACTTCCTTATAATGGGCACAATATTAAAAGAGGCCCTCATGCACGCCTCTATCCAGGGGCATTGGGGTGCCACACTATTTTTGGCTTCCCTGCCCAGTGCAATACTACAAAAGACCCACTTCCTTATAATGGGCACATTATTTAAAGAGGCCTTCATTTACTTCTCTTCCCAGGGGCATGGGAGTGCCACACAAATTAAAAAAATAAAATCTTTCATGTAATCTAAAAAACTAACATACACCAACTCTGTCTCACAAGTGGGTATGAGCCCTTAATATTTTCTCCATGAAAATCCATTTTGGTTTCATTTTGTAATGTTTTCTTGACAGTCCATAAAAGTGGCGTAAAACTCTGACAACATTGTTCACAGCAGTGACCTTGGGGTCTGAAATGCTTATAGGGGTCTTCCCCATGCTGTTTCCATGTCATTTGAGCACTGTTTTGAACTTTTGTGACATTTTTAGGGTTTATACATGCTGCCGGGGGTCATGTCAGAGAAATACTCGGGTCTCCCATAGGATAACATTGTACTCGGTGCTCGGGCCGAGTACACGAGTATCTTGGGATTCTCGGCCCAAGCTTTGAGCACCCGAGCATTTTAGTACTCGCTCATCTCTAGTCACTATAGCTTTCAGCTACATTAGCAGTAGCACCTACCCCATGTACACCTCCAACAACAAGTCTATTATCCCTTCCGCCATTCTTATTCCCCTTTCCACGATGCTTGTTCCTCTTTCCACCACAACCTTGGGATTTCCTTGGGATATTTAATGAACACAGATTTGGAAATCACTTGTTTGAGGCCAAATAAAAGTTTTTTGACAACAAACAGAGATTTGGCAATGTGTTTTTGGAGCCAATACAAAACGTTTCAGGGGAAACACAAATATTTGGCAATCACTTGTTTAAGGACAAAAAAGTTTTTTTAGGGGAAACTTGGTGATCGCTGCTTTGAGGTAAAAAAAAAATCCTTTTTAGGGGAAACTGAAGGAATTGGAAATAACTTGTGTGAGGCCGAAAAAAGCCTTTTTAGGGGAACTAATGGATTTGGCAATCATTTATTTAGTCTTAACACAGCCTTTTTAGGGGAAACAAGGATTTTGCAATCACTTGTTTGAGGCCAAAATAAGTCTTTTTAGGGGAACTTGCTTGAGGCAAAAAAAAGCCTTTTTTAGGGGAAACTGGGAGATTTGGCAATCACTTGTTTGAGGTAAAAAAAAAAGCTTTTTTAGGGGAAACTGATGGATTTGGCAATCATTTTTTAGTCCTAACACAGCCTTTTTAGGGAAAACTGAAGGCTTTGGCAGTCAGTTGTTTGAGGCCAAAAAGCCTTTCTAGAGGAAAGGGTAGGTTCACATTGTTTTTTTAGCTGTACGTTACAACGGATCTGTTGTACACCAACACAAACGCAATGTTAAGGATCAGTTAACGCATCCATAGATTTGCATTGAACAAACGCATACTAACGCATTCAAAAATAGGCATGCATATTAAAGTATGTGTTTTTTTCAATGCACATGAAAACAATGTAGTCTGCTTTTTCATGTGCGTTTAAAAAAATGCATACTTTCAAACGCATGCCTATTTTTGCATGCGTTAGTATGCGTTTGTTCAATGCAAGTGTATGGATGTAATAACGCGTCTAAAACATTGCATTTGTGCTTCTGTACAACAGATCCATTGTAACACACAGCAAAAAAGCAATGTGAACCTACCCAAAATAAAGGATTTGGCAATTACTTGTTTGAGGCCAAAAAAGCCTTTATAGGGAAAACACAAATATTAGTCAGTCACTTGTTTGAGGCCAAAATAAGCCTTTTTATTGAAAACACATAAAATTGGCAATCGCTTGTGTGCAAAAAACACAGTTTTGGTAACGTATTATAAGGCTAGCTTCACACCACGGTTTTATGCTGTCAGGCTGTGTCCAGTGTTTTGCTGGATGCATCGGACACAGCCTGACAGCTCCGGAGAAACCGGAGGGTTAATATGCCCTCTGTTTTCTGCGCACTGATGTTTCTATCCAGGTCCTGAAATTTCAAAATCGTGGCTAGCGGGGAACTAGCCATGGTTCTGAAATGTCAGCAGGGAGCTCTCCAGGTGCTGAAGTTCAGCGCCGGCCACCGCTGAACTTCAGCACCTGGCGTCCGGGAACCGGATCCAATTTTCCAGGAGGATCCGGGAGGATCTGATTTTGTCAGAATTTGGCACCTGACACAAAAACGCTGCAAGCTGCGATTTTGTGTCCAGGGAAAAAAAACAAATCTGCCGAATCCTCCCTGACAGCAGGGAACCGGATGGCAAATAACTGCAGGAAAAAACTGCACTGTGAAACCAGCTCATGTCTGCGGAAGTTGGATTTAATCCTGCAGAGCAAAGCAGGGTGTGCCTCATTTGGAGCCAAGTGGCAGGAGCCGCATGTGCTAGGTTAGCTGGCCGTGTGCTGGACAACACAACCCAAAACGGTGGAATTGGTCATCACAAGTGGACCCAACCTTAAATGGAACCCAGAGCTGTACAGTGATTTGTGAATGGACTGTAAAATATCATCACTGGACTGTAAAGGCAGCGTTCCAGATCTGAAAGGTCTGTAAAAAATGTGGATTTGTAAATCTGTCCCGCCCAGGCCCGGGGGACTCAGATCTCAGGCGCGGTTTGGAGAAGTCACGGGTAGCGGTGCCTGAGGCTGTGGGCCTGGTGGTTAATGAAAAATGGGGAAAAAGAAAATAATAAAAATGTCTATTCGTGACGCCACCTGTAGGTTCCGGTGATGGCACTGGCGCTGCTGGGACCTCCGGGGTGATGGTCGGCAGCAAGATGGAGTAGCTCCCTACAGGAGGAGCGGGATCCCCAGGGCTAAGAGTTGTAATGGTGAAATAGGGCAGCACAGTCGTTTCTGCGCAAGGTTGGAGTAGGGGAGCGCAGTCGGTGTGGTGCAGGTGGAAGGAGGGACATGCACACATAAAAGTCTTTTGGTACCTTTACTGATGTTTGGTTCCAGGTACACACGTCCGGAGTGAAGGGAAACACCTTGGGATCTCCACAGTGAGTAGGGTTGTAGGCCTCCTTGTTTAGCTTTCCTGTTTTGAGTCTGGCAGGTATGGAACCTACCCGGACCGTTACTTCTCTCTCTCTCCACTCCCGGGTTGCTGCACTGAGGGCTCTCTCTTGGGCTACTGCCGTCGTCTCTCCACGGTCCCTGGCTCTCAACTGTTGGTGCTGCTGGTGTCCGGGAAGCTAAGCCTCCTCGTGATGCTGGATTCTCTGCTGGGTCTATCTCCTCTGTCCCTGCAGACTCGGGCTCCAGTGACCGGAAGTCTGGTGGGGTGAGCTGGTATGGCTGCTCTGCCCCCGGTAACGTGTTTCTCTCCTCTGCCTTCGTTCCCTACTTTGCGGGTCTTCCACTGCCACTGGTGTGTACTGGTCTGGGCCTAGCATGGCTCCAGTACCAGCTGAGCTCACTAGTCTCTGAACTCCTGCAGCACTTCTAGCGTCTACACACTGTGGCTAATTTCCCTCCAGCACCTGTATTTATAGAGGATCTGGCTTAAGGGCAGCTAGTTGAGCTCCCCCTTCAGGCCTGGAGTGGAAGGTGTTGGGTGTAAGTGGTTTACTCGCTGTGGGAAATCCTTCAGTGTCCCAGGGAAGTCTGTGGTTACCTGGTACAGGGTGCCACATTCCCCCCTAGTTAACCTCAGTACTCCCAGACTGAGCAAAGTTTTTGTTACATAACTTATAAACAATAATAATAACAATGTGTGACTTCTTTTTGAAGTGGTAATGCAGGTAACTGTCTGCGAGGCCTTGGTCTTACTGTAAGACTAGCAGGTTCACCGATTGTAGGAATCTCTGGTTCCGGTACAATAGGCTGTACTTCTTGTACTTGAACGGGTTCTACTGGTCTTCTTAGTTCTGGTATTGGTTCTGGTTCTTCTACAGGTTAAACTGGAAGTTGATTTTCCACTGGTTGATAGAATGATAGCACTGGTATTATGAATGCTCCATTATATTGAGGCCAGTCTTCTGGTAAATCTCCTATTTCAGTGTGAATCACTCTTTCTCTTGTTTCTTCAACTGTTGTTAATGGACAAGTTACTCCTGGTGATTTCAATTGGTCAGGGCATCTTTTGAGATGATCTCTTGACACTGTTGAGGTTGTTCTACCTTCATCTTGGCTAATTACGTAAGTTTTTGACTTGTCAAAGTTGGATTGCATAACAGTATATGGTTCAGATTCCCATTGATCGTCTAGTTTGTTGTTTCTTCTTTTTCTTTTGAGAACTAGTTTACCTGCTATTAAGGATTCAGCTGAGGCATGTTTGTTGAAGTCATGTTCTTGTTTACTTCTGATTTGATCTAAGTTCTTTTACACACATTCCTGAACTTTCTTGTACTGTTGTTGACGGTGATAATTCCAATCTTCTTCTGAAGTATCTTGGGTTAGTTCTACAATTCCCATCTCCAAGTCAATTGGAGTTTTCCAGGTCTTTCTCGCATTAAGTATGCTGGTGCGTAGTTAGTACAACTTACAGGGATGTGATTGTATATATCCACTAAGTCAGGTAGTTTTTCTGGCCACTGATTCCTTTCTTCAAATGGTAAAGTCTTTAACATGTCGATGACAATGTTGTTCATTTTCTCACAAAGACCATTTGTTTGGGGATGATACGGTGTTGTTCTTATTTTCTTGCAACCATTAGTGATGAGCGAGTATGCTCTGCGCTGCTCGGTACTCGCACGAGTATCACTGTACTCGGGCTACTCGGCGAGCACCGAGTAATCTCGCGATACTGGTGCTGTGCTCGTGGTCCACATCCCTGCATGTTGGCGCTCTTTAGAGAGCCAGCCCACATGCAGGGATTGGCTGGCAGACCACTGCAATACCACAGCCCTGTTAGTTGTGGCATTGCAGTGATTGGCTGGCCTGCACAGCGTGACCGAGCCTTTATTAGACCCGGCCGCGCTGCACACAGCCATCCAGACAGTGAGTGTAGGGAGAGTGTCTGCTGCTGCTTAGTGACAGATTTGCGGCCCTCATAGGTGGATCCGGAGCAGGGCTGCAAACTGCTGCTGACCACAACAGTCCTTCTCAGTGTTAGAAATAATTTTCTCAGTTTCTTCGTTCGATAAACTCCATAGACTGCGTCTTCAGAACCAAAAGTGGGTTTTATTCGGGTAGGAAAAAATACAGAGATTTTACGGCAAAAGCAGTATATGACTTGGCAAGTTACCAGAATGACAGGCGCGTATGGCACACAAGATGGAATAGTGTCACCCCACCTGTCTAAAGCAGGGCGTTTTTATACAATTTTTCTACCATTGGATAACGTTAGTGGCCTTTATTGTCAATGGATACATAATGACCTCATCCTGACAAAGGCAATACTTACATTTCACGTAGACATGAAAAAGACACACTAATTTCATTACTAACTATATACTACACTTAAGTTCATTTATATAAATTATCTTATAATAGCCTTTTTGGGACCAAGCACAAATCATAACTTATTGACATTAATCAGCTCTGTTCTTGATTATAAGAAACGTCATATTAGCCTTGAGGGATAGAATACACCACAAAAAATAAGACAAATTCAGAACTGGCTTATGAACTGATTATAAATTTTGCTAAATGATCAGACCAAATCTAATTAACGTGTATCTGTTTTCTTATACAGGTTAGGTCATTGCTTATAGCTAGAAGACATGACATTTAGATTTCTACTAACAGAGAAATTCAATAGTTCCATTTTCAAGCTTAAACTGAAACTTTTACACAAGACAAAATGGCTGACAGAGGCCTTGGTACCCATGGCCTCCGTCTAACACTCAGGACTAATCTAGGAGGATATAGGCAGGGTGATCCAGATCGGAATCCAAGTTTTTCTGTGACCATAACAGTCACCAGACTGTTGTACTTACTAGCTTGATACAGGTTAGGGACTAAAATCCTTCTCTCCTGTGACCATTACAGTGACCAGACTGTTGTACTTACTACCTTGATACAGGTTAGGGACTAAAATCCTACTCTCCTGTGACCATTACAATCACCAGACTGTTGTACTTACTACCTTGATACAGGTTAGGGACTAAAATCCTTCTCTCCTGTGACCTGAACAGTCACCAGACTGTTTTACTTACTACCTTGATACAGGTTAGGGACTAAAATCCTACTCTCCTGTGACCATTACAGTCACCAGACTGTTGTACTTACTACCTTGATACAGGTTAGGGACTAAAATCCTTCTCTCCTGTGACCATTACAGTCACCAGACTGTTGTACTTACTACCTTGATACAGGTTAGGGACTAAAATCCTACTCTCCTGTGACCATTACAGTCACCAGACTGTTGTACTTACTACCTTGATACAGGTTAGGGACTAAAATCCTACTCTCCTGTGACCATTACAGTCACCGGACTGTTGTAGTTACTACCTTGATACAGGTTAGGGACTAAAATCCTACTCTCCTGTGACCATTACAGTCACTAGACTGTTGTACTTACTACCTTGATATAGGTTAGGGACTAAAATCCTACTCTCCTGTGACCATTACAGTCACCAGACTGTTGTACTTACTACCTTGATACAGGTTAGGGACTAAAATCCTTCCCTCCTGTGACCATTACAGTCACCAGACTGTTGTACTTACTACCTTGATACAGGTTAGGGACTAAAATCCTACTCTCCTGTGACCATTACAGTCACCAGACTGTTTTACTTACTACCTTGATACAGGTTAGGGACTAAAAACCTACTCTCCTGTGACCATTACAGTCACCAGACTGTTGTACTTACTACCTTGATACAGGTTAGGGACTAAAATCCTTCTCTCCTGTGACCATTACAGTCACCAGACTGTTGTACTTACTACCTTGATACAGGTTAGGAACTAAAATCCTACTCTCCTGTGACCATTACAGTCACCAGACTGTTGTCGCTGTATACAGGCAAAATGCGCAAGGGCGTTGGCAAGGGCGTTGGCAAGGAACAAGGAAGTGGACGTGATGGTGGTGCAGGCAGAGGCCGAGGTCATGTGCAAGCACTAATTTCGCAATAACAAAGTGGCACATCTACTCGCTCGCACGTCCTGTCCCAAATTCTTGGGACCCGCAGCAGTACACCGCTCTTGAACCAAGACCAGTGTCAACAGGCTGTTACTTGGATAGCGGATAATGCTTCAAGTCAGATGGGCACCTCCACAAACATCCTGTCTTCCACACGGTCAAGTGTCAGCAGCCGTGATACTGCACCGCACATTTCCCAACCTGATCCTCCTTCCTACCACCAGGCCGAGTACACGTCCACGGACATTACTGATCCCACACTAGGACACTCGGAAGAGCTGTTCACGTATTCATTCGCAGAATCTGGCCTCTCGCCAGCTCCTGTTGAAGTGGGTGATGAGGAGATGGTATGTACAGATGCCCAAATATTTGAGCAGCCACGTTCTCGCGAACGGAACGTTGGCAACGTGTCTCAACAAGGGGTGGACGATGATGAGACACAATTGCCAGGAAGTCAGGAGGAGGATCAGGGTGCGGAAGAGGAAGACGACGTGGTGGATGATGCAGTAGCTGACCCAACCTGGCAGGAGGATATGCAGAGCGAGGACAGCAGTGCACAGGGGGAGAGAGGCGTAGCATCCCAACAGGCAGTACGAAGCAGGGTCGTGTCCGCAGGCAGAAGGCAGGCAACCGTTCCCCGGAACAACAACACGACTCAAGGTGCCTGTGCAAATGTTAGGTCTTCCCGAGTCTGGGAGTTTTTTAAGTTGGCTCCAGATGACTCTAAAAAGGCCATTTGCAACACCTGCCATGCCAGTATCAGCAGGGGTCCGAAAACTAGCAGCCTGACCACCACCAGCATGATCAGGCACATGTCAGCCAAGCACCTGACTTTGTGGGAAGTACAACAGAGTCGAGGAGCGGTGCTTGCTGATGTCACTGCTACATCTTCGCATGTTGTGCGTGCGAGCCAATCCCCTGTCCATGCTGGCCGCGAACAAGCCTCCGGCCCTGCACCTGAGGTTGCCCACGCACAAATAACACCACCATCAAGCACGTCCTTGTCCCAGCGCAGCGTTCAATTATCCATTCAGGAAACCTATGAACGCAGGCGCAAATACGCTGCCAACGCCCCACATGCCACTGTCCTCAATTCTCACATTTCGCGACTCATAGCGCTAGAAATGTTGCCTTTCCGGCAGGTAGAGACGGAAGCATTCCGCGACCTGATGGGGGCTGCTGTCCCATGTTACTCGGTCCCTAGCCGCCACTTTTTCTTCAGATGTGCCATCCCCGCATTGCATAACCACGTGTCCCAAAGCATCACACGTGCCCTGAACAACGCTGTTTCAGCCAAAGTCCACCTAACCACAAACACGTGGACAAGTGCTTGTGGGCAAGGCCGCTACATCTCCTTGACGGCACACTGGGTTAATATTGTGGAGGCTGGTACCCAGTCTGAGCGAGGGACGGAACACGTCCTTCCCACACCAAGGATAGCAGGCCCTACCTCTGTCAGGGTTTCACCGACACTCTACAGCTCTGAAATGTCATGCTCCTCAGCCTCCTCCTGCGCATCCTCATCCACTGTACCCTCCACACCAGTCCCAAGCTGGAAGCACTGCAGCACTGCCTCTGCAAAGCGGCAACAGGCTGTGCTGAAGATAGTCTGCATAGGGGACAAACCCCACAATGCAGAAGAGGTGTGGACAGCTCTGAAACAGCAGGCAGATCACTGCCGCACACCTCTGAACCTAAAGCCAGGAAAGGTCATGTGTGACAATGGCCGGAACCTGGTGGCAGCTTTGAGGCGAGGCCAGCTGACGCATGTTCCATGCGTGGCCCATGTGCTCAACCTGGTGGTTCAGAGGTTTATAAAGTCATACCCAGAGCTGTCTGAACTGCTGGTAAAAGTTCGCCGTCTGTCTGCACATTTTCGCAAGTCACCCGCTGCTTCAGCCGGCCTTGCCGGCTTTCAGCGCCGTTTGCGTCTTCCGGCCCACAGACTGGTGTGTGATGTCCCCACGTGTTGGAATTCAACTCTGCACATGTTGGTCAGGATATGTGAGCAGAAGAGGGCAGTTGTTGACTACCTGCATCACCTAAGCCATCGGGAAATGGGTCAAACTCCACACATAACACCTGAGAAGTGGAGATGGATGTCCGACCTATGTACCATCCTCCAAAACTTTGAGGACTCCACCAAGATGGTGAGCGGCGATGACGCCATTATTAGCATCACCATACCACTACTCTGTCTTCTAAAACGGTCTCTGCTGAAAAACAAAGAGGATGCATTGCAGGCGGAGCGCGATGACTTGGAGCAAGAAACAGTAGTGGGTGTGGGTGATAGCACACAGCCCAGCCTCATCTCATCACAACGTGCAGTTGAGGACTATGACGAGGAGGAGGAGGATAAAGACATGGAGCAACTCTCTGGCCCTCGATTCAGCGTGACTGGCCAGAGGACAGGGGAGATGAGGAGGAGGAGGAGGAGGAGGACAGCATGTTCAGTCATCGTGTTGGTCTGGATACTGAAGTGATGGCTGTTATGAGTCTGGCGCACATGGCTGACTTTATGGTAAGCTGCCTGGCTCGTGGCCCTCGCGTTCAGAACATCTTGGCCGACAATCAGTACTGGTTGGCAACACTCTTAGACCCACGCTACAAGGAGAACGTTATGGCTCTCATTCCTGAGGCGGAGAGGTCAGCCAAAATGCAGCAGTTCCAGAAGGCCATAGTCACGGAAGTAGGCAAATCATTCCCCTCACAAAACGCTGGCGGCATAGGTCAGGAATCGATGGACAACCAAGGCGTACTGCCGAGAGGGGCACAAGTCCAATCCGCCAGAGGTAGGGGAACAGTCTTTACGATGTGGGACAGTTTTCTCAGCCCCTCACGTACCACAGCCCCTGAGGTGCGGAGTAGTGCCACCAGAAATGCTAAGTTTGGCCAGATGCTGAAGGAGTACCTTGCAGATTGAACAACTGTACTGCGAGATTCCTCTGTGCCTTACAATTATTGGGTCTCCAAGCTGGACACGTGGCATGAATTGGCTCTCTACGCCTTGGAAGTCCTGGCCTGCCCTGCCACTAGCGTTTTGTCAGAGCGTGTTTTCAGTGCCGCAGGTGGAATCATTACTGATAAACGCACCCGCCTGTCAACTGAAAATGCTGACAGGCTGACTCTGATCAAGATGAACAAGGGTTGGATTGGGCCAGACTTCACCACACCACCAACAAATGACAACTGAATTTAAATTTTGTTATGGGAATTTGCCATGAACCTCCACTCACCCATGAGTACACAGTTCTGCACTTTGGCTAATCGCTGGACTGCTCCTCCTTCTCCTCATGTGCCACCATGTGTGACCATTACAATAGTTAGGCTGTTGTTTCAGGTATACCCCAGTGGTAAATTTTTTTGCCCATTCTTTTAGAATGGGCATTACAACGACAGGAGACCAGCTCCTTTTCAATGGGAAAAATGTTTTGAGGCCCTCCTGCACGTCTCTATCCAGGGACAATGTGGAGCCTCCCAATTTTTGGCTGCCCTGCCAAAGGGCTATACTACAATACACCCACTTCAGGTTTACAGGCCCTCCTGCACGTCTCTATCCTGGGACAATGTGGAGCCTCCCAATTTTTGGCTGCCCTGCCAAAGGGCTATACTACAATACACCCAATTGAGATTTACAGGCCCTCATGCATGTCTGTATGCAAGGGTCATTGTGGAGCCTCCCAATTTTTGGCTGCCCTGCCAAAGGGCTATACTACAATACACCCACTTCAGGTTTACAGGCCCTCATGCACGTCTCTATCCTGGGACAATGTGGAGCCTCCCAATTTTTGGCTGCCCTGCCAAAGGGCTATACTGAAATACACCCACTTCAGGTTTACAGGCCCTCATGCATGTCCCTATCCTGGGATAATGTGGAGCCTCCCAATTTTTGTCTGCCCTGCCAAAGGGCTATACTACAATACACCCACTTCAGGTTTACAGGCCCTCCTGCACGTCTCTATCCTGGGACAATGTGGAGCCTCCCAATTTTTGGCTGCCCTTCCAAAGGGCTATACTACAATACACCCAATTGAGGTTTACAGGCCCTCATGCATGTCTGTAGGCATGGGTCATTGTGGAGCCTCCCAATTTTTGGCTGCCCTGCCAAAGGGCTATACTACAATACACCCACTTCAGGTTTACAGGCCCTCATGCACGTCTCTATCCAGGGGCATTGGTGAACCTCCCAATTTTGGACTGCCCTGGCAAAGGAAAATACTACAATAGACCCAGTTCCTCAAAATGGGCACATCATGTCAAGACAGGGCTTCATGTATGTCTTTTCTCAGGGTCATCGGAGTGCCGCACAATGTTTTCACGTAAAATCTTTCATGTAATCACAAAAAGTAACATACACCAGCTGTATCTCACTATTGGGTATGTGCCCTTAACATTTCCACCCTGAATATTCATTTTGGTGTCATTTTAGAAGGTTTTTTGGTGACTCCGTAAAATTGGCGTGAAACTCGGACAACATTGTTCACAGCTGTGACTTTTGAGTGAGAAATGCTTCCAGGGGTCTTCCCCATGGTGTTGCCATGTCATTTGAGCACTCTTCTGAGACTTATGTGACATTTTTAGGGTTTCTACATGCTGCCGGCAGTCATTTCATAAAAATACTCGGGTCTCCCATAGGATAACATTGGGCTCGGTACTCGGGCCGAGTACACGAGTATCTCGGGATGCTCGGCCCGAGCTTCGAGCACCCGAGGATTTTAGTACTCGCTCATCACTAGCAACCATACAACCCTAGGAACTCTTGGAATAGTTGTGATTCAAAGGCGGAACCTTGATCTGTTAACACTTGGTCTGGATACCCGTGTGGTCGACAGAAACAATTCTGGAAGGTTTTGGCTGCTACTTCCACAGTTAAGTCCTTAACTGGTGCTACTACTAAGAATCTGGAGGTATACCCTATTCTGCTAGGTGTTAACTTGACATGATCTAGAGTCATGATCTCAAGAGGCTTCGTAGTAATGATCGGCTGTAATGGAGTTTTCTGACTTTGCTGGTCTTTCCTTCTGAGGTGACACGGTCCACAGTTCTTACACCATCTTTCAATAGAACCTCTCATTCCGACCCAGTAGAAGCGATCTTTCAACAACATCTCCAGTTTCTTCCAACCAAAGTGTCCTGCGACATTGTGATAAGCTTCTAATATTATCTGGACATCTCTTTTTGGAACCACGATTTGCCAGATCAGTTCATGGGTTCTGGGATTAAGGTGACGTCTACACAGCTTTCCTTGATAGATGAACAATTTCCCTTCTCTTTCCATAGGCGTTTGGCATCTTGTGAAGCATCTGGACTTAGAAGGAGTGTTTTTTGGTTATTGGCTCTTTGATTAAGCTAACAGTCGGGTCACTGTCCAGGGTCTCTTTCCAGTTATGGGGAGATAACGGGTTCACTGTTTTCTCTTGACGTCTTTGACTTGCCTGATGACATGAGAATGCACCTGGACGGTGGAAGGCTGGTAACTCTATTTATTCTAGTTCATCCACGTCTTCTCCTACATCTAGTACATTAGGCATTCTGGGTAGGGCATCAGCATTGCCGTTCTTATGACCTGCCCGGTACTTGACAGTGATGTCATAGTTAGATAATCTGGCCATCCAGCGCTGCTGCATGGCTCCCAGCTTTGCAGTCTCTAAATGAGTTGGAGGGTTCTTGTCGGGGAAAGCGGTGAACTTGGAGGTAGTGCTTGAACCGTTCTGTGATTGCCCAGAGGCTAGAAACTCCAACTTGAAAGAACTGTAATTTTCTGGATTCCTCTCTGTTGGACGAAGCTTTCTGCTGGCGTAGGCTATCACTTTCTCTTTGCCTTTCTGTCTCTGTGCCAAGACAGCTCCCAAGCCTTCGTTGCTGGCATCAGTGTATAGCAGGAATGGCAAACTGTAGTCGGGGTAGGCCAGGATCTCTTCTCCAGTTAGGGCATCTTTCAGCTGCTGGAAAGACTGTTCTTGTTCTGGTCCCCACCGGAATGGAGGGCCTCTGATCTTGCCCTTCTTGGATTGTCCTACCAGGAGATCTTGCATGGACGCTGCCATCTTCATGTAGCCCTTGATGAACCTTCTGTAGTACCCGACCAGTCCCAAGGATTGACGTACCTCTCTGAAGGTGGTTGGCACTGGCCAGTTCTTGATGACTGTAACCTTGTCCGGGTCCGGTGCTACGCCTTCTGCACTGACCACATGCCCAAGGTACTGGACTTTGGGTTTTAAAAGGTGACATTTTGAAGGTTTCAACTTCATACCATACTTGGACAATGATTCAAACACTTCACTCAAGTGTTGCAGGTGGTCTTCATAGGTCTTGGAGTACACTATGACATCATCCAGGTATAGCAGTATGGTTTTGACGTTTCTGTGGCCTAGGCAACACTCCATCAGCCGCTGGAATGTTCCTGGTGCGTTGCATAACCCGAATGGCATGCAGTTGAACTCGCATAACCCCATTGGTGTCGTGAAGGCTGTCTTCTCACGGTCTTCTTCTGCAACGGAGACCTGCCAGTACCCACTAGTAAGATCTAAAGTTGAGAAGTAATTGGCAGACTTCAATGCAGCAAGTGACTCTTCTATACGGGGTAACAGGTATGCATCCTTGTGCTTTACTTTGTTGATTTGCCTATAATCTACACACATCCTCACACATCTTTCTTTTTAACCAGGACCAGTGGTGCTGCCCAGGGGCTACAACTATCTCTAATGACCCCAGCATTCTTCATTTCCTGTAGCATTTCTTTTGCTTTCTGGTAGTGTGTTGGTGGTATAGGCCTATATCTTTCTTTAATGGGTGGATGGTCTCCTATGGATATGTGATGTTGTACCCCTTTAATCCTCCCAAAATCAAGTGGATGCTTGCTAAACACTTGCTCGTATTCCTGAACTACCCAATAAACTCCGTGTTTCTGGTGAGAAGATGTGTTGTCAGTTCCCACACTGAGCTCCTGACACCATTTCTCTAGCTGTTTCTTGGAATCATGAGGTTCATCTGTCACTATCTTAGCTAGTGATTCAGCTTCATGTATGCAGTTGTTATCTACATGGTACAGTTTTGCAAAAGTGGAATACCTTGGTAGCTTTATTTCATCATCATCATCATCATAGTTTAACTAACACACGTACAGGTACCCTTCCTTTGCGTACATCAACCACCCCCCTGGCTGTTAGGAGTGTAGAACTACTGTCAGACATCACCGGCTCTACTACTGCCTGGTAGTCCTGCCCTCTGAGGCCTACTGCTGCCCGACACCAGATCATCATTTCACTTCGTGTTCGCACTACAATAGGAATTGGGTCTGTGACACGTACGCTACCAATTTCACCATTGGATAGTGTTACCTGCTGCTCGTACACGAGAGCTCAGATCTCCTTCTGAAGAACCCTCCTCTCGCCTGGATTAGCAGTATCTGCACTCTGTTGAAGCTAAAACAGCATTTCATCTAGACAGTTAACCATCACATTGGTACCCAATATCACATGTGGATCCCGATCGTCTGGTTTGTCTTGAGCCACTATAAGTCCCTGGTTCTTTAATTGCACCCTTCCCACCTTTACTGTTGCCTCCCACTGCCCCTCTATAGTAACGAGCAACCCATTGGTTGCTACAATGTTCAAGTCAGGGTTTGGAGGTTCAAGTTCTAGTTCAGACCAGAACCGTTTGTAAAGGATACTCGGGATGGTGGTCACCTGGGATCCCGTGTCTACCAATGCAGTGGTAGCGATGCCGTCTATGATGATGGACAGGTACGGACGATCTCCCACGTACCTGTGCAGCCAATTGGATGGGCCTGGACAGTCTACTCCTGGGGTTGGGCCCCTGGCCCCAGGGGTTGCTCGTTTAAAGGGCAGAACCCGGTAGATGTGCCCCACTTTGTTGTACTTGTGACAGATGGGTTGTCCACTGGCACTGTAGCGATCCGTGTTCCTCCCTCGAAGCGGTGGTGTCCTCTTCTTCATCCATGGAACGTCGTTTGGGCTGTCAGCGAGCTGGATCTTGGCTGGTGGCTGGGTCTCAGTCTTGGGTTGCCTAGCACCTCGGAGCTTAGCCATCTCTCTGCTCAGCTGGCGCACCTCGGAGCACAGGCTGTCAAACCGGTCAGGGGTCACAGCCTGCATACTGGTCTCTGCTGCAGGGGATGAGGAAGGTGCTTCTGGCAAAGAGGGGGTTTTAACCCAACATGGCTGTGGGGCTAAGTCTGTCACTGCTGGGAGCTGCTGTCCCTTAACAGTTCTTTCAGGGTAGCAAACTCTGCATCAGGGTTTTGGAGAGCCCACCAGTAGGGATGGGCGAATCTACTCGCTAGGACTCATTACTCGGCGAGTAGTAAGGGACTCGCAGGACTCGGTACTCTGCGAGTTTCCCAGCGATTACTCGCACAGCAATGAGTCCAATGCAAATCAATGGCAATCCTAGTTTTGTCAGAGACTCTGGCAAAACTAGGATTGCCATTGACTTGCATTGGTCTCATTACTGTGCAAGTAATCGCAGGGAAACTCGCAAAGTAACTGCTGTTACTTTGCGAGCTGAGTCCGGCTGTCTGCTCTGTACAGGCTGCCGCAGCTCCAGGGTCCTAGAGCCCGCCTGCTCACAGAGATGATGTAGCAGAGCTGCGATTGTTCTCAGTCTGCTCATTCCCTGTGCATAGACATCTATATCTATGCACAGGGGATGTAACAGAGAGGACATCGCGTTTTAGACTAAGTCGGACGGAAGAGAATTTTTTTAATTAAAGATGGAGTACCTATTTTTTTTTTTTATTTCTAATAAAAATTTTTCTCTGTGTTGTGTTTTTTTAACCCTTTATTGGAGATTCTTAGTGGCTGGGTCAAACGTGGCCTGACATTAAGAATCTCGGGCTTAATACCAGCTTGCATAACAAAGCTGGTATTAACCCCTTTATTACCCAGCGTGCCACCGCCACCAGGGCCGCTGGAAGAGCGGGGTTCATGAATTTCATGAAATAATTAAAAAAAAATGCGTGGGGCTCAGCGCAATTTCTATGTCTAGCCAGGTACAGCTAAGCAGCTGGGGGCTGGAATCCACAGCGCAGGGATGCCCAAGCTTTCTGGGCACCCCCCGCTGCAAATTGCAGCCCGCAGCCGCCCCAGAAGATGGCACGTTCATTGAAGCGCCATCCTCTGGCGCTGAACCCCGCTCTTCCAGCGGCCCTGGTGGCGGTGGCACGCTAGGTAATAAAGAGGTTAGGGCCAGCTTTGTATTATCAGCTGGCCCTAAGCCCGAAATTTATGGCGGTCACGCCAATATTAGACATGACCGCCATGAATTTCTATTAAATTGTTTTAAAAAAAACACAACACAGAGAAAATTTTTTATTAGAAATAAAAAAAAAAGCCATTAGGGACTCCATCTTTAATTAAAAAAATCCTCTTCCGTCCGACGCAGTCCAAAACGCGATGTCCTCTCTGCTACATCCCTTTGCATAGATATATGTCTATGCACAGGGAGTGAGCAGACTGAGAACAATCTCAGCTCTGCTAGATCAGGCAGCAGGCGGGCTCTAGGACCCTGGAGCTGCGGCAGCCAGCACAGAGCAGACAGCCTGACTCCTTACTGTGCGAGTTTCCCAGCGATTACTTGCACAGTAAACGAGTCCAATGCAAGTCAATGGCAATCCTAGTTTTGTCAGAGTCTCTGACAAAACTCGGATTGCTTCAGGCTGAAGCTTCCGAGACACATCTGTGATTTGTAAATCGCACACTACTCGCTATTACTCGCTTCCCCATTCATTAACATTGGACTCGCTAGACTCGCAACGAGTAGCGAGTCTCGGTCTCGCTAGAGTCAAGCGATTCCGAGTAATTTAGGACTCGCCCATCACTACCCACCAGCATGGTTGCTTACTATCATCCGGTAACTTGAGGTCCCTTACAAACTGTTCAATGAGCATTTTATTTTCATCACGGATGCCATTGGGATCAATCTGCTTAAGGAGTCTCAGCGCCTCCAGCAGGCATAAGGAGTAATCTAGGACACTTTCTTGTGCTCCTTGCTTGCAATGGTAAAACAACAATCTCAGTTCAGTTACAGTATGATGATCAAAAACTCTCTTTAGCTTTTCAAAGATTTGTACAACAGACCTCTGATCTTCCTCAGACCAGTTTTGGGTTTCCAGCTCTGCTGCACCTGTTAACTGTCCCACCACTACTGATGCTCTCTGCTTACCGGTCATCGCGTACATGTCCAGTACATTACATATCTTTCTCTGGAATGCGTCCAGGGCGCCTGGCTGGCCGTCATACTTGGGTAACCAGGCTGCATTGGGGACGTTTGGCAGTGAGATTGGCATTATCGGGGCTACCGTTGCAGGTGCCTGTAACGGTATTGCGCCGCCTGGTGGATTGGCGACTGCAGGCTGTCCGCTCGGGGCTCCGTAACGGTGGCAGGCTGATTCACGATCGAGAGTGCTGCATCGTCTGTGCCCGGGGCACTCATTCTCGCTCCCCCTAGTGAATCGCTGCCAGTCTCTGAGAAACGAAAGTAAGTCGTTGGCTCGGTGGACGCACCTCGGGTATTTCCGGATTCAACTGCTGCGTCCAGCGGTTCTCATCAGAGCCTATCTTCGCGCCCTTGCACTGTAATGCCCCCTTTTCCGCTCTATGGTGCAGCAATGGCAGCTAAGATTTACAGTTCCCAACACAGTCTATATATGGTGCGCAGTACCCGGTTACATCGGGCATGGGATCCTGTTCGTGACGCCAGAATTGTCCCGCCAGGCCCGGGGGACTCAGATCTCAGGCACGGTTTGGAGAAGTCACGGGTAGCTGTGCCTGAGGCTGTGGGCCTGTTGGTCAATGAAAAATGGGGAAATAGAAAATAATAAAAATGTCTATTCATGACGCCACCTGTAGGCTCCGGTGATGGCACCGGCGCTGCTGGGATGTCCGGGGTGATGGGCGGCAGCAAGATGGAGTAGCTCCCTAGGGCTAAGAGTTGTAATGGTGGAATAGGGCAGCACTGTCGTTTTTGCGCAAGGTTGGAGTAGGGGAGCGCAGTTGGTGTGGTGCAGGTGGAAGGATGGACATGCACACATAAAAGTCTTTTGGTACCTTTACTGATGTTCGGCTACAGGTACACACGTCCGGAGTCAAGCGAAACACCTTGGGATCTCCACAGCGAGTAGGGTTGTTGGCCTCCTTGTTTAGCTTACCTAACCGGACCGTTACTTCTCTCTCTCTCTACACCCGGGTTGCTGCACTGAGGGCTCTCTCTTGGGCTACCGCCGTCGTCTCTTCACGGTACCTGGCTCTCAACTGTTGGTGCTGCGGGTGTCCGGGAAGCTAAGCCTCCTTGTGATGCTGGATTCTCTGCTGTGTCTATCTCCTCTGTCCCTGCAGACTCGGGCTCCAGTGCCCGGAACTCTGGTGGGGTGAGCCGGTATGGCTCCTCTGCCCCCGGTAACGTGTTTCTCTCCTCTGCCTTCGTTCCCTACTCTGCGGGTCTTCCACTGCCTCTGGTGTGTACTGGTCTGGGCCTAGCACGGCTCCAGTACCAGCTCAGCTCACTAGTCTCTGAGCTCCTGCAGCTCTTCTAGCGTCTGCACACTGTGGCTAATTTCCCTCCAGCACCTGTATTTATAGAGGATCTGGCTTAAGGGGAGCCAGTTGAGTTCCCCCTACAGGCCTGGAGTGGAAGGTGTTGGGTGTAAGTGGATTACTCGCTGTGGGAAATGCTTCAGTGTCCCAGGAAAGTCTGTGGTTACCTGGTACAGGGTGACACAAAATCCATACTGCTTGATGGGAACAAGAGCCTGGGTCACTGCATCACGTCTTGGCTACTCAAAGCCACCGCCTCACAGTATACAGATTTGGTAGTCACACTTGTTCTCAGCAAAAAAACGCATATGTCCAGATGGACCCTCTCATCCTCCAATTCTATCTGTAAAGCAATTTCATAGCTAGCTATCTTTTATTTTACCATGGATGGATCAGGATGGAGCAGCAGGTAGTGGTAGCAGCACTGCCCCTAAGCAGTAACACTGTGAACATGGAAATGATGGCAAATAGCTGCTTCTTATATCCTAAGGGACTTGTGATTTAGGCAGCCAATGAAACAAAACAGCCAATGACACAAGCTCTCGTGTCTACAACTTGTGGATGTTTTATGTGCCCTGATTGGTTGCCGACCCGAAACATCCAAACAGAAAGTGCCAGGAAAAAACTAGAGTCCCACACTCCTCTGACTTCTCCCCACACTCTCCCTTCATCAAACACATCCCGCCTGCTATCCTCGACAGTCAGAAGATAGAAAAAAAGCATCAATTAAATGCATTAATGTTTTTCTATCCAATCAGTTAACAAACAAAACTGCTGCATTCACCGATAATTTAGTAAATTGCTTGTGTGGCGCCCCTGCGGACTGGTCGCCACTAGATGGTGCAGCAGTCGCGATACAGATCCAGTCACCCCCAAATGCACACCCAACACACTCCGTTCCAAAGACTAAGGACTCTATGCCCAGCAACGGGATGTAGGGAGGAGACAAGTGGAGGGTAGAGAAGTTAGGACAGGACCCGATTAGGGGAGGTAACAAAAGGACTCAAAACACCAAGTTCAGTAAGCGAGTCAGCCAACAGACACCAGAGAGTCAAGTTCAGTCAGAAGGATAAACGAGAACACCATCATACAGGACTGAGAAGACACGGACCCGGCGGCCTGTGCCACCTTGAGGCTTATCCAGGTCCTGGGCTGTAGACCGTGGTGAGAGAAGGAAAGAGTCCAATGTGTGCTCGTGTCAGCAGGGACACTGAGGGACTGGGCTGGAACCAGAGTGACAGCTCTGCTGAAGTGGCCAGGAAGCTCTATGCTCCAACCACAAACCCTGGTGAGGTGCAGGGTCTTTATGTCCCGTGACCCAACCTCCGGCACAGCGAAAGGAATGCCGCCATATTAGAACTAGGAGACCAGGCAGGTTGCCCACTGAAAGCCCATGGCCGCTGGACTGTAGCTAACGTGCAGACAGACTGAAAAGGCCCTTGAAAGGAACATGAAGGGGGGTGATTTTGATGACCAATCCCAGCTGCTTAGACCACACCGGAGCCGCCACTGTACTGTCTGTAAACTAACCATCTGCTGAGAAAGACAGTACACCCGGTTAAAGCGCTATGCTGTGTGAGCCTGTGATTACTGCACCTGAAGGGAGATAGACTGATTTGGTGAACCGGCAGGGAGACTGCCTGACTGTATCGTGTATGCTACATCCCCAACGAGCCCTGCATTACAACAGACTATTCGGTTGCCCTGGGGACCCGCTCTTCCCGTGGAGAGCTGAACCATCCTTGCTGCTATTCCCATCATCCCCAGAGGTCCTAATTGCAGCAGTGGCAATACCGGCCGCATTCCATGGGTGGTGTCACGACACACTTTTTATTTTTGCTTTTATTTTATTTTAATACATTTTTCCAATTCCTCTTTTTAATTGCTTGCCCGATGAGGGGAACACAGACCGGGTCACGCCACCGTGACATCCTGCAGCCACAGACAAGAACGAGAGGGCCTGGTTCTGAGTACCCCACGGTCCCCACCAGGGGTAAGACAGCTTTTTGGTGTCTTCAACAGGATCTACTGACCCAGTAAAACCGGGTCTTGTGCGCCTTACAGACTGTGTTTTTGGGCCTCAGCAATGGTGGCTCTGAAAGATTGGAACCATGTGCTGGCAGGGGGCGTGCCATGGCCCCTCATCATGGGCAAGGCCAGCACCCAACGCAAAAAACTGCCCACACCCCTACCATGCTCCAAGGATTGGGAGATTGAACCAAAGGACGGTATAATCCCACCCAAGGGTGTGGCTGCCAATGACGATGAAGAACGGAGATACCCACGAAGGGAGTGAGAGGAGAGAGGTGAGAACACGAGGAGCCAAGAAGAAAGTTGGAGGAGGTCAAGAGACATTGAGACCCTGGAGATAGCGGAGCGTGGGGTGGACGGCACGGACTCCCCTGGTTCCCTGGAGGCCAGCTGAATTTTGGAGGTGGGCCCTGTCTTGTTGGTGGAGGAGGTCACGGAGCTGGGCCACCAGCTAGAACAGGTGTCAGACTATGGTAGAGAGAATGGCCACGTGGTGGATGGCATCGCACCCTGCTTCCCCAATCTGGGAGACAGAGGAGGACGAATCGGTCCCAGGATGGGTACGATACCGCTCGACTGCTGGGGTACCCCATGCCGGGACTGGCGCCAGTAACGCCAGGACTGGCAGCAGACTTGTAGATATAACCAGATAAAGAATAACGGCAGTTCCTACACAATGTTTGTATATAAATGCAATTATTTTTATTATTTATTTGGAAAACCATCACACATGATAAAATTCTTCCCCATAAAAGCAACTCCAGACAGCATGAGTGCAGGTATACATACAAAATTACAAATTACAGGTTGTATTCCATTTCAGACACTATCAACACTTGGTCTGCATAAGAGGGGATATATTGAGATCACCACCATGTCTGCTGACAACTAGCCTGTCCAAAGAGACAGGGATGCACCAGACATACACAATACCGGTTGTTAACCCTCACATATTGCAATTGTGCCCAGTAAGAAAGTGTCCATACCGCACCACACTGCCCAGCACCTCAACGTTTCGCTCTCCGCTTCATCAGGAGGTGCTGGGGCAGTGTGGTGGTCACCTTAAGTAGTCACATCCATCAGTTGTCCCGTTTCACAGCTGTGTAGCGGCGCACGATGTCCGCGAGTGGCCGCATCCGCCCGCGCCCCGGCATCCCGGAAGTGCCGCGTGCGCTTGCGCGATCACGGCAATTACCATTGGACGCCAGGGACATGTGAGGAGGCGGAGACATCGCCCACACCGCGCGCACAACAGCTACGGGCTTAGCACCATTATAAGTATGGGCAACATGCCCATACTGCATACACCACTACTAGTTTGCTATACATTTTACCACTATCTATTGCACCCTTCCCTGAAGGCGATATTAATCGCTATATTTTCATCCATAATGTTTTTAGTACACTCTTTGTGTGCAATCACAATCATAAATGTATACATAGGCGTATATGGGCATTAATCATATCAGATCCTCCTGACAAGACGGCAGCGTGGTACTGGGCAGTACTGGACAACAATCTCCATCTGTGATGCAGCATGGCACTTGAATCCCATATAGTTTTCACGTCAGGGGCAAACATATGGACTACTACAACATAAACATAAAAATGAAAAAGATACAATTAAAAACAGTGACCACCAAAGTGAATCACAATGACATGTTCGGTGTGGCCAGCGTCGGTGGCCCTAATCAAATTAACAATTATCTATATAGATGTATGCGCTGTTTATTTAAACTTTACTACACAGTATCCATTGAACTACAGGACAAATATATATTCACTGCTCATTGATCTCATTATAAGAATGATTTGAAAGAGATGGCATCATTAAGGCCTCCAGGTTTCGTCGTTTCTAACAGGGTAATCCACTTCACCTCTTTTTGTGCAAGTATTTGCTTCAAGTTGCCCCCCCTCACACCCAGATGTACTCTATCTATCCCCCTAAATTTCAAAAGTCGCCAATTGCAGTTATGGGCCTCCTTGAAATGCCTCGGGATGTTTTTCAGGGCCGCTATTTCCTCATCAGTGGTAGCTTCCGCTGCCTTTCTGATATCCCTAAGATGTTCCAGAACTCTTACCCGCAATTCGCGGGTCGTCATCCTCACGTATATCAGTTCACAGGGGCACTTTGCCCAATAGACTACCCCACTCGTGCGGCAATTGATTGTGTGTACAATTTTAAACCTTTTACTTCCATTATAGTTGTGGAACTCGAAAACAGGCTCCACTTGGGTGCAAGCTCCGCAGTCACCACATGGAAAGGTTCCCCATCTCACTCCTCTAGTATTTCCCAAGAAAGTGGATGGTGGTGGCACATATTAACTACGTACCACCATATCCTTAAGATTTTTAGATCTGCGGGGCGTGATTGATGGATACTTAGACAGAGCCCTCGTAAGATCTTTATCTGTGTGCAGAATCGGCCAGTATCTTCCTAACACCTCAACCATCTCCCTCCACTCTGAATGATAAGGGGTGATAAGTCTCACCTGATCATCAGTTTTTCTTCTCACAGGTTTTAAGAGATGGTCACGTGATGTCCTCTTCGCCCGTTCATACCCACTTTCTATTGGACCCATTCTGTAATGGCGAGACATAAAGCGGTTTTTAAGTGTCTTGGCTTCTTCCTCAAACAACCTGTCTGAAGAACATATTCTTCTAGCCCTTAAAAACTGACCTGTGGGGATTGATCTTATCACCTGTGCCGGATGTGAGGATCTTGCACTGAGGACCGAGTTCACCGCTGTGTTTTTCCGAAAGATATTCGTGGAGACAGACCCATCACCTTCTTTTCTCACTCTGACATCAAGGAACTCTATGGAATCAGTACTGTAGACATAAGTGAGTTTTATATTACCTCTGTTATTATTCAGCGACACCATGAATGCCCTCAAGTTTTCCAGACCTCCCTGCCACACCAGAAAGATATCATCGATAAATCTGACCCACATAGGTACAGTACATGTTTTTTTAAGATGTATCTAACTAATGTGACAAGGAGGTCTCTGAAGTCCCTCTCCAGATTAGTTGTCCTCAAAAAGAAATCCACTGCTTCTATGCTGTCCTCATGTCCAATGGACGTGTATAGCGACTCTACGTCCGCCGTCACCATCACTACATCGTCCCCCAACCGAAGATCCTGTAATTTTACAAGAAAGTCAGTTGAGTCCCTGATGTAGGACGGCAACGTGCGGACGAGAGGCTTAAGATAATAGTCAAGGAATCGGCATACCGGTTCACAAAGGCTATTGTTCCCCGACACTATCGGTCTCCCTGGCGGGTTATTGATGTCCTTGTGGACTTTGGGCATGAAATATATAGTGGGGATCGTTGGGCAGTCATTTGTCAGGCCTTCTAGTATGGATTTAGGGATAATCCCACTCTTAAATGCCTGTACCAACAGTCTGTCCAACTCGGTTTTAAATTTTATGGTGGGATTGCTATCAAGTTTTTTGTAGCACATGGGGTCCCGAAGCTGCTTGAATGCCTCAGCTTCATATTTCGATTTCGGCCATATGACCACATTACCCCCTTTGTCAGCTTGTTTAATAACCACGTCCCGCATTGAGCTCAATTCCTTAATGGCCACCCTCTGTCTCCAACTTAAATTATCATGTGATCTAATCTCTGAGATCTTACGGAGATCTTTAGTTACCAGGGTGGTAAAGAGCTCAATTGTGGGACATGCTGACAAAGGGGGAAACGTGGTTGATCTTTTTTTAATAAATGCTGGAAATTTTGGTTCGCTGTTAGGGCCTTCCTCCTCTGCTAGGGCTTCTAAGTCCTCCATGGCCTCTAATTCGCTGATAGCCCCTGTCCCCTCAATACCCCTTTCTCTACCTGAGAAATATTTCTTTAGCAGTAGTTTACGTCCAAACAGCTGTACATCCTTGATGGCTGTGAAGCTATCAAATTTGGCCACCGGTGAGAATGAGAGCCCCAGTGCTAATACTTGTAGACTGTATATGAGCACTTGCTTTCCTTTTGTTTCCCCCTGTCCTTCCTAAGAGTGTGCTCCCCTGTTTGAAAATGAACATTTTGATCATGGACTGCGTTTGATCAGGACTACGTAATGTAAATAGTTAAGCTCACTTCGGTGCGCTCCCTGTTGGTTTTATTGTATGCTTTTACAATATGATATTGTATACTTGATTTGTTTTTACTGTCGAATGAACAATTGCACTTGAGACCGCAACGCTTATAAACCCACTGGAGTGGCTGAAATACCGGTCAGTTTAGTCCCCGTCCCCACGCCCAATGCTTGCTTAAGGGTTTTTCCTGTGGTGGGTACCCGAAGACAAAGACACAATACGTGAAAAGACAATTTCCGAACTGTTTGCACTTTTTTTGCTTTTTTTATTTTTGTACATCCATGCCCCTACCCTTTATATATGCTAGTCTGGTTTTTGTTATGTAACGTTTAAGCCACAAGCGTCCTGTTTCGGGAAGAAGAAGCAAATTTGTAATTTGTCTTTGTTATATGCATTATAAAAAAATGTTTGAGCTTCTGTGTACCACCGAACCTGGTCCTAGCACGCGAACGTACTATCCTTTGCTCAGGGAGTGTGCCCTGCGGGTAAGTCACACTAGATGGCGCAGCAGCCGGGATAGGTAAGTCCAGTCACCCCAAACACACACCCAACGCACTCCAATCCAAAGACTAAGGACTCTATGCCCAGCAAAGGGATGTTGGGAAGAGACAAGTGGAGGGTGGAGAAGCTAGGGCAGAACCTGGTTAGGGGAAGTAACAAAACACCAAGTTCAGTAAGTGAGTCAGCCAAGAGACACCAGAGAGTCAAGTTCAATCAGAAGGAGAGGAGAGAACACCATCATACAGGACTGAGAGGACACAGACCCGGCAGCCTGTGCCTCTTTGGGGCTTGTCCAGGTCCCGGGCTGTAGACCATGTTGAGAGAAGAAAGGAGTCTAAGATGTGCTCAAGTCAGTGTGGATACTGAGGGACTGGGCCAGAACCAGAGTGCCGCCTCTGCTGAAGTGGCCAGGAAGCTTTATGCTCCAGCCACAAACCCCGGCAAGGTGCGGGGTCTTTATTTCCCGTGACACAACCTCCGCGCAGCAAAAGGAAGGCCGCAGTATTAGGAATAGGGGACCAGGCAAGTCACCCACTGAAAGCCCGTGGCCACATAGCTAGTGTGCGGACAGACTGAAAAGGCCAATAAAAGGAACATGAAGGGGGGTGAATTGAGGAGCCATCCCGGCTGCTTAGGCCACACCGGAGCCACCACTGTACTGTCTGTAAACTAACCATCTGCTGAGAAAGAGAGTAAACCCGGTTAAAGCTCTATGCTGTGTGAGAGTGTGATTACTGCAACTGAAGGGAGATGGACTGATTTTGTGAACTGGCAGCATGAGACTGCCTGACTGTATCATGAACCCTACACCCCTGACGATCCCTGCATTACAACAAACTATTCGGTTGCCCTGAGGACCCTCTCTTCCCATGGAGAGCTGAACCATCCTTGCTGCTACTCTCATCATCTCCAGAGGTCCCGACTGCAGCAGTGGCTATACCGGCTGCATTCCATGGGTGGTGTCACAACACCCTTGTTATTTTTGCTTTAATTTTATTTTAATCCATTTTTCCAATTCCCCTTTTTAGCTGCTCGCCCGACGAGGGGATCGCGGATCGGGTCATGCCACCATGATATCCTGCAGCCACAGATGACGACGAGAGGACCCGGTTCGAGCACCCCATGGTCCCCGCCAGGGGCTAGACACTTATGGTTTCCAAACACGAACCGAATCAATGTTCGTGCCAAATTTGAAATAGCGAACATGTTTGCAGAAAGTTTACTCATCTCTAGTCATGTATCCAAAACGTTTGCCATTCCAATTAGAAAATGAATACATATTAGTATGCCCTCTTCTAGCTACGAAGGCTAAGGGCCACTTTACACACACCAACTTATCTGTCCAACTTCTGACCAACTTACTGGTTGCAGTGAAATCATGGACACATTGCTCCATTTGAACACAGCCACAAAATAGAACAATGTGTCCATGATTTCACTGCAACCAGTACCGTATATACTCGTGTATAAGCCGACCCGTGTATAAGCCGACCCCCCTACTTTTGCCCCCAAAACCTGGGAAAATCTATTGACTCGTGTATAAGCCGAGGGTGGACCCTAGCACAAGTATACAGCCCCCAGCAGTGTGGTATACACCAGTCCCAGAGGTAGATACAGCAGCCCCAGTGGTAGTATACACGCAGCCCCAGTAGTATATACAGCCCCAGTGGTAGTATATACAGCCCCAGTGGTAGTATACAGGGCCCCAGAGGTATATAGCAGCCCCAGTGGTAGTATACAGGGCCCCAGAGGTATATAGCAGCCCCAGCGGTAGTATACAGGGCCCCAGAGGTATATAGCAGCCCCAGTGGTAGTATACAGTGCCCCAGAGGTATATAGCAGCCCCAGCGGTAGTATACAGGGCCCCAGAGGTATATAGCAGCCCCAGTGGTAGTATACAGGGCCCCAGAGGTATATAGCAGCCCCAGCGGTAGTATACAGGGCCCCAGAGGTATATAGCAGCCCCAGTGGTAGTATACAGGGCCCCAGAGGTATATAGCAGCCCCAGTGGTAGTATACAGTGCCCCAGAGGTATATAGCAGCCCCAGTGGTAGTATACAGGGCCCCAGAGGTATATAGCAGCCCCAGTGGTAGTATACAGTGCCCCAGAGGTATATAGCAGCCCCAGTGGTAGTATACAGGGCCCCAGAGGTATATAGCAGCCCCAGTGGTAGTATACAGTGCCCCAGTGGTAGTATACAGGGCCCCAGAGGTATATAGCAGCCCCAGTGGTAGTATACAGTGCCCCAGAGGTATATAGCAGCCCCAGCGGTAGTATACAGGCAGCCCCAGTAATGCAGGCCCCCCCCAGCGTCTCTCCGGTCACCTGTAAAGCAAGCTATACTTATCAGTGTCCCGCTCGCACCCGCCGCTGCCGACATCCGCGATCCTCCATCTTCATGCGACTCCTCTTCCTGTTTCCTGTGCGCGTCGCCGGGAATGACGTCATTGCCGGCGACGCGCACAGAAACAGGAAGAGGAGTCGCATGAAGATGGAGGATCGCGGATGTCGGCAGCGGCGGGTGCGAGCGGGACACTGATAAGTATAGCTTGCTTTACAGGTGACCGGAGAGACCCTGGGGGGGCCCTGAATTACTGGGGATGCGGGGGCTGCTGTATACCGATGTATACATCGGTATGTACCGATGTATACATCGGTATACAGCACTGACTCGCGTATAAGCCGAGGGGGGTACTTTTGAGCCCAATTTTTGGGCTGAAAAACTCGGCTTATACGCGAGTATATACGGTAAGTTGGTCAGAAGTTGGACAGATAAGTTGGTGTGTGTAAAGTGGCCTTAAGGGCTGCTTTACACACACCAACTTCTGTGTCCAACTTCGGAACAGATCTCTGGTTGCAGTGAAATCATGGACACATTGTTCCATTTTGTGGCTGTGTACAAATGGAGCAATGTGTCCATGATTTCACTGCAACCAGTAAGTTGGTCAGAAATTGGTCACAGATATCTGTGTGTGTAAAGTGGCCCTAAGAATTGTAGAGTTTGAAAACATAAGAAAGAAAAATTGTCCAGGAGGCAAATATAAGTCTCATCCCTCTGCTGAGGTCTAATTGGCTACAATGGTCAGACGACTGGAATGGGACATCATTGGATGCCCCTTTAGTGACATTCCATTCTTGTCATCTGACCATTGCAGACAATCCTGGATCTCAGCTGTGTATGACAGGAGAATGGGATATCATCACTACCTGTCTAAGGCTGGAAGCAAACAAGCTTATGAAAAATCTGAATGTTTTTTATCCAGGAGAGTAGGATGAGTGACATTCGTATGGTCTTCGCAGTGCTATGTGAGTGTGCAATTTTTTCTTGCCTAGCATCCATATGAGATCCGTGTGCTGTCCGTGTGCAATGCATTTTTTTCTCAGCAACTATTATTGTTCAATCATTTACAGGGCCATGTACAGTGTTCTGTACTACAGAATGATAATGTATGGCTGGAAACACACATGTATATGAGAAATCTGACTGTTTTTCATCCACTAGAGTAGAATGAGTGACATCCGTATGGTATTTCATATGTTATGTGGGTGTATGATATTTTTTCTCACCCTGCAATTGTGTGACATGCATGTGGAATCTGTGTGCTGTCCGTATCCAATGCATTTTTTTCTCAGCAACGATTTATGTACTATCATTTACAGGAACATTTACAGTGCCCCGTGCTACGTAATGATAATGTATCAGTAAAAAACTGATGCCACAAGGATAGTCTGTGTGCTATTTTTTTCTCGCACCCAATGACTAGTACAACTAGTGGATGCACTTGCAGCATGTTGCAACTCTTTCAAGAAAAAGAGCTTAACACAATCGCTCATCTGTAGAGATGAGCCCCCACCCCAGTGTTCGAATTCGATTCGATTAGTCGAATCGACGGGGTGTTCGACGAATGTTCGTCGAATGCTCGACGAACACCGTCGAACACCCCGGAAAATGAACAATCCGGGCTTGTGGGGCTTTTTCACTTCCACAATGTATATACATACATTGCGGAAGTGAAATAAAGTCAAATAAAGTGTTAAAAAAAAAAAAATAATGTATGCTCACCTGTCCGGGGTCCACCGAAGCCTCCGGTATGGTGCTGTGTCTTCAAGGACCTGTGGTGACGTCAGTTCTCGCGGGAACTCCGGTCACATGACCGAAGTTCCGCGAGAACATGACGTCACCACAGGTCCTGGAAGCATAGGACCTTGCCAGAAAGCTTAAAATAGATATTTTTATGATTCAGACCCTTTCTTTAAGTAAAAGTTACTTAAAGAAAGGGTCCGAATCATAAAAATATCTATTTTAAGCTTTCCGGCAAGGTCCTATTGCTAATAGGACCTGTGGTGACGTCACGTTCTCGCAGAACTCCGGTCATGTGACCGGAGTTCGCGCGAGAACATGACGTCACACAGGTCCTAGAATCCGCAGGACCTTGCCGGAGGCTTCGGTGGACCGCGGACAGGTGAGCATTGATTATTTTTTTATTTTTAACACTTATTAGATGTTTATTTTGGCCGAAAATGCGGCAGATGCGATTTTCTGACCGCATCTGCCGCATTTTCGAACCAAAATCGAACAAATTGTTCGAATTCGGCGAATGACTCGAATAGGGCCAAAATCAACTCGAATTTGAGATTGGCGAGCTATTCGAATCGAACATCGCTCATCTCTACTCATCTGCTCTGACTCATTTAATAACATTCGTCCGGGTGCAATATGAGATTTTCTTTCATTGCACTATACAATTTACAGGCCACGTGTCTGAAGCCTAAGAAATTTTTTGTTAAATTGTGCAACCACTTGTGCAGGTTTTTAACACAATTAGATTAGGGACCATCCCATTAGTGGGTACACAGTGACGAGGTGGGATTCCTTAGTAGATTTTTTTGCAAAAACTTATGTGCCAAGTACCCTGTGATTTTAACAGCACTTGTTTTTAATTATTTATTGCAGGGTATTTTGGCAGAATTTGCACATACTGTACTTTATTCTTGTTGTTCCAGTACAATTGTTGCTCAGTGTGAACATGCTCATTCACAAATGTCTGCTATGACTCATGGTGGGTTTACACACACCAATTTCTGTGACCAACTTCTGAACAGATCTATGGTTGCAGTGAAATCATGGACACATATATTTCCATTTTGTGGCTGTGTACAAAATGGAGCAATGTGTCCATGATTTCACTGCAACCAGAGATCTGTTCAGATATTGGACACAGAAATTGGTGTGTGTAAACCAACCATCAGTTTTTTGTATTTTAACACCTTTAAGGAGCCTTTCACACTTGCGGTTTTTTCCTGATCTGGATGGCCACTTTACACACACCAACTTATCTGTCCAACTTCTAACCAACTTGCTGGTTGCAGTGAAATCATGGACACATTGTTCCATTGTAGACAGTCACAAAATGGAACAATGTGTCCATGATTTCACTGCAACCAGAGATCTGTTCCGAAGTTGGACACAGAATTTGGTGTGTGTAAAGCAGCCCTTAAGGCCACTTTACACACACCAACTTATCTGTCCAACTTCTGACCAACTTACCGTATATACTCGCGTATAAGCCGAGTTTTTCAGCCCAAAAATTGGGCTGAAAAGTACCCCCCTCGGCTTATACGCGAGTCAGTGCTGTATACCGATGTATACATGAGTTGTTCAGAAATTGGACAGATAAGTTGGTGTGTGTAAAGTGGCCCTTACAGGATTCATTTTTTTGCCCATTCACTTTAATGATTTCAGGAAAAAACCTGAAGCAACAAGATTATACCTGAAATCATTAACGTGAATGGGCAAAAAAATGAATCCTGTAAGGCTGGCTTCACACCACGGTGTGATCCGGTCCAGGGCTGACCGGTGTAAACCAGGCAGCCCCGGACCGGTTTTTGGCCCCATAGTAGCCCATGGGGCCGGATGGAGCCGGATGGCAGAGAGCTGCCATCCGGTTTCATCTCTCCGGTGGAATCCGGGAGAATTCGGATTATTCTCTCCGGACACAAAAATGATGCTTGCATCATTTTTTTGTCCGGGGAGAAAAATCTCCCCAATTTGCCGGATCCCGGATTCTCCCGGAGCCGGGGCAATCCGGCGCTCCCTAACATGGGAGCCTATGGGGCCAGATTGCCACGGACCGGGAGGATCCGTGAACCGGATACCGGCGGCTGAGCGCAGCTGTTGTTTCAGGACCGCGGCTAGCTCCATGCTAGCCGCGGTCTTGAAAAGTCAGCAGCTGCGGCTGCTATTACAGCCATCCGGCTGCACACAGGACTGGAGGGCACATTTGGTCCTCCAGTTCTGTGAGCTGATCCGGTCCGGGGCTGTCAAGGCCACTTCACACACACAGATATCTGAGTCCAATATCTGAACAGATCTCTGGTTGCAGTGAAATCATGGATACATTGCTCCATTTTGTGGCTGTGTACAACATGGAGCAATGTATCCATGATTTCACTGCAACCAGAGATCTGTTCAGATATTGGACTCAGATATCTGTGTATGTGAAGTGGCCTTCAGGGTCATCCCGGACAGCCCCGGACTGGATCACACCGTGGTGTGAAGCCAGCCTGAGAATAAGGTTTTTTCCTGATCTTCCAGATCAGGAAAAAATGCACATCAGTGGTAAAGTGCTGATCGCAGCAGTTGCGGTGAAAAAAACGCAACTGCCGCGATTACCGCATAACGGCCACTTGCGGCAAGTCCCATGCTATGTCTATGGGACTTGCGGCAGGTGCGGCAAGTGCGGTATAGTTGCGGTTTCGGCACTTGCGGCAGATGCGGCCGCGAAAAAAATGTGGACAGCTGCATTTTTTTCCGCAGCCGCATCTGCCGCAAGTGCCGAAACCGCACTTGCCGCACCTGCCGCACACTTACCGCAAGCCCCATAGACATTGCATGTGGCTTGCCACAAGTGAACCGTAAGTGCGGCCATTATGCAGTAATCGCGGCAGTTGCATTTTATTAACCGCAACTGCCGCAATCAGCGATTACCGCTGATGTGAAAGGGGCCTAAGAGGTAAGATATGTGAAGAAATCAATCAGTATAAAGCGGCAGTCACACGTTAAGATATAGATAACGATGTCGTAAACGATGTCAGATTTGCACATCGTCCAAACGATGTGTGAGATCGTTCATCACAACGCTACACCCACAGACATCGCTCAGACGATTCTCCGATGCAGCGATCCAGCGGTCGGATGAGCGATGCACTTATCATCTGTGCACATCGTTCAGCAAACAGTCACACAGAAACCTCCTAAACGATGTTGTGGCAAATGTGGGCGTTTTCCAATGTTTAATTGGAGCACATAGGCGTGGTACATGGTTTCCAAGCCGCGCCTCTCACTACACCAGTGGTGGCCAGTACTGCGTCATCATTGGGTCAGATGTCCTTTGAAACATGGCGGCCTCATCTCCAGAATGTCCTGTGATGTTGGTCGCAATGTACATTTATAAACACGATGTGCTCTACCACAAAAAATAAGTTGATTGCTGAAAAGGTAGAAACCGCTATCCCCCTTGGTGCGGCGTGCAGAATACGATCACTTATGCGTTGCTCAATTGTTGTCGTTTTGGCGATCCGTTAATGACCCACCTTGTAGCGAGCTGTGTGTGCGGCATGACTGAGCTGCAATGGGCATGGGAGGAGCTAGCACCTTGCAGGCGGAATGAAACTGAAACCAACTTCATTCCGTGAGGACCGCCCCTTGCGTGACGTAACAAAACTTAAAGGCGACCTACGCGGCGTAACAGGGCAATAACCACTTCTTGTGTCACCTACGGGACAATATCCCATGGGCGTGACGTAGCGCCGCGTTGTGTGCCGCGTCCGGCAATCTTTTTTTGGTGCAGGAAAAGGTGGACACTGTAGCAAGCTCATGTACCACGCAGGTTCTTTTATCAGGTTGACGCACTTGTGGGTGCACAGTTCTACATGAGAAATAGTGCAGCCGACGCCTATGTGTGGTGCTGAAGACAGCTCTTCAAAAATGGCGCCCTGTGAAGACAGCCAATGGCAACGCATCATCCTCCACCAATGCGAGCTAGTGTCGAACCAGCCAATCCGAAACCATTAAGGTTCACGATCACAACTGAGGAGGCGACACAATGGGAAATTCCTGCCACGCCTACGTGCTAGATTTAGCCATCGCGCAGTTGTGGAGCCCCTCGGGACGGGGCACTCGGTGCCGGACCGGGGTGCTGCTGGGGGATGTCACGGCGGTCCTGGTCCGGACCGTGTCCTGGGCCCGCACAATAAAATGGGGGGTTATTTACAGGGGATTTGTCACTCGTGACGCCACCCACTATATGCGGCCAGTAATGGGGCCGCCGGTGCTGCAGAACCTCCGGGGATGATGGGTTAGCAGCTTGGATGGAATAGTTCCTGTGGGCAGAACTGGGTTCCCCGGGGCAGTGGTAGAGGTAGTTAAAGTCTGTGAGGATGTTATTGATGCTGCAGGAGAGTAGGGGTAGCAGTAGAGATGATAAGAGTAGAGGCAATGGCAGTCTATGAGGGCAAGTGGGGCTTCAGCATAAGGATGACACACACACTCACGGTTTCTGTTGTTCTTCAAGTCTTTACTGGCAGATGGTATTACACAGTATTGTCCACGGAGTCTGTACCAGGTTGCTCTCACCCTGACCGGGTCCTTGGCTTCCTACTTAAACGCTGTGTGTGGCCCTGCTGCTGCTTGTAGCTATACTGCTGGCCCTGTCTCTGCTCACGGGTACCAATATGCTGGGCAACTTGAGTCCTCTGTGTCACTAACCCCTCCGTGTTGCTTTGCTATGGTGTGGTGAAGATGGTGGACCTTCACTATGCCGGTGTTTACTGTCCTGTCTGTCTCAGGCACAGCCTCGGATCCGGTATCCGTCTTAAGCGCCTCCCCGGGATCAAGCTTTTGGGGTAACTCTTTATCCCGGGTATGTTCCTCTGTTAATCTGTCTCCTTTCCTCAGACCTCTCAGGACCTCCACTTCTACTTGGCTCTGCTCCTGCTCCAGACTAGACTCAACTGCCACTCTTGTTTTTGTGGTAAACAACTTTAGCTCCTCCCACTAGTGCAGGTGCCAGCTAAGCTCCTCGCACTTTCTAGTGTAGTGTTGTGTGGGGATTAAACCTGTGTTGTTTCTGTGGCATATTAACCCTTGGGGTGCCACACAGTTCCTAAACGTGTATACGATCTCGGTTGTTTAGACACGTCGATTCAGTTTATCTTATGAGTCGACATCATCAGATGTGAGGTCCGGGGCTCAGATCTCGATTTTGCGATTTGATCATTTATCGTTCGTGGTATCCTGCCGTCACACGCACAGACATCGTTCAAGCGATGTTTAATCTGGCGCGTTCAAGCGATATCTTTCAAGATATCTTAACGTGTGACGGCCGCTTAAGATTGTGAATGAAAAACAAAATAGTATCCAATGTTCATTGGTGGGCATTCACCAGCAATTTGTAACTAAATTACTGACATGACAGAATACCAAAGATTAATAGCATTCTTGTGATTGCTTCAATGTACAGAAAGGAATCTACAAAGGTCAAGATGTCATTTAAAAGATGCATGTGGGTAAAGCGTGAGAGGAGCTTGTATACTTGTTCTCAGTAGAATATAATATCATGAATGTTCACAATAGCTGACAGAGATGAGATGAGATGAGATTGATGGTGCTCCAGCAGATTTAAAATATGAGACTGCTAAAGAATTACCGTAAATTAGAAAAGTTTAAAGTTCTATGACTTTGTTTTTGTTTTTTTTCCTATGGAGGTAAGAACTTACTGTCAGGTATTTGCTACCTATGTTCTGCCCAGCGATGATCTCTTCCGGCTCTGAGCAGTCAAGTACCATACCTGCTGGAAATTCTACTGCTTCCTGTGATGTCATATTGACAAAGCAGCTTCTCTCTTCTTGTCTGTATTGTCCTTGGGTCCTCAGTGTCAATGCCATGCTGATTGACGGCCAATTCCCCACTGCAGAAAACCAGCGCTCAATCAACATGATGTTAGCAGTCTATCTGCATGAAGTTTTCTTGAGGTGTTAAAAAACAATTAATGTTCTAGTGGAAAAAACTTTGAGGAAATACTCAATGTGTGGATTCTGCCCCTTAAAAGCGCCACAAAACTGCAGCAAAAAATGAACATAATGCATAGCAATGTAAAAACTACAATGCTGTGCACAGGTTCTGGCTTTTGTTACTTCTTATACCCAATTAAGGCTGCTTTCACATCACGATTTTTGTTCATCCGTGGCTAAAACGAATAGCCACAGATTGGTCTCCATGTATCCCTATGGGCACAGATGTGCATGGATTGGTCCTTATTGGCATCTAAATGTGCAGTTTTGTGATCAATCAGTTTGTGTCAGATTTTTTACCGTCCCCATAATCGGAGCCTGTTCCTATTTTGGCCTGCCTTGAAAAAATCTGACAAAAACGGACAGAAACAGATCCGTTGCTGTCCATTTCAAATAACATGGAGCTCTATGGTGATGGATCAAAATGGATCCGTCAAAAAATTGGATCCGTAAAACGTATTCGATTTGCTGTACTTCGCATGCTCAGAAGCAAGGTAAAGACCAATCTCTGCTAAATGATGATGGATCCGTGGAAAACACGGATCCGTGGGCATCAATTGCATCTGTTGGCGTAGATACATGCCTGTCCATGTGATCCTAAAAATTCAAGGATCACCACAGATGTGCAAAAATCATGATGAAGAAGCAGCCTAAGGGCCCCTTTACACGCGGCTACATTTCTTGGGTGGCTACAGGTAACTTACTGGTTGCAGTGAAATCATGGAGACATTATTCCATTTGTACACAGCAACAAGATACAACAATGTCTCCATGATTTCACCGCAGCCAGTAAGTTACCTGTGGATAAGCTAGAAATGTAGCCGTGTGTAAAGGGGCCCTAAGGGTACCTTTACACGCCGCTACGACAGGATGGATACAACCCGCTACAGGCTACAAATGTAGCTTGTAGCGTTAATATACCCCGTAGTAGCGGCGTGTGAAGACGTGACGAGACAGCCGGCAACAGATACATCTGTTTCCGAGCACTGCTCAAAAACAGATGGCTACAAAGCCGATTGTAGCGAGCTGTATCGGCGTGTAAAGAGGCTACAGAAGGGATGTCCATACACCAGGCAATGTACCTGGTATGTAGCTGGGGCGTGACACAGCCTCCGGGATACCACGCCCCTTCAGCGATCATTGGAGGAAGCTCCTTCGTTGCGATTGGATGTCTCTGCATAGGGCGGCATATTTAAGGAGCTGCCCAGTCACACTACACAATTGCTCGGGCGTCATGTATTAATCAGCCTCCTGCGATGCCTGGCCAATCATGGGTTTCTTGCTTTGTCTTATCAGCGTACGGACGTCTCGTACTCCACAATTGTGGCACGCCTATGTGCTGTCCCTGCTGCACCAGGTCCGCCCATATTAGCTTGTTGTAGCGGTGTGTAAATGAGGTACGATGAGCTACAGATGGCTACTTGAGACACCCGGCGATGTATCCGGGGATAGATGTAGCGTAGCGTAGCGCACCTTGTGGCGGCGTGTAAAGGTGGTGCGTTTCCCGTTTGTAACCGTTTGGCCGTGCTCGTGCACGTGAAGTAGCGGGTTGTATCCATCCTGTCGTAGCGGCGTGTAAAGGTACCCTAATGGTACCTTTACACGCCGCCACTGCAGGATGGATACCAACGGCTACTTCACGTGCACGAGCACGCCCAAACGGTTACAAACGGGAAACGCACCCTCTTTACACGCCGCCACAAGGTGCGCTACGCTACGCTACATCTGTAACTAGCTACATCGCCGGGTGTCTCAAGTAGCCATCTGTAGCTCATTTACACACCGCTACAACCAGCTACTATGGGCGTACCTGGTGCAGCAGGGACAGCACATAGGCGTGCTCCAATTGTGGATTACGAGATGTCCGTACGCTGATAGGAGAAAACAAAAATACCATGATTGGACAGGCATCGCAGGAGGCAGATTAATACATGACGCTCGAGCAATTATGTAGTGTGACTGGTCAGTTCCTTAAATATGCCGCCCTGTGCGGCGACAACCAATCGCAACGCAGGAGCTTCCTCCAATGATCGCTGAAGGGGGCGCGGAAACCTGGACCCTGTGTCATGCCCCAGCTACATAGCATGGTGTAGAAACAACCCTTCTGTTCCTTCTTTACACGCCGATACAGCTCGCTACAATCGGCTTTGTTGCCATCTGTTTATGGGCAGTGCACGGATACAGATGTATCTGTAGCCGGCTGTGTCGTCCCGTCTTCAGACGCCGCTACTACGGGCGATATTGGCGCGACAAGCTACATTTGTAGCCTGTAGCGGGTTGTATCCATCCTGTTGTGGCGGCGTGTAAAGGTACCATCAGAGTTAAAAAGCCAAGAAGTAACATATTGATTCTTCAAGCAGCTTCGTTTGGAAGCCACCCACTCTCTATAGTTAAATGACCAGAAAAAAGACACTGGTGATGTTGACAAAAAAAGATGGCAAAACCGTCAGCAAAATCAGTTCAAGTAAAATAACATCAGCTCTCTCCTGAAGCCGCTTGGAGTACAAACGACCTAGGCTTCTTTGCCACCAGAAGAAAGTCTTCATCTGCATATATCATTAGATTATTTTTGGTGCAGTTTTGAAGTGTTTAGGTATATGCACATAAAACCCACCGGGAATTTGCTTGAAGAAGTGCTTTCAAAATCACGCCATCAATAAGCCTTATGCACATCAATGTAAAATGACTTACTGAAGCCAACCATTGTCTATACTTTACAGTATAGAGAAAAACAAAGCCAGCATAAGAACGAAAAACAAAGGGAAATGGGAGTTTAAGAGCGCTAAGGCACAAAGCAAAGGGAACTAAATTTAGGCTGCCTTCACATTTGCGTATGTGAACGCAGCTTATGCTGCGTTCTCATACGCAGTCAAACGCATGCGCACTGCGTTCCTATGTTTAACATAGGAACGCATAGTGCCTGCATTTGGCAACGTTTGCTGCGTTCGGGTGCGGATGCGGACGATATCTGCTCCCTCCAGGGTCCAGCGTCCGCACCCGGGATGCAGCATGTTGCATTTTTTGTGCGCTCGGGGACCTTGGAAAATCAGCAAGCGTCCCCAAGCGCACAAAACCTGCATTGTCTTCAATGGGTCCGCAGTGTTCTGCGCTTGACAGTGCAGGAGAACGCTGCGGACCCATTGAAAAATCTCCCGGTGGCCGCCGGTGATGTCACAGGAGATCACCGACGGCCACCGGGAGATCAGCTGAGCCTCTCATGATCTCCTCCTCCCCGCCGCCGGTAATCTCCTAGCGATGTCGGCAGGGAGAAACAGCGGTGTCGGCGCGGAAGATTCAAACAACTGTCAAATCAGCTGTTTCTCCCCGCCGACATGTCCCGGAGCTTACCGGCGGCGGGGAGGAGGAGATCTCCGGCGCTGATCTCCGCCCCAGGACACCTCTGATTGGTTGCCAGCCTGCACAGTGATGTGTCCGCAGGCGGACATTCTCCGCTGCGGACACATCATTAGACCCTGCTTTTGACTGCGTTTGTGTCTGTATGCCATCAGCATGCAGACACAAACGCTAATGTGAAGGTAGCCTAACAGATTTTCAAACCTTTTATTATTAGCTCCTTGTATGGGCCACAAGGCGTTTCAATAGAACACTTGCTATCTTCACCAGGTGATTAAGATAGCCTGTGTGCTATTGAAACGCATTGTGGTCCATACAAGGAGCTAATAATAAAAGGTTTGAAAATCTGTTAATACGTTCCCTTTGCTTTGTGCCTTAGCGCTCATAAACTCCAGTTTCCATTTTCCCTTTGTTTTATGTTATAATTAGAGATGAGCGAGTATGCTCGGCGCTACTCGTTACTCGCATGAATATCTCAGTACTCGGGGTACTCGGCGAGCACCGGGTACCGCCGAGATGCTCGGATTCCTCATTAATATTTATCGATCTGACACAAATACACTGCTCCCTTCAGTGCACACAGTGAGCTGGCACCTCACAGAGAGCAGATTGATTGTTAGGATCCCTCTGGGGGCACAGCAAGGTGTTGTATGCTGCGGCGATTTGAAAATCCCACCCTCCCGCTCTTTCCCAGAAACTCTCGTTTTATAACCGGAAGTCTGTGGGTGGAGCCTGTCACTAATTGACTTACATTGGGCTCGATGCTCTGGCCAAGTACACGAGTATCTTGGGATGCTCGGCCAGAGCATCGAGCACCCGAGCATTTTAGTACTCGCTCATCTCTAGTTATAATTTCTTTGTGGGATCACTGGTGGAGCTGCTTTGGGCCAGGGCGATGTTTAATTCCTCCTCCTTGAGGACCTGTGAAGCACCTTAACAACAATAACAGCTGAAGGACCTGTGATGATGTCACATCTGACTTTGGATCACGTGACCTCCTGGAATCACATGGACTGAGGCAGGACTACAGGAGAGGCATCCTCTGCTTCCAGGCATACACCGGTATTGTGCACGACTGCACAACCCCCCGGGTGAGTGGCCAATTGGCGTGCAATCCATTAACCCCTTAGACCACCAGGTTTCACATATTGCGCTCCTGTACTCTTGTTTTACATACCATAAGAACGAGGGCACAGCCACCAGTGAGGTCGCCTCTGCAAAGTGACAGCTGGTATTTTCCTGAATCGGTTTTGGCTGGGAAAACCCAATGTTGTGCAGTGTGCACGTACTGTTTTAAGTATATTGGAAAAGTCTTTTTTTCTCTGAAGCATTCGTTGCAGCATTTTGATTTGACAATGCCTAGTTGATAGCAGATTTCATCAGAAGCCACTTCAAAGAAGTGTCATACATTACTTCTCCACTAGGTATTTTTCAAAACTTAAAGCAAAATATTAAAATGAAAACTTAAAAAATCTGCATATGATCATCAAAGAGGATTTAAGTGTTTTTAAGCATCTTTTTGGAGATTTTTCAACAAACCTCTCAATAAAACCCCATGTGCACAAACCCTTAAATATTAACAACAAAAATATATTCTAATATACGGTAAGCAACAAAAGAAACAAGCTTAATAACTCTCAAGTAGTCTTTAAAGAGAATGGTATGTCCAATTTATGCTTGGAACTCAAAATACCAGCATACCCTCAGCACGTAATATTAGCCTAGCCAAAATAACCAAACAAAACATTGTCATATAAAAGCATGCACTTTAAGTCTCTATTCCTTGAATTTAGAATTTGTTGCAATATACAACATGGACCACAACTTTGAGCCACTTCTTACTAGAACAGTTAGATTATATGGGACATGTTCCTACCAAATGAAGCTTTTTTTGATTTGCATTACAGAGTACTGTATATACCTTTTAAGATAGTATTTTAAAGGTTGGGAAACACCTTGGGCCTTATGGACTTTTAGAACCACTTTTAGGCCTGTATTAGGACTCTTTATTTCTATAGAGTCAATATACAGCATCAAACCCATAGAGTCCTTCTTTACTTCCCTTTCCCTCTAATTTCAAAGGCACCTATGGAAGTTTCAAGGTGTACGTGCATGTTCTTTTTCATTGGTGATATCCAAAAGAGCCACCAATACAGTTATCTATTATTGTCACATTCCCTCTTGAAGATACCAATTGTGTTATATACTTGCATAAATGCATAGTCCCAGCTGTCATACACTTTCGGCATCCTCATGTCTTCATATCACGTGCCGGTGGCAGCCATATTTGCACACCCAAGTGCCGCCGACCCCACAACCAATAAAACCTGCAACCAATGCCAAGAACCACTAGCCTTCACCTGCAGCCTGTCGCCCACAGCCCACCGCCCATGCCACCGCACACAGCCAGCAGGAAAGTCCGAGGGTCTGCAGGCTGTGCGCCCCGAAGAGGCAGGAGGAGATAGGGTGTGGGCGGCCGCGCCCTTTGGTAGCTGCAAGTGGTAATGACAGGAGCAGTTAGAGAGCTCAGCACTGACTATAGGGGAAAAACTGAGAAATAAGCACAAATATATACACACACACATACACACTATACATATACATAACATACAAGCACACACATTATATATATAACATACATACGGTACATACAGATACATCTTCTTACTTAATTCTACTGTCCCATCCATCATCAGCTTCCATCCCAATGTCCTTCCATCACGTGCCGGAGCAGCCATATTTGCAAAGCCAAGGGATGGGTGTACAAATATGGTGCCCACTTGCAGTACTTGCACATTACATTACTCAGTACCGCCAGCGGTGCCGAAGCCGCCCACAACTGCAGCTGAACCAACCGGAACCAACGCTAGAAACTGCCGTGCATACGCATTTACTCAGGGAGCCACCAACTTTGGACACCTTGGTATGCAAAGACAGTGGCAGTGATACCCAATGAACGCATTCACATTTACTCACCTAGCGCCATTTTTGTACACCACAGGGGTTGAGAGACAGCATACAGTTGGGAGAGTGCACAAGGGGGCAGAAACAGCACACAGTGGAGAGAGAGAGCGTACAGGGGAGATACAGTACAAGGGGACAGACACCAAGAGGGGAGAGAGCAAACAGGGTAAAGAGACAGCCCATGGGGGAGAGACAACCCAAAGGGGGAGAGAGAGAGTGCACTGGAGGGTGAGCACATAGGGGCAGAAACAGCATATAGTGGGGAGAGAGTGCAACATCTGCAAGAAACACGGGTACTCGGTAGCCTAGCTGGCTTTCAGGGAGGTCATGGTGGCTGTGGCCCAGCTCCATGGCCCTGGCTGTGCAGTGAAGAGGGCATTTACAGGGGATATGAGTCTTTTTGTGACGCCACATGTGGTATTCATCCAGGGATGTCCGATGCTGCTGATTTGGACTTCTGGGGCAGATGGGGTGTCAGCTGAGATGGTATCGCTCCCCACAGGTGGCCCCAGGCTTGGTGTGATAGTCTATAGGGATAATGATAGTTATAGTTGCGGTGCAGGAGCTAGTAAAGAGGGTGCTGGAAATAACAGGAGGACACAAAAGGGTGCATCTTCTTTACCTTTACTTGGCAAATGCAGTGCAGTCCGGGGGCATTGGTTACCAGGTCCAAGAAAAGTCCGGTCAGCCTGGAAGCATTCAGGGATCCACCTTACCAAGTGGGTTTGGAGGTCTTCCTTTCATAATCTCAGTTTAGGGTCCTAGCTGCCTGTGAGCTACTCTGCGGCTCTCTTCCCGCTTTTCTGCTCCCGCTCCCATATGGCAGACAGCACGAGCCTATCATAGGAACAGCCGTGCTGCTGGCAGCCCAGGCTCATGCAATACTGTTGTGCCACTGGGTCTGTAGTGTGGTCAGGAGAATTGCAATCTCCTGTCCTCCAGATTCGATTGTTGGGACTTGCAGCACCGGCACAACTCAGGAAGCTGTCATTCTCTGTAGCACCTATCTGGGGAGCTTTCGGCAGCTCACTCCCCAGAGCTCGTTCTTCTACATCTTCTCCTCTCCCTCTCCTCAGACTAACGTACCCATCCTCCATGCCAGAAACAGGGCAGCTCCCCTGAAATCAGGTGTAGAGCTCCCCCTTCAAGCCTGGAGTCAGGAATTGGTGTATGTTTGCTGTGCTTTACCTCATGTGGGGATTTCCTCCTGCTTCTAAGCATGATGCCACCCCCGATGATGGAGGCAACGTCACTGTGGCAACCGGACCACTGGGTGCCACAAGAGCGCACGAGGGAGAGACAGCAAAAGAAGCGATAGAGCATACAGGGGAAGAGAGCGCATGGGGGAGAGCATATGAGGGAAGTGAGACAAAGCACGGGGGGTGAGCACACAGGGGGGCAGAGACAGCACACAGTGGGGAGAGAGAGTACACGGGGAGAGAAAGTACACAGGGAAAAGAGAGAATGCACAGGGGAATAGAGAGCCCACAGGGTGGAGAGGTAGCACCCAGGAGGAGAGACACCCCACAGGGAGACACCCCACAGGTGAAAGAGAGTGCACAGTGCACTGTCTCTCTAGACAGCGCACAAGTGGGAAAGAGAGCACACAGGGGGAAGAGAACATACAGCGGTAGGAGAGAGCACACATGGGTAAGAGAGAGCACAGCGGAAAAGACAGCCTACAGGGGGAGAGAGAGAGTGCACAGGGCAGAGAACACACAAGGGGGAGAAAGAGTACATGGGGGAGACAGTTCAAAGGAGAGAGCACATGAAGGCAGAAGACAGCACAGGGGGGAGAGAGACCACAAACATAGGGGAGGTGCACAGGGGGACAACAGTTCAAAGGAGAGAGTACAGAGGGGAGAAGACAGCATGGGGGGGAGAGAGACAACACAGGGGGAGAGAGAGCAGACAAATGGAGAGCATATGGGGGGAGACAGCTGCCACACCCATCCCCACACCTTCCTCCCTATGCGATAGCATCGGGTCCCCATCTAGTGGTTGTATAAATGTAATGTGCATTATGTCCTGTGCTACTGTATGGTATGCAATGTATAATGTGAATTATGATGTGATGTGTAGAAGTGTAGTATTGTGTTATGCTGACAGCAGGGTCATAAACAGTTAACGTTTTGGACATTACTGTGAGGAAACTGTGTTCTACCCAGTAACAGGCAGTAAATAAGGAAGGTTAAAATAGAGTAAATGTTTGGGACTAAGTCTAGGGACAGAGATAGCTTCCATCTAGAAGCTCAGCTAGGACCCAGCCTCTGATAGAGGCAGAACTCAAGTCTAAATAGTCCAAAAAGACACAATATGTGAAGGGAGATTGATACAGGTGCCAGAAGAGCAGAGCGCCCCGCCATAAGTCATGCAGTGTCACAAACTAAACTCCTCTATGAATTCATCAAGGTATTCAGTGAGCAACTTAACACCTCAGGGGCTTCACAGAAATGTATACCATTGGGCGATGCAAAAAAATCAGTACAGTTTTTCAATATAGTGTTGCTTTAGCTCCAAGTGTTCAATTTTTTAAAGGGTTAATAGAAAAAATGGACCACACAGACTATTGTGCAGTATCCTCTGAGTACACCTGTATGCCTTATGTGGTCAGAAACCACTTTTCAGGCACGCTTCAAGGAATTTTATACCATGGGCAGTAAAGAAAACATAATTACAGTTTTGCTACTAAAATTTAGTTTATGCCTCAAATTTTTAATTTTCACTAGAGGGAATAGGTAATAATGGCATCAAAATTTGTTGCACAATTTCAGCTGATTGTGACAATACCCCATAGGTGCCTCTATAGTGGTAGGCGGCAATTCATTGTTTTAAGGGTCCACATGACAGACCGTGACTGGTGTGAATGATTGAACCAAAATAAATTGAAATTTATTCTGCTCAATATTAATTATAATTATTATTTTATAATAATATTGATTGTATCACTTAATATTGAGCAGAATTAAATATGCTGACATCCCTTTATATAAAGGGATGGGCCACTGTATGATGGCTTATATACAGTAAGAGCCCCCAATTGCCTTTATATATACAGTGAGCCCCCAGATAGGCCCCTTTATATCATGTGAGCCCCCACATAGCCTCTTTATATACAGTATGAGCCCCACATATCCCCTTATAGACAGTATGAGCTTCCTATAGCCCCTCTATCTACAGTGAGCTGTGTCCCCTCAACCCCGATACGTGTTTCACCCTGGCTTCTTAGGGAGTATCATGGCAAAATGGCGCTGTCAATATATAGCACCAATATATAGGCCAATGAAAAGAAAGAGAAATGATGGAGCGGCGTGGCTGACGGTGAGCAGTGCATATGATTCTGGCCGTATCATTGGCTGACAAGTATCTTCCGTCCCGGTGGCCGTGTGTCACATGACTAACCATGCCGGCACGCAATTAATGCATGTCACCTGACTGAAAGGTCTATATTCAATCTAAATTAAAGGTGAAACATTGATTATCAATCAATATACAGTGGTGGCCAAAAGTATTGACACCCCTGCAATTCTGTCAGATAATACTCAGTTTCTTCCTGAAAATGATTGCAATCACAAATTCTTTGGTATTTTTATCTTCATTTAATTTGTCTTCAATGAAAAAACACAAAAGAGAATGAAGCAAAAAGCAAAACATTGATTATTTCACACAAAACTCCAAAAATGGGCCGGACAAAAGTATTGGCACCCTCAGCCTAATACTTGGTTGCACAACCTTTAGCCAAAATAACTGCAATCAACCGCTTCCAGTAACCATCAATGAGTTTCTTACAATGCTCTGCTGGAATTTTAGACCATTCTTCTTTGGCAAACTGCTCCAGGTCCCTGATATTTGAAGGGTGCCTTCTCCAAACTGCCATTTTTAGATCTCTCCACAGGTGTTCTATGGGATTCAGATTTGGACTCATTGGTGGCCACCTTAGAAGTCTCCAGTGCTTTCTCTCAAACCATTTTCTAGTGCTTTTTGAAGTGTGTTTTGGGTCATTGTCCTGCTGGAAGACCCATGACCTCTGAGGGAGACCCAGCTTTCTCAATCCGGGCCCTACATTATGCTGCAAAATTTGTTGGTGGTCTTCAGACTTCATAATGCCATGCACACGGTCAAGCAGTCCATTGCCAGAGGCAGCAAAGCAACCCCAAAACATCAGGGAACCTCCGCCATGTTTGACTGTAGGGACCGTGTTCTTTTCTTTGAATGCCTCTTTTTTTCTCCTGTAAACTTTGTTGATGCCTTTGCCCAAAAAGCTCTACTTTTGTCTCATCTGACCAGAGAATATTCTTCCAAAACATTTTAGGCTTTCTCAGGTAAGTTTTGGCAAACTCCAGCCTGGCTTCTTTATGTCTCGGGGTAAGAAGTGGGGTCTTCCTGGGTATCCTACCATATAGTCCATTTTTATTCAGACACCGACGGATAGTACGGGTTGACACTGTTGTACCTTGGACTGCAGGGCAGCTTGAACTTGATTGGATGTTAGTCGAGGTTCTTTATCCACCATCCGCACAATCTTGCGTTGAAATCTCTCGTCAATTTTTCTTTTCCGTCCACATCTAGGGAGGTTAGCCACAGTGCCATGGGCTTTAAACGTCTTGATGACACTGCGCACGGTAGACACAGGAACATTCAGGTCTTTGGAGATGGACTTGTAGCCTTGAGATTGCTCATGCTTCCTCACAATTTGGTTTCTCAAGTCCTCAGACAGTTCTTTGGTCTTCTTTCTTTTCTCCATGCTCAATGTGGTACACACAAGGACACAGGACAGAGGTGGAGTCAACTTTAATCCATGTCAACTGGCTGCAAGTGTGATTTAGTTATTGCCAACACTTGTTAGGTGCCACAGGTAAGTTACAGGTGCTGTTAATTACACAAATTAGAGAAGCATCACATGATTTTCTAACAGTCCCAATACTTTTGTCCACCCCCTTTTTTATGTTTGGTGTGGATTTATATTAGGACAATTATTTTTGTGTTTTTTCATTGAAGACATATTAAATGAAGATAATAATACCATAGAATTTGTGATTGCAATCATTTTCAGGAAGAAACTGAGTATTATCTGACAGAATTGCAGGGGTGTCAATACTTTTGGCCACAACTGTACATAAAAAATGAACAAAAAAGAACAACATCTGTACATAACAAATAAATAAGATTTATATTATATAATCAAGATGGTAAAGTGACAATAGTCCAATAACAATAACATAATAATACTAATGAATATTAAATGTGCCTAAGGGCCCTTTCACATTGGCGTTTTCGCCAAAATGCGGCAATGCGGCAGATTTACTGCATCTGCCACATCTGCCACATCTGCCATCTAACGGTCGCACTTGCGGCACACTTATAACAAGCCCCATGCATTGTCTATTGGGCTTGCGGTAAGTGTGCGGCAGGTGTGGCAAGTGCGATTCCGACATTTGTGGCAGGTGCGGCCACGAAAAAAAAACGCTGCTGACCGCGTTTTTTTTCGCGGCCGCACCTGTCGCATCTGCCACAACCATACTTGCCGCACCTTACCACAAGCCCCATAGAAAATGCATGGGGCTTGTTGTAAGTGTGCCGCAAGTGCGGCCATTAGGCGGGACCCTCGTCAGATGCATTTTTTTGTCCAGATCCGCCGGATCCTGACAAAAACGCCAGTCTGAAAGGGGCCTAATAGGTATAAATGAATTGATGAGAATAATATATCGTGAGTGATAAGTGAAAGCTAGTGCTTCAATACTGATAAAATTAGTATATAAATATAAAAAATATATATGATAAAAATAAGTATAAATAAATATAAAAATAAAACGCCTTAGATCCATATGTTAGTCTTTGTCCTTATGTCACAGGAGCAAGAAGTACTTCTGCCATGAAGAAAAAGTAGGCGGATATAGTTCTCAAAATGTCACTGCCTAAATCATTACTAGAAAGAGAGAAAACATGTTAAAATCAAATAAGAACAAAAATAAATATAAAACAGAGCAGAACTCTCACCCAGTTATAATTATATATTCTAAAGAAATTATACAAATGCTGCACGTCCCATATTTCCAACCCCATGGGGTAAGAGCACCCAAGCGACACATCTACTTGCTTTCAACATGGTCCCCATGTAACTAAACCAACTTCATGAAATTTTGTGTAGAATTGGATTGGATCCATGGAATTTCTTAAAATGGCTTTGGCTTTTTCATTGTCCAGTCAGTGTTCCCTAATTGGTATTTTAAGCTCTAACCTAAATGTTAATCCAGCATATATTTTTTTGCAAGGATATTCTGCTCTGTAAATTACACATCAGGAGGACAAAGTGGTCAATTTTCCAATAGCATTCTTTCTAAATTCGTCATGGTTGTAACATTTCTGAAAAGATTGGCATACGCCTTACACAGGCGGCCAGATACCAAAAATCCCACTAAATCAGATTTAGATGACGTTTTAGAAGATTTTTTGCAATTGTAATGGCTGTGTACGAACAAGTAGAACACGTAGGTTCCTTGATCTTCTAGCCACTATGGAATAATATGGTGGAAAGATTTGCTGTAAAATTTGATCCTAGATGTGTGGTTATCAGACATACCTGATTGTCCCAAGGTCATCATTCTTAAGATACCTTTACACGCGGCAACTTTTCTGGGAATTTCACTGGCAATTTGCTGGTTGCAGTGAAATCATGGAGACATTGTTCCATTTGTACACAGCAACAAGATAGAACAATATCTACATGATTTCACTGCAACCAGTAAGTTGCCAGTGAAATTCCTAGAAAAGTTGCCGCGTGTAAAGGTACCTTTAGATGCATTGTTGTAGATGAAGAGAGGTTTTAAAGCTCTATTATATCCTTTATGGCCACTATACACGCGGCTACATTTCTAGCTTATCCACAGGTAACTTACTGGCTGCAGTGAAATCATGGAGACATGGTTCTATCTTGTTGCTGTGTACAAATGGAATAATGTCTCCATGATTTCACTGCAACCAGTAAGTTACCTGTGGATAAGCTAGAAATGTTGCCGCGTGTAAAGTGGCCATTATAGATAGACTAATAAAAAGGCCCAATGCAATTGCATCGAGAGCGCGGTGAAATGAATTGTGTATGTACAGGCGGGGCAGTGGGTATCAGAGTATAGAGGCGGGTCAATGGGTAGCAGATTATAGAGGCGGGTCAGTGGGTAGCAGAGTATGGAGGCGGCTCTGTGGGTAGCAGAGTATAGGGGGGGCTCTGTGGGTAGCAGAGTATGGAGGCGGCTCTGTGGGTAGCAGAGTATGGAGGCGGCTCTGTGGGTAGCAGAGTATCAGTATACACACATTACAGACAGTATAAAGACATTACACACAGTATACACACATTAGAGAGAGTATACACACATGACAGACAGTAGACACATTACAGACAGTATAGAGACATTACAGACAGTATACAGAGATGACAGACAGTATAGACAGATTACACACAGTATAGAGACATTACAGAGAGTATACAGACATTAGACACACAGATTGTATACATACATTGGTGCAGACACTCAGGGGATGTGTGGATAGGTGCTGGAGGGGCCATGACGTCATCCATGCAGAGCGCGGCTGTGGGCGGGCTGGGGTGGCAGTGTGTGCTTGGTAGTCCGAGCTGGCCGGTATTAGTGGGTCACGGCGATGCGGCAGTTGGCGCTGAGCGGTAATTGCAGGGGAGCGGGAGGATGTGGCGGGGAGCGGGTCAGTGGCGGGCAGTGGTTGGGGTGTGTTGCACCAGGAGTTTAGCGCTTGCAGCCAGTGTTTCGGTGGCTCGCGATGGCGCATGTGCGCCATCGCTCGCGATAGCGGCACAGTGGCCGGAAGCGCCAAACTGATGATTATGTATAGAGATTTCTGGCTGCATCCTTGATTGGTGAATCGCTGAGTCAGTTCTTCAGATTGTTTCAAAAATTGTTGATTTTCAGAGCAAATACTTTTCATCCACCAGAACTGACCAACCAGAATGCTTTGGATAGTAATGGAAGGATGGGATGACTGAGCATGCAGGAGGGAGTTGGTTGCAGTTAGTTTCCTGAAGATATCAGTAGAAAGGTGACCATCACGTAAAGTATGTGTGGCGCCCCGCAACGAGTGCGTCACAGGAGGGTATTGTAGCCATAAAAGCAGCAGCAATATTCTCTGACCCAGCAGTCATCTGGTTAACTCAGAGATCCATACTCTGCATGCCTCACTTAGCATAGAGGGCCAATCAAGGTCCTGGTGGGCGGAGTGCAAGAGTAGCGTGTAGTGGAAGTTTAGTCCAGGCTTAGAGAGTTCTAGTCTCGGGTCTGGAGAAGTAACAGCAACTTAGAAGACCCCTGCAGACTCCCAGCTCTGCAACCTAGGAGAGGGGGTTGCACAGCCGGTGCAACCCCCTGGCCACCTTCTACCGGCCATCTCCCTACCAATTCCGGGCATCAAAGAAACGGGTTCCCAAAGACTCCCATGCCCTTATACAGCCGGTTTGCTGGTACCGAAGCTAGCAGCAGTTCACCTCTGCTATGCGAACCAGAGGCGTGAAGGAGCAGCTTTCCAGGAGCACCCCACCACCAGCCAAATTCCCGTCGTCTAACCAGCGGTGTACCCACCAAGGGACCTAAGGCTCCCCAAAACATCCATCACGTATATTTTGGATAGGGCATTCAAGCAGCCTCCCTGTACCCGATCTGGTATTCCCGGGCGACAACGGCATTACTTAGTTAGTATGGAGGAACACCGCAGATCTCTGAGGGACACCTATCACTGCTGAGTCCACCCGGTCTGCTATCTACACACTGTGTGCCATGTACTGCTTGCTGGTTACAGTAAAGACCCGTTACAGAGACTTACAGTGTCCGTGCTTCCTTATGACTACGTCCGTCTGCACACAAGGTAACCGCAGCTGCCGCACAACATCTTAAGCAGCTCCAACCTCCGGGGATCACCGCTCAGCCTGTGGGGAGCGTTCCATCTTGCTGCTATCCATCCCCCGGAGGCTCTGCAGCGTCGGTAAGACTTACCGAACTACTCATAGGTGGCGTCACGAAACAATTAACCCCTTAATCTGTTCCCGCAAGACGTGTTCAAGCTTTTGATCTGCACTCAACCGGGCCCCACTACCGGCAGGCGCGGTCCACCCGTGACAAGGAGGAAGAAGCTACAGCCTGTCTAAACCGGAGTCCCCAGCCACGGTGAGTCATATGGATATGTGATGAGCCCAGGGCAAGGGGTACTCGGATACCGGGCCTGGGTTTGATGGACTTAACCGGGGGAATCACGGGTGGTCGGGTTGCCGGTTCCGTGCCCTGGCTGTCATTTGTTAGATGGTGGTGGGTATATTTACAGGGGATAAAGAGAGTACGTAACACCACCTGTGGATCCCGGTAATTTGGATACCGGCGCTGCAGGCCGGCCACTGAGGTGATGATGTGTGCAGCTTAGTGTGGTCCAGATCCCCACAGGTGAAGCTTTTACCTCAGGGCAGCAGTGATGGAGGATGATGAGGGGGATGAGGGGAGTAGTGGTTGTTCTTACCCCTCCGGTGAGATGCTGGTGATGCTGAAGCCCTCCAGGCACCGGCGAGAAAAATGACAGAGACCAGTTCAACTCCAACTCCACTTTACTGGGTACTGGAAGATGTTAAACGATACACTGTACAGTCTGGTTTAACGGGAGATTGTTGCCGGTTCAGGCTTTCCATGTTGCCGGTGTTCCCCAAACGTTACCAGCCGGCTCCAACTGGTTCAGGCCCGTTCCCTTCTGTCCTGGGCCCCCTTTTAGAGATGGGATCCCTCCTGTCAGCGGCGCTGTCATGCGCACCCTCCCTGACTGCTTTCCCAGCACTAACTAACTGTCACTCAACTCTTTCTACACTAACCTAGGCTCCACCCCCTTCTGGACCTACTGAATAATCAGTCCCTTTACTGTAAAGTGGCCTAGTGTTGTGTGTGTGTGTGTGTGTGTGTGTGTGTAAAAACTAACTCTATGGGTTAAACATTAAACACACAATTTACAGAGGAATACATATTTTTGTAAAGTGTAATACCTCTCTGTGGCGCCTAGCCAGAGGGGCGCTACACACCCCCTTGGTGAAATACACCCATCCGCAGGTGTTAAAACCAAACAGGGTGAGAGTTGACATTTTTATTAACGGGTTAACCGGGTAACTTTCAAATAACAATAAAACTTTTATGTTTACTTATGTTCTTCCCTTGCGGGAGGCTCATTTCTTGTAACGTTGCAAACAACAATAACTTTTAGTCCACATCGGCCCAACGGGGGACCGGGTATCAAGTCTCTGATTAATGTTCATCAAGGTTTTAAGACAAGAGAAAACAGGTACACCTGCATACATTTATGTCCATGCACTGCAAGGAAAAGCATAAAAGAGGGCATATAAAACAACTATTTACATTACTGCAGTGCAATACCGGGTCACTGGACTTTTCACTCTTCAACTTTGCTAAGTCGGATTGCGAACCACCCGCGGGGACCTGCATGGCATACATAAGTTATTACATCCCCACGGTACAGGTCCCGACTCGTGTGGCCCTGCGGGAGATGTTCCTCAACATTCCGGCGGCCCAAGAATACCTTCGCATAGAGGCCCTCCTCACGGGCAAACCCATAACCGGTGCCCAGATTGAAAGTTGTCATCACTCCCTTCTTGCATTGGTCAGTTTGCAACGGGGGTGGGATACGGGCCAGGACACGGGCCTGGCAAGTCTCTAGTTCGTTAGTATACCAAGCCTCGCGCTGTCGGTGTCGTTCAGCCTCATCATCCGGGTTGGGTGAACCATGGACGACCTACTGGGTACCAGGTGTGCTCCTCGTCAGTAGTAGATAGCGTCGCTCTCCTCTCTCCAGCCACAGCAACCAACACTGGCACCGCGACCCTCCATTGCTCGGGGGGCCTGGCCTCCTCTGTACCACCGACAGCTCCTACCTCCTCCAGATTCTCCTCCTCCTCCCCGACACTGACCTGGCCGCTCTCACTTGCAATTGTCTCCTCCTGTTCAGTCAGTTCAGGCTCCTCCGGGAACTGGATGAGGTCCTCCACTATGAAGATATCCTCCTCTCCGGGCTCCACAGATGTTATGGCAACAGGTACCGGAGACTCAGCAACGGGCTCGGGGGCTACCGGGTTGTCTGTCTGAGTTGTGACAGTCACCTGGCGCTCCTGGTCTCTATGAGCTGCAGCTCTCTGCTGTCGATTTAGCTAAAGTATCATCTCTGCTCCCCAGCGCCAGACGGTCCATTCAGTGGCCTCCTGGATTTGAGTCCGCAGATCGTTAAGGGCTGTCCTCCAGAAGGTACCATCCTCGCCATCCGTCTCCAGTGTCAGCACACCCGGGGCAGCACGGTTGGCCAAAATGTCCTGCTCAACCTCCCAAATCAATTGTTTGAAGCTAGGACTGCCATTGTTCCACAGCCGCACACGGGTAACGAGTCCAGAGCCTGACCTTGTATCTCGTTTTGTGCTCCGGCCGCACTCTGTTTAATTTTTATAGTCCTGAACTGGTGTGAGCTGGTGCTCGACCCGCCCCCTTGGTTGTTTGATAGCAAGGGGGGCGGGGAGATATTTTGGCACCTCTTGGATGGCCCATGTATGCTGAGGGGCCGAGGCACGCCCCTGGGCCAGCACACAGTTCTTTTACATTTTTAGGCCCGTCCACCACGAGAATCCTATAGGCAAGTCCTTCGGGCCTTTCCACAGCCCACCACTACACTTCATCACCCCTCGGCAGAGCGGAGGGGCAGGGCTTATCACCCCGCTCTTTTCTCCTGCTTTGTGACGCAGTTGTAATTTCTGAGGCGATTTAATGGCGGCCACACAAAAAGTCAATGAAGAATAAAGTCTTTATCTGGTATTACCAGGCTGGTTCATATCCTGTTCATGACACCAGGTAATGATGAGCCCAAGGCAGGGGGCACTCAGATACTGGGCCTGGGTTTGATGGACTTAACCGGTGGAATCACGGGTGTTTGGGTTCCCGGTTCCGTGCCCTGGCTGTCATTTGTTAGATGGTGGGGGAGTATATTTACAGGGGATAAAGAGAATATGTGACGCCATCTGTGGATCCCGGTAATTTAGATACCGGCTCTGCAGGCCGGCCGCTGAGGTGATGATGGGTGCAGCTCAGTGTGGTCCAGCTCCCCACAGGTAAAGCTTTTACCTCAGGGCAGCAGTGATGGAGGATGATGAGTGGGATGAGGGGAGTAGTGGTTGTTCTTACCCCTACGGTGAGGTGCTGGTGATGCTGAAGCCCTCCGGGCACAGGCGAGAAGAATGACAAAGAACAGTTCAACTCCAACTCCACTTTACTGGGTACCGGCAAATGTTAAACGATACACGGTAAAGTCTGGTTTAACAGGAGATTGTTGCCGGTTCAGGGATCCCCTATGGAGTCTCTAGATGTTCCTTCTCAAGTATTTCAGAGTCTAATCTGTTCTTCTCTATCTTTCACCACCCTTGCAGAGCTCTCCCGCCAGACCCATGGTCTCCTACGGTGCAGCACGGGTTTCCTTTACCGGTACAGACGGGGCACAAGTAAGCAAAACCTCCCGCCACCGGAATCCGGACCGATGCTCCTGTGATCTTGGACCTATTTTGGGCTGTGGGGTGAGGTACCTTCTTGTGGCGCTAACGGCTACGCGGTGATTATAAACTGCTGACCGCCTCGGCTTTCCATGTTGCCTGTGTTCCCCAATCGTTACCAGCCAGCTCCAACCAGTTCTGGCCGGTTTCCTTCTGTCCTGGGCCCCCTCTTAGAGATAGGGATCCCTCCTGTCAGTGGCGCTGTCAGGCACATCCTCCCTGATTGCCTTCCCAGCAATAACTAACTAACTGTCACTCAACTCTTTCTACACTTACCTAGGCTCCACCCCTTCTGGACCTACTGAATAATCAGTCCCTTTACTGTAAAGTGGCCTAGTGTTGTGCGTGTGTATGTAAAAACAGATTCCATGGGTTAAACCCTAAACCCACAACTTACAGAGGAATACATATTTTTATAAAGTTTAATACCTCTCTGTGGCGCCTAGCCAGAGGGGCGCCACATATGCAAGTCATCTGAGAGCATCATAATGTAAGAAAGGGGACCCTGATTTCAATGATGTACCACTTAATTTACTGGGTGCCACAGTTGTTATACAATTACAGTTCTCAGATGTAGTATGTAGGAGAGCTCAGAAAGCAAACCCGCAAACACTACAACTCTCTTTGTACATTATCTAGTGACAGTAAACGTGTCAGCAGAAGAGGTGTGGTCCGATGACTTGACATGAGGCAGCTAGTTGCAGCAATGATAATTATTATTATTATTTATTTATATAGCACCATTAATTCCATGATGCTGTACATGAGAAAAAGGTTACATACAAAATTATAGATATAGTTTACAGTAAACAAATTAGCAATGACAGACTGGTACAGTGGGGAGAGGACCCTGCCCTTGCAGGCTTACATTCTACTGGATAATGGGGAGGAGACAGTAGGTTGTGGGTGCAGCAGCTCCGGCGGTAGTGAGAGAGCAGCTCTCGGTGATGGTGAGGTGGAAGCTCAAGTGATGGTGAGGCAGCAGCATGGTCATTGTAGGCTGTAAGCTTTCTTGAAGAGATGGATTGTCAGGTTTTGTCTGGAGGATTCAAGGGTGGTGGATAATTGGACGTGTTGGGGCGCAGAATTCTAGAGGATGGGGGATATTCGGGAGAAATCTTGGAGGCGGTTGTGCAAGGAATGAATAAGTGTGGAGGAGAGGATGAGGTCTTGGGAGGATCGAAGATTACATAGGGGGAAGATATTGGAAGATTAGTTCAGAGATACAGGGAGGAGACAGGTTATGGACGGCTTTGTACAGTGTTAGGAGTTTGAACTGGATTTGTTGGGGGACAGGGAGCCAGTGGAGGGATTTGCAGAGAGGAGAAACAGGCGGGTAACAATGAGAGAGGTGGATTATTTGCGCAGCAGAGTTGAGGACAGACTGGAGAGGTGCAAGTATTAGCACGGAGGCCACAGAAGAGGATGTTGCAGTAGTGGGAGATGATGAGGGCATGTACAAGAGTTTTAGTAGATTGATAGCTGAGGAAAGGAAGGATTCTGGAAATATATTTGAGCTGGAGGAGACAGGAGATGGTGAGAGTTTAAATGTGCGATTTGAAGGACAAGGCAGAGTTGAGAGTTACTCCGAGGCAGCGTAATTCAGGTGCGGGAGAGAGCGAGATGCCATTTACTGTAATAGATTAGCCTGCGAAACAGACATAGGGCCTCTATCCACAGCAGCCACCTGCCATCATTAACAACCTGGTAAGCCTGTGAAAATTTAGGGACTAACTGAGGTTCTACAGATGTAGCAGACTTCGCTTGTTAACCCCTAGAGCAGTGGTCCCCAACCTTTTTAGCACAAGAAACTGGCTATATGCAAGACCACTTTTCTGGGGACCGGCAGGGCAGGGTTACACAGGGGCGGGGCTTTGATCATATGGGTGGGGTTATGAAGAAGGGGTGGAGTTTAGTACCCTGTTTCCCAGAAAGATGCGCTACGTCTTACTTTCAGGGGATGTCTTATTTCTCCATCCCCTTGCAGCCCCCAATATGGTATCAACATTATCCCCTTGCAGCCCACAATATCCCCATCATCCCCTTGAAGCAGTCCCCAATAACCCCATCATCTCCTTGCAGCAGTCCTCAATAACCCCATCATCCCTTTGCAGCAGTCTCCAATAACCCCATCATCTCCTTGCAGCAGTCCCCAATAACCCCACCATTCCCCTGCGGCAGTCCCCAATAACCCCATCATCCCTTGCAGCATTCCCCAATAACCCCATCATCTCCTTGCAGCATTCCCAAATAATCCCATCATCCCCTTGCAGCAGTCCCCAATAACCCCATCATCCCCTTGCAGCAATCCTCAATAACCTCATCATCTCCTTGCAGCAGTTCCCAATAACTCCATCATCCCATTGCAGCAGTCCACAATAACCCAATCATTCCCTTCCAGCAGTCCCCAATAACCCCATCATCCCCTTGCAGCCCCCCAAAAACCCAGTATTCCCCTTGAAGCCCCCCAATAACCCAATCCTCCCTTTGCAGCCTCCCAATAACTATATCATCCCCTTGCAGCCCCCAATAACCCCATCATTCTCTTGCAGCTCCCTAATAACACACACTTACACATACATATTTGTGATGAGCGAGCAATAAAATGTTTTGATTCTTGATGCTCGGGACAAGCATATCGAGTTGCTCGGGTGCGCGACACGAGCCCAATGTTATCCTATGGGGAAACCCGAGCATTTTGCCGGCGACACCGAACGCATAAATGTCACTTGCGATCCCACTGCTGCCAGCTCCTGCAGCCCCCTGGTGCACAGGCAGCAGGCATGGGGACAGGGAGTGATCGGATGGCACCAGGGGCCTGCAGGAGCGGCACCCGCTCATCACCCGGCGGTGTCGGCGCGGGGGCTTTAAACACAGCTGATCTGACAGCTGATTCAAGTCCTTGAACCTGATATTGTTCATCTAATCAGTTTGCCGGCCAGCAAACAGATCAGATGATATTGGATCCGGATTGGACATCGTGGGACCCTCGAACCTGGACTACGTCAGAGGAGGTGGGGTTCTTTTCTTTAATAAAGATGGAGTCCCTAATTGTGTTCTGTTTTATTTCTACTAAAAATATTTTTTCTCTGCGTTGCGTTTTTTTTTCTATATGATTACTAGAAATTCAAGGGGGTCATGTCTAATATTGGTGGGACCCCATGAATTTTGGGCTTAGGGCCAGCTGATAATGCAAAGCTGGCCCTAATCCCTTAATTAGCCAGTGAGCGACCACACCAGGGCCCTGAATGAGTTGGGTACAGCGCCAGAAGATGGTACTTCTATGAATGCGCCATTTTCTGGGGCTGCTGCGGACTGCAATTCACAGCGAGGGGGCCCAGAAAGCCTAGGCCACCCTATGCTGTGGATTCCAGCCCCACATATACACACACTCACACATACACACATACAAGCACACATTCACACATACACACATACATACAGTTCTGGCCAAAAGTATTGACACCCCTGCAATTCTGTCAGATAATACTCAGTTTCTTCGTGAAAATGATTGCGATCACAAATTCTTTGGTATTATTATTTTCATTTAATTTGTCTTCAATGAAAAAACACAAAAGAGAATTGTCCTAAAGCCAAATTGGATCTAATTCCACACCAAACATAAAAAGGGGGTGGACAAAAGTAATGGCACTGTTAGAAAAATCATGTGATGCTTCTCTAATTTGTGTAATTAACAGCACCTGTAACTTACCTGTGGCACCTAACAAGTGTTGGCAATAACTAAGTCTCACTTGCAGCCAGTTGACATGAATTAAATTGACTCAACCTCTGTCCTGTGTCCTTGTGTGTACCACACGGAGCATGGAGAAAAGAAAGAAGACCAAAAAACTGTCTGAGGACTTGAGAAACCAAATTGTGAGGAAGCATGAGCAATCTCAAGGCTACAAGTCCATCTCCAAAGACCTGTGTGTTCCTCTGTCTACCGTGCGCAGTGTCATCAAGAAATTCAAAGCCCATGGCACTGCGGCTAACCTCCCTAGATGTGAACGGAAAAGAAAAAACTTACGAGAGACCCCAAGACCGGGAATTAAGACAGTTTGATCCCAGGGGGTTACCAACACCCTCGAGCTCCACTCTGTCTGGGTCCCTGCTCTTTCTGGATGCCCTCCCTCAGCGTCCGTTGAATGGTCCTCCTCGACTTTGCTCCTTGCTACTACACCCTTTCCCACTCTTCACTACCCACTTATATAACCTCCCACAGGGATCAGTTACCCTGGTAACGGGTTCACCCAATTGGGCCCCTGGCTCTAAATGTGTGAATGCGTAGATGAAGCCACATGCGAACCTCCCCATCCACTGGCCACTGGGATACCACACACAGTGGTCTGGGTGCAGTACACCTTTGTGGCACACCGACCAATGGGGTGCCACATAGGTAGCCTATAAGAAACTCACAGGGGTATAATTAGACAACAGGAAATTTTACATGCTTATTTTTATACCCTTCTAAACAACTGTTACATCTGGCGCGGCACCAGCACCTCCACAACACAGGGACCGTTGGCCATGGTATAGTCACTCCTCCAGAAGTCCCACAGTGTCTGTCCAATCTGCTTCTGATGCTTACTGCTTCCATGGCCAGCGCACACTGCACAGGTCTCCTGGGAGCACGGTTGGGTCACTCATGCAGCACACCCCCACTCCTTAAAGGGCCCCCTACTCGGAAATGCTTTGTGCATTTAAGGCATGTTCCACAGATGGAAAGTGCCTGAGCTTCAAAGTCCTTGTCTTGTGACATGCTGCTAGTTCTCAGGTCCTCCAGCTGTTCTCAGTGTCCTTGCCATGCTGTCTCTGTTTCCAGTAATGTTAATCTTCAAGCATCAGTCTGTTTCCAACCTGTGGTTGCATCTTATGCTTCAGTCCAGTTGCAGCTTCATTTTCACCAATCCTCTTGCCACCTCTTCCACATCTATCTGGCTGCTGCATCATCTGCACGCATGCTGCTGTTGCATCTGCAGCACCACCCAGAGACTGTACTTGCCTGTGTTAAGCCGTCCTGCATCTACACCAGAGACTGTGTGTCTTTTAGCCGTTGGACTCGGTGGCTTGTGTTCCTGCCTCAGCCGCTGGGAGGCACCGGATTCCTTCGTATGATGGTGCCGGTGATAGGAGGGCCATGTCCTCATATGGACCTGCTGCTTCGACGTCTGCCTCTGTCAAGGGGCGCCGCCATATTTCTCCTGTGGGTGATGTTGGTTGCAGAAGAGAGGATCCTGCAGATGCATCTGATAAGCACAGCCTTCGTTCTTCTGTCAGAAATGGGGTGGTTGATGCCAGTCGTGCATCACCGTCTGGCCTGGTTCTAGGGGTGGTCCGGATGAGATCATCAGGCTGTGAGCTCCAGCCTATGGGAGGTGACCGCGCCCTTCAAATTCCTTGGAGCCTATCTTGCAGGCTGCCAGATATAGTCTTGGTTCCCCAGTAATCTAGTGTGTGTTTGGTTTTGCCTGATCTTTGCCTGGATTTTTGACCCTGCTTCAGCCTGACGATTTGGTACCTTAGCTGCCCTCCTGGTTTGACTCGGACTCCTGACTACGATTTCGAATCCTGTTTTTTATTCCCTTCCTGGTGACCTTCCTGGTCCGGTCCGCTGCTCATCTTAGGCAACTACCTCCTGTGGGCTCCGCTGTAATTCTAGATCCCTAATATAGGGGTAAAGGGTCTCAGGGTTTCCTGGGGTTCTGCCTTGCCAGCAGCTCGGCCTCACAGCAGGTGGTCATCACACTGTGCTTGTCCATAAGAGCTCAACACCTGGAGTCATTTGTCATGCTACCAAGTCCTTGGAGTTGCAATTGCTAAGCCTAACCTATTGACCTGAGGCTCAGCAGAAGAGTCTGTAACTGTTTAGGTCACTCCTTAGGTGGCGATTGGTGCTTTGCCTCAGTTGGTCCACTCCCGATGCTCACCATGCGAGCGTTACATTACAGTGGTACAATCAATATTTCTGACTGTGCTATATATGTTTTGTGATATATCACTTTTCTGATACTTTTGTGAGAGTTGTTTCCCTTTAAAATTAGTTTTTTATATTTATTTTTTTCTTTAGAGACACCATCGCATCCAATTTTAAATGATATAAAGGAAGCTATAGTAAGACGTACAAGTAGTTTTCAGATAGTGTATGGGAAGCTTAACATTTATACGTCAGAGATTTTGTTTATCACAGTAAAACAAGGAAATTCTCAGTGGAAAATGTTTAAGATCAAAGAATAGGAAGTGCGATATATCTCCTGCTGCTGCCAAGGAGCGATATGTGCTTCCCTATATGCTATGTTCATGTTTTCTCTATCAAGATAAAAGACCATTGGTCTGTGTACCCCATGTGGAGCTTGTCTGGACACCATTCACTTAAGACCAAGGTATTGTAAGGACAAACAGAACTCTGTTATGACTGACTCAACATTTTCATGTCAATCTTATGCCTATATGTGCCTGAAAATGTATATGAACTGTTTATATTTTGGGCTTTAAATATTTCTGGACAACAGGAATCACTTAATCATGATCATGACATATAATATAATTGCACTAAGGAAAGGTACACCCAAATAAATAAAGCCTACTTCAATCAGAAAGTATTTATGACATAATGAGATGTCTGACTTGTGTGGAGAACTAATGTCTGGGACTGCAAACAACCAGCAGACATTGCAGAGGAGTGCTTGGACAGCCCATTCAGAATATGTAAACATCATTAATGTACTCTTTGTAGTTCTCTTGCTGTAAGCACCTGCACACCCAGAAGGCAGCCGTAAAAGTAATTGACATGACTCCTGAGAGTCACAGTATGTAAATATTATTTAAATATAACCAGGTATAAGAAGAAGTGGCATTCACCGTGGTAGTATAGATGGTCCTTTATTCCGCAATTCTAGAAACGGACAGGGTGCAGGGAGGAGGCCACGGGGGGCCAATGGATGACGACGCCGTTTCGCGACAGCTGTCGCTTCTACGGGTCCGGATATTCGGACCACCGGTAGTGGATCCGCCTTAACGGGAAGTTCTCCCGGACCTGACTTTCAGCACCGCTTAGTGCCCTGAGTATCTGGCTTTAAATTGACTTTGAATTATTTAAATATCCACGCCTATCCAAGCTGGTATTTTGTTCTTTCCCTCTGTGCTGAAGTTACACTGAATCTCAGGCTTCTGCAAGCTGCTGGAGAGAGGGTTGAGAGGGAGGAGGTGTTTTGTGCTACAACTCTTGTATTACATCACTAGCTTGTGCTGCCTGTGAGAGATTTCTGTTTATATGAACATTTGCTTTCCTGCATACATGTAATGTGTGTAACTGCTGAGCAAATGCACAAATCTATTATATAATTGCGAATGGGTTTTTTGCCCCTTCTGAGTCCGCTCACGCTGCGAGTCAATGTCGTCATGTGGATACGCCCGAAGCATTGGCCGCGCAGCGGCCATTGCGAGCAGTTCTAAGGCGACTCGCTATGCCCGCGCAGCGGGCATGGCGAGTCGCCTTAGCAGCGCGAAGCATTGGCCGCGAAGCGGCCATTGCGAGTCAGAGACTCGCTCTTCTAGAATCCCGATGCATGTGCATCGGGCACCCAGCTAGTGTTCATATAAACACAAAGAAATATCTCAGAGCACACACTACACATATGCCTCAGATACACACAATGAAGATGTCAGATCTACTCTGCTTAGAGAACACACATCCTCCCCCCTCCTTTTTCCTCTGCCGGCTATAAGTCCCTGTGCCTAGAGAGCCGACCACAGTCACATAGCATACAGATCAGAGGAGGGCAGTGCAGTGATACATGAATATTCAGATTGGGCAGCAGAATACTAAGTGATCACTCACTGTGATTGACAGATCGAATTAATATTTTATTTTTATTTTAGAGGGAACCTGTCAGGTGGTTTATGTCCCCCCAGTTATCACTATAGCTTCTAATACTATTCTAATCATCCCTGTCTGAGCTCATAGTGTAATGTGAAAGGTGAAAAAAAAGCATTTATACACTTATATTTCAGTCCCCACCTTGGAGGAGGGGGACTGTCTGGCAGGATAATAGTTAACTCACTTTTAACTTGGATGGTTAAAGGACCTGTGTGATGTAACGATCATGTGACCATAGTGGGCGGAGCTAAGCCAGCAAACGTATTATATTCTATGAGAACTTAGCTCCGCCTATTGTAGTCACATGGTTGTGACATCACATCAGGTCTCCCAACATGTTCTAGCACAAGGCTGAATTGTTAACTATTAACCTGCCAAACAGTCCCTGTCCTCCAAGCTGGGGACTGACTGCCTCATTACATAAGAAAATATAAGTGTATAAATGCTTTTTTTCACCTTTCACATTACACTATGAGCTCAGACAGAGATGATTAGACTGGTATTATAAAGCTACAAGTGCAGACAGTGATAGCTGGGGAGGCATAAACCACTTGACAGGTTCCCATTAAGTTTACAGAGGACAGGAGGGGAGTATAAATAATAGAAATGCATGAATAGAGAGAGCTTAGAGAGACGAATTAGAAAATTATATCAGTTACATATTTTTTGACCTGACAGATTCCATTTAAACCACCAGCCTGTTTTTAGATCCTATAATGAGGTTTTTCCACTGCTGTTACAGACTTTAAGGTGTAAGAACAGCAGAAATTAATTAAAGTAATGGGTGTGCTAATATGGCGTAAGCTGGCAGCGGCACAGTAACCGCAGCGGTGCCGCACACACCTGAACTTTTGCCACCTGAAACTGGATGCCAGAGTGAGGGGTGGCCTCAGTGTGGGATGGGAGGGGAGAGGAGACCTGTCACAGATCTCCCCACCTGGATAACAGTACATGGTTGGGAGGTGGGAATTAGGGGCGGGATTAGTGTGTGAGACGTGATACATCCCTGCCCCTGATTCATCCCAGCCTCCAGGAGGAATCAGTAATGGCCACTTTACACGCGGCAACAGGTAGATAGAAAACGGCAGGTGTCGGAGACAATTGTACCTTTTACCTTCAAAATACCTTGAAGTGGCTGCGTGTAAATCAGGTATCTGCAAAGTGTTTTGAAGGTTAAAGGTACAATTGTCTCCGACACCTGCCGTTTTCTATCTACCTGTTGCCGCGTGTAAAGTGGCCATAAGTCTTTCAAGTCAGAGCAGAGAGGAGCAGCGGGCTGGTAAATGTACTATTCGCCTTCAACATGTGCCCTCATCCCCCAGCAACATGTACCCTCACCCCCCAGCAACATGTGCCCCCCAGCAACATGTGCCTCTCACAGCAGCATGTGCCTCCCAGCAACATGTAACCAGCAGCAAAATGTGCCCCCCCAGCAACATGTGCCTTCCCCAGCAACATGTGCCTCCCAAGAAATATGCACCTCCCAGCAGCTTATACACCTCAGCAACATGTGCCCCCCCAGCAATATGTGCCCCATAGCAACATGTGCCCCCCAGCAACATGTGCCCCCCAGCAACATGTGCCCCCCAGCAGCATGTGCCCCCCAGCAACATGTGCCCCCCAGCAGCATGTGCCCCCCAGCAACATGTAACCCCCATCAACATGTGCCTCACCCTGCAATATGTGCCCCCCGCAACATGTACCTCCCCCAGCAACATATGCCCCCCACCAACATGTGCCCCCACAACATGTGCCCTCACCCCAAGCAACATGTGCAAAATGTGTCCTCCAGCAACATGTGCCTGCCTGAGCAACATGTGCCCCCCAGCAACATATACCCCCCAACAACATGGTCCCCCCAGCAACATGTACCCCCAGCAACATGGTCCCCTCCAACAACATGTATCCCCAGCAAAATGTGCCCCCCTAGCAACATGTGCCCTCACCCCTAGCAACATGTGCCCCCCAGCAACATGTCTCCCCAGCAACATGTGCCCTCAGCCCCAAGCAACATGAGCCCTCAGCCCCAAGCAACATGAGCCCTCAGCCCCAAGCAACATGTATGCCCTCACCCCCAGCATCATATGGCCCTAGCAACATGTGCCCTCACCTCCCAGCAACATGCGCCCCTCAGCAACATGTGCTCTCATCCCCCAGCAACATGTGCCCCCAGCTCCATTTGCCCCCCAGCAATATGTGCCATCACCCCCATCAACATGTGCCCCATCAAAAATATGTGCCCTCACCCCCAACATGTTCCCCACCCCCCAGCAACATGTGCCCCACCAGAAACATGTGACCCCCAGCAACATGTGCCTCTCCCAGCAATATGTACCCCCAGCAACATGTGCCCTCACCCCCAGCACGATGTGCCCTCACCACCCAGCAACATGTACCACCCTGCAATATGTGCCCCCATCCCCCAACATGTGCCCCCTAGCAACATATGCCCTAACACCCCAGCAACATCTCCCCCCCAGCAACATGTGGCCTCACCTCCAAACAATAAGTCCCCTCCCCAGCAATATGTGCCCCCCAGCAACATGTGCTCTCACCCCCCAGCAACAGGTGCCCTCCAGTAACATGTGCTATCACCCTCCACCAACATGTGCCCCCCAGCTCCATGTGCCCTCACCTCCCAGCTCCATGTGCACCACAGAGACATGTACCCCCCAACTCCATGTGCTCCCCAGTTCCATGTGCACTCACCCCCAGCCCACCAGAAACATGGGCCACTCCAGCTCCATGTGCCCTCACCCCCACCAACATTTGCCCCCAACTCAATGTGCCCTCACCCCCCAGATCCATGTGCCCTCACCCTTTAACAACATGTGCCACTTAGCTCTGTGTACCCTCAGCCCCCACCATCATGTGCCCACCAGCTCCATGTGCCTTTCAGCTCCATGTACCCTCAACCCCCAGCATCAGTGCATGTGCCCCCTAGATCCATGTGAACCCCAGCGGAGGAGAGATGGAACAAGGGGATAGAGAGCCCACAGGGGGAAAGGGACTGCAAAGGGGGGAGACAGCACAGGAGGTAGAGAGATGGCAGAGTACCTGGGAGGGTGAGTGTACAGGAGAGCAGAAACAGTGCATGGAGAGGAGAGACAACACAGGGGGAAGAGAGCGCACACAGGGGGGAGAGACAGCCCACAATGGGGAGAGACAGAGCATAAGGGGACAAGAGCATGCACAAGGGGGAGACAGTTCAAAGGAGAGAGCACAGTGGGGAGAGAGACCGCACACTCAGGGAAGACAGCACAAAAGAGAGAGAACATGAAGGGAGATGACAGCACAAGTGGACAGAGACAGCACACAGGGGAGAGTGCACAGGGGGGAGACAGCTCAAAGGAGAAATCACAGAGCCCATGTCCATTATGATGTCACATCCCTCGCAATGTGATAGCACCCATCTAGCCTTATATATGTATCTCTGCTATGTACAGTGTAATGGCCATGTCTGACTTTGCAAGTATATGGTCCGATCATACCACATCTCCTGTGCTGAGATAATCATATATATTTGTCCCAGCTTTGTTCTGTGTAATGGATGTGTCTGACGTTACAGGGACAAAGGTCCGATCATACCACATCTCCTTGGCCAGGGAGGATGAAATAGAGTATACAGATATTACAGTAGGATATCATGGATGATTCTTTTTGTGAGGTAAAATGTTTACCTGCCTGCTTTTTAAAAATGTTTTACCTCAAGAAAGAATAATTTGTGATCCTGTGCTGTAAAATCTGTATACTCTTTTCCTTCCTCCCTGACCCAGGAGATGTGGTATGACCAGACCATGTCCCTGTATGGTTAGCAACAACGATTGCACAGTACATGGCAGGGACACATACATAGGATTATCTCAGCACAGGAGCTGTGCTATGATCAGACCATGTCCCTGTACAGTCAGACACATCCATTACACAGTACATAGCATGGACACATATATAAGATTATCTCAGCGCAGGAGATGTGGTATGATCAGACCATGTCCCTGTACAGTCAGACACATCCATTACACAGTACGTAGCAGGGACACATATATAAGATTATCTCAGCACAGTAGATGTGGTATGATCAGACCATGTCCCTGTACGGTCAGAAACATCCATTACACAGTACATAGCAAGGGCACATACTGTATATAAGATTATCTCAGTACAGCAGATGTGGTATGATCAGACCATGTCCCTGTATGGTTATCAACAACTAGGGATGAGCCTGTATACTCGTAACTATTCGATACTCGACGAATAGTACGGTATTCGGGCTACTCGCTACTCCGCCAGTTTCCTTGCGATTACTCATTAGGAGTAGTGAGTAGTACATTCACTTTCACAGTGTATCTATATACACTGCGAAAGTGAAATAAAAGTTAATAAAAGGTGTTAAAAATAAAAAAATAACATACTCACCTATCCGACGGTTGTCCCCGGACCCAAAAAGAACACACCACCTGGCCTGCCAGGACCTTACTTCTGATGGCCAATCAGATGGCCGGTAGCGATCAGGTGGTGTATGATGTGACCCACCCCAGGGCCGTGGGGGGTACTTGTATCCTGGGCGTTGTTTAAAGGTGCTGTCACTGTTGGCCGGTGCCCGACATCGTGGCCCTAATGGTCGCTGAAAAATGTGTAAAATAAAATAAATAAAATAAAATAAAGTTTGTGACGTCACCTACGGTACCTGGTAATGTTTGCAGCGCTACTTTCAGTCTTCTGGGGATGATGATGCTGCAGCCAGATGGTGTTGCTCCCCGTAGGTGGAGCAGGATCCCCAGGGCAGGGATGGATGAATAGATTTCTCTCTGCAGGTGGAGGCTTGATGCAGTCTCTGCTGTTGAGACTGGAATGCAATTTACCCGATGTGATGGAAATGAGACACAAGACACATTTCAAGCTCTACATGGGTTTACTGGTGACTTTCAGGCAGCTTACAGGTATACAGTCACGGGTAGCTGGCCTGTGTAGTCACCAGAGGATAAGATGTCTCTTTGAGGCCCTCAGTGGTACCGGTTTTACCCTTTGTCCTTATTGTCCTTTCACGCCTTCTCTTCCTGTACTACCCTGCACAGAGCCCGGCACCCGCTTACGGGATTTACGAGAGTTTCCTTCTCTAAGGGCTTCTTACCCTCTGCAGCCCTTGTGGGAACATGCCAGGGCTGGGCCACGACTCTCTGAGTAGCTCGCGTCCCTCCAGTTTGGCGGCTCAGGTCTGAACTCCTGCACCACTCTCGAAGCTGGTCCTCCATTGGTAGACTCGGTCCCTCCGGGCTGGGTGCCATTCCGGTCCGGATTAGGGTGTTAGCTGACACACGTCCTTTCAGGTGCCCTCCTCTGCATCACTCATAGGGTCCCCTCTTCTTCTCTCTCCTGACGAACTGCCTCTCACTCTTTCACGCTCAACACAACCCACCCAAGACTCCACCCACCGGGATTGGTCCCCTAGCAATGGGTTAGCTAATTGATCCCCTGGCTCTAGGAGTGTGCATGAGTAGGGTGAGGGCCCCAGATTAACATCCCAATCTCCTGGTCACAGGGATACTACACACGCTGGTCTGGGTGCAGTACCCCTCCGTGGCGCACTGACCAGTGGGGTGCCACAGATTACACACACCACCTAATCGCTACCAGCCATCTAATTAGCCATCAGACTTAAGGTCCTGGCAGGCTATCGATGTGTTAGTGTGGCGCCCCACCATGCAGGTGTCACAGAGGGGTACTGCACCCATAAAAGCGGTGCAGGTACTCCAGCTGCAAGCAGATTCTAGGATGGTGGGTGGAACCCATAGACCAACACCCCACACTAGATCACACGGTGGGAGGTACTTGGGAGGGAATAAAAATCACCTCTAGGGGGAACTAGAGTCGGTCAGTCAGTCGGTCGGTCAGTCGGTCACTCGGTCAGGCAGTGAGAGGGTCTCTCAGCTGAGGGACCAGGAGAGTGGGAGAGAGAATAGATCCCAGGCGCAGACAGTTTGAAGGGAGCGAGGAACTTGAGGAGTACGCCCAGGAGAAGCACTGGGCACCGGAGCCCCCACCTGTGGGATCCTCCAAGGACCACAGAAAATCTGAAGACCTGGGGATTATATTAGGGATGGGTGAATCCTAAAATACTCGGAATCGCTAGACTCTAACGAGTCTGAGTCCAGGACTCGCTACTCATTGCGAGTCTAGCGAGTCCAATGTTAATGAATGGGGAAGCAAGTATTGCAGCGATTCCTGTCCTGCTGGACCCTATAAGGGGTCTGGCAGCAGAGGAAAAACCTGCAATTCCCCATTTTATTCTTTAAAAGCCAGCGCAGAAAGACGCCGGCTTTTAAAGAATATTAAAAAAAAAATTTCTATGTAGAGGGATGTAGCAGAGCCGACACCACGTTTGGGACTTCGTCGGACGGAAGAGGATTTTTTTTGATTAAAGATGGAGTCCCTAATGGCTTTTTTTTGTAATTACTAATAATTGATTTTCCTACACTCACTGACACTCCCTATCTCTGATCTGCTCCAAGTCTCCCTACTCGCCCTGCACTAGCTCAGATCGTCACAGGAATGTGTCCAAAATGGTGGGGGCAAGCCTTATATACAGCCTTGCCTGTCATACATGACATAGGCATCACGATGGACAGCAGCCAATCATAGTAATGCCACAACCAACAGGGCTGTGGCATTACTGAATATGATTGGCTAACATGCTTGTCCATCTTCACAGTTTTCTGACCTAACATGCTAGGCTGTCTCGTAACATTAACATATTCTGTATTCAACGAGTCCAGAATACAGTATACAGGACTCGGAGTCGTAGACTCGCTCAGCCCTAGACTCGCTGCTGACAGCGGGTATCCGTGAACCGGTGCTAGTGTTTAAACGATTTGGGGACAATCCAGCTACATAGACAGCGATGTGATAGCAAGTTTAGCGACTGAGAAACATACTGAATGCAAACTCTGACAAAACTAGGATTGCCATTGATTTGCATTGGACTCGTTTCTGTGCGAGTAATCGCTTGGAAACTCGCAGAGTACCGACTCCTGCGAGTTCCTTACTACTCGCAGAGTAACGAGTCCTAACGAGTAGATTCGCCCATCACTAGAGTATATACATACTACCCCTAGGCTCTTAAGCGACCAAAAGAGGGTACCAGGCACCGCTTGATGGTTCGCCGGTCGGCCAGCAGAGTAACCAGACGGGAGCGAGAAGAGAGAAAGAGACAGCAGGAGGTGAGGTCCGCTTTATGGGGTCAGACTTCATACAAATTACTGGGAAGCAGGAAGGAAAGGACGGGAGAAAAGGCACACACCGAGGGTTCCATCCTATCACCTGGGATCTGCTTGCAGCCACCAGTTAGCACCTGTTTTAACATCTAAATGCTGACTGAGAACTGTAACAAATGCTGCTAAAGTTTCCAGTAAAGTACCCGGAGTGAAGTGACTTCGACTCTGCTGCATCTTCTTTTCCATGAACTCATTCTTTCACAGGATTGCCTGCCCCGGAGTTCCCACTCCTGCCTGCGGAGGACTACACCATCTCAGCCACAATACCACTGACCTCCGGCAGACTGTGGCGGCGCTGGTGCAACTTCACCAGAAACTGCAGTTGGCATCACGACAACAAACTTGTAAATAATCCCCTGTACATAAAACCCCTTTTCAAAGATAGGACCACGACAAGGGATCAGGCGCGGCCGCCATTCCCCGTGACACCGTTAACCCTTTGCCGCCCGACACCCGAGTATCCCAAAAGCCTGGGCTCGACATTAGAACATCTGATGGCCAATCAGATGGCCGGTAGCGATCAGGTGGTGTGTGATGTCACACCACCTGATCGCTACCGGCCACCTGATTGGCCATCAGACTTAAAGTCCTGGCAGCACATCGGATGTATTCTTTTCAGGTCCCTGGACAACTCTCGGATAGGTATGTTATTTTTCATTTTTAACACCTTTTATTAACTTTTATTTCACTTTCGCAGTGTTGAAAGATACACTGTGAAAGTACTAGCATTTCCCATTGACTTACATTGGACTCGTAACCAGGGTCAGCTCCAGGTTTTTGTGGGCCCCGGGTGAAACAGTCTCAGTGGGCTCCTTTAACATATACTTTGATTCATCAATATAATATAGAAGCTGCAGGCTGTGTATATATAATATAGAGGCTGCGGGCTGTATATATTATTTGGAGGCTGTGCTGGGCTATATATACTATTTGGAGGCTGTGATGGGCTGTATATATTATTTGGAAGCTGTGGCAGCGCAGCACAGCCTCCATATAGTATATATAGCTCAACACAGTTTCCATATTATGTATACAGCACAACAGCAGTCTCCATATACCTCAGCAGCATCGTCCGTATACCCCAGCACAGCCTCCATATACAGCCAGCACAGCCTCTGTATACCGCCAGCACAGCCTCTATATAGTCAGCACAGCCTCTATATACCCCAGTACAGCCTCTATATACCCCAGTACAGCCTCTATATACAGTCAGCACAGCCTCTATATATACGTTAGAACAGCCTCTAAATACAGTCAGCACAGCCTCTATATACCCCAGCACAGCTTCTATATACAGTCATCACAGTCTCTATATACAGTCAGTACAGCCTCTATATACAGTGAGCAGAGCCTCTATACAGTCAGCACAGCCTGTATATACAGTCAGCACAGCTTCTATACAGTCAGCACAGCCTGTATATACAGTCAGCACAGCTTCTATATACAGTCAGCACAGCCTCTATATACAGTCAGCCCAGCCTCTATATACCCCAGCACAGCCTCTATATACAGTTAGCACAGCCTCTTTATACAGTCAGCACAGCCTCTATATACAGTCAGCACAGCCTTTATATACAATCAGCACAGCCTCCATGGAACATATAATCCCCCATCCTGCTGCTCACAGTAAAAAAAAACAACAAAAAACTGATCATACTCACCTTCCATCCCTGAGGCTGTGTCCTCCTCAGATTCTTCCCCACCATATCCTTATAGCAGCAGCTCCCGGGACTGTGGAGCTTCCTCTTTCCTGCAGCAGTGTGATGAGGTCGCAGGGTCATCACTCATCACTCTGCTACAGTAGGCAAATGAGGAAGCTCCAGTGCTCCCCTAGCCTGCACATGGCTAATCTGCATCGCATGCAAATTAGCCATGTGCACTGGGAGCTCAGCAGAGCACTCAGCTCCTTGCAGAGTCTGCCTGATCAGCCCCTTCTTAACAGGGCTGCCTGTCCCTGATGGCCAGTGGGCCCCCCCAGCTGTTCAGGGCCCCGTCACTTGCCCTGGTATGTTGGGTGCTGACGCCGGGCCTGCTCGTAACGAGTACCAGAGTATTATGACCTACTCGTTACGAATATAGCGAGTCTGAATATTTCACTACTCACTCATCCCTAAGGCTGGCTTCACACTGCAGTTTTTCACTGATCAGTGTCCATCCAGCTTGTGTGCCAAAACCAGGAGTGTCTCCAAAACTCAGAACAGGTGTCAATCTTTCAATTATAGTTTTTCTCTGCAAGTTCCTCTCCTGGTTTTAGCACAAGAACTGGATGGACACTGATCAGTGAAAAAACTGCAGTGTGAAACCAGCCTAACAACAACCATTAAGGTACCTTCACACACAGCAATTTTACTGGCAATTTGCTGGTTGTAGTGAAATCATGGACACATTGTTCTATTTTGTTGCCGTGTACAAATGTAACAATGGGCCCATGATTTCACTGCAACCAGCAAATTGCCAGTAAAATTGCCTAGCAATATTGCTGCGTGTGAAGGTAACTTTACACAGTTGCTGTGGCCAATTGACCAAAGTTGCATACAGTGCAGGTACATCGTATGATTGTTAATTTACTGTTAAAGTGGGGTGGCTGTAAGGAATTAAGAGAATCCCTCCAGATTGTCAAGCAACATATAATTATTTGCAGAAACACATGATGGAGAACCTGCTATTTCAATGCTATTGCCAAGCTGTCAATTCTCAGACCACACCTAAAAAACAAACCACCATGATCTGAAGTAATCAGCTGACTCCTAATCACAGGACTCCTGACTCTGCCCTGTCTGAAGGGCTGAAGATTGTTTACATTTGTTTCCTCAAGCTGCATCCAGTTCCTGAAACCTGAAGCTGGTGCGGCTCTTCTACCACCCCTCCAAGAAGAATAACCTGAACTGATGTGACTTCACCTATTGTTATTCACTTGTCAACACCCTTGTGTGTTTAGTAGTTGAACCTGAATTTGTACATTGTTGTATTTATTTGTTCTATGCTTCTGTTGAGTTTATACTGGGACAGCTGTATCACACTTTAAATGCGTATTTTGTTAAATATAAACACTATGTTTATGAAAAAACTACTCAGAGCTGAAACTGTCAGGTATTTGTTATAAATATATGTATACTTTTTTTTTTTCAATAATCACTATTTTTCTGTAAATTGTCACTTCAGTGAGGAAGTGGAAAACTCTAATGTCACCCAATAAGGGTAGCCATCCTTGTAGTTTTTCTATACATTTTTACTGGACGAACTTAAAGGGAACCAGCCAGCTACTTTAGACCCCCCCAAGCTATCACTATCTGACCCTGCAGCTTGCTAGTACTAACTAAGCATCCCTGTCTGAGCTAATACTGTCATCTGAAAGTTGATAAAAATAATTTTATAATTTACAATTTCGTATGTTAATTAGGCATGGTCTAGTCTGATAGGGCGTTTTATCAGGGTGCATGTCCGCCCTCGTTCCATGGTTATCACGCCCCGGTGGGTGTGATAACCTAATGTACAACAGCTGACTTCTTTGGAGATTCTCAAATCTATTTGCTGCTTCCAGGTATGACACTCCAGTCCTGTGCATTATGGGGATATATTGGGTGTATTTGCTGGGTCCAGAGCAGGCTCTTTGCCATACAATTGCATATCTAGTACAGTGGATTATCTAATGGTGGGTTTACACACACCAATCATTGTATCCAATCTCTGAACCAATCTCTGGTTGCAGTGAAATCATGGACACATAGTTCCATTTTGTGGCTGTGTACAACATGGAGCAATCTGTCCATGATTTCACTGCAACCAGAGATTGGTTCAGATATTGGATACAATGATTGGTGTGTGTAAACCCACCATTAGACTTGGCTCACTATACTGCAACAATGTGTATGTTAACGGAATAGATGAGGACACCAGAGTATGCAGACTGCTAGACGGATAAGGGGACCAGGAAGCACCAAATAAAGCAGAGTTAGGCATGCAGATACACACAGGATGCACTTGCAGCAAGTTTATGGTTTAGGCTACCTTCACATTACGATTTGAAGGGAGCCGATGCTGTCCGATATAAATCGGACAGCATCGGCTCCCTTCTGATGCCTGGAATCGGGTGCCAAATAGGCACCCGATTCCGGCATAAAATCGGCGCCGGGCTGCAAAAAAAAAAATAAAAAAATAAAGGTTATCACCTCCCCCCGAGCCCCCGCCATCTTCTGCCATCTTCTTCTAGGCTCCCGGTGGCTCCTGCAGGCTGCCGGTGTCAGCAGAGGTGTACCTCTGCTGTACACAGGACCTGCGGTGATGTCACAGTCACGTGACCGCGGGTTTACCATGGTGAACTCGCAGTCACATGACTGTGACATCACCGCAGGTCCTGAACAGCAGAGGGAGCGCTCTGCTGACACCGGAGCCTGCGGGAGCCACCGGGAGCCTAGAAGAAGATGGCAGAAGATGGCGGAAGACGGCGGGGGCTCGGGGGGAGGTGAGAATAATCTTTATTTTTTTTTTTTTAACACTTGTGCTCCTAGTTAGGAGCAGTTTTACTGTACTGAGCATGCTCAGTACAGTAAAACGGGGTCCGAGGAGACATAGATGTTTCCTCGGACCCTCCTCCATAGGGCTCCATGTTATAGGGATCGGGTCAGATCGGATGTGCACTAAATGCCATCCGATTTGGTCCGATCCGAATCTGTCCGATTTTATTTTCGGTGCTAAAATCGGAGCAGGCTCCGATTTTAGCACCGATAATAAAATCGGACAGAATCGGATCGGACCAAATCGGATGGCATTTAGTGCACATCCGATTCGGTCCGATCCCCATAGGGATACATGGGGTCCGAAAATCGGTCCGATGCTGTCCGATTTTTTTCGGACAGCATCGGAAAACCAAAAATCGTTATGTGAAAGCAGCCTTAGAGCAGAGATATAACCAGGAAAATGAATCAGTAAATCGATTAACCACAGTCTTGCTTCCAGAGATGTGGTTCAAATATAAATAACAGAAATGTATTGGCAAACTGGTAAATTGCAAATATACATTATCTTGATAGCAGACACTGAGGTGCGTATACTGCTGGGAACAGTTACAAGACATTTTCAATCTGGAATCTTGGTTGCTGAGGACCACTAGCACTGATAGTAGAATAGGAATCAGGAATCTATTATATAATCACGAATGGGTTTTTTGCCCCTTTTGAGTCCGCTCACGCTGCGAGTCAGCGTGGTCATGTGGATACGCCCGAAGCATTGGCCGCGCAGCGGGCATGGCGAGTCGCCTTAGCAGCGCGAAGCATTGGCCGCGAAGCGGCCATTGCGAGTCAGAGACTTGCTCTGCTAGAATCCCGATGCATGTGCATCGGGCACCCAGCTAGTCTATTATATAATCACGAATGGGTTTTTTGCCCCTTTTTGAGTCTGCTCGCGCTGCGAGTCAGCGTGGTCATGTGGATACGACCGAAGCATTGGCCGCGCAGCGGCCATTGCGAGCAGTTCTAAGGCGACTCGCTATGCCCGCGCAGCGGGCATGGCTAGTCGCCTTAGCAGCACGAAGCATTGGCCGCGAAGCGGCCATTGCGAGTCAGAGACTCGCTCTTCTAGAATCCCGATGCATCTGCATCGGCACCCAGCTAGTAGGAGATAATTAGACACCGAGCTTGAACTGAACCATCTTGAATGATAAGCAAACTCATGACAAGCAAAGGAATATACATTTTAAACACGTCCTCCATGCATACAGAACTGTTTGTGGTTGTGGGTGCACAGAGGACAGGACAGGTTCTCTTTAAAAGAAGTTTGTCACTAGTTTTCGTTATGTAATCTGGGAGCAGCATGATTTATCAACTGACACTGTTTCCAGTGATGTGTCACTTATGGTACCTTCACACGCCGCAATATCGGCTGGCGATATGAGGCAATCTAACGTGCGCTTGCACGTTTTTCATGCTCGCCTCAGATCGCCGATGGCAGTATTACACGCCACAATCTCGCCCTGAAATAAAGGCTGAAACCCCGGAAATTGCCTCACCCACAGCGGAACCAATCCGATCGAATTCCCTCGCCGCTTCACACTCCGCAATCCCAAAGGTAATGTGGGCGTACATGGTCAGCGCTGCGAGATCATAGGCGTGTCAGATTGGTCAGCCTGCTCTGGAAGGCTGGCTAATACATGACGCCATTGAAGATGTGTGTATTGCTGAAAGGACAGCTCTTCAAATATGGCACCCTGTGAACTGACAGCCAATGGGAACACAGTAGCCCCCACCAATCATCGCAGACAGGGCGCGGACTACAGCACGCTGTGGCACACCTATGGGAAATCATAGGCGACGCTGATTCCATCACTATCGCCCTATCACACGCCACAACCCGGAAATATCGCCTTCATGATTGAGGCTGATTTCAGAGCAGTGCTCACGAATCAGGCGACAGGCGAGAGGCGATTTATCGCCGCGAAATTCCCCAATCACACGTCGCAACTGGGAGGCAATTTCATGGCGATTGCTTCGGGGCGACATGTCGCCTTTAGGATTCCCAGGCGAGATTGAGGCGTGTGCAGGTACCATTAGGCTAGGGTCACATTTAGAACGCAAAATGCGGTTACCACATCCAGTTCCGGATGCAGTAATCTAATGTCCCTTCAGACACATTTTGCATTCTAAATGTGTCCCTAAACCCACATCCGGTAACCGGATTCCTCCTTAATGTGCAATCTGGTTGCCGGATGCTTTGTTCATCCCTGCTGCCGCGGGGATGAACAAAGGGTTAATATGTTAAATATATGTAGACAACATGTCTCCAGGGAGTGTCCACCCTCCCAAGAGACATGTTGTCCAAATACACTGGCATGTTAATGGTTATTAGCTTTTATTACATTATCGTCACTATTTGTCGGCTTTTAAAACTTCTGAATGAAAGCCGGCGGCTCCTCGGTGTAAACAGGAGTATCAGTACGTAATGTGCGTAAACTCCAGGGTCAGCTCCTTATTCAGGACTAGATGGTGGTCCGATTCTAACGCATCGTGTATTCTAGAATAAGTGGGTGTGAGGCGGTGCGGCTGTGCGGCAGTGGCCCCCATCAGTTCTCACTCGTTCCAGGCTTCTGTCCAGCCGCCTCTCACCCTAGCATGTCTTCTTTTTCCTCCAGCATAGACATGAACAATTCCAAGGCCTCAGGGGTCGGAGTTAACAGGGGGCGTCATAATAGGCATGTCCAAGCACATAGCCCTGATGTGGTGGGCATGCCCTTGTTCATGGCCATTACAATGCCCCCTTTGGTAGCTCCACCCCCTCCCCCGCGACCTTTGTATTTCTGGAGTGTATGCCACGAAAAGAAGAAGAAGAATGGCGGGGTGAGCGGTGGGCAGATGGAGCATGGAGCGGCGGCTGGGAGGGAGTGTGGAGCGGGTGAGCAGCGGGCAGCAGACTGAGCGGAGGGGGGCCGGGAGACCGGGCGGAATGTGCCTGTTTCACTATAACGCAAAACCCACGTCGGTGATTGTTCGCGGCTAGCTGACCGCAAACAATCAGCGACCCAGGTTTTGCGTTAGAGAGACAGTGTGACGTGAGTGCAAGGTGAGTGTGACGTGAGTGCAAGGTGAGTGTGATGTGAGTGCAGGACAGAGTGAGTGTGATGTGAGTGCAGGACAGAGTGTGACGTGAGTGCAGGGCAGAGTGTGACGTGAGTGCAGGGCAGAGTGTGACATGAGTGCAGGGGAGAGTGTGACGTGAGTGCAGGGGAGAGTGTGACGTAAGTGCAGGATGAGTTTAGTGCTAAGTGTGAGATGAGTTCAGGGTGAGTGTGAGATGAGTGCAGGACAAGTGTGACGTGAGTGCAAGGTGAGTGTAATCTGAGTGCAGGGCAAGTGTGACGTGAGTGCAGGGTGAGTGTGATCTGAGTGCAGGGTGAATGTGACCTGAGTGCAGGGTGAGTGTGACCTGAGTGCAGGGCTGAGTGTGACCTGAGTGCAGGGCTGAGTGTGACCTGAGTGCAGGGCTGAGTGTGACCTGAGTGCAGGGTGAGTGTGATCTGAGTGCAGGGTGAATGTGACCTGAGTGCAGGGTGAGTGTGACGTGAGTGCAGGGCAGAGTGTGACGTGAGTGCAGGGCAGAGTGTGACATGAGTGCAGGGGAGAGTGTGACGTGAGTGCAGGGGAGAGTGTGACGTAAGTGCAGGATGAGTTTAGTGCTAAGTGTGAGATGAGTTCAGGGTGAGTGTGAGATGAGTGCAGGACAAGTGTGACGTGAGTGCAAGGTGAGTGTAATCTGAGTGCAGGGCAAGTGTGACGTGAGTGCAGGGTGAGTGTGATCTGAGTGCAGGGTGAATGTGACCTGAGTGCAGGGTGAGTGTGACCTGAGTGCAGGGCTGAGTGTGACCTGAGTGCAGGGCTGAGTGTGACCTGAGTGCAGGGCTGAGTGTGACCTGAGTGCAGGGCTGAGTGTGACCTGAGGGCAGGGCTGAGTTTGACCTGAGTGCAGGGCTGAGTTTGACCTGAGTGCAGGGCTGAGTTTGACCTGAGTGCAGGGCTGAGTGTGACCTGAGTGCAGGGCTGAGTGTGACCTGAGTGCAGGGCTGAGTGTGACCTGAGTGCAGGGTGAGTATAGGGTGTGTGGAAGTGGTCTGCAGTACCTGGCTCCTGGTGCTGTGTGCGTTTAGCCTAAGGACCTCTGGTGATGTCACAGTTATGTGACCTTGCTCCGGCCATGATTGTGACATTATCAGAGGTCCTGTAATAGGCTGCTTTCACATTGCGTTTTTTTTGAAAAATGCGGCAGTTATGGTAAAAAAAACGCATCTGGCGCATTTTCCGCCTAACAGCCGCTCTTGCGGCACATGTGAGGCAAGCCACATGCATTGTCTATGGGGCTTTAGGTAAGGGTGCGGCAGGTATGGCAGTTGCGGTTTTGGTAGTTGCGGCGGTTGCAGCCGCAAAACAAAAACGCGGTCAGCTGCTTTTTTTTTTCCGGCCACAACTACCGGACCTGCAATTGGTTCACCTGCCGCACACTTACCGCAGGGGGCAGCGCACTGCCATAGAACTAATGTTAAAGCTTTCAGCACCATGGATAGCGGCATGTACAGTACGCACATTACGTACTGTATCTCCTCCACAGCGAGGAGCCGCCGGCTGTTATTGATAAAACTGTGAAAGCCGACAAAGCCGACAATACTGTAATAATAAAGAGATTTAACCCCTCACATGCCGCTCTATGTGGTCAACATGTCTCTAGGGAGGGTGGACACTCCCTGGAGACATGTTGCCCACATATAATATTAACATTAACCCTTTGCTCATCCCTGCGGCAGCAGAGATGAACAAGGCATACAGCAATCGATTTGCACATTATGAGCAATACGGTTACCGGATCCAGGTTTAGCGACACATTTTGAAGCCAAAATGTGTCTGAAGACACATGCGATTACCGCATCCGGATCTGGATGTGGTAATCGCAATGTGCCTTCCAAATGTGACCCTAGCCTTTGACACTTTCTGCAGAGAAATAAAACCAATGTGTGTGGAAGCTTTTCCCTAATCACATAGGTTTTGCTGGAAACCAAGAATGTAACATTAGATTAACATACATTTACATAAAACCAGTGCAAAACCTGACCCAAAAATGCAGCAATCAGCAGCAAAGCCTTATGGGCTGTTTCACATCTATGCGCCGCTGCATTTGCCAGCCGTGTGCTAGCGCAGGTGCTATCACAACGCAGCGCAGGCAAGCACATTGGTGCATAGATGAAGCGCATTGCGCTAGCGCCACCATTACCTACTATGGCTGAGCACAGGGAACCGCATCCCGGAAGCACAAGTGTGACAGGTCTTGTGTCACAGCGCATGTGATGCAGCCAGGGGCAAAAGGGGAACTCGGTCACTGGGTCTGCTGAGTAGGGAGTCACGGGTGGACTGAATCCCAGTGCCGTGCCCTGATGATCAACTGGGGTAGATGTTGATGATGGGGGATAAAGGGATTAGTTACAGGGGATCGTGACACCACCTGTAGTTTCCCGTAATTCGGTAACGGCGCTGCCAGCCGGCCGCTGAGGTGATGGTTGGGGCAGCAAAGTGTGGTACAGCTCCCCACAGGTGGAGCTTTACCTCAGGGCAGCAATGAAGGAAGATAGTGAGGGAGGGCAGTAGTGAAGATGGTGCTGCAGTTCTTACCCCTCTGCTGAGCTGCTGATGATGCTGAGCCCTCCGGGCACCACAGTAAGGAAGACAGAGTCCAAAGCAATTTTACTCCACTTTAATAGGTACCGGCAGATGATGATGGTGTACGGTACAGTCCGGTTTACCGGGGTCGGTCACCAGCTCCAGGTTCCCTGTTATGGAGTCTCTAGATGTCCTGCTTTCTAAGGCTTTCTGGGTAACTTTTCCTTCTTTCTCTCCACCCTTGCAGAGCTCTCCCGCCAGTCCCCTGATCTCCTTCAGTAAGGCACGGTTATCCTTTCCTGGATTTAAGAGGAGTACAAACTCTCCCCCGACGTCGGTGATCGGGCCGTTTCCCCACCGGTTATGGATCTATTGTGGTCCTGAGGGGTGAGGTACCTTGAGGTGCGTACGGCAACCCGGTTATCTTGGGCCCGCAGCTCGTCGGTCTATAGTCAGTGATAAACGCCTGACTACTTCGGCTACCCGCAATGCCGATGCTCCCCAACGTGACCAGCCGGCTCCAACCAGTCCTGGTCCGTTGCCTTCTGTCCTGGGTCCCCACCTAGAGATGGGGCACCCTCCTCTCAGCTGGGCTGTCAGGCTTGACTTTCCTGTCTGCCTTCCCAGCACCGCCTGAGGTAAACTGTCAACTGTCACTCTCCCTCTATCCTAGGCTCCTCCCCCACCCTATGGACCCTACTAAATTATCAGGTCCCCCTATTCTAAGTGGTGTGGTCCTAGGTGGGTATAAAAGCAGACTCCATAGAGTGGACCCTGAGCTGATGACCTTACAGGGGAAAAGAAAAACACAATTTTATATTAAAGTGTAATACTACCATGTGGTAGTCACAGGGGCGCCACACATGCACTAGTCCGGATGCACCGGAAACGCGTAATGCGAAGTTTCCGGTGCGTCCGGAATAAGCGCATGAGCTGTGACACAGGACCTGTCACACTTGCGCTCAGAGGTGTAACTAGGCTTCATGGCGCCCGGGGCACAGCTCTATTTCGGCGCCCCCTTCCCCCCCCCAGAATAGGTGAGGGGCGGGGGGGAGTGTCGGTGCTGTCAGCTCCAGCTTTCAGCCCCGCTGCCCTGCAGCCTTGGTTGAGGACCGGGAGGGGGGGTTATTATACCTCATAGTGTGCGCCTGCCTGATGTATACATATATATACCTCAGGTATATATATGTATACATCAGGCAGGCACACTATGAGGTGTATATATGTATACATCACCAGGCAGGCACATACTATGAGGTATAGTACCTCATAGTGGGTGCATGCACCTGATGTATACATATATATATACCTCATAATCCCCCCCCCCCCGCCTGTTTAGGTTACTTTATTACAATTTAATTACTCTAGTAGAGTAGTACCTAGTCAGGACGGACCGGACAACTCAGTCAGGAGGAGGGGGGCAGGCAGGCTGCAGCAGCTCCTCTTCCTCTTCTTTGTCCCACTGTACACGCGTTGCGTGCTCACTGTTTGCGGCGCGCCGGGGGATGTCAGCCGCAGCGCGGCCGCGACGTGACCCGGGGGGTGGGAACTGCTGCCAGGGGGCGGACCAGCAGCAGGGGCTGCACACGCGCAGCGCCGCCCGTGCACAATAAGCAGGGCAGCGCGGAGGAGATTAGTGGCGGCGCTGTAGTGCCACCGCCGGACGCCTGACCTGATGATGGCACCGACGCGGCGGCGCCCCCCTCAGAGTTGCGCCCGGTGCAAAAGGTTCGACTGCACCCCCCCTAGATACGCCGCTGCTTGCGATTCCGGGATGCGGGCCCCTGTGCTCAACCATAGAAGGTAATGGCAGCGCTAGTGCAATGTGCTTCATCTGTGCGCCAATGCGCTGGCCTGCACTGAGTTGTAATAGCACCTGCGCTTGCACCAGCGCTAGCGCAGGGCTGGCAAGCGCAGCTGTGGAGCCCACTGGGATGGGGTACTGCTGGGGATGTCATGGAGGTCCTGGTCCGGACCATGTCCCGAGTTCTGCAAGTAAATGGGGGATATTTACAGGGGAGTTTGTCGTCACGCCACCCACGGGTTGTGGTCAGGGTGACCATCGCAGCTGCAGAACCTCCGGGGATGATGTTTGGCAGCTGGAGATGGAACGGCTCTCCGCAGGTAGCGCCTGGATCCCCGGGGCAGTGGTAGTTCAATTCTATGATGAATTCTATGGATGTTGCAGGATAGGGATGATAGTGGAGGCAGTGGCTGCTTGTGAGGGAAATTAGGGCTCGAGTACAAAGATCACACACACATATGGTTTTTAAGTTTTCCAAGACTTTACTGCAGATGTTCTTTAGCAGAGAACTGTCCACGGAGTCTGTACCAGGGTCGGGTTGCTCCCACCCTGTCCGGCTTCTCAGCTTCCCACTGCTGCACTGTGTGTGTGGCGCTGCTGCTGCTTTTGCCGAGCTGCTGGCACTGTCTCTCCTCACAGGTACCCCCTTTGCTAGGCAACTTGAGTCTTTCCGTGTGCTTCTGACCCCGCCATGTTGCTTCACTGAGGTACAGTGTAGATCGACAACCACCACTATCCCGTTGTTTACTGTGCTGCGTGTGTCAGTCACAGTTTCGGATCCGGTATCCGGTCTGTGCGCTCCTCCGGGGCGAGTTGTGAAGTCACTCAGTCTCACAGATGTGTTCCTCTGTTTCTTGTGCTCCTTACCTCAGACCCTGGCTAGGCCTGGAATCGAGGAGCAGACTGTAGAGAAGCCTGATGCAGCCCCTTTACACTACAGTCTCTCTTCCTCAGTTCTCTCAGGAACTGAACTGAACTACTTCCTCTTGACCCAGAATATATAAGGGAGCTGCTTTAGCTCCCCCTTCTGGCCCAGAGGTGCTAGTGCAGTGTCTGGTGTTGTGTGGGGAGTGAACCCGTGTTGATGTTTCTGTGGCACATTAACCCCTGGGGTGCCACACAGCAGCGCATAGATGTACACTAGGCCTATCTGTGTGAATTTACCTTTAGTGCTGCCGCTCGGTCCTTGTATATGGGTTCTTATACAATGTAGATGCAGAATAAGTACTTGCATCCAGTCACTTATTACTGACATCTGATTAGAGTCAATTTCTTAGTTTATTCTCCATCTTTGGGCTCGGACACACTCATCAGAGTTTGACTGAGGAGACTCTAAAAGGGCTGGAGCAATGACCCTGAAAGGCTTCTCCCTCTCTGGACGGGGAGTCTGGAACTGCACAAAAACACAATCAGCTGACAGCCGCATCCAGATAGGGAGAAGCCGTTCAGGGTCATTGCTCCAGCCCTTTTAGAGTCTCCTCAGTCAAACTCTGATGAGTGTGTCCGAGCCCAAAGATGGAGAATAAACATTCAGGTTCACTGCTCCAGCCCTTTCAGAGTCTCCTCAGTCAAACTCTGATGAGTGTGTCCGAGCCTTTAGTGAAGAAGTTTACTCAATCTTTGCATTGTGTTTCTGTGTATGCTACACTAAGCATGGGGAAAAGAAAAAGGAGAAGACAACTGTTTGGCTTGAGAACCAAAATTGTTAAAAAATGTCAACAATCTCAAACTTCCTGTCATGACAGAGTGAGGAGACACCCGACATCTGGCGCAAAAGAAGGGAAAGTCCAAAGAAAAGGTAAAAGAGGGCCCTGATGACAAGGAGAGGTCTGATCCATAAACACTCATTTGAGGCTGAACCCTGCACTCCATAACATCCCTAAGTGGGTCCTTCCTCATGTGGGTGATCACATGCCTAAGCCCTGGCTGACCCTGGGCTAACTCTGGCTAGTGAGTAGGACAGCAAGATGCTTGTCTTACTACTTCAAAGACACATTGGTTTGTCCCAAGGAAGAGGCCAGAGAGCCTTGAAACATGTTGACAATAAACCTATGTTATAACTTTAACTCTTGATGTTTCGTGGAAATCGGCAGCACAAGCATTAACCCATCTTTAGCTTCTCCTGGATATACTATAAAAACAACACAGGGGGAGAGAAAAACATTGGGAATCAAACAACAAAAATGAACTCTTCAGCTTCACAAGGATGACTTCTCCTGAGAGGTTGATAGAGAAGAACTATAACTGACACATGAGAGAGTAAGGAGTTAGTTTAAATAATGAAAGGGAGTGGCAGCAAAGTGCAGCAGCTGAGATTAAAGATATATTCAATCTCAGCAGGAACAAAAAGGAACTCAACCTCATCAACATCTAATGAAAATAAATCCACTCCGTTTATTTTACTGTCTGTGATTTGCTAATCACCGTGACCTCCTAATCCCAGATATTGCAAAGGTCTCAGACAGACACGACACACTCGTGACAGTTCAAGTCCATCTCCAAAGATCTTGATGTTCCTTTGTCCATGGTACACAATATAATGAAGAAGTTTACAATTCATGGCACTATAGTTTATCTCCTTGGAGGTGGACAACAGAGAAAGATCAATGAAAGATTGCAATACAGGATAGTCAAGTTTGTGGATAAGCAACCACAATCAAGTTCAAAAGAAATTCAATCCTGCAGACTCAGGTTACGTAGGTGTCAGTGCAACCTATCTGTTGATGTTTGAATGAAACTAAAGGCTGTGTCAGGAAACCCAGGAGGACCTCACTGCTGACATAGAGACAAAGTAAAGCTAGACTACAGATTGATAAAATGTATGTAAAACAACATCTTTCTGGGAAAGGGTCTTTTAGAAAGATAAGACCAAGATGTAGCTTTTTGGTAAAGCACATCATTCTACTGTTTACCAAAAACAGAATGAGACCTAAAAAGAAAAGATCACAGTACCTACAGTCAAATATGGTGGAGGTTCCAAGATGTTTTGGGACTGTTATACTTAACAAAAAAGTGTGAAACAACTGAAAATATGTCTTACATTCTAGGCTTCTTCAAAGTAGCCACCTTTTGCTTTGATTACTGCTTTGCACACTCTTGGCATTCTCTTCATGAGCTTCAAGAAGTTGTCACTGGAAATAGTCTTCCAACAGTCTTGAAGGAGTTTCAAGAGATGCTTAACACTTGTTGGCCCTATTGCCTTCACTCTGCGGTCCAGCTCACCCCAAACCATCTCGATTGGGTTCAGGTCTGGTGACTGTGGAGGCCAGGTCATCTGGTGTAGCACCCCATCACCATCACTCCTCCTCCTCCATGCTTTTCAGTGGGAGCCAGGCATGTAGAATCCATCTGTTCACCTTTTCTGCATCGCACAAGGACATGGTGGTTGGAACCAAAGATCTGAAATTTGGACTCATCAGATCAAAGCACAGATTTCCACTGGCCCAGTGTCCATTCCTTGTGTTCTTTAGCCCAAACAAGTCTCTTCTGCTTGTTGCCTGTCCTTCGCAGTGGTTCCCTAGCAGCTATTTTACCATGAAGGCCTGCTGCACAAAATCTCCTCTTATAAGTTGTTGTAGAGATGTGTCTGCTGCTTGAACTCTTTGTGGCATTGACCTGGTCTCTAATCTGAGCTGCTGTTAACCTGCGATTTCTGAGGCTGGTGACTTGGATGAACTTATCCTCTGCAGCAGAGGTGACTCTTGGTCTTCCTTTCCTGGGGCGCTCCTCATGTGAGGCAGTTTCTTTGTAGCGCTTGATGGTTTTTGCAACTGCACTTGGGGACACTTTCAAAGTTTTCCCAATTTTTCGGACTGACTGACCTTCATTTCTTAAAGTAATGATGGCCACTCGTTTTTCTTTACTTAGAATTTGTATTATGGCAAGAAAAAAGCAGCTAACAGTCTATTCAGTAGGACTATCAGCTGTGTATCCACCAGATTTCTGCACAACACAACTGATGGTCCCAACCCCTTTTCTAAGGCAAGAAATCCCACTTATTAAACCTGACAGGTCACACCTGTGAAGTGAAAACCATTTCTGGTGACTACCTCTTGAAGCTCATCAAGAGAATGCCAAGAGTGTGCAAAACAGTAATCATAGCAAAAGGTGGCTACTTTGAAGAAACTAGAATATACGACATATTTTCAGTTGTTTCACACTTTTTTGTTAAGTACCGTATATACTCGTGTATAAGCCGAGTTTTTCAACCCAAAAATTGGGCTGAAAAGTCTACCCCTCGGCTTATACACGGGTCATATACGGTATGTGATGTGGTGGGGGCTGTGGAGGCTGCAGGAGGCGGGGGAAGGCTGCTGTATGAGCGGCCCCGTCACGTGGGGCCGCTCATTACATATGCACTGCATCCCCCTGTCAATCAGCGGCAGGGGGAAGCAGTGCATATGGCCCCCAAACGCTGCCACTCGCCCCCCCTCTGTGTCAGGGCCCCCCCCGCTGCTGTAAGGGCCCCCCCGCTGCTTATCTTACCATCCGGTATTCTGATCAGCGCTGCTCCTCGCTGCTCCCGTCCTCGCGGCTTCCGGGATCCCCGGCCGTCGCAGGTATGACGTCATCGTGCGACGGCCGGGATCCCGGATGCCGCGAGGACGGGAGCAGCGAGGAGCAGCGCTGATCAGAATACCGGATGGTAAGTTAAGCAGCAGGGGGGGCGAGTGCCAGCATTTGGGGGCAGCAGTGTACCCCTGGGGGCGGCTATGTACCCCTGGGGGCGGCTATGTACCCCTGGGGGCGGCTATGTACCCCTGGGGGCGGCTGTGTACCCCTGGGGGCTGCTATATACCCCTGGGGGCAGCTGTGTACCCCTGGGGGCAGCTGTATACCCCTGGGGACGGCTGTGTACCCCTGGGGGCAGCTGTGTACCCCTGGGGGCAGCTGTATACCCCTGGGGCTGCTATATACCCCTGGGGGCAGCTGTGTACCCCTGGGGGCAGCTGTATACCCCTGGGGACGGCTGTGTACCCCTGGGGGCTGCTATATACCCCTGGGGGCAGCTGTGTACCCCTGGGGGCAGCTGTATACCCCTGGGGACGGCTGTGTACCCCTGGGGGCTGCTATATACCCCTGGGGGTGGCTATATACCCCTGGGGGCGGCTGTGTACCCCTGGGGATGGCTGTGTACCCCTGGGGATGGCTGTGTACCCCTGGGGGCTGCTATATACCCCTGGGGGCGGCTATATACCCCTGGGGACGGCTGAGTACCCCTGGGGGCTGCTATATACCCCTGGGGACGGCTGTGTACCCCTGGGGATTGCTATATACCCCTGGGGGTTGCTATATACCCCTGGGGGCGGCTATATACCCCTGGGGACGGCTATATACCCCTGGGGGCGGCTATATACCCCTGGGGCTTGCTATATACCCCTGGGGGCGGCTATATACCCCTGGGGACGGCTATATATCCCTGGGGGCGGCTATATACCCCTGGGGGCGGCTATATACCCCTGGGGGCTGCTATATACCCCTGGGGGCGGCTGTGTACCCCTGGGGGCTGCTATATACCCCTGGGGGCGGCTATATACCCCTGGGGATGGCTGTGTACCCCTGGGGGCTGCTATATACCCCTGGGGATGGCTGTGTACCCCTGGGGGCTGCTATATACCACTGGGGGCTGCTATATACCCCTGGGGGCTGCTGTGTACCCCTGGGGGCGGCTGTGTACCCCTGGGGGCTGCTGTGTACCCCTGGGGGCGGCTGTGTACCCCTGGGGGTGGCTGTGTACCGCTGGGGCTGCTGTGTACTGCTGGGGCTGCTGTATGCCCCCGGAGGCTGCTGTACACCCCCGGGGCTGCTGTATATACTGCTGGGGCCTGTATACCACTGGGGCTGCTGTATATACTGGTAGGGTCTGCATATACCACTGGGAAGGCTGCTGTATACCACTGGGGCTGCTGTATATACTACTGGGGCCTGTATATGCCACTGGGGAGGCTGCTGTATACTACCACTGGGGGGGCCTGTATACCTGTGCTGGGGTCCACCCTCGGCTTATACACGAGTCAATAGATTTTCCCAGGTTTTGGGGGCAAAAGTAGGGGGGTCGGCTTATACACGGGTCGGCTTATACACGAGTATATACGGTATATAATTCCACATGTGTTAATTCATAGTTTTGATGCCTTCAGTGTGAATCTACAATTTTCATAGTCACGGAAATACAGAAAACTTTTTGAATGACTATCCAAACTTTTGGTCTGTACTGTATATATATATTTGCTTTCTGATTAGGGAATTCCCTGCACTGTGCCAGCGTCGCAGCTAGCACCAGTTCATGCTATGTCTTGAGTGCTGTGCAGTTTTTTTCTGTTTTTTTCAGTTTTTTTTCTGTTTTTATATACCGTATATATATATATATATATATATATATATATATATATGCTTTCTAATTAGGGAATTCCCTGTACTGTGCCGTTGCTCAATACATCTTCTAGTGCATCTCAATGAATTAGAATATCATCAAAACTTTACTTTATTTCAGTAATTCAATACATAAAGTGAAACACATATATTATATAGAGTCATTACAGAGAGAGTGATCTATTTCAAGTGTTGCTTTCTGTAATTGTTGATGATTATGGCTTATAGCCAATGAAGACCCAAGGGTCATTATTTCAGAAAATTAAAGTAGGGAGGATGAAGGGTTAAAAACTGAACTGTCATATTCCACGAGACATCAAAGGGTGAATATAATATTGATTTATTAGTCAACGTATTTCAGGGCTCCCAGAAACGCCCTGAAACATGGCAATATCATATTGATTTGCCCTGATGAAGGGGTCAGGGAGCCCTAAAACATGGCAATATAATATTGATGATTGATAATATTTTAATTCATTAAGATGCACTAGTTTGTATTACACTGTAAATATATAATAAGCCATTGTGCAACTCAACATTCAATATAAAAATTGATAAGCCAGCACTGTGTACCCCATCTATTATATCATTGTCTAAGGGTTTTTTGAGTGTGTCTGTCGCCAAAATTGCGCGCCACACAGAGGCAGCTCACTGACGCCCGCCAAATAGGCGCGAGAATTCAAAGTTCGAATTCCGCGCCAATTTGCAGCCCGGCTACAGCAACTGTCACCACAGTCCTCCCCACTGCTTGGTCACCCCCCGCCTGTCACCACAGCTCCCTCCAGCTGCCCGGTCACCCCCCCGCCTGTCACCACAGCCCCCCCCCCCTGCTGCCCGATCACCCCCCCACCTGTCACCAAAGCCCCCCTCCACTGTTCGGTCCCCCCCCCCCCACCTGTCATCACAGCTCCCTACAGCTGCCTGGTCACCTGTAACAACAGCCCCCCTACCCCCGCCGCTACACTATCACTTTTCCTGGTGCTTCAGGACCTCTGATGACGTCACGATGATGGGTAGAGTCACAGATCACATGACTGTAATGTCATCAAAGTTCCTCTCCCGATCACCCCTCTTCTGCCCACTGACCCCCTGCTTCGCCCACTGATCCCCTTGCACTGCCCACTGACCATTCTCTGCCCACTGACCCATCACACTGCCCACTAACCCTGCTCTGCTCAATGACTCCCGCTCTGCCCACTGACCCCCGCTCTGCCCACTGACCCCTGCTTTGCCCACTGGTTCTGCTCTGCCCACTGACCCCCTCTGTCCACTGACTCCCCGCTCTGCCCACTAACCCCCCGCTCTGTCCCCTGACCCTGCTCTGCCCACTGACCCCCCCTCTGCCCACTGACCCTGCTCTGCCAACTGACCCCCACTCTGCCCACTGACCCATCGTGCTGCCCACTGACCCCCCACTCCTGCTCAGTGACTCCTCACGCTGCCCACTGACCATGCTCTGCCTACTGACCCCCGCTCTGCCCACTGACCCCCCCACTCTGCCCACTGACCCTGCTCTGCCCACTGACCCCCCCACTCTGCCCACTGATCCCCACTCTGCCCACTGACCCTGCTCTGCCCACTGAACCCCCACTCTGCCCATTGACCCTGCCCACTGACCCCTGCTCTGCCCACTTTGCCCACTGACCCTGCTCTGCCCAGACCCTGCTCTGCCCTCTGACCATGCCCACTGACCCCTGCTCTGCCCACTGACTGTGCCCACTAACCCCTGCTATTCCCACTGAACCCTGCTCTGCCCGATGCGTTAGAATCGGGCCACCATCTAGTTACCTATAATTACCCAGTTTGCTCCACTCACTAAAAATGTTAATTAGCCACTGTACTCTTTCCCCAATTAATCACCAGTCATTTTCCTATGTCCTCAGCCCCGCATCACAGTGCTCCTCCTGCCACCCATGTCATCATAATCCATTTAGTCTTGTGTTCTCTCACACCTCCCAATTTATTATAATCTCATGTGGTCTCTCCAACCCCCAATGCTCAATTCATTATAACATCATGTCCTCTCTCCCACTCACTCACCCCCACCTTGCAGCCCTATGCAGTTTCCAGAGTGGGGCTTTTATTTGTCAGATATTTATGGCATATCTTATCAAGGGACATAAAAGTCCCAGATGGAACAATTTCTTTAGGATTGCTGCTGTCAAACAATGCATATCACATATAATATATACATTCCTTTAGCAAAAGTTGCTTAATAAAAAGTCCTAATCTGAATAGCCATGCCCACCTCATATGAATCATGTCATCATCCATCAGATCCCGTAACACCCAGTGATGTCAGTGCTCCAAAATTGTTATTGAAAAACAGATCTTTGCCCGTGTGGCATGTTGGTAGGTGTGGTTGGTGTTTAAGGTGTTGGCTGTGTATGTTTAAGCAAGCCGGGTGAATTTCAGTTTTGTGATTACACTTTCAGGGCATTTAAACTGCTGAATGCAAAGCTGTATTAGAGGTTCATAAATGCCGTATTCTACTGAAAGGTGCGAGTCAGTATAAAATCCTTCTACAAACAGTATGTTGTGTGTAACGTATATATGACTAGGCCAGTTTTATTAAAATATAATTTTAGACTCCATAATGCGGAATAAACAATAAAGAAATTATTCAATAGAGAAACACATACAGCAAGTCTATTATTACTAGTTTAAAGAGGTTCTTACAAAAATTCACCACAAATTGCTATGATGACTTCAAAGTGGGAATCTGTCCCAATGAAATTGAATGTCTTAAATAAACTCCCAACATAACTTTATATATTACACCTGTATTTAAGGAAATCTGCCTACTTACCTAATTAGTGCCTGCTGCTTTACAAGGCAAATTGTGGCAAATCAAACTTCAGGGTTAAATTTATTTCATAAAGAACACATGCAGCAAGTCTATTATTACTTTGTATAAGGGTATGTGTACACGATCCGGGTACTCTGGACCAGAGGGGAGCCTCGGGTGAACGTAGGGAGAGCACAGTCACCCTGTGCCCACGATCTGCATTAGGACCAAGGCGACTTTCCCTGCATTCACCCACTGGAGATCGCTTCCAACTCCACAGCAATAAATGGACATACTGCAGAGATCCTAAAGCCCGGCAACCCACACCACAGCTGAGATGAAGCTAGTGTAGTAAAGTAGTACAATGGGCATGAGGTTTCTCTAAACCCCATCCACTGTGCTTGGACTGCACAACACAGCATTATGGACATGCTGCGTCCTCAACACTGCAAACCCTGATAGTATGCAACCAACCTAAAATCGCTTCACATAAAGCGTTTTTTTTGTGTGTCAGGATAAAAATGTCAAAATTTAAATTCTTGTCTACTTGTATCAAGCGATATATTAGACTTTTTAGAAGCTGTATCTATCTACTGGTCGCTCTGAGGGCGGGTAGTGAGAGATTTCTGGTCAATCTATACAGAAATATCCATAAAAAGGTATTGGCAGACAAAGAGAGGAGGGAGCAGCCCTGTAAAAAAGCCCTTTATAGATGGATGTAGATAATCCAAGGGATGATTCGGATCTAGAGACGTGTGGATGGATCCACCGAGGATCCAGGTTGAATCAAATTTCCTGAAATGTAATTTCACATAAACATAGAGAATGGAAAAATTTAATTTTGCATTGTCACATGGTCTACTCCATAATGCCCTACAGCTATAACACTTTACGGATTATCATACCTTGTACAGAAGTGGTCAGTATCTGGGCCATTACAGATAGTTAGCTCACACTGTAGCACGGTTTCTATGGCAGAGTCGTTTTTCATCTCCAGAGTCACTGTTTAAGTCTCTCTAAGGCTAGGGTCACACATGCCAATCCGCTTTTTTGAGGGCTTAGAAAACCGGATCCATTAACGTTAGGGTGCTAAAAGTGTTCCCTGAGGTCCTGACTGGTTTTTGGACTTAGTCATTTTTTTCACCAAAAACGGATATCCTTTAACGGATGGTGCCTATAGGTGCTCTGCATTAATGGATAGCTTCCCCATAGGGCCCCATGTTAAAACATCGGATCCGTTTTTTTACTGCACCCAAAAATGTTGCTAGCAACGTTTTTGGGTAAAAAACGCTCCTAGCAACATTTTTGGGTGCAAAAAAAAATGGATAGGGTTTTTTTAACATATAATCTGTTTTTTTGCATCAGTTTTTTACTTAGGCTAGGGTCACACCTGCGTTTTTTTTTTTCAAATCCTGATCCGGTTTTGAGCTTTTAAAAAGCTCAAAACTGGAGCAGGAAACGCTCCTCATAGGAGCCTATTCTAAAAAACCGAATTGCTTTACAAACAATCCGGTTACCAGCTCAGGCTCTGCAACCTGCATCAAAAATCATGCAGGCTGCAGTTTTTGGAGCAGTTCTAGCCTCCACAATGCGGTAACCGCATTGCTCAGGATGTGTAATCCTGAGCAATGCGGTTACCATATATACTTTGCTTATCCCGGGATAAGCAAAGTGTTAAATTGTAAAAAAAAAACTTTAATAATTGTGCCCTTCATGTCTCTAGGGGTGCCCATTCCCCCAGAGACATGCTGCCCACTCAGGTGAGCATGTAATGTGTTAAAAACTCCTGTACAGTAAGCCGGTTCCTGTCGGCTCTGTGCAATTTTGTGAATGAAGCCGCGGCTCCACTGACAGCTGTGCGCATACTATACATAATGTACGTATAGTATGTGCGCTGTCCGAGGCCCTGTAGGCTTTTACAGTAGATCTATGGCAGTACGCAGCCCATAGGTCTCCTATGGGCTGCGCACTGCCATAGATCTACTGTAAAAGCCTACAGTACCTCAGACAGCGCACAGCTTACTGTATAGGAGCTTTTAACACATTACATGCCCACCTGAGTGAGCAGCATGTCTCTAGGGATGGGGTGGGCACCCCCTAGAGACATGAAGGGCACAATTATTATGAATATTAAAGCTTTTTTCACAGATTTTACAGTTTGCTCATCCCTGCTGAGCAAACTGTACGTTAACCGGATTGCTCCGGATTGCACATCTGAAGCAATCCGGTTACCGGATTGCGGCTTCAGCAACTCATTTTTCCTGAAAAATGTGTCTGAAGCTAATTGCGTTCACCGCATCCGGATCTGGATGCGGTGAACACAATTCTCTTACAAAGTGTGACCCTTGCCTTAGAAATGCCTGATGCCAAAAACGGATCCAGGACTTATGTGTGACCCTAGTTTAACCTGTAGAGTGTAAGCTCTAATTATCAACGGGTTCCTTACTTGTTTCCTGTAGAGTGTTTGCTCCTATTCGGTAGGGTTCTTTCTCTCTCCTGTAGTGTGTAAGCTATTATGGTCAGCAAAGTCATTTCCCTCTCCTCTCCCCCACATATAATTTCCATGCTTTCCAAAATGATTAAAATGAACGCAAAGTTATTCCTTGTCAATCACATTTTTGGGGATTATTCACTATAGTCAGCGAAATAGACTTTCAGGCTTTCAAAATATCCATTCATCTCTACTCGGATCACCAAAAAAAGAGAGGAAAACAGTGATCCAAACTTCAAGAATAGGTTTTGATATATTCATCCAAGCTTCAAGAATAGATTGTGATATATTCATCCAAGCTTCAAGAATAGATTGTGATATATTCATCCAAGCTTCAAGTGCAATAGTCAAAACAAACTATGTAACATCATTAAAGGGAACCTGTCACCTTGATTTAAGGCCCTACACTATCACACCTTCCTAGCTGCTCCCTATCTATCCCTCGCTGATCTAAAGGGGCCCTATTAAACATCAGAAAAATAACTGGCGCGCTGTTTGAATGCCGCTCCTCTGAGGGGTCGGCGCTGAACGCGGAGACCAATCAGAATTGCGGAGTACAGTGCATTTGAAATATGGCGCCATGGCGTGCGCCGCTATTCTGATTGGTCGGCGCTGAACACGGAGACCAATCAGAAGAGTGGCATGCAAACCGCGCGCCGCTTCTCATTGGTCGCCGCATTCAGCGCCGACCAATCAGAATAGTGGCGCGCGCTATGGCGCCATATTTCAAATACACTGAGTACAGTGTATTTGAAATATAGCGCCATGGTGCACGCCGCTATCCTGATTGGTCGGCGCTGAAAGCAGCGACCGATCAGAATAGCGGCGCGCGCCATGGCGCCATATTTCAAATACACTGAGTACAGTGCATTTGAAATATGGTGCCATGGCGCGCACCGCTATTCTGATTGGTCACCGTGTTCAGTGCCGACCAATCAGAATAGCGGTGCGTGCCATGGCGCCATATTTCAAATACACTGAGTACAGTGCATTTGAAATATGGCGCCATGGCTTGCACCGCTATTCTGATTGGTCGCCGCGTTCAGTGCCGACCAATCAGAGGAGCGACATTCAAACCGCGCGCCACTTCTCTCATTGGTCGCCGCGTTCAGCGCCGACCAATCAGAATAGTGGCGTGTGCTATGGCGCCATATTTCAAATACAATGTGCGGCATGGTGCGTACCGCTCCTCTGATTGGTCGATGCTGAACGCGGCGACCAATCAGAATAGCGGCGCTCGCCGTGGCGCACATTGTGTTTCAAATATGGTGCCATGGCGCGAGCCGCTCCTCTAATTGGTCGGCGCTGAACGCGGCATTCAAACCACGCACTGCTGCTCTCATTGGTAGCCGCGTTCAGCGCCGACCAATCAGAGGACCATGCCGCACATTGTATTTGAAATATAGCGCCATGGTGCACGCCGCTATTCTGATTGATCGTCGCTGAATGCGGCAACCAATGAGAGAAACGGCGCGCGGTTTGAATGCCGCGCCTCTGATTGATCGCCGCGTTCAGCGCCGACCAATCAGAATAGCGGCGTGTGCCATGGCGCCATATTTCAAATACACTGTACTCAGTGTATTTGAAATATGGCGCGAGCCGCTCCTTTGATTGGTCGGCGCAGAATGTGGCGACCAATCAGAGGAGCGGCATTCAAACCGCACTCCAAGCCACGCTACTTCTCTGATTGGTTGCCCCTGAGTACTGCGGCTTGGCGCATGGTTTGAATGCTGCGAAGGGCACCACCGCTGCAAGTCATCACAAAGCGGCTCGCCAGCCGGGAAATGACCGGCTAACGGCAGGTAGCTGCGGTTGAGCTTCGGTTAGCGGCTCGCCAGCCGTGAGATGACCGGCTAACACCGGTCGTCTCCTGGCTGGCTCGTGCGCGCTGAGTCCACCATCTGCCGGACCGCGTATACCTGCGCCGCTCTCGTCGGGCTGCAAATTGGCACGAAATTCGAAATGTTCAGCACGCGGCTATTTGCATAGTCTGAGCTCATTGGTCGCCGCCTTCGGAGGAGGTATGTTGTATTGCCAGGCATGGGCTGCTGTAGTCAGAGAAATGATAATCTTCTGGTGCTAAAACAATCATTACAAGTAAACAGCAGCAAAGACCTTGATGAGAGATGCATCACTGATATTTGCGTTTTAACCAATACATCATGGTGTCTTCTGATAATATAGCAAAAGACGACTGACAGATTCCCTTTAATTCAGAGTTGTGCCTGGTAGTAATACATTCCTTTAAGGTGAGCATACTACCTTAAGCACCTGTTTGATTTCTATCTACGACTTAACCAAAGATTGTACACAATGGAGCACCTTTTGTAGAAATTGTAAATCGTGGAGTGATGGCTTTATCATATAATGCCAACCAAATAGTTCTCCGCCAAATGCTGTATACCTCACTGTGCATTTCCAGGAGATTTTCTAGCTCCACTGCACTGTTCAATCCTCATATATTCTCAAGGAGAATTACTGCCTGGCAGATAATAACTTTTCAACACATACGTAATACAGCAATAAACACTTACGTTACATCCATCTCTTCGATTTGGAGTAAATACCTAACAATATAGCTAACAGCTTTTTATCCTTTCTGTTGCTGAAATCTGGAAACAGTCACGGAGAATGATTGTGCCAAGTAAGAATGATGTATTCGACTAAAACATTGCAAATAATGTCTCGTAAAGGCAAGCATTCCACTATTGTTATGCCCGGCAACATCTATCCATGTGCAATATAAGCCCATATAGACCTCAGTGAGGGAGTTCCATCACTCAACATACCTCTCTTCCAGTGATAATGGAGAGCCTCTAACAAACGTATGCTATATCATTACATGTCTGCCATATATTGCAGCAGCCACAACTGAGGGAATGTTTACAGCCAACAAAAACATTGGCATGGTTTCAATCAGTGACAGATATACTACAACCCCAAGACCAAAAAAGTTGGGACTCTGTAAAATGTAAGGAAAAAAACTAAAATGATTTGTGAATCTCATAGAGTTGGATTCAAGCAAGGGGGAAAAAGACTGAGGGATGCAAATAGTGAATGTGAACAGGCATTACTGCTTAGAAAAAAACATAATAAAAGAATAGAAAAAAATTGAGAGCAGATAAAAATGGGCAGTTTTGTTTGAGCCCAGTAACCAATGTCACAGAGTATCTCTATACTGGATCCTAACCTACTGAATGCCACATTTGGGGTCCTAAAAAAGCCTCCTATATACACTGCTGATCAAACCTAAGGCCCTGTTACACATTTCAACATTGGCTGCGATGTCGGAAGCGCACTCGCTTCCGACATCGCAGCCTAGCTGTCACACGGCAAGATGTTGATAATGAATAAGATGAAGATAATTTTAAACTATGGGAAGTTAGAGAAGGGATATTAGGTACAAAAGTGGTGGTGCTATATGTATTCACACATTAATTGTTTGGTCCCCTTTGTATTTTTGCCAACCCCGTAAAAAGTGCATAAAGGGACTGTGAGCCCTCTAACATGTTATTTAATTGTATTGTTGAAAATACTTTTGTTGAAAATCAGTTTTAATGAATAAAGTGATATTTTTTTGCCAAAAAGAAATCTGGTGTGCAAATTCACTTGAAAATATCAATATAGCCCTTGTAGGTGTATAGGGATTTTTTGTAAGGTATAGTTAGCATTATATGGTGAAGCACAATATTAAAGGGGGACCTTTGATGTGCATGCAGGAAAACCTGTCAACTCCAACTTGAACAACTATCATTGTTGAATCGCGCGTTTACACGCAACAACGGAACAACAATGTCGTTTCAACATCTTTCCTGACGTCACTTTTGAACAATGTCGGGAACGATGTTGAAATGTGTAACAGGGCCTTTAGAGAACAATGTATGATCATTTGATTTTTTCAGACAGAATATAATATACATTGATCAACATTTGAAGGTTTTAGTGTTTTCCAAAATAACCAAATTTTATCAACCTTTATTTTTCATGAAATCTCATGATCATAATTAGAGAATAGCAATGACTGTAGCCCGGAGTGTTGCTAGTGTCAGAAAAGATCCAGGACCCAAGCCTCATGACTAGAGATGGGCGAATCCTAAAATACTCGGAATCGCTAGACTCTAACGAATCCGAGTTGGAAACTCGCTACTCGTTGCCAGTCTAGCGAGTCCAATGTTAATGAATGGGGAAGCGAGTATTGCAGCGATTCCTGTGCTGCTGGACCCTATAAGGGGTCTGGCAGCAGAGGAAAAACCTGTAATTCCCCATTTTATTCTTTAAAAGCCAGCGCAAAAAGACGCCGGCTTTTAAAGAATATTAAGAAAAAAAATATTTTTTAAAAAAACGGACTGCTGTCCTCGCTCGGTAATCTCCGGAGCCTGCAGCAGAGATTCGGGCTTTTACAGCAAGGTTCACCTTAGGTGAACCCAAAGACATTTCTCAGCCTGCTGTCCCTCTGGATAGACATGTGTGTCTATCTAGAGGGATGTAGCAGAGCTGACACCGCGTTTGGGACTACGTCGGACGGAAGAGGATTTTTTTTATTAACTATTTGGGTTATTAGCTGTTTGGGTTAAATGTGAGGAATCTTGAGGTGGGTTTCCTACACTCACTGACACTCCCTAGCTATGATCTGCTCCAAGTCTCCCTACTCACCCTGCACTAGCTCAGATCGTCACAGGAATGTGCCCAAAATGGTGGGGGCAAGCCTTATATACAACCTTGCCTGTCATACAAGACATAGGCATCACGATGGACAGCAGCCAATCATAGTAATGCCACAACCAACAGGGCTGTGGCATTACTGAATATGATTGGCTAACATGCTTGTCCATCTTCACAGTTTTCTGACCTAACATGCTAGGCTGTCTCGGAACATTAACATATTCTGTATTCAGCAAGTCCCGAATACAGTATACAGGAGTCGTAGACTCGCTCATCCATAAGACTCGCTGCTGACAGCGGGTATCCGTGAACCGGTGCTATTGTTTAAACGATTTAGGGACAATCCAGCTACATAGACAGCGATGTGATAGCGAGTTTAGCGACTGAGAAAAATACTGAATGCAAACTCTGACAAAACTAGGATTGCCATTGATTTGCATTGGACTCGTTACTGTGCGAGTAATCGCTTGGAAACTCGCAGAGTACCGACTCCTGCGAGTTCCTTACTATTTGCAGAGTAACGCGTCCTAACGAGTAGATTCGCTCATCCCTACTCATGACATATATTCCCTCCCACCTGCCATTACCAAACACCCCCACCAAAAAAATGTTAACATAAGCTCAAATAACTCAGAATACTAATAATTTAGTACATGGGTGCAAAACATTCTTTTCCAAGGGCCATATTGTCATACTGAGCCAATCCCAAAAGCTGCAAAAAAAAAAATTAAAGCAGTACTTGACTAAATCACTAGAACCAACATCAGTACATGAATACATCAATAGAATCAAGTTGTGAGAAGTTCTGAGATTTTGAGGAGGCTTTAAAGAGTTTTTGCTCAGTTTTTGGTCCACAAACTCATTGTAAATACAACTTAAGGGTATGTGCTCACGTTTTCAAGCCACTGTGTCTTGGACCTGCATGAACTCGCCAGTGAGCGCAGTGAGACCACAGCCGCCCTGTACTCACCATTGTGGGTGCAGGGCAGATTCTCCCTACATTTACCGATGGTGTTCGCTCCTGACTCCTCAACACGAAATTAACATGCTGCAGAGACGCTGAGGAGCCAAACCTGCACCGCAGGTGAAAGAACTCTGCAGTAGGGACCAGCATAGTGTGGATGGGATTTCTTGAACACTACAGCGTTTTGGACGCAGCAGCAAGGAGCTGTACAGGAGGAGGAGGTAAGCTGTGACATCACCTATTGTCAATGGTGGATCCTGTGTTATCGACTGTATACAGGTAGAGTTTATCAGTCATTGTACAGGGGGAGGAGAAGTTGAGCTGTGATATCACCTATTGTGAATGGTGGGGACTGTGTGATATCTACTGTATATAGAGGTGTTATCAGTCTTTGTACAGGAGGAGGGGGTGAGCTGCGATATCACCCATTGTGAACGGTGGATCCTGTGTTATTTGCTGTATGTAGAGGTGTTGACTCTGAAACAATGCAGCATTTCAAGCATACTTTAAAAGCTCCTGGGGACCGAGACATGTGGGAGACTAGGCGGAAAGGTAAGTCCCCGCGAATTCACCCCAATCATGTGTATGGGGAAAGACTTCAAGGCAGTGGGCAGGAAGAAGCCGCCAGAGAACAGACTTTCTGACTAATGTCCAGCAAGGTTTGATCCCTGACAGTTTTTAACCACTTCACAACCTTCGACGTACTGGTACATCAAAGATTGTGTCTCTGCTTTTCATCTAGGCTCAAAAGCCAAGTTTGCATAATTCCCTGCATAAGACGGCTGATTTAAACAGCCATCATGTGCCTCTAACAGAAGCAAGCAAAGCTCTGATCACATGTGTTAACCAGTCAATTACCATTGCCAATCTCTGACAGTGACATTTAACATGTGCTGGTGGGGGAGGTGTGTGTCATTTCTACTACCCCATGATGATGATGGTTTGCTATGACAGCTGGGTTTCTGCTGAAGACCCTCGTGTATGTCATTATAAGCCTTCTGTGAACTCTGGCCTGCAATGTGTGAGGTCTCCCTCCCCCCTGTGCTTTCTTTACCCCTCTGTGCTCTATTCTTTGAGCTGTCACCCCCTGTGTGCTCTTCCCCCTGTGTGCTCTCTCCCCATGTGCTGTTTTCTCCCCTTATGTGCTCGCTCCTTTGAGCTGTCTCACCCCTGTGCACTCTCTCCCCCATTGTGCGCTCTCTCTCTTCTCCCTGTGTGCTTTCTCATCTCCTTCTGCGCTCTCTTTGTGGCACCCCTGCGACCAGGGTGGCCACATAGGGAACTGCAGCCAGACAGAAAGATAGACAGTTTGTACAACAAACACCCTCACCATAGGGTGTGGTATCCCACTCCCAGGTAAGATGGGGACACAATGCCGAGACCCATACACCTTGCATCCAACACGCATCCAACACACATCCAAACCCCCAGGACAGAGAGATTGTAGGGCATAGTGGGCATAGTGGGACCAGTGGGTAGGTAGCCACAGAGCCACAACACTGGCTGGGGGAAGGAGCGAGTGAAGGGGGTGGGGTCAGAACACAGAGAGAGCAGACGATTCTTCAGGAGACAGAGGAACGAGGAGGATCACCAACAGAGATGGAGTTCTAGGGGAACTCTGGCTCTGGGGAAGGAGTGGGGACCAGTGGGTAGGTCGCCCATCGAGCCCGGGCCACAGGGATGCCACTAGGAATTTCGGGGTCCCTGACTGGCAAAATTTTGAGGCCCCCGCAATACTCCACCCCAGCTCCGCCTCCACCCAAGCTCCTCCTTCACCCTCCATAGTTTCACCGCCCACTATTGGAAAAATTCCACCTCTGCACCATGTCATCACCAATCGTACATTAATTTCATTCTATACATTGTGAGTTGCTGAGGGATGTGAACAATAAATGCCACATGAGGCAGAATAATACTGCTGGTGTTATTCATTACCTTGCACAGGGGTGGGGAACCTTTTTCCTGCCAGAGGAACATTTGGAAATTTCTACCATCATTCAGGGACCGCACATCACCATGAAAATTACCCTGTTACATTTAGTTAAACAATTAACTCACTTAATTTGATGACTGCAGCTACTTCTCTGTGCGCCTGCGATGTTCTGTGATAACTGATCTTCTAGGTTTGCATTGGTCTGGAGCGCAGTCAACTCTGTGATAGTAAGTTTTGTAAATCATATACATCACATAGGAGACTGCTGTATACAAACATCATACAGGAGACACTGAGGACATATACAGCACTGCAGAGGGTTAGGGGGCACATAGACTTGGAGTGAGCTGAGCTCTGAAGGAGTGTGGCGCCCCTGCGACCAGGGTGGCCACATAGGGAACTGCATCCAGGTAGAAAGTAAGACAGTTTATACATTAAACGCCCTCATGGACATCCCACACACCACTAGGAGGCAGCACCCAACCGGGAGCCCGGAACTGTAGGCGGGCAAGGGGTGGTGGGTTTAGAGGACAGTGGGTGGGAACACATGTTGGTCAGGTGACAGAAGGTACAAATAGAGGAAGAGGAGGAGGAAGGAGTTAGTAGGCCAAGGGTGCCGACCAATAAAGACAAGAACAGGCAAAAAGATACACATCCCGGTGGGGTTGGGCTTGATGGAGATGCAGAATCCACAGAGTCACAGAAACCATGGAGAGAAAGCTCATCCATAGCCGGCATCCCAGGGGAGTGTGAGGACAGAGACCGGACCAGCAGCACTGGGTCCGAGGAACACGGCAGTACCGACCAACTACTGGCGGAGTAGTTTTCCCTAGTTTGGACTGGAATCACACGGGTTAGATGGAGTCTGGTAACGCCTTGCAAGAGAGGGTTACTGCAGACTAGGCACACTGCAGAGTGTCGGCTCTGAAGGGAACCGATGATTCACCCGGTTTCCCAGAATAACCGACGGGGAGCTTTAACTCCAGGTTGGAGTTCCTAACCAAAAGGGTTGAAGGCACAGCAGCAACTACGAGGACCCACAGGGGTCCAAGCTGCCGCCATACAACCCGGAGAAACACTTAAAGAGAGGACAGCCTGAAAGGACACTAGAAGGAGTGAGGGGTCTTAGAGTGACAACCTGGCTGCGGAGGGTTCGAGTGTTAATTGTACCGTAACTTGTGTTGAAGAACTGTACTGAGAACTGCTGTAAACTGGTTGGAAGAGCTGACAAGTAAACCCGGTGAACCCCGCCTGTGTGTCCGTGTTTGATTCCAGGTACCCCGAACTGCTTAAAAATTACCTTTTTTTCCTGTCAGGAGCAGCCCGATCCGCGGCGGGCTCATCCATCTGGCTGCAGCCCATCCATCCTCCTGGCAGAGAAGTGCTGCAGCGGTGGTCCCATCATTGACCACAAACCGTGGGTGGCGTCACAACAAACTTTATCCTTTTAAATATCCCATTTACTTGTGAGAACCCAGGACACGGTCCGGACCAGGACCTCCGAGACATTCCCAGCAACAACCCGGTCCGGTACCGAGTACCCCGTCCCAGTGGGCTCCACAGGAGCAACAGGGATATATGATCTCTCCCCCGCTTCTCCCCGATGCCCCACCCATTGAAGGGGTGAGCAGAGCTCTGGAGGCAGAAGCCACTAGCTTACAGAAAATGGCCCCGGATCTCGATCTGTGCATGCACTGCCTCCGCGGTCATATTCTGGAAGATAGAGGCCGATGCACAGCTTGGCAATGCATGCAGGCACATGGAAAATGGTAGCCACCACTGCTGTGATATCCCCACATCTCTGGTCCCACAGCTTTGCCCCCTACTCAGTGGTCCCTGCAAACCTGCCACCACAACCCTTTCCCTCCTTCCTCCCCCTCGGTAAGCCATGGTGGGTTCAGAATGGTGAGGAAGGAGGTCATTTATAATGAGGGATATATATACTTTTGTAAGACGGACACTGGCATTATAAGATGGACCACATTTAACATTAAAATAATTTTTTCTCTCTTTTCCTTCACCAAATTTGGGGAGCGTCTTATAAAGGGAAATATACAGTATATGCTGATACCAGGTGCAAAGACTCTCATACCCCTGAGAAGTCTGGGGCCCCCTTCCAAACCATGTGCACAGACTCTTATCCCCGTGAGGGGTCCGGGGCCACCTTCCACACCATGGGCAAATACTCTTATTCCCCTGGGGGGATCCAAGACCCCCTCCACATCATGTGCGCACACTCTTATCCCCCTGAGGGGGGTCCAGGACTCCCTCTACACCATGTGCTCACTCTTATTCCCCTGGGGGAAGTCCGGGGCCTCCTCCACACCATGTGCTCACTATTATCCCCCTTGGGTTGTCCGGGGCCCCCTCCACATCATGGGCTCACTATTATCCCGAGGTCCCACCTGGCGCTCCTTACACCAGCCAGCCACCTCCACCCCCTGGCCCTGACTGTCCCCCCGCTGCGCTCGCCACCATTATGGCCATTTGTGTTGTTGATGGAGGAGCTCTATACATGGTGGCTGCTCTGCATATTGGGACATATCACCTTACATGGCTTTTAAATGGGGTGTGTTATTTATACACAGAAATGTGGAATGAGGATTGTATACTACACCAAGCCTGCAGTTGTGCAACCTGCTATGGTCACATGCTGCCTTTAATTTACCAGCGCAGCACTGGTGCTGGTGCTGCCTGCTGCTTGCTGCGTTGGGCACCGTCCACCTACGCCTCCTCCACCTGCCTCCACCACTTGCTCACTGTAATGGGACGGGGGCCGGTCCATCTTCCCAGCCTCTGTGTGTTTAATGATGCCCATCCGGTGACTCCTCAGCCTCATCTCTTTGTTCTGGCGAGTGGGCGGGCCCCGGACATGGGCATAGTACTGGGTGGCTATAAGTTAAAGTACCAGCAGAGAATCATATTGTCATGTGCTCAACTATTAACACATAAATTCAGAGAGAACAAGTTGATTGCACATAAAATTTACATTTTATTACATTAGATTTTTAAAAGGACATTACAAAAAACATACAATGGTTTACAGGGTTACATATCTCAGTGGTGTTTGCTTGGAATTGTCACACCCTGGGTTAGGGGTACTCTCACCCAAGTCCTCTCGTCAGTCTGCAGAGGGGGAATGTCACGGCGACATGACCCGGCTGCGTATGCCCAGGTGCGGCAAAAAAAAGGTGTTTTAAAGAAAAAGGGGAAAAATAAAGTTTATGAAAATTGTTTGTGACATCAATATGGCCACCATTGCCCTTTAGACTGCTGGGGATGATGGTGATGGTGGCAGCTGGGATGGTGAGCCCTTCACTGGTAGGGCTTTGTCCCCAGTCAGGTGTAGGGATGATGCGTCGTCGAAGTGCTTTACTTGTCTTCCCTCCACAGCTTCTCCAGCTGGCGCAAGCAAGAGTTAGGGTACCTCTCTGCAGACGAGCGCCACTACTATCCCTCCAGCCGACCTCTCCCACGGCTGGAGCGGTTAGTGTGCGACTCCACAGGTAATCCTCTGCTGCAGTCGCTGAATATTACAGTCTCACACAAGTCCTGAGTTCACAGGGTACTTTACTCAACTGTACTGTTTACAAGTTCAGTCACAATCGTTTCATAGTAGTTTTACTCTCAGTCCCGATGACCAGTTTGCAGCTGGAACAGGCTACTAGTGGTACTCCCTTTCTAGTCATTTCTGGCCTCCTTCTCTTCCTCTCCCGCAAATCTGCCTCAGGCCAGCTGTCGCAGTCTCTCTATGGATGTTCCCCACCGGGAATCCTTGTTCTATATGACAGCCTTTCCTTCGGGTGCCGGGGTTTTGGATCCCGGACATGAAGACCCCGTACTCTGCTGGAGTTCCTGTGGTTGAGGCCTGGAGCTACCCTGCCACATCTACAAAGCCCAGAATAAGAGGTAATTAGCGGTTTAAGAGAACACAAATGGTTTTTAGTATATCTTTGTTTATTCAAGCATATCACACATGTTTCATGAGATACTCCGCCTTCATCAGGTAAACACCTGATGAAGGTAGAGTATCTGCTGAAACATGTGTGATTTGCTTGAACAAACAAAGTAAGATATACTAAAAACCATTTGTGCTCCTCCATCCTTTTGTAGCGCCCTCTTAAAACACTAATTACCTCTTATTCTGTTGTCTACACACTGGCATGGCGAGCGGTGAGGTGCAGCACTGAAGCAGTTGAGATTGTAATTGCCTGTAGGGAAGAGAGAAAAAGACCTGGCAAAGATCAAAGGACCTGCGGTGGCATCAGCGGCACGTGATACCCCATGTGACCAGTCTTCCAGGCAACCAGGAAGTTACAACACAGCGCGTGTTGCGTGCAGAGCACCGGAGGTCTGACAACCAGGTTATGCAGGCTGCATAACCCACTCAGGTTACTTCAAAACCCTCCAACTAGTCTGTCAAAACTGCCCCCAGATATAATCCTAGGAGCGCCTTCCTCTCTTGTTTTTTACATACATCTACTGAGCCGGCACTCTGGCTCTTTGGCCCATCCACCGGTGACCCAGGTTAATTGGGCTCACCTGGTTCCCTCTGTCTTTCCACGGGTTCCCGACCGGCCATTAGTGGAGAAGGCTGCCGAGCCTCGTTATTCATTCTGCCTCTGGCACTCAGCTGAAGGGTGTCTCGGCTTGGGGAACCTTCCCTCTTCCTCACCCTCCAGGGAATTCTCCTCCACTTAGTGTTCCTAGGTCCTTCTTGGTCTAGTTCCTACACCCCTTTCTCCGGGTTCTGTCTCTCGTTCCACCCCTCACTTGCTCCTCATGCCATCCCTCGCCCAACATGAAGTGACTTAGGCTCAGGATCGGAGTGAGTGTGTGGGGTGTTGGTGTGTAGTAATTAGCTTATCTGCCCAGCTGAAGTTCTCTCTGTGGCCACCGGTCCGCAGGGGCGCCACAGAATCAAACGTTACGTGGCACACAGGTGCTCCAAATTTAAAAAGCAACCTTTTTGCTGGTTAGAATTTACATATACTTAATATCGCCTTTGCTTACAGCCTAACATACATGAACTTATAAGTCAGACCCTGTACAGCACAATTCCATACCTATTAGGAGAATATATGTACAATTTCACCGCCTTTTTGCGGTGTGCATTCAGGTAATTACAGGTGAATATATATATAACATTCCATATCTGACATACACCACCTTATTTTATAAGTATGACCAATTTTAATTGCAGTTAGTGGCACAGACACCCATTCAAGTAATTTATGCTGCAGGAAGAGGCACAAGGATGTTATGAGAGACCTTGACGCCGATTACCGGGCTGAAATGCTATTCACCATCGCATTAGCTAACTTCTCATTTTATTTTCTCTATATCATGAAGCAGTTTTCTGCTGTGCCTGTGTACCCTATTCACATTGAGCAGCTTTGCACATAGTCAGCCATTGCATTCACTAGCTAATATGCTTTTTCATATTTTTCCAGTGTTAGTGTTGCAGCCGATATCCTTTCTTGTTATCCCATAGCTGACATACACCACCTTATTTTATAAGTATGACCAATGCAAAATTGCACCTATTCCCCAGGTGTATAAAATGCAAGTGCTCAGTACACAGTAATGCAGTCAACCTCATGCAATAGGCGCCCACAATGCTCAAAATGTATTTGGTTGATACTATAAAATTACATATTGCCAGCAATTATAGATATTTACCACAACGGAGCTCCATTGCCACGCCAGGTGCTGGCATGGCACCGGGAGCTCTGTTGTTGTAAATATCACCAATAAAAACTCCCTGAAAGACTGCCAGTCTGGCTAATGAGTACCCCAGGCACTCGCGGTCATTGGCATTTGGCATCACAAACAGGATTTACGGACCCTGTTATCTGAGTCCTGTGTGCCATAGACTGTGTTTAATGGAGTTGAGTAACGGTGGCCGCCATAGCTTAACCTTGTGCTGGCCAGGGGGTGTGTCCCATCCTCCCATTGTGGGACGGGCCAGCCAGCGGCGCCAAAATCCTTGCCCGCCTCTTACAATGATTGTAACTTTAAAGGACTTGTCCGTCAGTCAGGCACCACAGATGGCGTCACGTAAAGACATTATAAACCCCTATAAATATTTCCCTTCATCTGCTCGGCCAGGGCCATGGGGCTGGGCCACCGCCACCGTGACCTCCCTGAAAGACAGCCGGCCCGGCTACCAAGTACCCATTTCACTTGCCCCTCTACATGCATTGTCTCTCTCCTCTGTGCACTTTCCCACTGTCTGCTGTCACCCTTACCTCTATGTACTCTATCTCCTTTTGTGCTGTCTCTCCCCCGTGTGCTCTCGCTGTACACAGCCCCAGAGAATCGGGGCTTTAAACTTATGATTTGGGGCGCAGGCTCCAATTCAAAGAGCCTAGAGATGCATCTTACTGTAGCACAGAGATAGATGAAAGCTAAATATTGTGAAGGTTACAATAGTCACCAATCTTTAGGAAGACCAGGCCTTTGATTTGAACAGGCCTTTGCGTTGAATAACCTCTGCACATGTGAAGCCACAGGACATCACTAGTCTCTAAAGGCCCAGTTACACACACAGATAATTGTGCAGAGATTGTTCGCAGATCTCTGGATGCAGTGAAATCATGGACACATTGTTCCATTTTGTGGCCGTGTACAAATGTAACAATGTGTCCATGATTTCACTGCAACCAGAGATCTGCGAACAATCTCTGCACAATTATCTGTGTGTGTAACTGGGCCTTAACACTGCTCTGGTGTAATTTTGGTCCACTCTTTTTCCAGTCTCTTCTACAGTTCTGTGACTGTTGTGGGTTTCTTGGCCATAACTTTGTCACCAAGGATTTTCCAAAGGTTTTCTATTGGGTGTAGATCAAGTCTCATTGTTTCAATGTTTTCTGTTTCAAGGAATAGCTTTTCCTGTTTTGCTGTGTGACAGGGAACATTGTCCTGCATGAAAATTGCTGGCTGATTGACTGCTGAATGCAAGTAAAAAAAACATATTGTTCAAGAAGGTTCTGATACACACTTGCATTCGGTCTGCCATGTAGCTGTATGAGAGGTCCAACCCCTGCAGTAGAGAACATTCCCCAAACCATGACATTTCCTCCACCACCTTTCACTGACTTCTTTACACACTCTGGGTTTAGTTTTTCCCCAGTTCGTTGACTAACATAATGTTTCCCATCAGAGCCAAATAAATAAATAAATAAACTTGCTTTCATAACTAAAATGAACTGTGGACCACAAATGGCAGTGTGAAACCAGCCTTTCCATCATTCACCAGGCAATTGTTGCCTCAGCATTTGTTCAACAATCAAAGATCTTGATGTCAAGATACAAACTGCAAGCATTATTGTGCAGATTTCTTAATGGGGGCCTGTCATGTAAAAAACACTATTAACCAAGAGATATGGGGTTAATCTGCAGGTCAATAGCATTCTGATGCCGTGTGGCAGAAAGGACAGTCAAATATAGTGAAGGTTCAACAATGTTTTGGGGTTGTTTTGCTGCCCTTGCACTGGGTGCATTGGCTGTGTGCAAGGAATCATTAAAACTGAAGATTGCCAAAGGATTTTGGGTCGCAATGTAGTGCCCAGTGTCAGCAAGGTAGGTTTGTCTCCGGGGACACGGGTCTTCCAGCAGGACAATGACCCAAAACATACTTCAAGGAGCACCCAAAAATGGATGGAAACAAAGTGCTGGAGACTTCTGAAGTGGCAGCATTGAGGCCGGATCTAAATCCCATTGAACATCTGTGGAAAGATCTTAAAATTGCTGTTGGGAGAAGGTGCCTTCAAATATGAGAGACCAGGTGCAGTTTGCAAAAGATGAGTGGCCCGAAATTTCAGTTGAGAGGAGTAAGAAGCTTGTTGATAGCTATAGTTTACAGTTATTTATTCCAAATGGTGTGCAACCAAATATTAAGTTTAGGGTTTCAACAATTTTTAGAGTTTTGTGTGAAATTACGCCCAATTTCACTTTTTTTCTTAGTATTTTTATGTTGTAACACACAATAGAAATAAATATGTGTATGACGAAATGTGTAAATGCAATAATTTTCTTGGACAAATACTTCATTTTCTGGAACAATTTCAAGGCTGCCAACAGGTTTGACCATGACTGAATCTCATATGCTCTTGGCTAGAGTTGCCACCCAGCAATGCTGTGTGAGCTATATCTTGGGCAAGGAAACAGTTAAATGTTTGAATTCGGATTCTCATTTAGTCTTGTAATGGATGCCCTCCACACCTTTCAGGGGCAACAACTAGGTCATATAACTTTCTTGCATATACTTCTTGCAACAAAACCCCTTGCGGATTGACCTTTATTATGCTGAATCTACATTTTATTGTGAAAACATTCGATTCATATTCTGTGTGTTAGTTAGTTTCAATTTAGCCTTGGATTCGTACATTCAGTCCGGAGACATTCTGATAAGGAGCTTCTACACTGCTACATCTAACTCAAAACATTATATACAATCTGAGACAGAAGAATTCCAGAGAAAAGTGCAAGAATTCATATAAACATTAGTGATGAGCGAGCATGCTCGCCACTACTCGGTACTCGCACGAGTATCACTGTACTCGGGCTACTCGGCGAGCACTGAGTAATCTCGCGATACTCGTGCTGTGCTTGTGGTCGTCATCTCTGCATGTTGGCGCTCTTTTGAGAGCCAGCCCGCGTGCAGGGATTGGCTGGCAGACCACTGCAATGCCACAGCCCTGTTAGTTGTGGCATAGCAGTGATTGGCCGCCCTGCACAGCGTGACCGAGCCTTTATAACTCCCGGCGCGCTGTGCTCGGCACACAGCCATCCAGACAGTCAGTGTAGGGAGAGTGTCTGCTGCTGCTTAGGGACAGATTTGCGGCCCTTACAGGTAGATCCGGAGCAGGGCTGCAAACTGCTGCTGACCACAACAGTCCTTCTCAGGACTAATCTAGGAGGACATAGGCAGGACTAAAATCCTTTCCTGAAACCATTACAGTCACCAGACTGTTGTACGTCATACATTGATACAGGTTAGGGACTAAAATCCTAATCTCTTGTGATCTCAACAGTCACCAGACTGGTGTACGTCATACCTTGATACAGGTTAAGGAACTAAAATCCTAATCTCTTGTGATCTCAACAGTCACCAGACTGGTGTACGTCATACCTTGATACAGGTTAGGGAACTAAAATCCAATCTCTTGTGATCGCAACAGTCACCAGACTGGTGTACGTCATACCTTGATACAGGTTAGGGAACTAAAATACTAATCTCTTGTGATCTAAACAGTCACCAGACTGGTGTACGTCATACCTTGATACAGGTATGGGACTATAAATCCTCTCCTGAAACCATTACAGTCACCAACTGGTGACGTCATACCTTGATACAGGTTAGGGACTAAAATCCTAATCTCTTGTGATCTCAACAGTCACCAGATTGGTGTACTCATACCTTGATAACAGGTAAGGGAACTAAAATCCTCTCCTGAAACCATTACAGTCACCAGACTGGTGTACGTCATACCTTGATACAGGTTTAGGGAACTAAAATCCTAATCTCTTGTGATCTCAACAGTCACCAGACTGGTGTACGTCATACCTTGATACAGGTTAGGGAACTAAAATCCTAATCTCTTGTGTTCTCAACAGTCACCAGACTGGTGTACGTCATACCTTGATACAGGTTAGGGAACTAAAATCCTAATCTCTTGTGATCTCAACAGTCACCAGACTGGTGTACGTCATACCTTGATACAGGTTAGGGACTTTAATCCTCTCCTGAAACCATTACAGTCACAGACTGGTGTACGTCATACTGATACAGGTTAGGGAACTAAAAATCCTAATCTCTTGTGATCTCAACAGTCACCAGACTGTTTTACGTCATACCTTGATACAGGTTAGGGACTAAAATCCTCTCCTGAAACCATTACAGTCACCAGACTGGTGTACGTCATACCTTGATACAGGTTAGGGACTAAAATCCTCTCCTGAAACCATTACAGTCACCAGACTGGTGTACGTCATACCTTGATACAGGTTAGGGACTAAAATCCTTTCTGAAACCATTACATCACCAGACTGGTGTACGTCATACCTTGATACAGGTTAGGGAACTAAAATCCTAATCTCTTGTGATTCAACATCACAACAGGTGTACTCATACCTTGATACAGGTTAGGGAACTAAAATCCTAATCTCTTGTGATCTCAACAGTCACCAGACTGTGTACGTCATACCTTTATACAGGCTAAGGAACTAAAATCTTCTCCTGAACCATTACAGTCACCTGACTGGTGTACGTCATGCCTTGAGACAGGTTAGGACTAAAATCCTCTCCTGAAACCATTACAGTCACCAGACTGGTGTACGTCATACCTTGATACAGGTTAGGGAACTAAAATCCTAATCTCTTGTGTTCTCAACAGTCACCAGACTGGTGTACGTCATACCTTGATACAGGTTAGGGAACTAAAATCCTAATCTCTCGTGATCGCAACAGTCACCAGACTGGTGTACGTCATACCTTGATACAGGTTAGGGAACTAAAATCCTCTCCTGAAACCATTACAGTCACCTGACTGGTGTACGTCATGCCTTGAGACAGGTTAGGGACTAAAATCCTCTCCTGAAACCATTACAGTCACCAGACTGGTGTACGTCATACCTTGATACAGGTTAGGGAACTAAAATCCTAATCTCTTGTGATCTCAACAGTCACCAGACTGGTGTACGTCATACCTTGATACAGGTTAGGGAACTAAAATCCTAATCTCTCGTGATCGCAACAGTCACCAGACTGGTGTACGTCATACTTGATACAGGTTAGGGAACTAAAAATCCTAATCTCTTGTGATCTCAACAGTCACCAGACTGGTGTACGTCATACCTTAATACAGGTTAGGGACTAAAATCCTCTCCTGAAACCATTACAGTCACCAGACTGGTGTACGTCATACCTTGATACAGGTTAAAGAACTAAAATACTAATCTCTTGTGATCTCAACAGTCACCAGACTGGTGTACGTCATACCTTGATACAGGTTAGGGAACTAAATCCTAATCTCTTGTAATCTCAACAGTCAACAGACTGGTGTACGTCATACCTTGATACAGGTTAGGGAATCTAAAATCCTAATCTCTTGTGATTCAACAGTCACCAGACTGGTGTACGTCATACCTTGATACAGGTTAGGGACTAAAATCCTCTCTGAAACCATTACAGTCACAAGACTGGTGTACGTCATACCTTGATACAGGTTAGGGACTAGAATCCTCTCCTGAAACCATTACAGTCACCAGACTGGTGTACGTCATACCTTGATACAGGTTAGGGACTAAAATCCTCTCCTGAAACCACTACAGTCACCAGACTGGTGTACGTCATACCTTGATACAGGTTAGGGACTAAAATCCTCTCCTGAAACCATTACAGTCACCAGACTGGTGTACGTCATACCTTGATACAGGTTAGGGAACTAAAATCCTAATCTCTTGTGATCTCAACAGTCACCAGACTGGTGTACGTCATACCTTGATACAGGTTAGGGAACTAAAATCCTAATCTCTTGTGATCTCAACAGTCACCAGACTGGTGTACGTCATACCTTGATACAGGTTAGGGACTAAAATCCTCTCCTGAAACCATTACAGTCACCAGACTGGTGTACGTCATACCTTGATACAGGTTAGGGACTAAAATCCTCTCCTGAAACCATTACAGTCACCAGACTGGTGTACGTCATACATTGATACAGGTTAGGGACTAAAATCCTAATCTCTTGTGATCTCAACAGTCACCAGACTGGTGTACGTCATACCTTGATACAGGTTGAGGAACTAAAATCCTAATCTCTTGTGATCTCAACAGTCACCAGACTGGTGTACGTCATACCTTGATACAGGTTAGGGAACTAAAATCCAATCTCTTGTGATCGCAACAGTCACCAGACTGGTGTACGTCATACCTTGATACAGGTTAGGGAACTAAAATCCTAATCTCTTGTGATCTAAACAGTCACCAGACTGGTGTACATCATACCTTGATACAGGTATGGGACTATAATCCTCTCCTAAAACCATTACAGTCACCAGACTGGTGAACGTCATACCTTGATACAGGTTAGGGACTAAAATCCTAATCTCTTGTGATCTCAACAGTCACCAGACTGGTGTACGTCATACCTTGATACAGGTTAGGGAACTAAAATCCTCTCCTGAAACCATTACAGTCACCAGACTGGTGTACGTCATACCTTGATACAGGTTAGGGAACTAAAATCCTAATCTCTTGTGTTCTCAACAGTCACCAGACTGGTGTACGTCATACCTTGATACAGGTTAGGGAACTAAAATCCTAATCTCTTGTGTTCTGAACAGTCACCAGACTGGTGTACGTCATACCTTGATACAGGTTAGGGAACTAAAATCCTAATCTCTTGTGATCTCAACAGTCACCAGACTGGTGTACGTCATACCTTGATACAGGTTAGGGACTAAAATCCTCTCCTGAAACCATTTCAGTCACCAGACTGGTGTACGTCATACCTTGATACAGGTTAGGGAACTAAAATCCTAATCTCTTGTGATCTCAACAGTCACCAGACTGTTGTACGTCATACCTTGATACAGGTTAGGGACTAAAATCCTCTCCTGAAACCATTACAGTCACCAGACTGGTGTACGTCATACCTTGATACAGGTTAGGGACTAAAATCCTCTCCTGAAACCATTACAGTCACCAGACTGGTGTACGTCATACCTTGATACAGGTTAGGGACTAAAATCCTCTCCTGAAACCATTACAGTCACCAGACTGGTGTACGTCATACCTTGATACAGGTTAGGGAACTAAAATCCTAATCTCTTGTGATCTCAACAGTCACCAGACAGGTGTACGTCATACCTTGATACAGGTTAGGGAACTAAAATCCTAATCTCTTGTGATCTCAACAGTCACCAGACTGGTGTACGTCATACCTTTATACAGGTTAAGGAAACTAAAATCCTCTCCTGAAACCATTACAGTCACCAGACTGGTGTACGTCATACCTTGATACAGGTTAGGGAACTGAAATCCTAATCTCTTGTGATCTCAACAGTCACCAGACTGGTGTACGTCATACCTTGATACAGGTTAAGGGACTAAAATCCTCTCCTGAAACCATTACAGTCACCGGACTGGTGTACGTCATACCTTGATACAGGTTAGGGAACTAAAATCCTAATCTCCTGTGAACTCTACAGTCACCAGACAGTTGTCGCTCTATACAGGCAAAATGCGCAAAGGCCTTGGCAAGGGCGTTGGCAAGGGACAAGGAAGTGGACGTGATGGTGGTGCAGGCAGAGGCCGAGGTCGTGTGCAAGCACTTATTTCGCAACAACAAAGGGCCACATCTCCTCGCTCACACGTCCTGTCCCAAATTCTTGGGGCCAGCAGCAGTACACCACTGTTGAACCAAGACCAGTGTCAACAGGTTGTTACTTGGATAGCGGATAATGCTACAAGTCAGATGGGCACCTCCACAAACACCCTGTCTTCCACACGGTCAACTGTCAGTAGCCGTGATACTGCACCGCACATTTCCCAACCTGATCCTCCTTCCTACCACCTGGCCGAGTACACGTCCACGGACATTACTGATCCCACACTAGGACACTCGGAAGAGCTGTTCACGTATCCATTCGCAGAATCTGGCCTGTCGCCACCTCCTCTTGAAGTGGGTGATGAGGAGATGGTATGTACAGATGCTCAAATATTTGAGCAGCCACGTTATGACGAACAGAACGTTGTCAAAGTGTCTCAACAAGGGGTGGACGATGATGAGACACAATTGCCAGGAAGTCAGGAGGAGGATCAGGGTGCGGAAGAGGAAGACGACGTGGTGGATGATCCAGTAGCTGACCCAACATGGCAGGAGGATATGCAGAGCGAGGACAGCAGTGCACAGGGGGAGGGAGGCGTAGCATCCCAACAGGCAGTACGAAGCAGAGTTGCGTCCGCAGGCAGAAGGCAGGCAACCATTCCCGGAACAACAACACGACTCAAGGTGCCTGTGCAAATGTTCGGTCTTCCCGAGTCTGGGAGTTTTTTAAGTTGGCTCCAGAAGACTCTAAAAAGGCCATTTGCCACACCTGCCATGCCAGTATCAGCAGGGGTACGAAAACTAGCAGCCTGACCACCACCAGCATGATCAGGCACATGTCAGCCAAGCACCCGACTTTGTGGGAAGTACAACAGAGTCGAGGAGCGGTGCTTGCTGATGTCACGGCTACGTCTTCGCCTGTTGTGCATGCGAGCCAATCCCCTGTCCATGCTGGCCGCGAACAAGCCTCCGGCCCTGCACCTGAAGTTGCCCACGCACAAATTACACCACCATCAAGCACGTCCTTGTCCCAGAGCAGCGTTCAATTAGCCATCCAGCAAACATTTGAACGCAGGCGCAAATACGCTGCCAACGCCCCACATGCCACAGTCCTGAATGATCACATTTCGCGACTCATAGCACTAGAAATGTTGCCTTTCCGGCTGGTGGAGACGGACGCATTCCGCGACCTGATGGCGGCTGCTGTCCCACGTTACTCGGTCCCCAGCCACCACTATTTCTCCAGATGTGCCGTCCCCGCATTGCATAACCACGTGTCCAACAGCATCACACGTGCTCTGAACAATGCTGTTTCAGTCAAAGTCCACCTAACCACAGACACGTGGACAAGTGCTTGTGGGCAAGGCCGCTACATCTCCTTGACGGCACACTGGATTAATATTGTGGAGGCTGGGACCCAGTCTGAGCGAGGGACGGAACACGTCCTTCCCAAACCAAGGATAGCAGGCCCTACCTCTGTCAGGGTTTCACCGACACTCTACAGCTCCGGAATGTCATTCTCCTCAGCCTCCTCCTCCTGCGTATCCTCATCCACTGTACCCTCCACACCAGTCCCAAGCTGGAAGCACTGCAGCACTGCCTCTGCAAAGCGGCAACAGGCTGTGCTGAAGCTAGTCTGCATAGGTGACAAACCCCACAATGCAGAAGAGGTGTGGACAGCTCTGAAACAGCAGGCAGATCACTGGCTCACACCTCTGAACCTAAAGCCAGGAAAGGTCGTGTGTGACAATGGCCGGAACCTGGTGGCAGCTTTGAGGCGAGGCCAGCTGACGCATGTTCCATGCGTGGCCCATGTGCTCAACCTGGTGGTTCAGAGGTTTGTGAAGTCATACCCAGAGGTGTCTGACCTGCTGGTAAAAGTTCGGCGTCTGTCTGCACATTTTCGCAAATCACCTGCTGCTTCAGCCGGCATTGCCGGCTTTCAGCGCCTTTTGCGTCTTCCGGACCACAGACTGGTGTGTGATGTCCCCACGCGTTGGAATTCAACTCTGCACATGTTGGTCAGGATATGTGAGTAGAAGAGGGCAGTTGTGGACTACCTGCATCACCTAAACCGTCGGGAAATGGGTCAAACTCCACACATAACACCTGAGGAGTGGAGATGGATGTCGGACCTATGCACCGTCCTCCAAAACTTTGAGGACTCCACCAAGATGGTGAGCGGCGATGACGCCATTATTAGCGTCACCATACCACTACTCTGCCTTCTAAAACGGTCTCTGCTGAAAATCAAAGAGGATGCATTGCAGGCCGAGCGCGATGACTTGGAGCAAGAAACAGTAGTGGGTGTGGGTAAAAACACACAGCCCAGCCTCATCTCATCACAACGTGTAGTGGAGGACTATGACGAGGAGGAGGAGGAGGATGAAGACATGGAGCAACTCTCTGGCCAAATTGAGGATTTGTGATGCACACCAGTCATACCCTCGATTCAGCGTGGCTGGCCAGAGGACAGGGGAGATGAGGAGGAGGAGGAGGAGGAGGACAGCATGTTCAGTCATCGTGTTGGTCTGGATACTGAAGTGATGGCTGTTAAGAGTCTGGGCACATGGCTGACTTTATGGTAAGCTGTCTGTCTCGTGACCCTCGCGTTCAGAACATCTTGGTCGACAATCAGTACTGGTTGGCAACACTGTTAGACCCACACTACAAGGAGAACTTTATGTCTCTCATTCCTGAGGCGGAGAGGTCAGCCAAAATGCAGCAGTTTCACAGGGCCATAGTCACGGAAATAGTGAAATCTTTCCCCTCACAAAACTCTAGCGGCATAGGTCAGGATTCGGTGGACAACCAAGGCGTACGGCCGAGAGGGGCACAAGTCCAATCCGCCAGAGGTAGGGGAACAGTCTTTACGATGTGGGACAGTTTTCTCAGCCCCTCACGTACCACAGCCCCTGAGGTGCGGGGTACTGCCACAAGAAATGCTAAGTTTGGCCAGATGCTGAAGGAGTACCTTGCAGATCGAACAACTGTACTGTGAGATTCCTCTGTGCCTTACAATTATTGGGTCTCCAAGCTGGACACGTGGCATGAATTGGCTCTCTACGCCTTGGAAGTCCTGGCCTGCCCTGCCGCTAGCGTTTTGTCAGAGCTTGTTTTCAGTGCCGCAGGTGGAATCATTACTGATAAACGCACCCGCCTGTCAACTGAAAATGCTGACAGGCTGACTCTGATCAAGATGAACAAGGGTTGGATTGGGCCAGACTTCACCACACCACCAGCAAATGACAACTGAATTATAATTTTGTTATGTGAATTTGCTATGTACCTCCACTCACCCATGGGTACACACTTCAGGACTTTGGCTAATCGCTGGACTGCTCCTCCTTCTCCTCATGTGACACCATGATGACCGTTACAATAGTTAGGCTGTTGTTTGAGGTATACCTGCAGTGGTAAATTTTTTCGCCCATTCTGTTAGAATGGGCATTACAACGACAGGAGACCCGCTCCTTTTCAATGGGAAAAATGTTTTGAGGCCCTCCTGCACGTCTCTATCCAGGGACAATGTGGAGCCTCCCAATTTTTGGCTGCCCTGACCAAAGGGCTATACTACAATACACCCACTTGAGGGTTACAGGCCCTACTACATGTCTGTATGCATGGGTCATTGTTGAACCTTCCAATTTTTGGCTGCCCTGGCCAAAGGCCTAGGCTAAAATACACCCACTTGAGGGTTACAGGCCCTACTACATGTCTGTATGCATGGGTCATTGTTGAACCTTCCAATTTTTGGCTGCCCTGGCCAAAGGCCTAGGCTACAATACACCCAGTTCTTGTTTACAGTCCCTCCTGCACATGTCTATCCAGGGACAATGAGGAGCCTCCCACTTTTTGGCTGCCCTGGCCAAAGGCCTAGGCTAAAATACACCCACTTGAGGGTTACAGGCCCTACTACATGTCTGTATGCATGGGTCATTGTTGAACCTTCCAATTTTTGGCTGCCCTGGCCAAAGCCCTAGGCTAAAATACACCCACTTGAGGGTTACACGCCCTACTACATGTCTGTATGCATGGGTCATTGTTGAACCTCCCAATTTTTGGCTGCCCTGACCAAAGGGCTATACTACAATACACCCACTTGAGGGTTACAGGCCCTACTACATGTCTGTATGCATGGGTCATTGTTGAACCTTCCAATTTTTGGCTGCCCTGGCCAAAGGCCTAGGCTAAAATACACCCACTTGAGGGTTACAGGCCCTACTACATGTCTGTATGCATGGGTCATTGTTGAACCTTCCAATTTTTGGCTGCCCTGGCCAAAGGGATATACTAAAATACACCCAGTTCTTGTTTGCAGGCCCTCCTGCACGTCTCTATCCAGGGACAATGAGGAGCTTCCCAATTTTGGACTGCCCTGGCAAAGGAAGATACTACAATAGACCCAGTTCCTCAAAATGGGCACATTATTTCAAGACAGGGCTTCATGTTCGTCTCTTCTCAGGGTCATCGGAGTGCCGCACAATGTTTTCACGTAAAATCTTTCATGTAATCACAAAAAGTAACATACACCAGCTGTATCTCACTATTGGGTATGTGCCCTTAACATTTCCACCCTAAATATTCATTTTGGTGTCATTTTGGAAGGTTTTCTGGAGACTCCGTAAAATTGGCGTGAAACTCGGACAACATTGTTCACAGCTGTGACTTTTGAGTGAGAAATGCTTCCAGGGATCTTCCCCATGGTGTTCCCATGTCATTTCAGCACTCTTCTGAGACTTTTGTGACATTTTTAGGGTTTTTCCATGCTGCCGGCAGTCATTTCATAAAAATACTCGTGTCTCCCATAGGATAACATTGGGCTCGGTACTCGGGCCGAGTACACGAGTATCTCGGGATGCTCGGCCCGAGCTTCGAGCACCCGAGCATTTTAGTACTCGCTCATCACTAATAAACATGCTTTTGGAAGGTTTCTGAATGGCTTCAATAAACTTATATAAATTATTAACTATTTATTGCCATGACAGTCTCACTTCTATAAGTATGAAAAATGTAGTATCTAGCCTTGTATTCTGCCATTACAAGAGTTTGTGAAGGAAAAGGCTGAACTGTAGAGCTCACTTAATTCGAGTGTAGTGGTGAGATGCCACCATTGAAACTAGTGAATTTGTAAAATTTCTTCTCTCTTACATTTTTCATGATGAATTTTCATTAACAAACTAAAGCAGCTCAGTCACAAAGTTACCAACTGAAGTCATGAAGTGCTGAGGTGCATAGGGCATAATAGTCGCCGATGAGTGCTCTGTAAACTCAAAAACTGCCATGCTCCAAACCTCCTCTGGGCTTATCATCAGCACAAAAACTGTGCCTCAGGGTCTACCTAGCATGTAAAGCTTACATCATACAACACAATGCCAGAGGAAATGGTGTTTTGTGAGGTTACAGATTACACCAGGGGTCCCCAAACTTTTTACATAGGGGGCCAGTTCACTGTCCCTCAGACCGTTGGAGGGCCGGACAATAAAAAAAAAAAAAAAAAAAAAAAAAACTATGAATATTCTTATGCACACTGCACATATCTTATTTTAAAGTAAAAAAAAACAAACTGGAACAAATACAATATTTAAAATAAAGAACAAGTCAAGTTAAATTAACAAACTTACCAGTATTTCAATGGGAACTATGGGCCTGCTTTTGACTAATGAGATGGTCAATGTCCGGTTCCATATTTGTCACTGCTAGCCGTAACAAGTGATGCAAGTGCGCATCAGTTAGTCTTGATCTGGATACATAATGGATACAGAAGAATTACACCCAGTATACGGGACAGGAGATGTGGTACTGTGCAGTGTATATATACAGAAAAATACAGATACTGAGGATTACACCCAGTATACGGGACAGGAGAATTGCCCCAATCCTCCCTCTATACACACGCACACACACAGCAGCCAATCCAGGCCCCGACACACACACAGCAGCCTGCCCAACCCCCTCCCCCCCTCACACACACACAGCAGCCAGCCCAGGCCCCACCACACACACATACATGGCAGCCTGCCCAGGCTCCCCGCCACACACAGCAGCCTGCCCCAACCCCCCAACACACAGCAGCCTGCCCCAACCCCCACCCCACACACAGCAGCCTGCCCCCATCCCTCCACACACAGCAGCCGTCCTGAACCCCCCCACACACAGCAACCTGCTCCAACCCCCCCACACACAAAGCAGCCTTCCCCAACCCCCCACACACAGCAGCCTGCTCCAACCACCCCACACAGCAGCCTGCCCCAGCCCCCACACACAGCAGCCTGCCCCAGCCCCCCATCCCCCACACACAGCAGCCTGCCCCAGCCCCAGATAGTGAGATACCTTGCTTTGTTGCCTCCCTCGGCTTTGGTTTGCTGTCCAGCACTGGCAGCCCCAGGTCTGCAGCTGACAGGTCACAGGAGCCTGGAGGAGCAAGGAGGAGACTGTCCGCTGCCGCCGCTGCCTTCAGGTCAGCTCCACTGCCTGCACAGTGCACAGGGAGGGACCACCTTGTAATGGCCGCTGTCGGGGTGGCCGGTGCGTTTCTGTTTCGTGGGCAGGAGAGGAGAGTGTGTGCTCTCTCCACCCACAAAGAAAGTGTTGTCGCTGTCGTGAATTTGTCACACAGCACAGCACTGAAGATGCATGCTGCTTGGGCCTCCCTCAGCCACTGATTAGTTGCGTGACAGTGCGTCTCACTGATGCTGTCACTGTGAGACCGGCGACTGAAAAATGCGTTTGCGTTCAAGTGCGTTTTTTCTGGGTGCTTTGGAAACGCAGCATGTTGCATTTTTTTCTGTGCTGAGGATGCTTGATTTATATGCAAGCGTCCTTAAGTGCAGAAATCATGCACAAAGCTGTATAGAGATGCACTGACATCTGGACAGCAACGCAGTCATATGAATGGATCTCTCTCTTTCTCGTGTCCAGGCCAGTGTACAATGGATTCCTATTGAGATTTCACAATCAACGCATGCAGATAATCTACGCTCCGCTGACATCAGTATATATGCGTCTGGCACTGAGTTTGCATCTGTGGACCACACACACACACGTACCGAATTCTAATGTGAAACCGGCCTAACTGTTACTAAGGAAGCAGTGAGGTATTTTCTAAAAAGCTATATAGGAGGTGTGAGAAGAACACCTAATTGCCATCAAATTGTCAACTGGAGAGCAGCATGGATGACTACTGCTCTAGCTCTAGCAAGGATCCACCATGACATCCAATAGGAGCATGCTAAACCTTTGGTATTACCAACCATAGCTACAGTTTTAAACCTTGTCATTTAGCTTTCCTGAAGCAACATACAGACTTGGACTCAATCAGACTTCTATGATTTATTACAAAGGCAAAAATAAAAATCCAAGTATCACAAGTGTTTCATCTGAAATTCTTCAGCGTTTGGTCAGTGTTTCAGTTTTTGACATGAATTTTTCATCATTCATGAAAAAATAAATGACAAAGCTTCTTCTATCCATTACAATGTTAATCATGGACAGCATAAGAACTACGCACTGATGCCATCTGTGTCACGTCCGTTTCACAGACCTATAGACTTGTATTGGTAATTTTCCATCCATGACTTGGATCAAAAATGGACGTCTCAGTGTTTTTTAGTCTGCAAAAAAACAAGGACATGACTACAGCCTCATACAATGAGTAGGTGTTCTATCCATTAAAACCACAGATAGAACACGCATGTGAAAAATGGACATCTGAATGAGGCCTTACAGAATAGAATTTAATAATAGAAGTGAATGACTCAATTATATATATTTATTTTGGGGAGGTTGTAGCTTGAAGCTTTTGTACAATTTTTTTAACATGTCCTTATTGAACGTATTACACATATGATGACAATCATTTACAAAGTTCATTTTTATGAAATAAATTTTATTTTTAATTTTATTTTTAGAAACAAATTAAAATTGCCTGGAACCAAACCATTCATAAAACGGAAGAAAGGATTGCCCCTCCTCAGATATAGCTGAAAGGATTTCCAAATCAATGATTTTTCTTTGACCTCCCATTGTTTTTATGAATACCCAGCTTAGATGTCTAGACTCCTATACGCCACTCCTTTGTTCTATACATTTCTGTGATCTTGTTGTCATTCATACACTTAAGGTGAAGCTGATTTATTACCTTGTCCACTTATGGTTAAGAGAACTGTCTATTCTTTTTTAAAAAATGTGAGATAAAAATGCATACTCGCCAATACAGATGAGCAAACTTTCGCCAAACATGTTCACCAATTTCAAAATTGGCACAAACATTGCAGATTGGGTTTGAGATCAGAAAAATGAGTAATTTACAAAAGAATTGGCAAACGTGGCTTTGTTCGCTAACTTGTCGGATAAAAAAGCATTACTGAGTTTAAGTGAAGCTTTTCTTCTACCTTCTGACAGTGTAGGATAGCAAATATGCAAATGTAGTCTGTGGAGCCTCATTTAGGAGTCTCAAACAGGACTAGCCGGATATCCCTGCAGGGAAGGACCTAGCCAAAGGGTGGCTCCTTGCGGAGAACACTATAACCACCATATTAAGTGACCCTTTCAGTCAATATCCAGTTCTTTACGAGTTTAAATATATGACAAGCTCGTGAAGAGCTCGATATTGACTGAAAGGGTCACTTAATATGGTGGTTATGGTGGTCTCCGCCAGGAGCCACCCCTTGGCTAGGTCCTTTCCTGGAGGGATATTTGGCTAGTCCTGTGTTTGAGACTCCTTAAAGAGGCTCTACAGACTCCATTTGCATATTTGTAATTCCCAGGGGGCAATGCACCTAGGATTTTACTGTGTTGAGCGCTTTAGCCGGCTGCCTGCAGTATTTTCTTGAACTGGTCTCCCTGAGATCAGTGATTGCTTCATGATAGTGGGCAGGACTTGTTTGATTAGGGGAGAGGGTGGGGGAGAAGTCAGAGTAACATCAGACTTCATTTTTTTCCTGCCACTTTCTGTGTTCATTTTCTGAGTCCGCATCCAATCACGGCTTATAAAACATGCACAAGTTGAAGGTACAAGAGCTTGTTTCATTGGCTGACTTGTGTCATTGGCTGCCTAAGTCACATGTACCTCGGAATGTGAGAAGCGTCCATTTGCAGTCGCCGTCATTTTGAGAGTGTAACTGCTTGGGGATAGAGCTGCTGCGGCTCCATGCTGCTCTATGCTGCTTCATCTGTGCTACAAAAAAATGGTAGCTGGCTACTCGACCACATTTTAGATAGAATAGGAGGCAAGAGGGTCCATCTGGACACAGGCATTTTGTGCTGAGAATAAGTGTGATTCTCAAATCTGTGTGCATTACAAAAACTGTGTTTTTTTTGCATACAAGTGAATGCCAATTCATTGTGTTTCCTAAAATGGCTGTGTATGGCCAGCAAGCACTGATTTCCAAATCCTTCACTTTCCCATAAAAAGACTGTGTTTGGCTTCAGAGCAGTAATTGCCAAATCCTTTATTTTCTACTAAAAAGGCATTTATTTGCCTCAAAGCAGTGATAGACAAATCCTTCAGTTCCCCTAAAAAGGGTTTTTAGGCCTAAAAGCAGTGATTATTATTATGTTTTATTAATATAGCGCCATTCATTCCATGGCACTTTACATGTGAAAAGGGCATACATAGACAAGTACAATATTCATGAACAATACAAAACATACACAGGTACAGGAGGGGAGAGGTTGTAGGCTTGTCAGAAGAGGTGGGTCTTCAGGATTCTTTTGAAGCTTTCCACGGTAGACTTGAGTTTGATATTTTGGGGCAGAGCGTTCCAGAGCATGGGGGATGCACATCAAAAACCTTGTATGCGGTTGTAGGAAAAGTAGATAAGAGGGGAGTAGAGAAGAGATCTTGTGAGGATCACAAGTTGTGTGTAGGTAAGTACTGGGAGATCATGTCACAGATATATGGAGGAGACAGATTCTTTATGGGTATGTATGTCATAGTTAGGGTTTTCAACAGGGGCCTCTGGGAAATGGGTAGCCAATGAAGGGTATGGCAGAGAGGAGGGACCAGTAAGTAGTAGGGAGACAGGTGGATTAGTCAGGCAGCAGAGTTTAGGATAGATTGAAGGGGTGCAAGAGTGCTAGAGGGGAGGCCAGAGAACAGGAGGTTGCAGTAGTCGAGGCGGGTGATGAGGGCATGCACTAGTGTTTTTGCAGTTTATTGGTCAAGGAATGTATGAATTCGCGAAATATTTTTGAGTTGAAATCAGCAGGATGTGGCAAGGGCTTGGGCATGTGGCTTGAAAGAGAGGGCAGAGTTGAGGATTACCCCAAGGCACCCAGCATGTAGGACTGGGGAGAGTCTGCTGGAAGGGTAGAGTGAGGAGAAGGAAGGATCATAAATGATCTTTTGTCCATATTCAGTTTTAGAAATTGAGAAGAAAGATAAAATATCGGACAGATATTTTTGATGATTTTGGTTAGTAAAGAGATGATGTCAGGTCTAGAGGTGTATAGTGGTCATCAGTACAGAGATGATATCAAAAGCCGTGGGACTCTATGAGCTGTCCCAGGCTGAGGTTATAGATGAAGAAGAGCTGGGGTCCAAAAACTGAACCTTAGGGTGACCAAATCTTTTACTTGTAGTAAAAGGGATTTTTTGCATCAAAACAATGATTGCCAAATCCTTCAGTTTTCCCTAAAAAAGGCTGTATTTGGCCTCAAACCAGTGATTTCCAAATCATTCACTTTCCCCTAAAAAGGGTTTTATTAGGCCTCAAACAAGTGCTTTCCAAATCTGTGTACATTAAATATGAGTGTGAAATCCTGAAGTCATGGTGGAAAGAGAAAGGGGAATAGGTGTGGTGGAAGGGAGAGTAGACTTGGTGTTTGAGGTGTATGTGGGGTAGATGCTACTGATAATGTTACTGATAGCTGTACTGACCAAACACGGGCTTGTCGTATCCCAAGTGAAATGACAATTTCTTAAACTGAGGCAAAACAAATGCACAGTGTTCCTTGGATTATATATTATGACTCGTATATGTTGTATTGCACTTTGTTGGTCCCTGAGGAAGGAGTCAGGATATGACTCCGAAACGTGTCGGATGAAATAAAAGCCACTTTCGACTGTTTGACTGCCTCTTCTATTATATGAGCAGCGCAGATCCATGGAATACTGTCCATTTGTTTTGCCTCATCTGATTTCCATGTTTCCAGTGGAGTGTTGAATCCTGCGGCTGCCATATCATATGCTTATACCAGTTGTGGATGACACAACTGGCCCAGGTAAGCAGTGACAATTTCTACTGCATTTTATGTTTTTAAAAAGATAAGACCCTATTGTCCTCTCTTTCCTTTCTAGTTTTACTGTTTATAACTTCTTAAACTAGACAACCTACTCCAGTTTCTTTGTTTGCCAGTAGCAGAGCAATACGAGTTGTGGATGAGACCCAGAAAGAACTTTTGTTACAGTTCATGGCAAACACTGCATCAAGTTGCCTGTTCTCCTGTTCCTTCACCTCAACATCAAACACAGTACAGTCCTCAGAGGTGGTACCCCAATTACACATGTTTCACCTTGTGTCACAACTCTCCAACCGCACAACGGATTGTGGGAAAAAACAGATGAGTGATTCTGTATTAATATGCATGTCACAATCACAGCACAGGAGTTCAGTGGGGTGGGTTGTATTCTCCTCTCTTCTCTCTTTGTGCAGCATCACAAGAGGTGAACTACAACACAGAAACTGTCACAGCACAGCAGGGTATCTGCTTTAGAGAAACAAATGGAGTCTAGATCAGGCAGACCTGCAGTAGTTCTCTCCCTCCACCCAACACACCCAATTAACAAACAATGGAGGGTGGGATATTGCTTTACTCAGGGCAACACCTAAATTGGCTGCCCTTGACAATAGTCCCGACCTTATAAACCACTTCCTCCCCCTAACGGTCGTGCCACTCTGATGTAACCCCTTAATCATGGCCTCACCATTACCCATTGTAACACTGAATCCTCCTGTTCACTCTACTCCTTCCCCAACCCTGTTATATCCCACTAAAGCCAGGGGAACAGTACAGAAAACATTCTTGATGATTCAAATGTCCACTTGTATTACCACTGTTGACAAGTATAAGCATCTTACTGGAAGAATCATAGGTGTCTGCTGACAAATCAGGCCTATAATCCAGCTAAAGGTACCATTACACGCTTCAATGTTGAAACAATATCACTAATAATCTCATGGGCACGCGGTCGTTAGGACATCGTTTTGACATCGTTGGTGAGCTGTCACACGTGTAGATATCGTGGACGACGCACCAATGATGTAGCGAGCAGCTATCGTTCTCACAACCCAGTGAACGATACTTGTTCACTTATGTGAATGGGCGAAGTCGTGAACGACATCATTATCACGTGTGAGGTAGCAACCGGGGAACCCGCTTGCATAACGACAAAACACGTGTTTATAAGTTTAACCAATGTGTACCCGTTTATTTTCACATATTAGTAACATAACTCGGGTAGCAGGTTTGACACATATCACATTGATTATAAACACCATACATAAATACACCATACATTTACATATAACATTACATAATACATATATTGCACATAACGCTTATAGTAACCCGGGACCTGTAACCATCTCTCTGTCCCCATTGGAGCTCTAACACCTGCTCCCGGGGTAGCTACGGCCTCCAGCCTACTTACACATCTTACAGTACATTTATAATAAATACATGTGTTATATTTCGACGATGACCCCTCCGGGTTCATAACAGGGATTGAGCAACCTGAGTACCGGGTATGTCATGTATCCCCAAGGGGCTCCTTCCTGGACGTATCTCCGCCTACGTCCCGGTCAGAGTCCACCTGGTTCAACCATGGTGTCCCCACTCTAGGAGCCCTTTTAACCCCTGCTTCTGACCTTCGTTACATATGCCTCAACGGGCCCTGTGGGTCCCAATGGCGGTACCTGCCGCCTGGCTTTAGTCACCCAGCTTGATGACCTAACATTACCCCGTAGTCAGGATTTCTGCCTGACCGGGCCTTACATACCATGTGTGATCCATCATTCAAACGTCCATGGATCACATACATTTCTTCCACACGCTCACAGCCCATCATCCATGGACTGTGGCTCCTCCATGGCCCATTACAGGGACTGGCAAACCATAGTACACGGGAACCTCATCCGTTACCTACTAGGAGCCCTATTACCCCTGTGTCTGGCACCACAGGCACACCCACACCATTAGAGGCCGTGGTTGAGGGACGGGTACCCTCTGCAAGCAGCAGGGCAAGCCTCCCTCTCATCCCACAGGGACGGAACGCCTCCAACATCATCCATACTGGCTGGGTCACTTTCTCCCCACATTATTATACAATGTTCTTACATAGGTCATCATCTTACATTCAGGGCAATTGCCTAAGCCCCTACATACATCAACGGGTCCTTTACCGACTGCCTAGTTGGACCCAATAGCGGTTATGCCCGCCTGGCATTACTCACACACCGCTCACTCCGTTACACGGGAACCGCTGTCTTACCGGGCACGGATCTGGGTCTCGCTACCTGTGTAACGGGTCCACCAAGCGTCCCCCAAGGGCTCCTTTCCCGGACGTGGTTCACCCCACGCCCGGACCAGTCTCCACCGGGTTCAGCCACGGCGTCCCCACCAGGTGCTATCACAACCGCGGACCTTGGCACCGGCCTGGAGCTAGCATGCTCCCTTCATTCACACAGAGCCTCTAGACTGCTCTGCACTTGGCTGGTCTCAGCTTCCATCTGAATCTCTCAGCACGAGTCTCAGCTTCCATCTGAATCTGAATGAATCAATCACTCAGCTGGCTGCCTCTTATCGTGCCAGCCACTCCCACATGGACACACCCCCTTAGCTGCCGGTAATCAGCCTTTCACACAGCTCAGGTTAACTCCCTGTGTTCCGGGTTGTCAGCACTCAGCCCTTATTCCCTAGGGACTCCTCGATCTCATCCCACTCTCACTGCCGCTCATTAGGCTCATGAAACCTTGTGTTCAAAGTTGGTTCACACAGCATTATCAGTCAAACCGGCCAGTGTGCACAGGATCATACCTTGATCCTGCATGTGATGCGCCCCGGCCATGAGGATCATGCCGGCGGTGCCTCACACACGGTGTCACACAGAAAGATGTAGCAGGTTGGCTGATTATGGATCGTTTGATTTGAGAAGATGTTCTCAAATCTGCAATCAAAGATCCAATGATTTATCGTAGTCATATCTCTGTCACACACAACGACGTACTAATGATGTCGTTTCAACGACTCCAAACACGTGATGTTTCAGCGATATCGTTCACGATATCGTACCGTGTAACGGGGCCTTAAATCAATTTATTTTCAAAAAAATGAGGAAAAATAGTGACACTAAAAATTCTACATGATAAAATAAATTTAGACTTTATTGACTACAAAAATACATATAAGGAACAAAAGTAATAAAAACCCTCAACATTTATACAGTGCCTCCATTAAACTCTAGTCAAGCTAGAAATTATTTCCCTTGGCCACCACAGTGGATAATCTTGCATCTAGTGGCTATTTTTAGTCAAAAGAAGAAAAAAGATATTTTAAGGTATTTTAAAATAATAACCAGATTAGATACAGTTTAATACACAACCACATCCTTAAAGGGAATCTGTCAGTAGGTTTTTCCAATGTAATCTGAGGACAACAGGAGATAGAGGCTGACAAACAAAGTTCAATGATGTGTCATTTATTACACATCATTGTGCTGTTGTTTACTAAGGCTAGCTTCACACCATGTTTTTGGGATCCTGTTCTGTCCAATTTGAAAAGGACAGAACAGGATCCTGTTTTGCCTCCCATGTAGCCGTATGGGCTGATGTGTCACATGACAGCATCAGCTGAGCGGTTTAAGGCTAGGGTCACACTTTAAAAGAGAATTGCGTTCACCGCATCCAGATCCAGATGCGGTGAGCACAATTGGCTTCACACACATTTTGCAAGCAAAATGTGTGGCAGAAGCCGCAATCCGTTAACCGGCAGCAGCCACAGGGATAAGCAAACTGTAAAATCTGTGAGAAAAGAATAAATATTAATAATAATTGTGCCCATCATGTCTCTAGGGGGTGCCCACCCCCCTAGAGACATGCTGCCTACTCAGGTGGGCATGTAATGTGCTAAAAACTCCTATAAAGTAAGCCGGCTCCTGTCGGCTCTGTACAATTTTCTGAATGAAGCCGCGGTTCCACTGACAGCTGTGCGCATACTATACGTAATGTACGTATAGTATGTGCCACTGTTCGAGGTCCTGTAGGCTTTTACAGTAGATCTATGGGCTGCGCTGCACCATAGATCTACTAACGCAAGTGTGACCCTAGCCTAAATCACCCGCCAAAAGCAATTGAAGGGTGATTTAAACCGCTCCGCTGATGCTGTAATGTGACACATTAGCTTATTAGGTTGTCGTTCCCCCCCGGTCAGCTGATTCAGGTCCTGCAGCCATTGGACGTGGACGACTAGCATTGTAGGACACTCGGCAGAGACGTGAGCATTTTTTTAAATTTGTATCCATTGCTTTCTTTCCCTTTTGCAATGTATGTAGATACATTGTGAAAGTGAAAGTACAGCTCCCAGCTCTTTCTGTGTCGGATCCCTCAAAATCACAGATCCGGACACAACAGTGGCATCTGGAGTTACACATACGGTCCTGTCAATTCCAGTCCATGTGGTCCAGCCAAAAACAGGATCCCCACGTACAGTAACAAAACTGTGGTGTGAACCCAGCCTAATAGTGAAGATTTTATCACCTGGGATTACTATTGTTCAAACAACCCTAGTTCAACCACACACCCTCGCCCTCTGATTAGCACCTCTCTGTCTACAGACTTTTTACATAGAGAGCCTGGTTTGGGTGGGTTTACTTTAAGAATTATGCTGTATTGCCAAATCTAAAAATTCTGATTGTGATACAGCTGCTGCACAGACAAACTAAGTGATACATTGTGGGATTCAGGTCTCATTACCTACACCATGCTGATCTCAGATGAGGTAGCAAAATCGAAGATGGTTGCAGAGGATTTAGATTTAATGCACCAGAGGTGAAATAAAATGCTTTAACTGTAAAATTGTGGCATTTCAGAGAAAAACATAATTTAATAGCCCTTGGGAACCTAAAGGCTCCAAATATAATATAATATATTTATAGAGTGTGATAAGATGTAATGTACAATGTATGTGTTTAAATATAGGGTATAATGCTAGTAATACATTGCGTAGTGTAAAGCAATGTAACACATAGCAGTATTCATAATGTTATAATTGATAATGCATAAGGTGTAGTGAAATGTATAGATGTAGCGTGAAAGCAAGGAACAGAGGAATAAATTGGTAAATGAGGGTGTCTGTTATCCTTATTTTCTTATTTCTTTACTAATCCTCTCTTTTTGTCTTGCAGGTTGGCTTTTGTGGACTACGTCAGATTTGTTGGACTACATTGTAATTCCTGGGCTAGTGGTGAATTTTATAGGGATTTTTTCAATAAATTGTAGAAAGAGGGAATTTCTTGGGCAGTGTTTTTTCCAATAAAATATTTTTTGGTGTGTTTATTTTTCTTATTACTGACTGAGTTAGTAATGTTAGCTATCTGATAGAAACCTCAACATTACTAATTCCTGGGCTTGATACAACCTGACATTACACAGCTGGCATCGACCCAACATACTATTACCCCATTTTCCACCGCAACAGGTCTATTGCAAGAGCCAGGGTCAAAAGCCCGGATTGGTGTGACTTGCTATTTTTAGGCTGCAGAGGGCCCATTAACCATGGCTCTTCCCATCCTATGAAAACCAGACCCCAGTTGTCAGCTTCACCTTGGTTACTGATCAAACATGGGGGGGACCATAAGTTTTTTTTTCTAAGTTATTTATAAATAACTAATTAAAAAATATACCATGGGGGATGTCTGTTTTGGATTACCTGCCAAGGTTAAGTTGCCAGTTGCAGGCTGCAGGTTGTAGCTGCCTGCTTTACCTTAGCTGGCTATCAAAAATAGGGAAGAACCCACATCATTTTTTAATGAATTATTTTGTGGCTAAATACATGGCTAAACATCCTTTAGTGCCACATGAAAGGCATTAAAAAGTGCAAGTTTAGAATATGTAGGAGATGTAGGACCTCAATTATTTGACATCTATTATCTATAGTTGTGGCCAAAAGTATTGACATCCCTGCAATTCTGTCAGATAATACTCAGTTTCTTCCTGAAAATGATTGCAATCACAAATTTTTTGGTATTATTATCTTCATTTATTTTGTCTTCAATGAAAAAACACAAAAATAATTGTCCTAAAGCCAAATTGTATCTAATTCCACACCAAACATAAAAAAAGGGGTGGACAAAAGTATTGGCACTAGGGATGAGCGAGTCCTAAATTACTCGGAATCGCTAGACCCGCACGAGTCCGAGCCCAGGACTCGCTACTCGTTGCGAGTCTAGCGAGTCCAATGTTAATGAATAGGGAACCGAGTAATAACGAATAATGCTATTTCCAAATCGCTGATGTGTCTCTGAAAGTGTGCGAGTCCAAACTCGCAGGTTTTTCTCTTATTTGGAGCCGATGATGGGAGGGGGAAGCGATTCTCGGGCACACACCATGCTGTAAAAGCAAACATTTTATAATTTCTGGTGGCTTTCTGGGGGCTTGTAATGGTGCTTTCACATCTGCGTTTTTCGTAATTCGCGGCAGATGCGGTGAAAAAACCGCATCTGCCGCGTTTGCCGCATAACGGTTCCACTTGCGGCACGGTTGCGGTTTTTTCCATAGGAAGTATAGGGGGACTTGCGGCAGATGCGGCAAGTGCGGTATTGCACTTGCGGCAGGTGCGGCAGCGAAAAAAACCGCAGTAAGCCGCGGTTTTTTTTCTCTGCCGCACCTGCCGCAAGTGCAATACCGCACTTGCCGCATCTGCCGCAAGTCCCCCTATACTTCCTATGGAAAAAACCGCAACCGTGCCGCAAGTGGAACCGTTATGCGGCAAACGCGGCAGATGCGGTTTTTTCACCGCATCTGCCGCGAATTATGAAAAACGCAGATGTGAAAGCACCCTAAAACAAGTAGCAGGTACTATTTCGTGAAAGGTACACACTAGAGGCTTAGGGCCCTTTCACATCTGCGTTTTTCGTAATTCGCGACAGATGCGGTGAAAAAACCGCATCTGCCGCGTTTACCGCATAACCGTTCCACTTGCGGCGCGGTTGCGGTTTTTTCTATGCAAAGTATAGGCATACTTGCGGCAGGTGCGGCAAGTGCGGTTTTGCACTTGCGGCAGGTGCGGCCGCGAAAAAAACCGCAGTAAGCCGCACCTGCCGCATGTATGCCTATACTTTGCATAGAAAAAACTGCAACCGCGCCGCAAGTGGAACGGTTATGCGGTAAACGCGGCAGATGCGGTTTTTTCACCGCATCTGCCGCGAATTACGAAAAACGCAGATGTGAAAGCACCCTGCGATATTTTAAGACAGATGGATGGTACCGTGCGAGCTGCAGGCAGGACACCGTACAGCAACGCACTGGTACAGGAAAAAATTGTTTAGTACGCAGAACCAGGCACTGTTAGGCTGCGGTGCTGGCTGCGTGCAAGTTTACAAGTACCGTGCGAGCTGCAGGCAGGACACCGTACAGCAACGCACTGGCACAGGAAAAAATTGTTTAGTACGCAGAACCAGGCACTGTTAGGCTGCGGTGCTGGCTGCGTGCAAGTTTACAAGTACCGTGCGAGCTGCAGGCAGGACACCGTACAGCAACGCACTGGCACAGGAAAAAATTGTTTAGTACGCAGAACCAGGCACTGTTAGGCTGCGGTGCTGGCTGCGTGCAAGTTTACAAGTACCGTGCGAGCTGCAGGCAGGACACCGTACAGCAACGCACTGGCACAGGAAAAAATTGTTTAGTACGCAGAACCAGGCACTGTTAGGCTGCGGTGCTGGCTGCGTGCAAGTTTACAAGTACCGTGCGAGCTGCAGGCAGGACACCGTACAGCAACGCACTGGCACAGGAAAAAATTGTTTAGTACGCAGAACCAGGCACTGTTAGGCTGCGGTGCTGGCTGCGTGCAAGTTTACAAGTACCGTGCGAGCTGCAGGCAGGACACCGTACAGCAACGCACTAGCACAGGAAATTTTTTGTGGAAAAATGGCACCAAAATTATTTGGTAGACTAGTGCCAAAAATAAGAAAAAGCTTAGGATTACAGCTCTGAGGAAAGCTGGGTGAACTAAGCTCTGAGGATGGTGCTGGATTCACTGTAAGGCTGCTCCTATCTCCCTTCCTTACAGTCCTGTACAGCAATCCTCCGTCCTGGTAGTTCTGAAAAGAACTTTTGGGTTATGTGTGAGGAATCTTGACTCCTACACTCCGTCCTGTTAGTTCTGAAAAGAACTTTTGGGTTATATGTGACTCCTACACTGCCTAACTGTCCCTAGATCTGCTCCAAGTCTCCCTGCACTAGGTCAGCTCTTCTCAGGAATGTGCCCAAAATGGCGGGGGCAAGCCTTATATACTGCCTTGCCTGTCATAGATGACATAGGCATCACGATGGACAGCAGCCAATCATAGTCCTGACACAACCAAAGCTGCTATGGCATTACTGACTATGATTGGCTATCTTCACAAGTTTTCTGACCTAACACGCAATGCTGACTAGTAACATAAAAGATTCTGGATTCGCGAGTCCCGAATAGAGAATACAGGACTCGGAATCGCAGACTCGCTAGGATTCGGACTCGTAGACTCGCTCAGACTCGCTGCTGTTTGGGGAGATTCAAGCTATATAGTGATGTGATAGAGCGAGTCTAGCGAGTCTAGCGAGTGAGATAAAGTAAACTCTGACAAAACTAAGATTGCCATTCACTTGCATTGGACTCGTTACTGAGCGAGTATTCGCTAAAAGACTCGCCGATTCCCGAGTCCAGCGAGTCCCTTAAGAATCGCCGAGTAACGAGTCCTAGCGAGTAGACTCGCTCATCCCTAATTGGCACTGTTAGAAAAATCATGTGATGCTTCTCTAATTTGTGTAATTAACAGCACCTGTAACTTACCTGTGGCACCTAACATGTGTTGGCAATAACTAAATCACACTTGCAGCCAGTGGACAGGGATTAAAGTTGACTCAACCTCTGTCCTGTGTCCTTGTGTGTACCACATTGAGCATGGAGAAAAGAAAGAAGACCAAAGAACGGTCTGAGGACTTGAGAAACCAAATTGTGAGGAAGCATGAGCAATCTCAAGGCTACAAGTCCATCTCCAAAGGCCCGAATGTTCCTGTGTCTACCGTGCGCAGTGTCATCAAGAAGTTTAAAGCCCAGATGTGGATGGAAAAGAAAAATTGACGAGAGATTTCAACACAAGATTGATGGTGGATAAAGAACCTCGACTAACATCCAAACAAGTTCAAGCTGCCGTGCAGTCCGAGGATACAACAGTGTCAACCCGTACTATCCGTCGGCGGCTGAATGAAAAGGGACTGTATGGTAGGACACCCAGGAAGACCCCACTTCTTACCCCGAGGCATAAAAAAGCCAGGCTGGAGTTTGCCAAAACTTACCTGAGAAAGCCTAAAACGTTTTGGAAGAATGTTCTTTGGTCAGATGAGACAAAAGTAGAGCTTTTTGGGCAACGGCATCAACATAGAGTTTACAGGAGAAAAAAAGAGGCATTCAAAGAAAAGAACACGGTCCCTACAGTCAAACATGGCGGAGGTTCCCTGATGTTTTGGGGTTGCTTTGCTGCCTCTGACACTTGACTGCTTGACCGTGTGCATGGCATTATGAAGTCTGGAGTCTACCAACAAATTTTGCAGCATAATGAAGGGACCAGTGTGAGAAAGCTGGGTCTCCCTCAGAGGTCATGGGTCTTCCAGCAGGACAATGACCCAAAACACACTTCAAAAAGCACTAGAAAATGGTTTGAGAGAAAGCACTGGAGACTTCTAAGGTGGCCAGCAATGAGTCCAGACCTGAATCCCATAGAACACCTGTGGAGAGATCTAAAAATGGCAGTTTGGAGAAGGCACCCTTCAAATATCAGGGACCTGGAGCAGTTTGCCAAAGAAGAATTATCTAAAATTCCAGCAGAGCATTGTAAAAAACTCATTGATGGTTACCGGAAGTGGTTGATCGCAGTTAGGCTGCCTTCACATTTGCGGACCCTCCGCAGCGCCCTGCGGAGGGAATCCGCAAGCTGTCTGCAGCCGCCGCCAGCCCCTATCATTATAATGGGAATGCACGGTCATGCGGTCTGTGCATGACCGTGCACACCCATTCACTGCCATATGTGATCTGTGCGCAGTGTTGCGTCCCTGGTGCGGACAAGAGTGTGTGGTTTGTGCGCAGGTGGAAGATCACAGATCACACATGGCAGCGAATGGGTGCGCACGGTCATGCGCAGTCAAGCGCAGCACCGTGCGCTCCCATTATAAACATAGGAGCTTGCGGTGCTGCGGTCACATTGCGGATCCCCTCCGCAGAACGCTGCGGAGGGGTCCGCAAATGTGAAGGCAGCCTTATTTTGGCTAAAGGTTGTGCAACCAAGTATTAGGCTGAGGGTGCTAATACTTTTGTTTGGACCATTTTTGGAGTTTTGTGGGAAATGATCAATCTTTTGCTTTTTGCTTCATTCTCTTTTGTGTTTTTTCATTGAAGACAAATTAAATGAAGATAATAATACCAAAGAATTTGTGAATGCAATCATTTTCAGGAAGAAACTGAGTATTATCTGACAGAATTGTAGGGGTGTCAATACTTTTGGCCTCAATTGTATCTCTCATATCTTTCTGTCTATCATATCTATTCATCTGTCTATCTATCCTAGATTTTTAGAACATGTAAAAGATAATTTTAGAAACACATTGCGTGTGCCATCCATGTGATGCACATGTTTCTTGCATCTATTGACTTGCATTGGCAAATTACGCAGCCACACGCAACATGCTGCAGTTGGCCATGCATGCCAAATTTTAATCATGAAATAATTGCAGATATGAATGATATGTTGTGTAACATTGGTGTGAATGCACTGCAATGTTTCCTTGCATTGCACAAGAAGATTTTACATGCAGATGTGAGTGAACATTTAAAAACACAGTACCCGCAGGAGAAATTAACATGTTGGATATTTGAAACAAGCACCGCAGATCAGTTTATGCTGAGTAAAAAAGAAGCACAGGAGAAGGAGATTTCTTTACATGCCAACAACTCTGCTGATACTGTAAGTCGCTGCGTTTTTAACACAGCAAAAATATGCAGAATCAAAAACTCATTGTGAACAAACTCCTTAGGCTACGAACAAACAATGAGCTTTGAATGAGTTTTTGCATATTTTTGAAGCGTGAAGAACGCAGTCACTTACCGTTTCACCAGAGTCGATGGGATTTAAAGAAATCTGATTCCCACTAGGCATATTTTTTTATCAGCATAAACTGATTTGGATATAGAACTGTCTGGTGATCCAATTACATCTAAACTTTACCACAAACCCACAAGCGGCAATGCGGTTCTGCATGCGCACAGCTGTCACCCAAAACATATAATTACCAACTTACCATTGGGTGAGCTTATCAGGGCTAAACGCTCTTGCTCTGATCAATTGTCCTTTGTGAGAGAGACAGGGGTAATTTGTGATCGCTTAAGGGCTCGTGGCTACAAACCAGCATGTCTGAACAGAGCCCTTGATAAGGTTCATGCAATATCTAGAGCGTCTTTATTGGATGACAGCAATAATAATGACACAGATTTCAAAACGGAATTACCAACTTTTCCACGAGTTCCACTATAATGCAATAGTCAGAGCTATAGACAGAAATTTACCGATCTTATATCAAGATCCCACTGTGCATAAAATCTTAAAAGATGGATATCGTTGTGTCCCTAAAAAATCCCTCAGCCTGGGTAACATCCTATCACCCACAGAGTTTAAATATAATGCCGCTTCACAGTCCTGACTTAGCGTAAAAGGGAACATTATATGTGGTGGTTCTAGATGTAATTTATGCCGATATATGAATGTAGCAAAAATATTCAGTAATAAAATTTCAGGACGTAATTTTAAAATCCCTAGTTTTATTAACTGTAACACATCTCATACTGTATATCTAGCATCATGTATATCATGCAATAAGGATTATGTTGGCTGTACCATCAGGCCCCTAAAACGACGGATTGCGGAACATGTCAATTCTGCCATTCCAGAGTCGAGACCTAGCATGAGAGGCATGTCAAGCTCTCTTGCCATTTTTTGGAAAAACATGGGGGCAATATGGACAGCTTAAGCATTATATCGGCATTGAATAAGTGAAATATTCAAAAAGGGGTGGAGACAAAGAGCGAGATGTGTTGGAATGAGAAGCCCATTGGATAGTGGCTTTGGATGTTCGCCAGCCCTATAGATTGAACCTTCGTAATGATTTATCATTTTTTTATTAACATCTCCCACTTTGTCTCCTTTTTTCAACAAATTTATTCAGTTTTTTTTTTTTCCAGGTTTTTATAACATCTAAACCGTGGTTTATTCATATATCATTTTAATTTTTGATACAATTCATATTATCAGGCATTATAAATTTTAAAGTCACACCTGGCGACGGGCTGGAGATGTCGGCAGTGACTGGTGGGTGGGTGCACATTTTTGGCGCCTCGCCAGTGTCGCCATCCTCCATTTACATGGGTCAACATCTCCAGCCCCGCGAGCTGACTGGCAGCATCGCCGTCGGGGTGTCTGAAAACACCACCGGCGATGCAGGACAATGGGAGCCTCTGGCTCCCATCGCCTGACAGGTCGCCAGCGGCCAGTTACATGGGGCGATGTGCACACAGATCTGTCGCCGGTTTTCAGAGCACTGCTCTAAAACCAGTTGACCTCCTGGCGGCGCCGACATCGCCCCTTTACATGAGGCGACGTAGGGGCGATGTCGCCGCCGATAGGCCACGTTCCTACATCGCCTATGTAATTGGCGGCGATGTCGCCCCGTGTGACGGGGCCTTAAGTCTTTATTAAACTTGATGTGGAATTCGGATTCTGTGCAATATTACATTTATGTAAATTCCACTGTCCTATATATAAATTATTCTTGTAAATCTGAATGGTGGATATGTTGCTTTTTATGTTTTGCAATATGCTGCATGTTATCTTTATGTGATTTTATGCTGGCTCCTGACAACAAAATGTTAACCTTAATGGGTGTGTCTCCAACCCATACACTGATGATGCTCATGAATTTCATCTGTTTGCACTTTTTTGTTTGTTCACTATTTAAAGATGTATGTATCATACAAAATTTTATGCCATTGATAAAGGACTTGTGTACGAAACACTTCTGGCGGTTCGGTGGGGCTCATGTCCCATGTTATCTATTTTATGATTTCATGCACAAATAAAGCACTTTGAAGATATTGGAGACGTGGTCAGGTGCTGGATCATTTTAATCTAATTGCTTACATCAAGCACCCAACATATCAGCTGATGTCATCAGCTGAGGTGTCGAGCTTCCAGCACCGATCGGTGCTTTTAACCCCTTGGATCCCGCTGTCATTCACTGACAGCAGGATCCAAAACTGAGATTGCACTGTTCCCTGCCTCCGCCGAAAATGCAGCAATAATATTGCGAGATCTCCATTACTCAAGTGGTAGGCGGGGTCCTGCCGAGGTCCCGGAAGCTATCACTGATCGCTTCTTGTGAGTGGATGACAAGCTCTGCCAATCATTCACAGTGCGCATTTGTGACAGGTCCTGATGTGCTGCAGCTCCTTGGGATCTGTCACAACCAATCAGACTGTGCAGCAGTTTGGCACCCTATGGGGCAGTGTAAACTAAAGAATGAATTAAAAAATAAAGTTTTTAAAAACATGAAAAAAAATAAAAGTTCAAATTACCTCCCTTTTTCCCCATTCACAATAAAAGTATTAAAAAAATAAAAAAAATACACACATTTGGTATCGCCACGTTCAGAAATGCCCGATCTATGAAGATATAAATTCAATTAACGAGAACCGTAAACTGTGTAACAGAAAAAATGGTCCAAACAACAAAATTATGTTTCTTTGCTTGCCGCAGCATTGCTATAAAATGCAATAGCGGGCGATCAAAACAGCGCATCCACCCAAAAATGGTATCACTAGAAACATCAGCTCAAGCTGCAAAAAATAAACTATCACACAGCCCCATATGCCGAAGAATGGGAAAGGTTGCAGAACATGGCGCAAAAAGTGCAATTCTTTTTTTTTTTTTTTCATACATCAGATTTTTTGTTCTCCACTTAGATACCAGTAAAGATACACATGTTTGGTATCTACAAACTCTTACCAACCTGAGGCATCACAACATCATGTCAGTTGTACCATATAGTGAACATGACAACAAACAAATTGAACAAATTGTAACTGCCCTTTTTTTTGCAATTTCAATGCACTTGGATTTTTTTTCCCATTTCCTTGTACACTATATGGTGAAATAAATGATTAATGATTACATCTAAAAGTACAACTCCTCCCACAAAAAACAAGCCATCATATGTCTATATTGACAAAAAAATAAAAAAGTTATAACTCTTGAAAGCAGGGGAGCAAAAAACAAAAATGAAAAATGAAAAATCGCCAGGTGGTGAAAGGGTTAATGTATAAAGGAGGGCCTTTGCAAATGTATAAAGGCGGGCCCTCCAAAATGTATAGGGGACCCACCCCATTTAATAGAGGAGGGCCTTCCCTAATGTACAGATGAGATGACCTTCAGTGCCAGCAACCATTGCTTTTATTAGGCTGCTTTCACATAGCGATTTTCTGCCATCTGTGGCTGTCCCTTGTAGATTTGGCCCCCATGGGCGACGCAGCTAATCGCAATTTGGCCTTATTGCCATCCGATTTGTGCTAGATCCGATTGTGTCTGATTTTTGCTGTACCCAAAATTGGAGACTGCTCCAATTTTGGGCACAGCAAACTAAATCGAACCGAATCGGATCCGACACGATCCGCGGCCATTAACATGGGGGCATATGGAGCACTGGTCCGGGAAAACATCAGATCTTTTCCTGGACCCGATTCTAGCGTACTGAGCCTGCTCAGTACACTAAAACTGCTCTGTTCCCCTTTAATTTCACTTCCACAATGTATATGCATACATTGCGGAAGTGAAATTAACAAAAGCAAGAGTTAAAAATAATTTAAAAAATCTCATTTCTCTGGCGTGTCCCACGATGCCTCCTTCTAGCTCCCGACAAGGACCTGGCAGGGTGGGCCTACCCGATCAGCTGAATGGTCACATGACCGACATTAGCTGAGCGGTTTAAATCTCCTGCCTGCCCACTGCTACAATGGGCACATTGTAAACTGCTATGGAATATGTATTCCACTATTACAGTGTCAAAGAGGGAGAGACTGTCCAAATGTCTAAGCAAGAGTGGTCCCTCCGAAACATACGTTACAGGGCCATCTCTGGGCACTCAGCAATTTCTGGTTCCTGCCTACTGCAGGTCTCCTGAACATTTGAATTTAGGGCCGCAAAATGTCATGGAGGAGGAGGAGAGTGAAGCACAATGCTACAATGGGCACATTATAAACTGCTTTGGAATATGTATTCCACTCTCACGGTGTCAATGAGGATGGGACCACCCAAATGTCTAAGTAAGAGTGCAGTGGGGGACCTTGTGCCAAGAGGGTGCTGGTGCAGCAGCTGATGGTTGACGGTGAGGAGCGGGGGTAGAGAGGAGGAGCAGGGGGGAGGGGAGGGTGCAATAGGTGTTGCGTCTCCTACCTGCACCGGACTGCGCAGTCCTGGGAGCCGGGGTGGAAGAGGAGAGGGGGGGCGGGATCAGCCAAGGGAAGCAGGAAGCTTCCCTCAGTTAACCCCCTCTCCTCTGACACAGAGTCATGGGGGTCGGCTGGGGGCCCCCCTGCAGGCTTGAGGGGCCCCCTAGCCGGTCAGGGCCCTGGTGCAGCTGAACCAGCTGCACCACGGTAGGTCCGCCCCTGCAAGAGTGGTCCCTCAAAAACGTATTTTACAAGACCACCTGAGGCCTCTGAGGTCAAAGATCAACAACATACCTACTGGTACATTGTAGCTGGTCTTGTAAAGTGTTGGGGAATAGCTAACTAAAAATGATGTATGACAGAGTACCTACAAAATGTATAACTCAGGGCCCTCCCAATTGTAAATGGCAAAAAAAAGCCACAACAGTACGTGTAAACAAACTCTAAAAGCAATATTCTTTTGTTTCTGGTATATTTTGCCTTGAATACAAGTGATTATGCAGGTAAAACTCTTTCTGAACCTTTTTTGGCCCGTTAAATGCGATTTAGGTTAAGTTTGGCAGTTGCTCTTGTGTATGTGTAACAGTGGCATAATCCTGCGACAAAGTTATTTCCACAAACCATATGTGAGTCAGAAATGCATGCAAGCATATTCTCCAAGGTCTTCCCATTCTGTTTCATCACTTTCCCATCCATTTCAGTCTTTTCCTCAGGCCACCAGACCCCTTTGTAGGGTCCAGCAGAAAATTACACACGTTTCCCATTGACTTACATTGTACTCGCTATACGGATGAATACGCAATTATTACAAAGTACTCGTAATGAGTATATTTATTATGAATATTACGGTACTAGACATTTCCCAAGAGAAGTGCTGTTTTGGAGGAAAAATCAGACCAATTTACATATATAGCTAAAAAATCATCATAATATATGGGTACAAATGTATATGTATGGGTGGCTAAGGTAAACTAAACTTATGCACATGTAATTATATGCATAGATAAATTCCACTATTCATACAAGTGAAGACAAGCATGGTGAGGTTTTTCTGCTTTGCTTTTGGATAATCATTTTATCATTGTTTCAGTAAACAATATAGATGCAAAACCAGACAATCTAGAATGGTAGTCACACCTTTAGCTGCTTCTGTTATTGTTTTTAAGTAGGAGACTTTTGCTCGAAGGGAGGCACCCTGGAATATTGTGCATTATGCTACAGAAGTACTTGAAGTTACATAATATTGCTCCTTTAGTATGAATGTGACTGGGCTTGATCTGAAGGCTCTAATAAATTCTTGTAAGTTCAGTAGTATTCTCAACAATCAAATCTTCTAGGTGAGAAATACCTACTGCCTTGGAGTAACCCTTGACTCTGCCTTATCCTTCAGGCCACATATTCAAGCTCTCACCAACTCCTACCGCCTCCAACTCAAAAATATTTCCAGAATCAGTCCCTTTCTCAATCCTCAATCTACTAAACTACTAGTGCATGCCCTCATAATCTCCCATCTCAACTACTGCAACCTCCTCCTCTGTGGCCTCCCTGCTAACACTCTTGCAGCTCTCCAATCTGTCCTTAACTCTGCTGCCTGACTAATCCATCTCTCTCCTCGCTGCTCCTCCACTTCTCCCCTCTGCAAATCCCTCCACTGGCTCTCAATTCCCCAGTGTATGCAACTCAAACTACTAACATTGACTTACAAAGCCGTCCACAATCTATCCCCCCATATATCTCTGAACTAATCTCCTGATATTATTCAACTCGTAATCGTTGATCCTCCCAAGACCACCTCCTTTCCTCCACACTTGTACCTTCCTCATCTAACCCCCTGCAAGACTTCGCCTGAGCATCCACCACCCTCTTGAATTCTGCACCTCAAAACGTCCGACTGTCCCCTACACTCGGAACCTTCAAGCAGAACCTGAAAACCCATCTCTTCAGATGTTTACAACCTGCAATGACCACAGTGCCACCTCACCACTACTGGACCTGGCGCTCCACCACCACTGGACCCGGCGCTCCACCACCACCAGAGCAGACCCAACCTACTGTTCCCCTTCCCATTGCCCTGTCGAATGTAAACACGCAAGGGAAGGGTCCTCTCTCCCCACTATCACTGTTAGTTTGTTTACTGTATTTTTAACTTGTTTGTATGTAACCCCTTCTCATGTACAGCACTATGGATTCAATGGTGCTCTATAAATACATAATGATAATAATAATAATACTATATACAAAGATTACAATACAGCAAATTTTAAAGTTTATCATCTCTTTATTATACAACCACATATATATGCTACTGTATATCGGTCAACTTTAAATCCCATTTAAGATGAACAATAAAATTCCACTTATAATTGTCTTGCCAGAACTGGTAGACCTTGTGATGAGTCAACTTGTTGACTCCGATATTTTGTCTGGATGTCCATCTCTTAACTACTGAATAGATGGACTGACTTCATTTCGTATTCTTCCAACTATCATGGCACTCACATGATGCAGTTTGGCAATTTTCTTGGCTGAGTGATTGCTATCAATGAGCTAGCTTGATGTGGTCTTTCTTTTCTTGGGAAATCTTCTTTATGACTGCTCTATAATTCAAACCAGTCACCTTTCATTTGGGAATCACCCTAATGACATACTTAGCTAATTGGGAATGTGAAAACAGAGTAGAATTTGTAATATACAGAAAGAGTTTTCAAACACCAGGAGCAAAATAGTAACAATGCAGAGACATGACAAGATTTTGCATAACTAATCATATGCTAAATAGCTGCAAGTCAAATATATGCATGAGATTGCCAAGATGAATGTCTATAAAATGAAAATAGTCTCACACTGAAAGCTGTAGTGGATGGTGAGATTTAGAGCTTGAACGTCAAAGATTCAAAACATTAATATCCATTGATAAGCCAATCAGCATTCTTTACTGGTGGTAAGGGGTAGTGCAAGGATGGGAATCAGCAGCAGGACACGGGATCGACTAAAGAAGGCATACCACGGGAGTCTCCGAGAGATCTTGCAGCCCGCTGTGACTACCTGACCGGTTACCTCTTGAAAAGACTGTTTTGCGCTGTGAACTGTATTGCCACCAGAACTGTTCTAGTAAAGTACCCAGGTAGAGTGACAGAGTCTCCATGTGTTTGTCCTGGTACTGCATTGCTGATAATTTGCTCCTACGGACTACATCCCCATCATCGGTGCACTCCTGCCCCGGAGGCCCAGCTCCACCTGCAGGGAGCTGTTCCATCAAGGCTGCAGTACCATCGCCCTCCGGAGGTCTGAAGCGGCGCTGGTGTCCAGTCACTAGAATCTGCAGTTGGCGTCACGTGAACTTTAAACTTTATTATTTTCAAATTTTTCCCTTTTTAAAAGCAGACCACCAGGGCCACGTTTCTGGGCTGGCCACCAGTGCCATCCCTACTGCAGCAGAGGGCACAGATACTCGAGTCCCCATACCCTGGGGTGCACTATAAGCCCTTTTTCTGGCGCTCATGAACAGGACGAACCAATCCATACCTAATGGGTATTGTGTGCCTTTACGAACTTTAAAACCCGGTCTAAATGAACTTTCACAGTCTTTAAACACGGCACAAATAACTGGTTACCGCCATCTTACCGGGAACCCTAAAATGGTGGCTTAACCATGTGAAGGACAATGTGCAGGCTCAGGGGTGTGCCTCAGAGGCGCAAAACTGTTTTCCCACCCCGATGGCCATCAATCAACCAAGAGGGCAGGCCAAAGGAAGTGATCTGTGGGGAACCACCCAAAGCCAATACAACCCCAACCGAAAGAGAAGGACACAACAAATACAATATGGCGCCATGGCACGAGTCGCTCCTCTGATTGGTCGACGCTGAATGTGGCGACCAATCAGAGGAGCGGCATTCAAACCGCGCGCCAAGCCATGCTACTTCTCTGATTGGTCACCGCGGCTGCGGCGACCACTCAGAAGAGTACTGCGGCTTGGCACGCAGTTTGAATGCCGCGAAGGGCACCACCGCTGCGAGCAGCCTGGAGATGACCGGCTGATGCCGGTCATCTCCCGGCTGGCTCGCTGCTGACCGGAGTTTAGACCAGAGCTCAGCCACGGCTACTGCGGCACAGAGGTCATTGGCTCGCCAGCCGGGAAATGACCGGCTGACAGCGGTCATCTCCCGACTGGCTCGCCGCTGACCTCCATTAGCCGTGGCTGAGCTCTGGTTAGCGTCTCGCCAGTCAGGAGACGACCGGCTAACGCTGATCGTCTCCCGGCTGGCTTGCGCACGCTGGGTCCACCGTTTGCCGGACCGTGTATACGTGCGGAAGCGGCGCTCACTCACCGCTTATGCCGGGCTGCAAATTGGCGCGAAATTCGGATGTTCAGTACGCGCTATTTGCATACTCTGAGCTCAATGAGCTGCCTCTGTGTGGCGCGCGATTTCGCCGACAGACAGACTCAAAAAACCCTTAGACAATTATATAGTAGATTAATGTCCACCAATTCTGGCTGCTCTACAATAATTTTGGCCCACATTGGCCCTATAATATCAAAGTACTGTTTTAAAAAAGAACCTAATTTCTCCATGTGTTATCTTCTTCTTTCTTCTCACTTACTCGTGCTATAGCTGTAGGTCTTGGGCCCCTTTCACATCAGCGGTAACCGCAACTGCCGCGATTACCGCATAACGGTCGCACTTGCAGTTCACTTGCGGCAAGCCCCATGCTATCTCTATGGGGCTTGCGGCAGGTGCGGCAAGTGCGGTATAGTTGCGGTTTTGGCACTTGCGGCAGATGCGGCCGCGAAAAAAACGCAGTTAGACGCGTTTTTTTTTCGCAGTCGCATCTGTCGCAAGTGCCGAAACCGCATGCCATGGGGCTTGCCACAAGTGGACCGCAAGTGTGGCCGTTATGCGGTAATCGCGGCAGTTGCATTTTTTTCACCGCAACTGTCGCGATCAGCGATTACCGCTGATGTGAAAGGGGCCGTACAGAGGTCCACGTCTGCAGGGCACATTAGTATCAAGTCGCGGGTGGCTTAATGATGTTATATTAGCCTCATGTTGTAGGGTAAACTGTTCTGCACTTTAGGGCCATTGATAGGCCTCCACCTCCTGTTGATAATAAAATTGGCCTTCAAAACAGAATGTAGTCATGTTTAAAACCTTCTGTCTGCTAATGTCAGACAGACTCAATGATGTTGAGATTAGGGTTCTAATCTTGAAAGTATTCTTACTTCGCTGCATTTTTTTTTTTACACAACTGCTTAAAAGCTTTTCTCAGAACTGCATAATTTTTGTTAAATGCATCACTTTAAACTTTAAATCCCATTTAAGATGAACAATAAAATTCCACTTATAATTGTCTTGCCAGAACTGGTAGACCTTGTGATGAGTCAACTTGTTGACTCCGATATTTTGTCTGGATGTCCATCTCTTAACTACTGAATAGATGGACTGACTTCATTTCGTATTCTTCCAACTATCATGGCACTCACATGATGCAGTTTGGCAATTTTCTTGGCTGAGTGATTGCTATCAATGAGCTAGCTTGATGTGGTCTTTCTTTTCTTGGGAAATCTTCTTTATGACTGCTCTATAATTCAAACCAGTCACCTTTCATTTGGGAATCACCCTAATGACATACTTAGCTAATTGGGAATGTGAAAACAGAGTAGAATTTGTAATATACAGAAAGAGTTTTCAAACACCAGGAGCAAAATAGTAACAATGCAGAGACATGACAAGATTTTGCATAACTAATCATATGCTAAATAGCTGCAAGTCAAATATATGCATGAGATTGCCAAGATGAATGTCTATAAAATGAAAATAGTCTCACACTGAAAGCTGTAGTGGATGGTGAGATTTAGAGCTTGAACGTCAAAGATTCAAAACATTAATATCCATTGATAAGCCAATCAGCATTCTTTACTGGTGGTAAGGGGTAGTGCAAGGATGGGAATCAGCAGCAGGACACGGGATCGACTAAAGAAGGCATACCACGGGAGTCTCCGAGAGATCTTGCAGCCCGCTGTGACTACCTGACCGGTTACCTCTTGAAAAGACTGTTTTGCGCTGTGAACTGTATTGCCACCAGAACTGTTCTAGTAAAGTACCCAGGTAGAGTGACAGAGTCTCCATGTGTTTGTCCTGGTACTGCATTGCTGATAATTTGCTCCTACGGACTACATCCCCATCATCGGTGCACTCCTGCCCCGGAGGCCCAGCTCCACCTGCAGGGAGCTGTTCCATCAAGGCTGCAGTACCATCGCCCTCCGGAGGTCTGAAGCGGCGCTGGTGTCCAGTCACTAGAATCTGCAGTTGGCGTCACGTGAACTTTAAACTTTATTATTTTCAAATTTTTCCCTTTTTAAAAGCAGACCACCAGGGCCACGTTTCTGGGCTGGCCACCAGTGCCATCCCTACTGCAGCAGAGGGCACAGATACTCGAGTCCCATACCCTGGGGTGCACTATAAGCCCTTTTTCTGGCGCTCATGAACAGGACGAACCAATCCATACCTAATGGGTATTGTGTGCCTTTACGAACTTTAAAACCCGGTCTAAATGAACTTTCACAGTCTTTAAACACGGCACAAATAACTGGTTACCGCCATCTTACCGGGAACCCTAAAATGGTGGCTTAACCATGTGAAGGACAATGTGCAGGCTCAGGGGTGTGCCTCAGAGGCGCAAAACTGTTTTCCCACCCCGATGGCCATCAATCAACCAAGAGGGCAGGCCAAAGGAAGTGATCTGTGGGGAACCACCCAAAGCCAATACAACCCCAACCGAAAGAGAAGGACACAACAAATACAATATGGCGCCATGGCACGAGTCGCTCCTCTGATTGGTCGACGCTGAATGTGGCGACCAATCAGAGGAGCGGCATTCAAACCGCGCGCCAAGCCATGCTACTTCTCTGATTGGTCACCGCGGCTGCGGCGACCACTCAGAAGAGTACTGCGGCTTGGCACGCAGTTTGAATGCCGCGAAGGGCACCACCGCTGCGAGCAGCCTGGAGATGACCGGCTGATGCCGGTCATCTCCCGGCTGGCTCGCTGCTGACCGGAGTTTAGACCAGAGCTCAGCCACGGCTACTGCGGCACAGAGGTCATTGGCTCGCCAGCCGGGAAATGACCGGCTGACAGCGGTCATCTCCCGACTGGCTCGCCGCTGACCTCCATTAGCCGTGGCTGAGCTCTGGTTAGCGTCTCGCCAGTCAGGAGACGACCGGCTAACGCTGATCGTCTCCCGGCTGGCTTGCGCACGCTGGGTCCACCGTTTGCCGGACCGTGTATACGTGCGGAAGCGGCGCTCACTCACCGCTTATGCCGGGCTGCAAATTGGCGCGAAATTCGGATGTTCAGTACGCGCTATTTGCATACTCTGAGCTCAATGAGCTGCCTCTGTGTGGCGCGCGATTTCGCCGACAGACAGACTCAAAAAACCCTTAGACAATTATATAGTAGATTAATGTCCACCAATTCTGGCTGCTCTACAATAATTTTGGCCCACATTGGCCCTATAATATCAAAGTACTGTTTTAAAAAAGAACCTAATTTCTCCATGTGTTATCTTCTTCTTTCTTCTCACTTACTCGTGCTATAGCTGTAGGTCTTGGGCCCCTTTCACATCAGCGGTAACCGCAACTGCCGCGATTACCGCATAACGGTCGCACTTGCAGTTCACTTGCGGCAAGCCCCATGCTATCTCTATGGGGCTTGCGGCAGGTGCGGCAAGTGCGGTATAGTTGCGGTTTTGGCACTTGCGGCAGATGCGGCCGCGAAAAAAACGCAGTTAGACGCGTTTTTTTTTCGCAGTCGCATCTGTCGCAAGTGCCGAAACCGCATGCCATGGGGCTTGCCACAAGTGGACCGCAAGTGTGGCCGTTATGCGGTAATCGCGGCAGTTGCATTTTTTTCACCGCAACTGTCGCGATCAGCGATTACCGCTGATGTGAAAGGGGCCGTACAGAGGTCCACGTCTGCAGGGCACATTAGTATCAAGTCGCGGGTGGCTTAATGATGTTATATTAGCCTCATGTTGTAGGGTAAACTGTTCTGCACTTTAGGGCCATTGATAGGCCTCCACCTCCTGTTGATAATAAAATTGGCCTTCAAAACAGAATGTAGTCATGTTTAAAACCTTCTGTCTGCTAATGTCAGACAGACTCAATGATGTTGAGATTAGGGTTCTAATCTTGAAAGTATTCTTACTTCGCTGCATTTTTTTTTTTACACAACTGCTTAAAAGCTTTTCTCAGAACTGCATAATTTTTGTTAAATGGGGATGTTCAGTATTCTGATATTGATTATCTATCCTTGGTATAGGTCAAAGTCTCAGAATGATGGGGATGTGACATCAGGCACGTTAACTGATCAGCTCTTCCTGGTGCCGGCAGCAGTCGGAAACTACAGCATCACTTTTATTCAATTGAATAGAGGCAAGAGGGAGAAAAGAGGCTGAAGAGTCAGCAAATAATACATTGAAGGAGAGAGGTAAGAGGAGAAATAAGAGTGTGAGGTATTCTTAAATGGGTTTTCCCACGTTCATATAATAGTTAATTTTAAAGTTTATTTTAATCAATAGATCTTGGAATAATAATACATTTTACAATTGGATGATTTTAAGAAAAATGTTCCTGTACTGAGATAATCTGATAAATGTATCCCTGCTGTGTACTGTGTAATGGATGTGTCTGACCTTGAAGGGACATCGTCTGATCATACCACATTTAAAGGGCTGGGGAGGAAATATACAAAAAAAAGAGTACATAGATATTACTGTATAGGATCACCTCTGATTCTTTTTGGGGGATAAAATATTTCCTTATCTGTTTTTAGAAAATGTTTTACCTCATAGAAAGAATAATTTGTGAGCTTGTGCTGTAATGTCTGTATACTTTTTTTACTTCCTCCTTGACCCAGGACATGTGGTATGATCAGACTATCTCCCTGTACATTAAGACATGACAATTACATAGTACATAGCAGGGGCTCATTTACAATTATGATCACAGGAACTTTTTAGAAATACATCCAATTGTGGATCTTCTTATTTTTTCAAGATAGATTAAAATTAACTTTTATTCTTGCAGGAGAAATCTTCTTTAAGGCCAATTGAATAGAAAACATCCATCAGGAAATCAGCTTCCAAGCGATGCTACCCCCATTCCACCCAACATCTACTTTGGCTCACTCTCCACATTTGACCCAGTCACAGAAGAAGAAGTCTCCAGTCTCCTCTTTTCCTCTTGTCCCACAAATGCACCACTGACTCCATTCCCTCACACCTACTCCAGTCTCACTCTCCGGTGGTCACCACTCACCTAACCAAAATATTCAATCTTTCTCTTTCTTCTGGCAACTTCCCCTCCTCCTTCGAACACTCTATTATTACTCCATTATTAAAAAAAAACTTCTCTCGACCCTTTCTGCACAAAAAAAACTATAGAGCAGTTTCCAATCTTCCCTATATTTCTAAACTCTAGGACCGCCTGGTCTACTCCCACCTTACCCGTTACCTCTCCACTCACTCTCTTCTAGATCTGTTCCAGTCTGGTTTCCGTCCCCTTCACTCTACAGAAACTGCCCTAACCAAAGTGACCAATGACCTTCTGACAGCAAAACGTAATGTTGAACACTCTCTGCTTATTCTTCTTGATCTCTCTGCAGCTTTTGACACTGTTGACCACCATCTCCTACTCGCTATGCTGCACTCCATTGGTATAACGGACACCGCTCTATCCTGGTTCTCTTCCTATCTCTCTGACCATTCTTTCAGTGTATCATTTGCTGGCTCTACTTCTTCTCTTTCTCTCACTATTGGAGTCCCTCAGGGTTCGGTCCTTGGCCCTCCTCTCTCTCTACATGGCCTCGATTGGAAAGATCATCCGCAAATTTGGCTTTCAGTATCATCTTTATGATGATGTCACACAACTATACACTTCTACTCCCTCAGTAATAAAGAACACCAATGACTGTCTAACCACAATTTCCAAAGTCATGTCCGCTCTCTATCTGAAACTCAACCTTTACAAATCTGAACTTCTACTCCTGCCCTCCACTAACCTCCCTAAATGTGACATCTCTCTCTCAGTGCGCGGCACCACGATAACGCCTGGGCAGCAGGCTCGCTGTCTGGGTGTTATATTTGACACGGATCTTTCCTTCACCCCATATATACAATCATCCGCTCTTGCTGCTTTTACCTGTAGAACATCTCTAGAATCTGCCCCTTTCTCAACTTGGAAACAACAAAAACCCTCACTGTGGCCCTTATTCACTCCCGCCTTGACAATTGTAATTCTCTATTAACTGGCCTCCCCCGCACTAGATTCTTCTTTCTCCAGTCCATTCTTAATGCAGTAGCCAGGATCACCTATCTAGCCAACAGTTACTCAGACGCTTCTGCTCTGTGCCAGTAATTGCACTGGCTGCCAATACACTATAGGATCCAATTCAAACTGCTTGTTTTCACCCACAAAAAATCTTCACAGTGCAACACCACCCTACCTCTCTACCCTCATCTCTGTCTATCACCCCACCCATTCTCTTCACTGTGGAAGTGACTTTAGACTCACTTCTGCATTAATCCAAACCTACCACTCCCGGCTCCAAGATTTCTCTCAAGCTGCACCAATTTTCTGGAATGCTCTACCCCAAGAAATGAGGTTTACCCACAACTTACATAGTTTCAGGTGCTCCCTAAAAAGACATCTTTTTAGGGCAGCCTAGTCAAAGTCATTTAGGGATACTTCACACACAATATCGCTAGCGCACAGGTTTTGTGACGTAACAACGACCTCACCAGCGATCTCGCTATGTGTGACACATAGTAGTGACCAGGCCCCCGCTGTGAGATTGCTGATCATTGCAAACCATTCTGGACCATTTTTGGGTCGTCGCGCTCTCACTGGGCAGCGTGCATCACTGTGCTTGACAGGGACAAAGAACAACTATCTTAATACTATGCCCGAGAGTGACAGGTTCCCAACGACTGCCGTATCGTTCCATATCGTTGCTTCGTCGCTGGCGAGATCTGACTGTTTGACATCTCACCAGCGACCACGTAGCGACGCACCAGCGATCCCTACCAGGTCGTATCGTTGTCGTTATTGCTGGAGCAATGCTACCTGTAACAGGGCCTATCACTCCACCAGTCTAAAATGCATCACAAATAATGGTTAGTGGCCACTTATGCTGTTCTTATCTATTCACCATTTCCTCAAGTTGACTATACAATCATTGTAAATAAACACCTGTACTTTGTGTCACACCGACCTCATTGTTAAATTGTAAGGCTGTCAGTCACCTTCAATGTGAAATAAATTAGAGAAGCTCTATGATGGTGCTTAGTCTGAAACCCCCTTCTCCACCCTGCTTACTGCAAAGCCAAGCAGACATGTTTACAGCCAAATATAGTAAACTTTGTCAGCATTTACAGTGCATGCTTTTTAATAATTTTACCAGTTATAAGTAGATTGTGTAAAAATGTGGTCACTTCAAATGATAAGAGGTAAAATACATGTTTGTACTGTATTATCCAGTAGAAAGAAAAAATATTAGAATCTGAGACTCCTCAGTGGTTGATACCTTTTAATGGTGAATTGAAAATATGGTAAAAAATAGCAAGCCAGACTACTTGGGTCTGTTCATCAGGCTTATGTGCCTTAAAGAAGACCTGTCACCAAACCAGGCATGGTGATCTAATTACAGCACTGGATACAGCATGTCTGCAGCATCCAGACAAGGGGTCCCCCAGCACTTGAGCAGCCCTGTACCCCGAGATAATACAGTTAGAAAACTTACATGCTCCAGCCATTAAGGAGGATCAAGGGGCTGCAGCCAAGGTCAGATTCACACCCCCTGCATGTGTAATCTGCCCACCGCTGCCAATCATTCTCTCCCTGTCTGCAGCATTTAAACTGAGTTTTTTTTCTCTCCCATGTAGCTCCGCCCCTCAGGGGCAGGGCTAACGGACTTTCTGGGAGAGAGAGAAAAAAACTCTGTTTAAATGCTGCAGACAGGGAGAGAATGATTGGCAGCGGTGGGCAGATTACACATGCAGAGGGTGTGAATCTGACCTTGGCTGCAGCCCCTAGCCACCTCCTTAATGGCTGGAGCATGTAAGTTTTCTAACTGTATTATCTCGGGGTACAGGGCTGCTCAAGTGCTGGGGGACCCCTTGTCTGGATGCTGCAGATATGCTGCATCCAGTGCTGTAATTAGATCACCATGCCTGGTTTGGCGACAGGTCCTCTTTAAGAAGAGACCCGATTACTCTGGAAAGCTTGCTATTTTTTACCATATTTTCAGTTCACTATTAAAAAGTATAAACCACTTAGGATTCTCAGATTTTAATATTTTTCAAATGATAAGAAATTATCTATTATAATTCACACCATCTGGTATAAAAAGTTAATAAAACACACAATAAATAGTTGTAGATGTAGTTTTTATTTGCAATAAATAGTTACATTATATTTGTTACCCATCTTATTTAAACCTTATTTACAAAATAAAATTAGTGCTAATAATGTGGCATAAAAAGTGCTTCGTAGTAAACAAGGACATCATAAGCTTGCAGGAGACAGGAACCAAGCATACCCTCCCCCATATAAGAGTATTAAACGCACTGGTGCTTACATTACTCCAACGTCTACAGATTACGTTATATAAACTGTCTAAATATCTCACTTCAAAAAGGATATTTATAACACAAATTTACATGTGCAAAGAATTTTTTTCCATTTAGAGGAAAGCTAAATTGCAAAATTTTTCCCATTCGGCATTGTCTATAAGAATCAATATTTTAGTTGTATTTCCTAATCAGAATAAATTCCAAGGAAAGCTGTGACAAATGTGTACCTACTGTGTATATAAAGTACTTTAAAGGGAACGTATTACCTAGTTTATGCCCCAAACCTATCACCGCGCTTCCTACTACATCCCTACCAATCCCTGTCTGACCTAAATGTGTCCTGTAATCACTGTGAAAAGTGATTTTATAACTTACATTCTCCTATGGGAATAACCAGGGTGTCGTCAATACTGTAGACACCATGGGCATTCTGTAAGGCTCCATGTTCCCCGTCGCTCCGTGGTATCATACCCCTATGGGAGTGATAATTAAATGCATAAGCGTGCTCTCAGCGTTTTAAATTTGTGGGTCTTCTTCCGGGTATGATGCATTGGCCGTGCGTCATTTACAGTCCAGTGAAGTGTGGGGATTATTGGGTGCATTCCGAGGCTTCCAAATGTGCACTTCGCATGCTCTGGAGCTGCCGAGAGCACCCAATAATCCTCCGCACTGCACCAGACGGTTAATGACGCGACTAAGTCATCATATCCGGAAGACCCACAGATTTGAAATGCTGGGATTGTGCTTCCGCATTAATTACCACTCCCACTGGGGTGTGATTACCACACAGAGATGGGGGACATGGAGCCGGAGAAAACACCCTGAGTGTCTACATTATTGATGACACCCTAGTTATTGCCATAGGAGAATGTAAGTTAGAAAAGCACTTTTCACAGCGATTACAGGACACATTTAGGTTAGACAGGGATGTACTAGGAAGCTGCAGGGACAAGTAGTGATAGCTTTTGGGGAATAAAGTAGGTGACAGGTTCTCTTTAACCTTTGCTTCCCATCAAAGACAGTAGAGCGTCGAACTGATCAGTGGACACAAACGTTTGAGTTGTACACAACAGTTGCCAAACTCCTGCAGTTTCCAGAGATCTAAACTCAAATATGAGAACTACCCATTTACACTGCCTGCTCCAATGTGATCTGTTTAAGAGGTAAATAACAATATACAAATTACAGGCCATGTGCAACATTCAATATATATTTTACTAAAACTCATGTTGGCTAAACATCATTTTTGTAATTGGGTGTTATTAAAAATTTTCAACTGTCTTTAGTAGATTACATGTATACTCTTAAATTGCATGTTGTTCAGCACCTTCCGTGTGAAATCTGTCAAATTAATTCTGATGAAATAGTCTGTAACCAATCTCTCTGCTATTCTGGCCAGAAGCCTTAGCTATTATCTTTACAACCAAATAAAAAAAAGACATTCATCAGAAAGGATTGTCAGCTTTACAAGTGTTCAAAAGCATAACTGATGGAGTTCACACTGAGCAGCACTGTGCAGCCGGCAATGTATAAGGATACATGCAGGCCAAAGAGGTAAAACGGTCAATAAAGTATCCCAATTTAGCCAAAATTAAAGCATTCCAGTAAAAAAAAAAATGTCCCTGATGGTGTCCATGGCCTTTATGCTATTTATTCTACAACGTAAAAGTTATCATTAGAATTGCAGACATGATTTAAGAAATGGGCCTGTATGAAAAAAAGTGATGTAGCCCAGAGGCAAGATCAGTTCACATGTATTAAAGGATTTATTTTCATTTCGCTATTGTTATCTTTCCTATATATTTTTTTTGTTAAATAGAACCTGTCATTGTGTTTTTGTTTTTAAACCGCCTCCCAATGTTATTTAGATCATACACTGTGCATCACTAACCTGGTTTAATAAAAAAAATCCATGTATTTATCATAAAAAAGCACTTTAGATGCACAAATAGTCCTCAGGGTGGATACCTCATCTGGTATCACTCACATCAATCCACCGGAGTCATTCTGTTTTTTAAAAATAGTCACTCCCCCGAATTGTAATATATTAACATCATTTGAGGACCTTCAGAAATTAACATATGGTGTAGAAGGACCTGTGTGATGTCATGATCATGTGACCCTTAAGGTCACATGGTCGTGACATAGCTGCAGGTCCTTCTACAACATATGTAAATTTCCAAAGGTTCTTAAGTGATGTTAATATATTACACTGCAGGGGTCATGACTATGTTTAAAGAACTGTATGACTGCAGTGCATTGATGTGACTGATACCACATGAAGTATCCACCCTATGACTGTTTGTGCTGTATCTAATCCAAACACTTTATCAGCTAAAGTGCTTTTTTATGATAAATACAAACATTTTCTTTAAACCAAGTTATTGATGCACACACAGTGTATGATCTAGATAACACTGGGAGGGGGTCAAAAACAAGGCACGACAGGTTCCCTTTAAATGTATAATTGTATTGCATTGTAGTGTATATTAGTGTTTATGCCAGTTACAATAAAGTGCTCATGTAGGTGCTCACGAAAGAGAATAATTCTTTTAAGAAACAGGGCTAAAACCAACCTTAGTCATAGGCGGCCGTCACAAGGTTCAATATCACTAGCGATATTGTTAGCGATCACATGCACGCGCGATCGCTAACAATATCGCTCACATCGCTGGTGAGCTGTCACACAGACAGACTCACCAGCGATGTGGAGCAGCGAGATCGCTGGTAACTATGGTACACATCGGGTTACTAGGCGCCGCGCGGCGCTTAGTAACCCGACGTTTACCATAGATACCATCTCCCAGCATAGGCTCTGCCGCGGGGAGATCGTTCATCGTGGTGTCACACACCACGATGAAGCAGATTGAACAAGCGATGATCGCTTGATATGAGCTCCGGCTCCCATATCTGCGATCTAACGATCAAGCAATTTTACAGTGTAAAATCGCTTGATTACACCCAGCGACGCACAAACAATATCGCTTAAGTGATCAAAAAGCAGATCGCTTAAGCGATATCGTGCATTAAATTGAAGCGTGTGACGGCCGCCATAGTCATACATTTGTTAAAAGGAGCAGAGGAGATTGATCACTGCTGGACATCTATGGCTAGGAAAAATCCAATCTGACAGAAAGTGGATAGGGACCTTGAAGCCTTATTTGCCAGTATTTCTTCCATAGGTATCAGTCTGTGCCTAGTTTTAGTATTCTTTCAGTTTAGGGAGGGGCAGATTATAACTACATACATACTGTATACATTCAGAAGTCTATTTTCACCACAATCTACTCAAAGAAGACCATAAATTAAAATATAATAGAGTACACTAATATTAAATAACCCGTATAAGGAAAACTGGCTCTTTGAATTCTAGATTATCGTTAGCCTACAGTAACTGCTTACCATCGGCATGTGCAATTTAGCAGAATTTTCAAGCATAGTAAAGGCCTATTGCACGTCTACATTTCCTCGCTGGGACCTCTTCTAATTTTTGGCAATAAAATCGTAACATGGAAAGAAAGATGGACACAAAATAGGCTTCTGTAAGCAGGCAGACCCACCTCACAAGCAATGCAGACCTTGGTATCTCAAATTTAAGAGCCCTTATACTTTTATGAGTGCTGCCACAGTCGTAAAAAGAATTTAATTAAATTAATATGTTTTCATAAAATACCTTACCTTATATTAAGATGAGTTCAAAAATGTTACTACTACATAGAAATCTCCAGTATATAAATAAAATAACCTTCAATAGAATATACCTATCCGACAGTAGTTTTACATCAATATACAGAATTAACAGCTGAAAAAAAATTTGTAAAATAAGTGTTTTCATGAAGACTTGAAAATGGCTTCTCACCTTGGAGATCTAAGGTATAACATTTTTGCTTATGGAGATGGACACGCCAGGCCTGGCATGCCGGTATGAGGCTTAAACGCCTTGCATGTTCTTTTGGGAAATTATACAAGCAAATTGCCTCTTGAAAGAGGATTCAAACTCTAGCCCCACTTATTGGAGGCAGATTGCTACTTCCAATAGGTGGCGCTAGACTTCAAGTCCCCTTGAAGAGGTTTGTGGTTTGCATGGACACATGATCCATTAAAAAACACATACATGTAAACAGCCCCTAGGCTACATGTTGTAACGATGAAAAATACAGATAGGATATGTGCAACATAGACGTCTAAATGAGGCCTAATAAAGGATACAACTATTTAAAAGTCAGAATAAAATTACTTAAAGGGGTTGCACTCCCCCCCTGAAAATTATAAGAAAACATGTACAAAATCAAGATAAGCAATTGACAATAAAGTAATTTATCCTCCAAAACTATATCGCGCAACCAATATCAATTATTAAATGAAGTATGAAGTATGGAGCATGGAGGTATACCTCTACTAAACACACTTGTGTGCAGTTTTATTTATTTTCAGTTTTTGCTCATGGGTGAATTAGTTCAGGATTATCTTTACAGTATTCAGACTCATGGAGAAAGCCTCAGTGATATGTAGCTTTTTAGTTTTGAGGTAATACATACATCCTTTATCCTGATGTCACCATTGTCTGCGGTTGCTTATTATTTAAGTGCTGCCATAATATACATTCTAGAACTACACTGTTAGCATTATTGTAGGTACCAGTGTGGGTGCCACATTAAAGGAAATATTCATCATGTGTGTTTGGTGTGAATAAGATCTGGCTGTACGTATTAAATCTTAAAGCATAACCAACGTTTTAATTTTTTTTTTTAATTAATCATTAGTACACAGGAAAATAGGCAACTAAGTAATACATCTTACCAGAGACATATGTACCTTTCACTTTCAATTCATAGGTTAAATATGTGAAGACAAATTATCCCCTTACTGAAAAAGAAGGTGACAGTTGGTGCTTATAACATTCTATGGAGATGGGAGGAGATGGAGGCGGAGGGAGGTGCTAGAGGCAGAGGAAGGAGCTAGAGGCGGAGGGGGGAGTTGGAAGTGGAGGGAGGAGCTGGAGGTGGAGTGGGAGCTAGAGATGGAGGGGGTTGGAAGCGAAGGGGGGAGCTAGAGGTGGAGGGGGGAGCTGGAGGCGGAGGTGAAGCTAGAAGTGGAGGGAGGAGCTGTAGGCAGAGGGAGGACCTGGAGGTGGAGCTGTAGGCAGAGGGAGGAGCTGTAGGCAGAGGGAGATGCTGGAGGTGGAGGGAGCTGGAGACAGAGGGAGGAGCTGGATGTGGAGAGAGGAGCTGGAGGCAGAGGGAGGAGCTGGAGGCAGAAGGGGGAGCTGGTGGAGGAGAGAAGAGATGTAGGCAAAGGGGGAGCTGTAGGCAGAGGGAGGAGCTGGAGGTGGAGGGAGGAGCTGGAAGGGGAGCTGTAGGCAGAGGGAGGAGCTGTAGGTGGAGGGAGGAGCTGGAGGCAGAGGGGGGAGCTGGTGGAGGAGAGAGGAGCTGGAGGCAGAGGGGGAGCAGGAGAGTGATGGAGGGAGGAGCTGGAAGCGGAGGGAGGAGCTGGAGGAGGACACAGACATTCTGTTGCAAGTCCTCCTGCAACAAATGTTACAGTTCTCCATCGATCTTGATGATCACCAACTGTTATCTCCTATATCAGTAATAGGAAAATCTGTATTCACTGAGAACAAATCTTATCCTAGATTCGGGAATTTCAGAAATAAATGATCAGCACAGGAGGAGGATTTCTCTTACATATATTACAAAGTTTCTTATTATCATGTGTACTATTGATTTGTAATAAAAAAAAACACAATGGTTACGCTTTAAATACTAGGGCATAGAAGTCTGGACATTTAATCTCTTCCCGTCACACAGATCCACCATTTTTCCACATTAATGGGAGTTGTCATTTTTTGTGATTTTGATTGCCATTGACTTCATTGAGTAAAATGTACATTAGGCAAATCCTGCATTTGAAAACAATCATGATGTGATCTTCTATAGCGACTCCGCCCTGAAGAACTACTTTCTCAGTCTTAAGGATTTAGAATTTTTAACTCTATCCTTTCCAGGAGTGCACTTTAAATTAAAATGACAACAGTGCATGTGGCACAAAGCTGGTGACAACGCCAACACGCCTCAGTGTTTTCTTACATACAGTACAATATATACAACATATTTACTTTTCATATATACAAAAATCAAACTCCTTCTGAGCTAAATGTTGCTGCTATAGCAACTAAAGTGGTTAAATGCTCTCCGGGGCCCCAATGAAGTGCATCAACATTTCCTCTTTTCCTACAGTCCAGGTTATGTCTATGGGTCTTCAAGTGAAAGATTTACTTCCTTGAAAGTGAGATACTTGTACGGAAAGTTTTGACTTTTCTTGAGGAAGGACTCTTGGAAAAAACATGTGTATAATCTGGAACAAATCCAATCACAGGCTGCCCTGACTCTGTGAAGGAAGTGGAGAAGGCGACGTTTCACTTTATAGTGATCTGTGGAAAGAGAAAGCAATACAGAAATTACACAAAGTTGGGTTCTGCTTCCATTATTAGACATTTCTCATTGACATGAATGTAAAATGTATCGGCCCTTCATTTCATGAGATCAGGATAGAAGAGCTCATACTTGTCTCTTTGCACTCTCATGTTATACAGTGTCTTCTCACCAGGTACATCATGTTAGTGAAGGATAAATGACTTTGGAGCTGTGTATAGAGGTTGCTGTAAGCTCTTGTGGTTTAAATACTGCAAATAATGGCAACCCAGGTGCATACCAGTGCAGTGCAGCCTGCCTATTTAATAGCACTCTTAACCCCTTCACCTCCCGGGAAGTTTTCGTTTTTCTCTCCCCTGCTTCCAAGAGCCATAACGTTTTTACTTTTCCGTCAATATAGACATATGACGGCTTGTTTTTTGCGGGACGAGTTGTACTTTCAGATGCAATCATTCATTTTACCATATAGTGTACAGGAAAATTGCAACAAAATTCCAAATGCGGTGAGAGAAAAAAGTGCAATTACACATTGTTTTTTTGAGGTTTTTTATTTGCCATGTTCACTATATGGTAAAACTGACATGACGGCGTGATGCCTCAGGTCGGCACGAGTTTGTAGATACCAAACATGTATAAATTTACTGGTATCTAAGTGGTGAAAAAAAATTCAGAAGTTTGAAAAAAAAGGATCACACTTTTTGCGCCATGTCCCGCGACTCGTAGCGTTCTCATTTTCGGGATCTGGGGCTGTGTGATGGCTTATTTTTTGCGGCTTGAGCTGACGTTTCTAATGATACCAATTTTGGGTGGAAGCGCTGTTTTGATCACCCATCATTGCATTTTACAACAATGCTGCAGCAACCAAAAAAAACTTAATTTTGGCGTTTGGACCTTTTTTTCCATTACGCAGTTTACGTCTCTTATTAATTGATTTTACTATATTGATAGATCAGGCATTTCTGAAAGCAGCGATACCAAATATGTGTATTTTTTTATATACTTTTATTTTGAATGGGGGGAAAAGGGGGGTGATTTGAACTTTTGTGGGTTTTTGTTCACATTTTTTAAAACTTTATTTTTTAATTAATTCTTGTTTTTACACTGCCCCATAGGGCACCACAGTGCTGCAGCATCTGATCGCTTTTGCCATGTCCCGATAAGCTGCAGTACATCGGAGCATGGCATTTGGATTCACTTTCAGTGGTTGGCAGCGCTCGCCAACCACTGAGAGGAAGTGAACCGTGATAGCTTCTGGATTCACACCAGGACCCGGGGCTATCACGTGAGCAGTGGCGATCTTGCGATATTATTGTGGGATTTCCGATGCAGGCGGGGAACAGAGCGTTCTCTGCTGTGGCGGTTTTGGATCCCGCTGTCAGTAATTGACAGCTGGATCCAAGGGCTTACAGGAAGCATTTGGGAGACAAAAGGAATGTGAGATTAGTGATGGGATGCTGCAGGGACATGTTTTTGAAGCTTAGGTGCATTTTTGGAGGTGACAGAATCCCTTTAAAGAGGACCTGTTACCCCCATACTGCATAGCAATCTAAATGCAGCACTGAATGCAGCATGTCTACTGCGTTCAGGGAAGGAGTCCCCATGTATCTGTGTGCTGTGTACCCCGAGATATAGGCTTACAAAAACTTACAGTTAGAAGCCATGGAGGCAGTCCCTGTGGGTGGAGTGAGCTCGATTGACTGGGGGGCCATATCCTCCCCCTTTGTCTGTCTGTGCCGCCTCCTGCTGTGCTGTTTATGCTTTGTTCAGACACCAGGGCAGGAATCTGGAGCTGATGTCAGGACACATGATTTGCATCTGCTGAGTGACAGAAAGCAGGAGAGGAGGAGGGCAGAGCCTGCACAGCAGAAGTAGTACGGAGAGGCAGAGGGGGGTGGGGGGAATGGCCCCCCAGTCAATCGAGCTCACTCCAGCCACAGGGACTGGCTCCATGGCTTCTAACTGTAAGTTTTTGTAAGCCTATATCTCGGGGTACACAGCACACAGATACATGGGGAACCCCTTCCCGGAATGCAGCAGACATGCTGCATTCAGTTAGAAAACAGATGAGTCCTGCACACAAAGAACAGGTCTGTAGGAGCCTGTTCACACCGCCAGCATAATTGTAAACAAAAAGCTAAATGCGACCAAAAACAACAGTCGCCTTCAGTCCATTTCAGACACTGTCCTTTCTGGCTCCTGCTCACTGGTAAGTATACACACTAGTCAGGTTTTTAATACAACAGTTAGGACCGCGTCAGAGATGGGTACACTTTGAAGTTAGTGACGTGGCTTGATATAACTTTTTTTGCGCAAAAAAACGGATAGACTAAGTACCCTGTAATTGTTATACTTTTTTATACTGCACTTGCATTTAATACTTTTACTGCAGTGTACTGTTGTTTTTGGTCGCATTTAGCTTTTTGTTTACAATTATGCTGCATTCAGTGTTGCATTTAGATTGCCATGCAGCGGGGGGGTGACAGGTCCTCTTTAACAGCACCAATCGGATCCCGGATCCGATCGGTGCTGGAAGCCTGACATCTCAGCTGATGAGATCAGCTGAGATGTCGGGTGTTTGATGTGAGCGCCGCGCCGGAGCTCACATTAAACACCAGGACCCGACCCATGACGTCCTCCTACGTCATGGATTGGGAAGGGGTGAAGGGAATCTGTCAGGTGCATTTCTAGTACAATACTAATGATATCTTTAAATAGGGCTTGAGCAGTCCTTTCAGGATCAGTAAAGTATATTGCCTTACCTTAACATGTTACCATGTTGTAAGCTCCAGAGCATTCAGTGTGACGTAGATAGTACTGATAGTAAATACATTGCGAGGTGGCTGGGGGGAGTCTGTGCATATGCAATTTGACTATCTGACATGCGCTACTGAATTTACCAAAGCTTACAACAAGATAACAAGATAAAGTACAGCAATAAAAGTTACTGATCCTGAAAGAGCTGCATAGGCCCTATTTGTAGATACCATTACTATTGTACTAGAAGATTACAATTCCCTTTCATGAAGATGGAGATAGCATTAAAATAGCATTTGTAATTTGAGGATTATCCATGTGGTTCAATTTTAATAGCTCAGTTTACAAGCAAAAGTGATTGAAAAAATAAATATTTTTGCAAGCTTATCACCATAATGAGAATCTGTCACCATAATCTTGCTGACTCATCTGAAAACAGCATATAAAAAGACATAATGCATAATCTCTTGCTGGTCTTCTGGTGGTAGATTTAATACAACACTGTTTTATCTGCTACTGTAGCTCTGCTAGTGCTCTCAATGATATGCTCCTGCTATTAGTCCTTCATATTCTTGAGTAGCTTTCTACCTACAGTGTCGGCAGAATTGTGTGAGTGGGATTAGAAGGAGCTCAGCAGTGGGAGGACTAGCTGATCTAGAGAAGATAAGACATTGATTTTATCAAAACTATAGAAGAAAATAATAAAACAATCCGAGTTCCTGTCCCGATTTAAATTTGCATGGGAAACACAAACCTTGTTACAGATTTCCTTTAATCAGTACTGGCCATAGACCCTTACAAGATGCTCTGTAATCATGTTTTTTTCTGCCTAATCAGAGAACAGTATAATTTATCAGCAATGTCCCATATGTCAGCATTATGCCCCTTACTTGGCTGGTTAATGTACGGTAGTTATATATCACTGAAAAGACTACCAAACCTGTGGTAACATAGTCCTCCATATTCATGAGCTCTGTATAAATCCACCATTGATTGGCAGCTTTTTCACTATGTACAGAATAAACAGAAGCTGGAAATGAATGGTGGGTGATACAGAGCTCCCGATTGAGGAAAATAGTAGATCTGCAGCAAATAAAAGAGAATTTATGAAAATTAGAGAAACCCCAGTAGGTATTCTACTGCTGGAGTAGGGTCTCTTGCCCACGCATTACAATGCTCTCAGATCGGACAGCAAAACCCATAAGTCTTTTCTCGCTTCTTCATGTATTCTCTACCTTTACTATTTCTGAAAAGAATGTTCTTCTCCTAAAGATAAGGAATCAAATATTTCCTTTCTGCAGAGTTGATATTTAAAACACAACAAAAAAACAACAAATGAGCAAATACCTTAAAAATGCTATAGTTAAAAAAAAATTAATTATGGTACTTAGTGACATAATGTAGATTTGATCATATAAATGCATAAGCTGTCCCACCAGCGACAAGGTGACCCTATCAGTACAGTCCCTACCTAACAATAGTACTAATATCTTGCCATCTCTCAGTGACGTGAAGTGACAAGGACAGCATCAAGTGGGACCGGGTCCAGACAGAGCACACCATACCAAAGGGGTGGTGCATGACAAGAATTCTCTATGAAGTTTTTTTGAATCCCTACATAATGCCCTGTCCTTATGCATAATATTGTGTGCAAATTTTGCTCAGAGTGTTTTTTCCAATGACACTACACTTTGCAGATCATTGAAATGTCAATAAACGCTACAGCAACTTTTAATTACCGGTAATACGCTCTTTCTTTCGCTTGCAACAGTTTGATCCTCTATTTTGAAGTTCCTTTACCGATGCAAGGCAGGGAGACATGTCACTATCCTGTGTTGTAGTCTCCTGCTGTGAATCTTCCACTCTCTCCTGTGTTGTAGTCTCCTGCTGTGACTCTTCCACTCTCTCCTGTGTTGTAGTCTCGTGCTGTGACTCTTCCACTCTCTCCTGTGTTGTAGTCTCGTGCTGTGACTCTTCCACTCTCTCCTGTGTTGTAATCTCCTGCTGTGACTCTTTCACTCTCTCCTGTGTTGTAGGCTCATGGTGTAGATCTTCCACTCTCACCCAATCATATTGCCCTTCAGTGGAATCTCTTTCTTAAAGTCAAAGTTCCATTTGAGTTTGGCTTTTTCCAATTCATCGCTTAAGTTTGTCTCAAAGTCTTTTTTAAGTTGTTCATGATCGACCTCTCCAAAAAGGTTCCGACGAGTCTTTTCGATTTCACCGTTAGCCTGTAACATCTTCCTGGCAGCTAACATATTCTCTACAAAACAGAAGAAAATTCTAAATTAAGAATTAAAAACATGACATACAATAGTGATAATAATTATAATAATAATAATGTATAGGAGCAGTAAAATGCTAAGACCTTTCCAACCTAAAAATTATGTAAACTATAATTCAGGAGAAAGAGAACCCAAAATTGAAACTCTGACCAATAGGATATTTATAACATACACTGCTGATATGCCATACATTTCATATTACAGCTTATAAAAGATGTACAATCTGACAAAGATAAATGATGAAAGAACGGCACCTGGACAAATGCTTCATTTTCCTATGCTTTTATTTAATATACCATGGCGATAAAATGAACAACAAGAGAACAAAGTCTCCACGCTGGACACGTTTCGGACTGGTGTCCTTAGTCTACAGCATAAACAGAACAGCTTTCCCAAAGTATATATACATGTTAAAACCACTCCCCATGGAACACACATTAAATTGATTTGATTTGACCATTTCTAGCCTGGGCTGAAGCTACCCGGTTGTTTGAGAGTGATAGCAGTCAATCTACTTATACCACAGCTCTGAAATATATATTATTTGTCAGTATGTATCAAAAACATAGGTATATCTGTACACTACATCAATGCAATTTATTATTTTTTCTGATTTACCATAACAGATCATTTGTGTTATCTTGCTATATGACGCGTATTATTCTCATGAGATAACCCTATTCCTGCAATTTCCATATGAACAAATCAATAGAAATATGCCAGATCCGACTTATAGTTTAACCCTTCAGGCATTCTTACATTAAGCTTCAAGATCCACAACAATTCCCTACATTGGACAGATCTCTCCCAATCTCCTCCTCTTTTATTCCTATGAATCCTGTCTATCCCCTTTACACAGAGTCTGCACATGTCCCCTCTGTGTTCATCCTTAAAGGGAACCAACCACCTAAAAATACCTATCTAACCTATAAATATCTGTCCCTGGAGCCCAAAATTACTATTCTAACCATCCCTTACTGACTAAATCTACCTAACTAGATGCACAATAAATCACTTTTTATACTTACCAAATCCTTGTCTGATGGGCGTTCCTACAGGGTCTTTGACGGATAGGCAGGGTCTCCTCGCCGCGCTCGCACCCACCTCGCTGCTGTCCATCTTCTTTCCAGGGCGGCATCTTCTTCCAGGAAGATTCAAATTATCCGCCCATCGCGCCCTTGCAATGGGCAGGTAACGTGCTGCAGGCCCCACGTCACTTCTGCCCGCCGCGTCACTGGTACACCCAGGCCGGCTTCAGAGCATGCACAGATGGCATGCTGAAGCCGGCCTGGGAGCATCATAGACGGGAGGAAGTGACGCGGGCCTACAACACGTGACCCGCCCATTGCGAGGACGTGATGGGTGGGTAATTTGAATCCTCCTGGAAGAAGATGCTGCCCTGGAAAGAAGATGGACAGCAGCGAGGCAGGTGCGAGCGCGGCGAGGAGACCCTGCCTATCCGTCAAAGACCCTGGAAGAACGCCCATCAGACAAGGATTTGGTAAGTATTATAAGTAATTTATTGTGCATCTAGTTAGGTAGATTTAGTCAGTAAGGGAAGGTTAGAATAGTACTTTTAGGCTCCAGGGACAGATATTTATAGGTTAGATAGGTATTTGTAGCTGGTTAGTTCCCTTTAAAATGTTTTGACAACCCTGAAAGGTTCCTTTGTGAGTAATTGCAGTCAGGATTTGAAGCCGTGATATGTTCGCTCAATCGTTTCTTCAAAGTCCTAGACGTGCAACCTACATAGTCCTTACAATACTTGATGCAAGATGCAAGATACACCAAGTGAGTTGTATTAGAGTTGATGTAACCATTGATATCAAAAACCTGATTAGTTTTCCTATCACAAAATTGTTTGGTCACATGCATGTAGCGGCAAAGGTTGCACCTACTGCCGCCACACTTAAAATTACCCTTAGTTGTCAGCCAAGTAGATGATTGTACTGTACTTGTGAACAGAGATGGGTACAAGATATTGCCTATAGTGGAAAACATCTATAGCCTCCCGAGAGCAATTTATGCAAAATGGGATCCTGGAGCAGGATTGGAAAGAATCTGAAAACGTTTCACAATCTCATTGTAATCCTAGCTGAAGCTTGTTGAAAACGTAGGAACATTGCATTCATATCTTAATCTCCCGCTATTCGTCCTGCGGGTTTGTATGTTGTTGAGTGTATCTGCCCCATCATACTGGCTTACAGGAGTGGGTGTCTCAGAGTTATACATAGGATCTCTCCTTGATAGAAGTGATTCCCTGGATCATTTCTGAACTTTACATAAAGCCCTATTCACACAACTTAGCTTATATCCATGGTTCAATAACCGATTTTTCTATACGATCTGCCTCCACCTGATATGATTTTTCTGTGGTGCATGTTCTTTTCGCCCTAATTAACTCACCAACCAGTAAGTTTTCAATGACATGTCGCGGATGACAACTCTCCACATGCAGGACGGAGTTGTCACTCCCAGGTTTACAGTATAGCGTGGTGCTGATAACCCCCGTTTCACTGGACCCCTGCAACATGATGTCTAGGTAGGGAGCCTCACTCTCATACACTGTATGGGTGAACCGAATATTTTATGGATTGTAATTAATATATTTGATTAATTCCCTGAAATCAGCAGAAGCGTGGGGGGGGCTGGGTTTGGGGGAACACCGGCGACACCACTCCAAATGATAATGACGTTGTCGATGTACCGCCCCCACCACTTAACCTGCCGCAGAAACGGATTCCCCGGACAGGGTATATAATTCCGCTCCCAAAACATCATATACAGGTTCGCCAGCGACGGAGAAAAACCAGCCCCCATCGGACAACCGCATCGCTGTGCATAATATTGCGAGTCAAATTGAAAATATTTGGTTCTCAAAAGATGTTCAGTGTACATAATCATGAAGTGTTGTACATCCTGCGAATATAGACCACATAGGGACAAGATGTTAGTAAGTGCCACAATTGCACAATCATAAGGAATACATGAATAAAGGGAGATCACGTCGCAGGTGACCCAATGATAACCTTCCAACCACATGACCTCCCCCAGCTCGTACAACAAATGTTTGGAATCCTTGATGGAACCTATGGATTCCTCCAGTAATGGTTGTAACATGGAATCAAGCCATTCAGATTTTTCGTTAACCCCCCCTCATACCTGCCACTATAGGTCTTAGTGGAGGGGGAAACTGCTAGGACATACTGGTTTCTCTGTGTATATATGATCTTTCATTTTGGCTGTTATGATGCCCAGGGAAACTCCCTCATCGAGCAACATGAGGAGATCTCCTTGTACTTTCCGAGTTGGATCCGTGGCCAAAGGACAGTAGGTGTTGGTATCATTTAATAGAGCCATTACTTCCCTATGGTATAAATGTTTATCCATAAGTACAATTGAACCGCCTCACAACTATGTAGGGATTATTTTTTATTTTGTTCAGAGTGTCTCTCTCAGATCTAGTAAGATTGTCCCGTACCTGTGTACCAGAGTTAAGTATGTTCTTTACTTCACTCTCTAGTGTATGTTGGAACTGGTCCATTGCTGGAACCCGAGAATTTACCGGATAAAAGAATCTGACAAAATGGTCCTTGAAATATAAAAGATTGTGAGTTCCTATCATAGTCTAATTGAAGAAAACAAAAGCTTTAGGATTTAAATGTATTTAGATTTTGCATCAATTTCTGCAAAATTTTCTAAAAGAACAGTGACATTTTTGGTTTATTGTTAATGAAGCTTATGTGCAACCTTAAAGAGGATTTCTGGGATTTTTAAAAAAAAAAAAAGAAATTGCGCCTAAGCACTAACAGGCAGGTAGTTGGCACCTACTTGCCTATTGTGCGCGGCACCGTTTATCGCCGGCATGGAGTGGTCACAAACCGCTCCTGTCAGCGATTTTTCAGCTTCCACTGATGTCACGACTACTGAGGGGCAGCTGAGGGGCAGACAGGAGCATAGCCAATGTCACGCTGTTTAACAGCCGGCTACCCCAATCATGTAGCGGGGAGCCGGCTGTCAAACAGTGTGACATCTGCTATGTACCCACATCCACAAATCAGAGCGTAAAAGAAGCCTCGGCTTTTCCGCTCTGATCTGCTTACCCTGCCATCCTATCAAGGGCAAGAGCGGTCTTTGACCGCTCTGTGCCGGGTGTGAACAGTAGGGACTGGCACCAGGCACGACAGGCAGGTAGGTGACAGCTACCTGCCTGTTAGTGCTTGGGCACTTTTTTTAATAAACCATTAAAAGTGTGCTAATAAACTTTAGATATACTTTTTTAAGAAAACCATTAAAGACGTTTATATTTTTTTTAGAGGTCTAAAAAGTGGTACAGTGCATTGGTAGCCATGGTGTTGTCCCATGTTTGTTCTTTGGGGACGCACCCTTCTTTGTCTCCTGGCTTCCCCCTATTGGGTGGTGTCCTTCTGAGGACTGACAGTTTGGACCAGTGATAAGGTTGAGCAACCGATCCAAAATGCACGTTGTCTATTTATGTTAGCAGAGGGAATTTTGCTTCTGCGACATAGGAGAAGCACCAGGGCTCTGAAGCTGTTTGAAGCGGTTGTTCCAGCTCTGCAATGCTATAACAAACAGCTTGTAAATGCGAGCTCCTGCCTAGGATACTGGTTATTGCAGAGGTGGCCGTTAGCTTATCTAAGAATCTGTAAACTGTAAAATAAAGAAAAATCTCTCAGTTTTGAAAATGAGATGATTTGTAATAAGAAGTAAATTGCAAGTTTTTACAAGAACTTTCCAATTTTATCTATTTACGAACAGGAGACAACCCCTTTAGGGAAGATGAAGCCCAAGTACTACATCAGGCAGTGCTTACTACTTGTTTAGAAAACAGAATCTTAAGGGTGCATGCACATGTTGAGTATTTGAGTTTTTTACCTCAGGATTTGTAGACCAAACCAGGAGTGGAGCAATCAGAGGAAAAGTCTAATAGAAACATGTCACCACTTCTGCATTGTTTTCCCACTCCTGGTTTTGGCTACAAATCCTGAGGTAAAAATCTCATCAAATACTCAACGTGTGCACGTGGCCTAAGGCTATGTGTCCACACAAAAAAAGTAGGACAACTGCAAAAAGGATACAAAAGCGCATATAGGGTTCTATCTTTATGATACACTGTTGTGATGTGGCTAATGTCACGTTTTTAATGCAACCCCCCAAGCACAGCCAATAACATTCATGTGACCCTAGCCTTAGGGGACATGGAGCTCATAGCAATCGTAACCCACAGTCTGAGTAGAAGCAGATTAGCCACATTTGGAGAAACTGATTGCTTCTGAAATATATGTGCCAAATGGAAGCCAAAAGTGCGCTCTGTCAGGTGATGGAAGCCTTTATAATATGACAACTTTATATGCGAAACATGAGCAAAAAAGCAAGGACCTAAGCTGCGTGTGAAGATGATTTTAGAAATAAATGGTAGCAATTTAGTCCTAACCATTCCTTTGATAAGCATTTAGGTCACGTGCACACGCTGAGTATTTGATGAGTTTTTTACCTCAGGATTTGTAGCCAAAACCAGGAGTGGATGATTAAATACAAAAGTGGTGACATGTTTCTATTAGACTTTTCCTCTGATTGCTCCACTCCTGGTTTTGTCTAAAATCCTGAGGTAAAAAACTCACCAAATACTCAGCGTGTGCATGAGGCCCAAAAATTCACAGCAACCAGCAGTGTCCAAATGTGACCACGTCCTTCATCCACATAATGCTTGTAAAGAGACTATTGCCCTTTGTATAGAAAAAATAAAACTGTATAGTATACCATAAACTTTTTCGTCTGAGCAAAGGAAAACAGACATGATAAAAATAGCCTTGTTTGCCTGTATCATGTTACTAATATCCCCACCCAGTGCTGACATCATTGCACAGTGAGTAAGGCATGTTCCAGCTTGCTCAAACATGTACCTTGTCCTCACTCTTGAAAGAACTTGTCAGTACAAGCTTCTCTGGTACAACTTTACTCACAAGGTAATATTACAAATGCAGGGTCTGTATACAGTCATGGCCAAAAGTTTTGAGACAAGTTTGCTGCTTCGGTTCTTTTTAGATCTTTTACTAAGGTATTTCTAAAGTTACTGAAGTAGAATTATAAGCTTTTCATATGTTTAACATTTTTATGGACAACTTTATGCAAAGATTTTACATTTATGTTGACCCTTATTTTTCTGAACTTCTGTCCTTCGCCCTCTGTCATGTTGGATATCAGCTTCTGGGACACATCCTTATTGATGACAACCTATTCTTGCTTTATCAGTGCTTGGAGATCATCACAATTGTTGTTTGTCTGTGCACACATTGTTTAAAGCTGGTTTCACACTGTGTATTTTTTCCTGTCCGTGGGATCCTACTTTTTGTAGGATCCCACGGACAATAACGAACACCACAGGAGGTGACCTATTTCTGTGTCCGGGTCTGTGATTTTCACGGATCCGGACACAGAATGAGCTGTGCGGGGTAATTTCACTTCCGCGGTAACCGGTCATGTGACTGTGACGTCATGCCAGGTCCTGTACATCCGTACATCTGTACAAAATGTAGGATCCCACGGACAGGAAAAAATAGATAATAGTGTGAAACAAGCCTAAGAAGAAACTGCAGGTTCTCAATGGGATTGAGATTAGGGGAGCTTCCTGAATATAGACTCAAAATTTCAATGGGTTCTCCAAGCGACTAAAACCCCCATCACACATAACGAGATCATTAGCGATATCGTTGTAATGTCAGAGTTTTTGTGACGTAACAGTGATCTCGCTACGTGTGACACTTAGCAGCAATCAGGCCCCTGCTGTGAGATCGCTGATCGTTACAAAGTGCTCTTTGTCATTTTTTGGTTGTTGCGCTCCTGCTGGTCAGCATGCATCGCTGCATGTGACAGCGAGACACCAACGATCAGCGACCTCACAGGCTGGTAAACATGGTAAACAACAGGTAACTAGGCAGTGCTCGCTGCCTACATACCCGGTGTTTATCATGGTTACCAGCGCTAAACAGGGAGGACACTGGTAACTATGATAAACAGCGGGTATCTATAGGCAGCACGCGCTGCCTAGATACCCGCTGTTTATCATAGTTACCAGTGTAACTATGTTTTTCATTGTGACATGGTCAATATGATGCTGAAATAAGCATTGTTCTTTATTACATTGCTCCTGGATCGTTGGGAGACGTTGCTCTCGAAAGATGTTTAGATATCATGCTTTATTCATGGCAGTGTTCTCAAGCAAAACTGTAAGTATCTACACTCCCTGGATAAAAAGTAGCCCCAAACATGAATGGTCTTAGTATACTTTACTATTGGCATAACACAGAACTCATGGTGTCTGAAGGTGGCTTCATCAGAAAAAATATGTTTATAGGAAATACAGGGATTGGACTACAGAGAACTGGGGTAAATTATTTTCTCTGATGAAGCCTCTCTTTAATTTTTTTGGGCCATCTGGAAAAAAATGATTGTCCAGAGCAGAAATGTTGAGAAATGTTGAGCGCTATAATTACCTTATATACTCGCGTATAAGCCGAGTTTTTCAGCCCAAAAATTGGGCTGAAAAGTCCCCCCCTCGGCTTATACGCGAGTCACTCAGTATACTGTGGGGGGGCGGTCTGTGACCGGGGGCTGGAGGAGGCAGGAGGGGGCTGCAGTGACCGCGGGCAGTCACGTGGGGCCGCCTCATTAATGTAATGAATATGGACGGCATCCCCCCGTCCATCAGCGGCGGGGGGATGCCGTGCATATTGCAATACACTGGCCCCCAGCAGTAACACACAGCCCCACCTCCTTAGTATGTCCACCCCAGGCTGCGGCACTTGTCAAAATAACAAACACTTTATACATCACCTCTCCGGCGCAGCTCCTCCGCTCCCGGCTTCTTCTTCCTGCTTGTGCCGGTGTCATGTGATCGGGCGCAGCCGATGACGTCATCTCCTGCGCCCGGTCACAGCACTAGAAGCCGGCACAAGAAGGAAGAAGCTGGGACCGGAGGAGCTGCGGCGGAGAGGAGATGTATAAAGTGTTTGTTATTTTGACAAGTGCCGCAGTCTGGGGGGGACATACTAAGGAGGGGGGGCTGTGTGTTACTGCTGGTGGCCAGTATACCTGCAGAGGGGCCTGAATACCACCACTGAGGGCCTGTATACACTGCAGAGGGGCCTATATACCACCACTGGGGGCCAGTATACCTGCAGAGGGGCCTGTATACCACCACTGAGGGCCTGTATACACTGCAGAGGGGCCTATATACCACCACTGGGGGTCAGTATACCTGCAGAGGGGCCTGTATACCACCACTGGGGGCCTGTATACACCGCACAGGGGCCTGTATACATCGCACAGGGGCCTGTATACATCGCACAGGGGCCTGTATACCACCACTGGGGGCCAGTATCCCTGCAGATGGGCCTGTATACCACCACTGGGGGCCTGTATACACCGCACAGGGGCCTGTATACACTGCAGAGGGGCCTATATACCACCACTGGGGCCAGTATACCTGCTGAGGGGCCTGTATACCACTGCTGAGGGGTCTGTATACCACTGCTGAGGGGCCTGTATACCACTGCTGAGCGGCCTGTATAATACCACTGCTGAGGGGCCTGTATAATACCATTACTGAGGGGTGCTATATACCAGTGACAGGGGGCTATATAATAGGATGGGGTTCTGCTGCATTTCATACCCTAGGCTTTTGATCGAGTCAATAACTTTTACCAACTTTTGGGGGCAAAAGTAGGGGGGTCGGCTTATACACGGGTTGGCTTATACACGAGTATATACGGTAGTCCATTTTCATGCCAACAATAAAGATGGGGTCCATGGATCCATTATTAGGAAGCTTCCTAGATCTCAGTAACCTTATTGGGGACCCATGGTCAATCCTTAAAAAGAGGGTGGATAAACAAAAATACAGAAATTGTGATGATCTCCAAGCATCAGTTAGATAAGAATGGAGTTGTCATCATTCAGGATTTGGCACAGAACGTGATATCCAGCATGCCAGGGCAAAGTGCAGAAGTATTGATGAATAAGGAACAACACTGTAAATACTGAAAATGTTCATAAACTTGATGTATTTGTTAATAAAGTTGTAAAATTTATGAAATGCTTATAACTGTACTTCAGGAACCATAGAAACATCTGACTAAATAATCTAAACACTCAAGCAGAACACTGAAGCAGCAAACTTTGTGAGATCCACAACTTTTGTCTGTCTCAAACCTATGGTCACAGCTGCACAGTTCCCAATCTCTGAGAGAGGTGACTGTACAACTCTTGATATCACCCGTTTGAAAGGCACCCAGCTTTTTGGGTGTGTAGTATGGGGACCCAAACAGTGCAGTTCAAAAGTATTTACCTCCATTGGTCTTTTTTTTAATTTTCTTACTACCTCACAACCTGGAATTTCACAGTTTTTTTTTGAGGATTTGCATCAGTTCATGTAAAGAACAGGTCTACAACCGTGAACAATTGGTTTTCTTTTTATTGTAAAACTAATAAGCAGAACAAAATAACTGAAAACTTCAGTGTGCATAACTATTCACCCTCTTAAAGTCAGTACGTTATAGAGTCTCCTTTTGCAGCAATTACAACTGCAAGTCATTTTGGATTAGTCTCTATGAGTTTTCCACATTTTGCCACTGGGATCCTTGCCCTTTTCTCAAGGCAAAACTGCTTCATCTCCTTCAAATTAGATGGTTTACTCTGGTGAACAGCAATCTTCAAGTCTGACCACAGATTCTCAATTGGATTAAGGTCTGGGCTTTGACTATGCCACTCTAATACACTTACATGTTTCCCCTAAACCACTCGAGTGTTGCTTTAGCATTGTCTTGTTGGAAGGTGAACCTCCGTCCTTGTCTCTAATCACTGACAAACTAAAACAGGTTTTGCTCAAGAATATTCCTGTATTTCGCACCATCCATCTTCTTCACGACTCGCAAAAGTTTCCCTGTCCCTGCTGCTGAAAAACTTCCCTACAGCATGATGCTCATACCATATTTCACAGTGGGGATAGTGTTATTGGGTTGATGAAATGTATTGGTTCGGCATCAGACATAGTGTTTACCTTGGTGGCCAAAAAATTCAATTTTGGACTCAACTGACCACACACTTTCCTCCATGTATTGGAGGAGTCTCCTACATCTCTTTTGGCAAATTAATAATGAGCCTTCCAATTTTTGGCTTTAAGAAAAGGCTTTTTTTCTGGCCACTCAACCATAAAGACCAGCTCTATGCAGTGTTCGACTTAGTGTGGTCATATAAACAGATACTTCAATCTCTGCTTGGGAACTCTGTGGCTCCTTCTGGGTTACCTTTTGTCTCTGTGCTGCCTCTTGGATTAATGACCTTTTCAGCGGGCTGAGAGTGTTGGTGGGCGACCAGTTTGTTATGGTTCCATGTACTTTCCATTTGATGATAATGGATTTGATGGTGTTCCGAAGAATCATCAGAGATTGAGATACTTTTTTAGAACCCAACCCTGACTTGTACTTAAGAACTTTGTCTCTGACTTGTTTGGAGATATCCTTAGTCTTCATGGTGTTATTTGGTTAGGGGTGTCTCATGATTAATGGTGTTGCAGCCATTGTGGCCTTTCAGAAAAGGTGTGTATGTACTGACAGACCATATGATGCTTAAATTGCACACAGGTGGACTTCCATTCATTAAGCATAAGGCTTATGATGGTAATTGCTTGCACCAGAGATTTTTAGGGGCTTTGTAGCAAAAGAGGTGGATACAATGAATATGATGACTTTTATTTCATCCCATAAATTTAAGTTTTGCCTATATTTTTCTCACTTCACTTCCCCAAATTAGACTAGTTAGTGCCGCTGCATCACACAAAAATTGGATTACAAATATATTCAAACACAGGTTGGAATGTAACAAAATAGTAAAAAACCAAGGTGGTGAATACTTTTGCAAGGCACTGTATATGTAGTATACACATATTCTGATAACTAGGGGGCCAAGTAACTTTGAGGATCACCATCGTTTAGCCTAGATAATTAGCGCAAGAGAAATTTTAACTCCACCAGAGTGGATTTTCTTTTCTACCACAATTCTCTCATGCAAGGGAAAGAAAAAGGGATCAATAAGTTCCAATTCCTTGTGTTCTCAAGTAGAGAATATGGTTTTATGATTTTTACTATTGGGCCCTCACACAACTCTACACATCCAAGTGATAGTTATAATAAATAATCTGTATCCGAAGCTGACACTCGGATTTCTGCCGCAGATGTGCTGGGAGTGTACCGCAGATGGGCTCAAGAATCAGCCCCATTTTTTATCTTTATTTTTGGACAAAAATGTTTACACATACATACTCATTACTTAAGCAATATTTTTTTCTGCAGTGCCAACATAGTCAAGCTATTCTAGGGCATGGGGTTGCATTAATTGTGATCGGATCTGAGGAGGTCTTCGGCACAGAAGTCACATCAGAATTCATATACAATCTTTACTGCTATATGTGTTCATGCAATGCTAAAGTACCAAGGTCATGCCCCTGTGTACATGGCCAATGGAACAAGAAAACTATTTGGTGCAGATAAAAAAGAGAATTTTGTTTACGTACCGTAAATTCTTTTTTCTTTAGTCATCAATGGGAGACCCAGACAATGGGGTTTAGGGCTCTGCCCTCCGGAGGTCACACTAGGTACTACAAGTTTGTAGACACCCGCCTCCTCCGCTTATAAACCCCCACCGTAGGAGACATCCTCAGTTTAGTCCATAAGCTGCGAGGAGAAATTAAACCACACCCGAAACATCGGGAAGAATGCCGTGCACAGACGGTTTCAACAACCCGGCAAACACTGTCTCAACAGAGAACAGAACAAGTGCAAAATATGCAACGGAACAACTGGGTGGGTGCTGGGTCTCCCATTGATGACTAAAGAAAAAAGAATTTACGGTACGTAAACAAAATTCTCTTTTTTCTGGTCGTCATAATGGGAGACCCAGACAATGGGGATGTCCTAAAGCAATACCCCAGGGCGGGAAGAGTTCCTCAACAAGACGGATAACACATGGTTCCCTCTAAAGGTGGGCAACCGCCGCCTGGAGAACCCGCCTGCCCAAACTCGCATCCGCAGAGGCATGGGCATGCACCATATAGTGCTTAGAGAAAGTGTGCAGGCTGGACCAAGTGGCCGCCTGACACACCTGTAGAGCAGAAGCTCGATGTCGCAAGGCCCAGGAGGCACCTACAGCTCTCGTAGAGTGTGCCTTCAAACCCACCGGGAGAGGCAAACCAGAAGACCGGTATGCCTCCTGAATGGGAGCCTTGATCCATCTGGCCAAGGTCGACTTCGAAGCCGCGGCCCCTTTACAGCGACCCATCGTGAGGACAAATAAAGAATCCGAACTCCTAAAGGAGGCGGTCCTGGACACATAAATGCGTACAGCTCTCACGAGATCCAGAGTATGGAGGTCGCGCTCAACCTGATGAACGGGAGCGGGGCAAAATGATGGGAGAACAATCTCCTGGTTTAGGTGAAACGTTGAAACCACCTTCGGCAGAAATTCAGGCCGTGGGCGCAACACCACCTTGTCTTGGTGAACCACCAGAAAAGGAGACTTGCACGAAAGTGCAGCCAATTCTGAGACCCGTCTCAGAGACGTAATCGCCACCAGAAAGACCACCTTCTGGGACAGACGAGAGAGAGAGACTTCTCTCAGTGGCTCAAACGGCGGTTTCTGCAGTGTCGCCAGGACCATGTTGAGGTCCCAAGGATCCAGAGGTCGTCTATAGGGCGGAACCACCCGAGACACCCCCTGCAGAAATTGACGTACCTTCGGGAGGAGCGCCAAGCGCCTGTCAAACAGCACTGAAAGTGCTGATACTTGACCTTTCAGAGAGCCAAGGGATAATCCCAACTCCAACCCCGACTGTAGGAAGGCCAACAATGTCGGGATAGACAAAGGCCACAGTGAGCGGCCACCAGAGGCACACCAGGTAAAAAAGATTGTCCACGTTCTGTGGTATATCTTCCTGGAAACAGGTTTCCTCGCCCGATTCATAGTGGCAACCACTGTAGGGGAGAAACCTCTGGATGTTAGCAGCCAGGCCTCAAGAGCCATGCAGTCAATCTGAGGGCCCTGGAATTGAGATGGAAGAAAGGGCCTTGCGCGAGTAGATCTGCGCGTTCTGGAAGAGCCCACCGGTGTCCGCCTGACAGTTGCCACAGGTCCGGGTACCAAGACCTCCTGGGCCAATCTGGAGCCACTAGAATGGCCACTCTGCATTCTGTCCTGATCTTCCACAGGACCCTGGGAATCAGAGCCAGAGGCGGAAACACATATGGCCGCTGAAAGCTGGACCAGTTCAGGATCAGGGCATCCGCCCCCAGAGACTGGGGATCCCAAGATCTCGCCATGTAATGGGGCACCTGATGATTCAGCCGTGAGGCCATCAGATCCACGTCCGGAGTACCCCATCTGCTGCAGATGTCCCGGAAGACGTCTGGATGTAGGGACCACTCTCCGGCGTCCATCCCCTGTCGGCTCAGATAGTCGGCCTCCCAGTTCTCGACCCCTGGGATGTGAACTGCGGAGATCAGGCAGCCGTTTTCCTCCACCCAGAGTAGAATGCGGTGGACTTCGGCGAGGGCCTGAGCACTTCTGGTCCCTCCCTGATGATTTATGTAGGCGACGGCCGTCGCATTGTCGGACTGTACCCGAATGGGTTGTCCTGACAGGAATTTCTGAAACGCCAGGAGCGCCAGATAGACCGCCTTGATCTCCAGTACATTGATCTGCAATGCCGACTCTGACTGAGTCCAGAGGCCTTGAGCCCTGTGGTGTAAGAACACCGCGCCCCAGCCCTTCAGACTGGCGTCTGTGGTCACCACTAACCATGACGGTTTTAGGAAGGACCGGCCCCGTGACAGGTGATGTGGCTGGAGCCACCACTGTAGAGAGTCCCTGGTTGGTTGTGACAGCGTCACCAGCCGATTCAGAGAGATCGTCCTCTTGTCCCATCTGCGAAGAATCTCCAGCTGGAGAGGACGGAGGCGAAACTGTGCGAACGGCACCGCCTCTATCGCCGCTACCATGCGACCCACCAGTCTCATCAATACCCGTAGGGATGACTGTGGTGACAGGAGGACATTCTGCACTCCTGATTGGATCGCAAGCTGCTTGGCTTGAGGTAGGGACACCAGGGCCGAGTCCGTGTGGAAGTCCATGCCCAGATATGTCAATGACTGGGTCGGAACCAGGGTCGATTTTTGAATGTTGATAAGCCACCCGAACCGTTCCAGAGACTTCATGGTCACCTCCAGGCTCACCCGACAAAGGTCTTCCGATGGCGCCCTGACCAACAGGTCGTCCAAATAGGGTATGACGGCGTGTCCCTGCGCATGCAGGAGAGCCATCATGGAGGCCATCACCTTTGTGAACACCCGTGGTGCCGAGGCTAGCCCGAATGGCAGTGCCACAAATTGGAAGTGCTCTTCCCCCACTGCGAATCTCAACCAGCGCTGATGAGCTGGTGCAATGGGAACGTGAAGGTAAGCGTCCCTGATATCGATGGACGCTAGGAAGTCTCCCTGTGACACAGCCGCGATCACTGAGCGCAGGGATTCCATGCGGAACTTCCGAACCAACACGTGACGGTTGAACAACTTGAGGTCCAAAACCGGGCGAAAGGAGCCGTCCTTCTTTGGGACAATAAAGAGGTTGGAGTAAAAACCCCTGAACCTCTCTTCCGTGGGCACAGGGACCACCACTCCGTCTCTGCGGAGCCCCTCCAACACCAGGTGAAAAGCCTGAGCCTTTTCTGGAGATGGAATCGACCGATGGAATCGGGATATCGGTTTTGACGTAAGCTCTATCCTGTACCCTCTCGAGATCACGTCTCGAACCCACTGATCTTGAATGTGAAGAAGCCACTTGTCCTGGAAGCAAGACAGGCGGCCCCCCACCTGTGGGGAGGCAGGATGAGAGAGCGAGTCATGTCGAGGCGGGCTTGGGGGTGGCAGCTGCTGGCCCCGCCGGCTTCTTCTGACGACTCTTGGAACGCCACTGAGTAGCAGGCTTGCCCCCTCGGTCTGAGCGAGTGGACGTCGTTGATGAATGTGAACCGGAGCGAAAGGACCACTGCTTAGGGTTCCTTTTCACGGTGTACCGTGGCTTAGGCTTATTCTGCGGGATCTTAGACTCAGCAGAATCCTTTATCAATTTGTCCAGTTCGGTGCCAAAAAGCCTGTCACCAGCGAACGGAAGATTTTGTAAAATCTTCTTAGATGTGGCATCTGAGTCCCAAAGACGCAGCCACAACAGCCTGCGGATCGCAATTGCATTGGCCGAGGCCACAGCAGAGCGAGTGGCAGTTTCCAAAGATGCCGTCCTGGCATAGTCCGCATAGGCCCTTGCTCTCTCAGTGAGCGCCAGGACCTCTGGACTGGACCTAGCTAGATCAGTGATACCATCCAAACAGATAGTGATCGCTTGTAGGGTCCAGACTGCGGCAAAATTAGGGGCAAACGAAGACCCCACAGCCTCATAGGAAGACTTGGCGAGTTGCTCGACCTGTCTATCAGTAGCATCCTTCAATGAGGAGCTATCAGAGGCAGAAAACAAGGAGCGCGCAGCAATCCTAGTCATGGAAGCATCCACCTTGGGAGACTGCGACCATTCCTGGAGCGCCTCCTGAGGAAAGGGAAAGCGATTGTCCTTAGTTTTACGGACATAACGCCGCCCAGGATGCAACCTGGGAGCTTTAATCACCCTTCCGAAATTAGTGTGGTCCATGAAGGAGCCACTTGGTCTAGCCTCTGGCCGCAGCCATTGATAGACCTCCTTGGGGTGTACAGCCACCTCCTCAGGAGGAGTGACAAGACGCAATGTCTCATTGATGGAGGACACCAGATCCTCCACCCCATCTGGAGGTTCAGACATAGACCCGAGAGTAGAACCCCCATCATCTTCCTCACCATCAGAGGAACGCTCCTCCTCAGAGAGAGTCTGGAGCTCAGGAGAAGCCTCACGAGCTCGCTTAGGGGGTCTTACAGCAGAAGTAAGAGACACCCGGGGGTAACTAGGAGGAGTAGCTGGGTTCTCCAGTCTCCTATGCAGAGCCTCCAGGGTTTGCGACATGGAGGACATCTGGGACAGCAGAGATTCATTGATCTTATTCTGCGTTTCCCATGGCCCTGGGATCACCTGAACCTCAGGGTATAATCCCGGATTTGCAGACTCAGTAGTAGCAGACCGGGCCTCTGGGCGTCCGCAGTTATTGCAGGACCCCTCCACCAGTGTCCCGTTGCATGTAATACAGGCAATGGAGACCACCGCCGCCTTAGCAGCATGCTTCCCAACTGAGGACATCTCCACAGTGAGGGGAATATAAGCCAAAGTTCACAAACAAACCGGGAATCCCGGTGGCTTACCGACCGCAGTAAAGCGGTAGGAGGAAGCGGTGTGTGTGTGTGACCTCCGCGAGTTCCGGTCTCCCTTGTAAGTGCAGACACGCGCTGCCGTCAGATCCCAGCCGGGAAGTGAGGGAGAAGATGGCCGCCGACAGTGAAGATGTGGGCGGCGCCTGGAACACGCGGGAAGAACACACAACACGCCCAGCGGTGATGTCACCACAAGGGCTGCCTCCTCCTCCTCCAGGCTGCCTCAGCAATGGAGGTGCCGGAGCCCGCAGCGCGGGAAAAGAGTGTGAATACCACACACACACTCAGACTGCATGTACACACAAAACACCCGCAGTCTACAGCCTCAGCCCCTGTGAGCCACAGGGCGGTCAGCCAGGGAGACCCCAGCACAGGGTCACCGCCAGAACCGCGGACCCGAGGGTAACCGCGCGGTCTGAGTGTCATGACACCACAGTGACAGACACTACCCCCAGGCACACAGGAGACACACCAGGTGCCTCAGTGCCGGTCCGGTCTGTAAGCACCTTTAGGGAGGCCTCGGACGGGGGTACAGCACCAGTCCGGAGTGTAAGCACCATTTAGGGAGGCCTCGGACTGGGCTGGCTCCGTCCGGTCTGTAAGCACCATTTAGGGAGGCCTCGGACGGAGCGGAGCTGTGCAAGGCTCCAGGCTCCCCCTTACCAGAGCCTCCATGGAGGGATGGAAAGGAAAGAGCGCGACAGCGTACCGGGAGAACACTGAAGTGTCCAGGCTAAAAGCCCTCCGGTACCTCCACCAGCGTGTTCCGCAGAGGGTGAGCGGGGAGGCTGTCGGGGGTCCCGAGCGGGACCATTTTACCTTGTCTTCATACGCCATCACGTAAGCTGTGAGAATGCAGTGAAGTGCAAGCAAAGCGTGATCCTCCGAGCACACTAAGTTTAAAACTGAGGATGTCTCCTACGGTGGGGGTTTATAAGCGGAGGAGGCGGTGTCTACAAACTTGTAGTACCTAGTGTGACCTCCGGAGGGCAGGGCCCTAAACCCCATTGTCTGGGTCTCCCATTATGACGACCAGAAAAGCACATTACTAGGGCGAGTCTATGAATTATCAATGTATTAATAATTATGTGCGTAGATGGAAATTTTCTACTGGTGCTTATTACTTACAGCAGAAATGACAAAAAACCCATGTAGGAAGAACATTTGTAATAGATACCATATAGAATCCCGGAGGAGCTGTATGTATCCAGACGTATTTATATCTATAGTAACCAAAACAGCTGGAAGCTATGGAAAACTCACACTCATGTCTATGATAAACTGGAACTTTCTGCAGTGATGTCACTCGACAACATTGAGATATTTGTTTTCAAATGTCTGGAACTGAAATGGAGTATATATCATTTTAAATGACAAATTGGGGCGCTTAATACTTGAAGAAATGTTGTGTGTATTTCAGTTTATGGATCCGGATCTACTGGACTGAGGACAATAACTATTTGACACTTTTTATGAAGGTTCATTTATTCGGCAATTGAGATTCTTGTGGCCAAGATACGATATTGTGTCTTTAGAAGAAACGTCTTCAAGAGTCTACCAGCAGTGTCTAGATTAACAGCATTGGCGAGGTGCCAAACTCTTTAGCAGTTGCATTTTCAGGAATGTCAAATAATTGAAACTTCCATAGTAAATAGTAATCTAACCATTCTTCGTCCTTAATACATTTATAAATGTTGAAATGCCATATTTAAAAGTAATTTTAACTACACGTGACAGATACTACAAAAATGGTGAGATACAAACATAAATACTACATAAAATTTTCAATAAAATATTTTTATAGGCAATGATACAAAAAATAATATTCCAGATGTTACTGGATATTTTAGTGCCAAATGAGATGCTAGCATCGCAGCAATAACTACTACACCAGAAGACATTCAGGCTGTGACGTCTGGTGAGGTTAAGCCATGGATCAGCTTTTTCCAGTACTGCTCTTCCCATCTGGTCCTGATGTGACGCTCACAGCGAGTCATTTACAGCCCAGTTATGCCCCAATTTCAAGCCTAAGAGCCTGAAGTTTTCCCATAATATAAAATTACAATCTATCCTCACTACTAGTCACCAGTACAAGGTGAAGGTCAATCAAATTGCCAGGATCCCAATTATAAGAACAAAGGTGACCGGTCTCTTTTGATTGATGGGAGCCATCATCAAGAATGCAGGCTGAACTCCATTTGAACACTAAAGAACTGTCGGAGATGGATAAGCTTTGTACTTGTCTATCTTTGGCAGCCCTTTAAGTAGAGCTGTAGTGCTCATGCTTGAACAACATCATTCCATTCCAATGGGACCCACAAATCCAGTATTCCTGTGATCGGTGGTGGTCCAGAGTGTGGATAACTAGCCTTTATAGTCCAGGGCTATATTCCCACCAGTACTGGAGTTATCCATTGCCAAATCATATTTCTCCATCTACAATGCTAGATACTATGGAGGAAACCTTTTAGGACTTAAAACACAAATTTCCAGCATTTTGTTCAACTTCTCATTTTGTTACAATGAAAGAAAGGAAAACAATAAAAGACATTGGTATGAAAAAATATAAAGATGCTAAGGGTGCACACACCGGGTCCTGGATTAGGCACTTATTTTTGAGACACAGCGATGTTAATATCCTACTTTGCCCACAAGATGGCAACACATTGTAGAAGAATACAAAATGTTAAAATTATTAGTTGAAAATTCACCTTTTTTTCGATATGTTGGCCAAAAATGTAGACCAGTAATCATACAACTGTACATCTGCACGGAAGATATAGAAACGCTCTAATGCACAAGTTGTTCAGATTATGATGTTATGACTGATGTCATCATATAATATTATATCATTATTATACATATATATTTATGTAATAATCAACAATTCGCACTGGTATAGAGGATGTCACCGATTCATATGATCAAACTTGTCTAAACTTTTACACAATTGCAATATTTCACTTTCCGTCCATTATAAATAGTAAAAGTTCTCAGAAAGCTGAAATTCAAAAATGGAGGGAAAAAAAGGGGGATTTCCCGTTCGATGAGCTGGCTGTCATAAACTATTTCTGTCGCTCATGGCAAGGAAGAAAAACATGATCAGGTAGGATTATAGTTGTTTACAACAGAACCTATGTTCTTATCTCCACTTTGACCTTGGACTCCACTTTCTGCGGCGACTCAAGAACACTATATCATAGTAAATTGCACTAACTACAGATGCAAACAGGTTATTATGGCAGTTTTTTTTATTTTTTAATCTTGCAAACCATATTGTTCCTTTCCGTTGATTGTTTTATGACCACTGACCTGAGATGCCACTGTCAGACATCATTAAAGGATGACTATGGAAAAGGGTTGATCACTGACACATGCCCATCTTATATAAAGGCCCCATCCTATTTAGCCACTGAGTAATGTTAAAATAATTAATTGGGTCGGAATAAATGAGTACTATATTTGTTAGCATATCATAAATAAGGCCAACTTCACACACATTATATATATAACTACAGATCCGGTATACAACCAACAGAGAAGATCCTGTTATGCATTATCAGATGCTATATATGGGTAATTACCGTATAGTTCCCTAGAAGCATTATCCCTGGAAGGAACAATATTTCTGTACAGGAGTCTGACCGGTCTATATGCAGAACAGGTTACAGTTTTCATCAGCCATTGTTTTTTTTATAAGTTGTTATTTTGTCTTTTGATAACAGAAATAGTTATTACATGTCTAGTCAATCATCTGAATGGTTGCATGTAATACCACATTCCTCCAATAGTGGCCACTGCAGGAGACATTGGTAACCAACAAAATTTTCCCTGGAAATATAAATGTCCCGAGCAGGGGCGTAACTATAACAAGGGCAGGGGTTGCAATAATACCTGGGCTCTGGAGCCTATGGGGCCCTAAAAGTACCTTTTGCCTATAGAAAAAGACTATAGGTATTAAAAATTTGCAATAATTAGGGGACCCGTTGGAGCTTTTGCATCGGGGCCCTTGAGGTTCAACTTACGTCACTGGTCCTCGAGGCCATCAGCTGATTACCACAATGGCTACTGGATTATAGGAGGTGTCAGTGAGGAAATAATCTCATTAAATAAACTACAACCAAACAATAGCTTCAGCTATAAGAAAACATTAGGCACGTTTTACAAACAATCTTGGTTAAAAAATATCTCATAAAATACAGACCAATTTGTCTTGATAACAGACTACTTGTACAGATAAGGGTGCTTTCACATTACGATTTTTGCATTTCCGATGCTGTCCGAAAAAATCGGACAGCATCGGACCGATTTTCGGATCCCATGCATCCCTATGGGGATCGGACCGAATCGGATGTGCACTAAATGCCATCCGATTTGGTCCGATCCGATTCTGTCCGATTTTATTATCGGTGCAAAAATCGGAGCCTGCACCGATTTTTGCACCGATAATAAAATCTGACAGACTCGGATCGGACCAAATCGGATGGCATTTAGTGCACATCCGATCCGACCCGATCCCTATAACATGGGGCCCTATGGAGAAGGGTCCGAGGAAATATCTGATGTCTCCTCGGACCCTATTTTAGTGTACTGAGCATGCTCAGTACACTAAAATAGCTCCTAAAAGTGAAACAAAGGGTTAAAAAAATAAAAAAAATCTATACTCACCTGTCCACGAGGCCCCGGCGTCTCCGTGTCTCCAGATGTCTTCCGGTATCTTGTTGTTCTGTATTCTGTGCTGCCAGGACCTGCCGTGATGTCACAATCACATGACTGCCTGCTATTGGTTACTGGCAGTCATGTGATTGTGACATCACGAGAGGTCCTAGCAGCACAGAAGACAGAACAGCAAGATACCGGGAGACGCGCGGGACCGTGCAGGAGTCGTGGACAGGTGAGAAAAGATTGGAGAGGGGGAGGACACATGGGGGGACCCGGAGGACACATGGGGGGACCGGGGGTGCAGAGAGGAGGACCGGGGGCCAAGAGGGGAGGACCGGGGGTGCAGAGAGAAGGACCGGGGGTGCAGAGAGGAGGACCGGGGGCCAAGAGGAGAGGACTGGGGGTGCAGAGGAGGACCGGGGGTGCAGAGAGGAGGACCGGGGGCCAAGAGGAGAGGACCGGGGGTGCAGAGAGGAGGACCGGGGGCCAAGAGGAGAGGACAGGGGGAGAGACAGTGACAGCTAGGGAGCGATCTGACAGGAGGGCGGGCATCCTATTTTCTGTCGGAATCGGATGCCTATTTGGCATCCGATTCCAGGCATCAGAGGAATCCGATGCTGTCCGATTTATATCGGACAGCATCGGATTTTAAAAAATCGTAATGTGAAAGTAGCCTAAGTTGGGGACAGATGAAGGGGAACTTTACTGTAGGATAATATACCATACATAGTTCTATAAAGGAACTATAGGCAAAAAAATGTCAATTCAAGGTGTTTTTGTTTTGTTTTTATTACTGAAGCACTCTGATGAAATTGTTTTTTTTCATTAGCTCTGTGTATACGTGGATGTAGTATAGTAAATGTATTAATATAGTCACCTTTTTCTGGGATCCAGCGCTGCTCTGCTCCTCTTCTCAGTGACATCACTGCTTTTCAGACTCTCTGACTTGCTCTGTGTGAGCCAAAAGTCTCATTTACAATTTAATAAGTCTATGAAACCTCATTCTGACACTCCATATTGCATCAGCCACTTCTGGATCAAGCAGAGCACAATGTGACTCAAACAGTCTAAAATGTGGTGAAGTCACGGAGAAGAGGAGCAGAACGGCTCTGCATCCTGAAGAAATGTGATTATACTAATACACTCACACTGCACTATATACAGAGATGTCATAAAAAAAAGCTTAATGGCGGGGCTTCTTTGAGCATGTACATTTTAGAGCAAAAAATGTTACACCCTTTACATTTAAAGCTGTTGACGATCCAATTAGTCCATATCATGGGTCAGGAAAATAGTCTATTTTTTCAGTAATTTTTTCCTTAGATAAAGTTGGCAGACCACTTTCTTGGGCATGTAATCATTGTGCCTTTTCTTATGATTACCGTAGGAGCTCAGTATTTTTCTCGTTTTATGTAACTATGAGGTAATCTGCAATGTAATGGCATCTTGCCCATTGTTGAGTTTTTATCTCACGAAGTTAAACAGTAGGGTGTATTCCATTTTATGTTAACTCCTTTAGCATAGATAACATTATCAGACTTTTATTACCAGGAATTATAATACAGAAATGAAAACCCCTAGATGTCAAACAGTTTTTCAGATTACTTTTTAGAGTAATAGCTCTAGGAAAGGAAAAGCAATACATAGGTCATCATACAAAGCTTGTATGTGAAGGGTACTGGTGGACTAACCTTAACCCTTAACCCTAACCTCATTCTCTGTCTATACATCAATTGAGACAGGAAAGGGGTCTGGCTTAGCTTAAGAAACTAGTCAGTCCCTTGATCCTCTCCACACACTTTTCTTGGGTCACGTGCTATCAGGAAACTATGTCCAATTTCAGGGACCTGGAAGAGCACCCGCTCAACTGCAGCTTGTAAATGAAGGGTGTGGTATCTATTTACAGGGTTGGACCACTCCCAAACATACTGGCTTGGTGCCTCATGGTGGGCTGTGCACTTGTTTTGGACATCTTCAACAAACGGCACCATTGCACCCCTGGCCTACCTGTGCATTCTAGTGGAGGAACTTTGCCTCTGCAGCATCGGTAAAGCACATGGAGAAATGAAGGACCCTGTGAGCCTCCTAAGCTTCAGAGCAGCGCTTGCAAGCTCAATTGGAAAGAGCTTTCAAAACACCACTACAGCATTTTGTTTTTCAACGCTATAGTGGTACCCCTCCGCTTCACGCCTTATACTCAAACTTTACCAAGCCCGCACCAATCCTGAGGTGCCATCTTGTTCCTGCTTCTGACCAGCAGAAGTTATATCACAGGTGCTTAATGCATCTCTAAAGGCCCCGTCACACCAGGCCACATCGCCGCCGATTCCATAGGCGATGTAGGGGCGTGGCCGATGGGCGGCGACATCGCCCCTACGTCGCCTCATGTAAAGGGGCTATGTCGGCGCCGCCAGGAGGTCGCCTGGTTTCAGAGCAGTGCTCTGAAACCAGGCGACCGATCTGGGGCGATGTGGACAAATCGCCCCATGTAACCGGCCGCCGGCGACCTGTCAAGCGATGTCCTGCATCGCCGCTGTGGTTTTCAGACACCCCAGCGGCGATGCCGCCTGTCAGCTCGCCGGCGTGGGGCTGGAGATGTCGCCCCGTGTAAATGGGGAACGGCGACGCTGGCGGGCACCAAAAACGTGCACGCACCCGCCAGTTGCCGCCGACATCTCCAGCCCCGTCGCCAGATGTGACGGGGCTTTAAGAGAGCTAGAGTGAGATTCCCATAGTGACCTATGGCGCATGCCATGCAATACTGGAGCTGGCAGCTGGTCACTTTTCAACACAGACCGACCAGAGCGACGCTGGACAAGTATGAAGGCTGCAGAAGGTGAATATAACACAGGGGGAAGGGGACTTACGGTAGATTTAACGCACCACTACAGTGGTGTAATAAAAAAAAATGCTGTAGTGGCGCTTTAAGTGCTGCGCTTCTTGACTAGGGAACTAGTAACCAGTAACACATTCTCAAGAACTGGAGGATACTAATTAACAAATAAATTAAAAAGTAATACCTCAAACTAAATATGACTAGTAATAATATGAATTATTCACTTCTATAGCACCATTAATTCCACAGCGCTTTACATACATCAGCAACACTATCCCCATTGGGACTCACAATCTATATTCCTCTATCAGTATGTCTTTGTAGTAGTGGATATTCTATATATTCTTTAGTACCTTTTACTTATTAGGCTTGTTTATATAGTGCACATTTTTTTTTAATATTTTCAATAGAAAACCAATCCTAGTTATTTTTATGAAGGAAGAATAAAAGTGAGATAACAGTTTCAATGTAATAAACATGTACATCTCATCAACTTGTCTACAGGAGAAAAGTAGATAATGACGAAGCTCGTGAAAAGTAAGAGACATATAAAATACTGGAAAATGGTCATTACAATTATGCTGTAAACACACACAAATATGACTGCTTCATTTCCCTGTTCCTATAATAAGGAGAATTCCCACGTTGATGTGAAAGCCTGACTCAGCTCGCTGCAGGCCAAACTCCAGCGTCATTCACCATCATCCCGGTCCCAGTTTAGTCACACTTCATGGGGAGGAGAGACAATGTCTAGGGCATGTCCGAGCATATCTCTCTGCACACATACATGAAGTAATACAAAACTGGTTAGTCTATTCCAAGTGCATGGTGATTTTTTAACCTTAGAATAAAGATCCTTTTATCAGTATATTTTAATTTCATTTTCATATTTAGATTTCTATATTTAAAGAATTAATCCAGTGTTTTTTGCTTTTTTCTTAAATTTTGCTGCTGGATTAATGCTTTAAATGTACCGTATATACTCGTGTATAAGCCGACCCGTGTATAAGCCGACCCCCCTACTTTTGCCCCCAAAACCTGGGAAAACCTATTGACTCGTGTATAAGCCGAGGGTGGACCCCAGCACAGGTACACAGCCCCCAGCAGTGTGGTATACAGCAGCCCCAGAGGTATATACAGCAGCCCCAGTGGTAGTATACAGCAGCAGCCCCAGTGGTATATACAGCAGCAGCCCCAGTGGTATTATATACAGCAGCAGCCCCAATGGTTAGTATACAGCAGCCCCAGAGGTATATACAGCAGCCCCAGTGGTAGTATACAGCAGCAGCCCCAGTGGTATATACAGCAGCAGCCCCAGTGGTATATACAGCAGCAGCCCCAGTGGTTAGTATACAGCAGCCCCAGAGGTATATACAGCAGCCCCAGTGGTAGTATACAGCAGCCCCAGAGGTATATACATCCCCAGTGGTAGTATACAGCAGCCCCAGAGGTATATACAGCCCCAGTGGTAGTATACAGCAGCCCCAGAGGTATATACAGCCCCAGTGGTAATATACAGCAGCCCCAGTGGTAGTATACAGCAGCCCTAGAGGTATATACAGCCCCAGTGGTAGTATACAGGAGCCCCAGAGGTATATACAGCCCCAGTGGTAGTATACAGCAGCCCCAGAGGTATATACAGCCCCAGTGGTAATATACAGCAGCCCTAGAGGTGTATACAGCAGCCCCAGTGGTAGTATACAGCAGCCCCAGAGGTATATACAGCCCCAGAGGTATATACAGCCCCAGTGGTAGTATACAGCAGCCCCAGAGGTATATACAGCAGCCCCAGTGGTAGTATACAGCAGCCCCAGTGGTAGTATACAGCAGCCCCAGTGGTAGTATACAGCAGCCCCAGAGGTATATACAGCCCCAGTGGTAGTATACAGCAGCCCCAGAGGTATATACAGCCCCAGTGGTAATATACAGCAGCCCTAGAGGTGTATACAGCAGCCCCAGTGGTAGTATACAGCAGCCCCAGAGGTATATACAGCCCCAGAGGTATATACAGCCCCAGTGGTAGTATACAGCAGCCCCAGAGGTATATACAGCAGCCCCAGTGGTAGTATACAGCAGCCCCAGTGGTAGTATACAGCAGCCCCAGTGGTAGTATACAGCAGCCCCAGTGGTAGTATACAGCAGCCCCAGAGGTATATACAGCAGCCCCAGTGGTAGTATACAGCAGCCCCAGTGGTAGTATACAGCAGCCCCAGAGGTAGTATACAGCAGCCCCAGAGGTATATACAGCCCCAGTGGTAGTATACAGCAGCCCCAGAGGTATATACAGCAGCCCCAGTGGTAGTATACAGCAGCCCCAGAGGTATATACAGCCCCAGTGGTAGTATACAGCAGCCCCAGAGGTGTATACAGCAGCCCCAGTGGTAGTATACAGCAGCCCCAGAGGTATATACAGCCCCAGTGGTAGTATACAGCAGCCCCAGAGGTATATACAGCAGCCCCAGTGGTAGTATACAGCAGCCCCAGTGGTAGTATACAGCAGCCCCAGAGGTATATACAGCCCTAGTGGTAGTATACAGCAGCCCCAGTGGTAGTATACAGCAGCCCAAGTGGTAGTATACAGCAGCCCCAGAGGTATATACAGCCCCAGTGGTAGTATACAGCAGCCCCAGAGGTGTATACAGCAGCCCCAGTGGTAGTATACAGCAGCCCCAGAGGTATATACAGCCCCAGTGGTAGTATACAGCAGCCCCAGAGGTATATACAGCAGCCCCAGTGGTAGTATACAGCAGCCCCAGTGGTAGTATACAGCAGCCCCAGAGGTATATACAGCCCCAGTGGTAGTATACAGCAGGCCCAAAGGTGTATACAGCAGCCCCAGTGGTAGTATACAGCAGCCCCAGAGGTATATACAGCCCCAGTGGTAGTATACAGCAGCCCCAGTGGTGTATACAGCAGCCCCAGAGGTAGTATACAGCAGCCCCAGAGGTAGTATACAGCAGCCCCAGAGGTAGTATACAGCAGCCCTAGTGGTAGTATACACGCAGCCCCAGAGGTGTATACAGCCCCCCCCATCAGTATACAGGCCCCCCCTTGCAGCACAAACCTGTAAAGGAAGAGATTAGTATACTTATCACTGTCCCGCTGCCGCTGTCCCCGCCGCCGTCATCGCAGTCCTCCGTGTTCAAGCAGCGTCTTCCGACTTCCTCTGGCGCGCAGACAATGACGTCATTGCCTGCGCCGACCGGAGGAAGCTGGAAGAAGACGGATGAAGATGGAGGAGCGCGATGACGGCGACGGGACAGCGGCATCGGAACAGTGATAAGTATACTAATCTCTTCCTTTACAGGTTTGTGCTGCAAGGGGGGGCCTGTATACTGATGGGGGCGGGCCTGTATACTGTATACACTGTATACAGTATACAGTGACTCGCGTATAAGCCGAGGGGGGGACTTTTCAGCCCAATTTTTGGGCTAAAAAAGTCGGCTTATACGCGAGTATATATGGTAAGTCCCCTGCCGCTAGTGTTATACTCACCCTCCGGCATCCTCATCTGCTCCTGTTGGCCTCCGGCAATTTATGTCGACAGCTCCAGTGTTTCATGGAACGCACCAGAGGTTACAACTCTTTGTTAGGCTGGGGTCACATTTGCGTTTAAAAATTCAGTTCCTGATCCGGTTTTGAGCTGTTAAAAAGCTCAAAACCGGATCAGGAACCGCAGCCCATAGGAGCCCATTATGTAAACTGGATTGCACTACATGCAATCCGGTTACCGCATCCAGATTTGCAGCCTGTGGGAAAATTCCTGCAGGCTGCAGTTTTCGGAGCGGTTTGCAATCCGCAAAAGGATTGCTATAATGGGCTCCCATGGGAACCCATGCGGCTGCCGCAAGGCACATGTGAAAGCCTGCGGCAGCCGTATTCTTTGTTCATCCCTGCTGCTGCAGGGATGATCGAAGGGTTAAATGTTAATAATAGATGTGGGCAACATGTCTCTACGGGGTGCCCACCCTCCCTAGAGACATGCTGTCCACACAGGTCAGCATGTGAGGGGTAATATGTGGAATTATAGTATTGCCGGCTCCTCACTGTGGAGGAGATACAGTACGTAATCTGCGTACTGTATCTGCCGCTATCCAGGGTCCTGAAAGAACTGCCATAGACCTAATGTTGTAGCTTTCAGGACCATGGATAGTGGCAGATACAGTACGAAGATTACTTACTGTATCTCCTCCACAGTGAGGAGCCGCCGGGTTTCATTCATAAAATTGTAAATGCCGACAATAGCCGGCAAGACTATAATTCCACATATTAACCCCTCACATGCCGACAGCATGTGTGGACAGCATGTCTCTAGGGAGGGTGGGCACCCCTAGAGATATGTTGCCCACATCTATTATTAACATTAATCCTTTGTTCATCCCTGTGGCAGCAGGGATGAACAAAGCATACGGTAACCGGATTGCTTCGGATTACACATCCTGAGCAATCCGATTACCGCATGCGGAGATAAAGACACATTTTTTTTACAAAAATGTGTCTGAAGGCACTTGCGATTACCGCATCCAGATCTGGATGCGGTAACCGCAATTTGCCTTCCTAATGTGGCCCTAGCTTAAGTCTATAGAAGCCTCTTCCTGATCTCATAGAGATGCATTGAGCACTTGTGACATAACTTATGACTTCCAGACAGTCAGAAATTATGGTCACAAAAGTGCGCTGTGGGACTGGAGTGATGCCAATAAACAGGGAAGACGCCGGAAAGCGAGTGTAAGATTATCGGCAGGGGACGTACATCTAAAGAGCCACTCCAGTGCTTTTTTCATGTTGCTGTTGGAGTGGTGCTTTAAATTTAAGTTCCCTGCTGTTAGTATTATACTAATCCTCTGGCATCTTCATCTGCTTTCACCCCTTCTCCTTCTGTTCTTCGGCAGTTTATGACCTACATGAAGCTCTGGAGTGGGTCAATTGTGGCGCCCCACATGGTCAGGCGTCACCCCGGGGTATTGCACTCGTAAAAGTGGTGTAATCTTCCCCAACTGCAGGTGGATGCTGGGCTGGTGGGTGGGACCCATTCCTGCACTCCCACACTAGAGTAGTGGTGGGAGGTTACTCATGGGAGGGAGATATAGTCACCTCTAGAGGGAGTCAAGGAGTTAGTTGGAGTAAGGAGAGTTAGCAGAGTTAGAAAGGAGTCGAGAAGGAGTGTGGAGCAAGTCGGGAGGTCTAACAGGACAGCTCCAGGCTGATCCTGAGGAAAGATGAAATGGGATCCTGAGGGTATCCTGAGAGAGGGTGCCTGACGCGTGAGTCTGGGCTCGAGAGAGAAAGGGGGAACCCCAGCGTGGAGCGACCATACTCCAGGGAATTCCCCAGTTCACCACGGGAACGCCGGACCCGAGGATATGGCCAGACTCCACCTCTGAAGTCGTCAACCGGCTGCTGCAGTCTGTTCACAAGCTGGGGTACCCTGCCAGACAGAGCGGTCTGCCTGCTTCTTCACTTAGAGGGAGCCCCAAGACTACCTTCAAGGCAGGGAAGAAAGGACACGGGTTCATCAACTAAGGCATACCACGGATACCACCATACCACCTGGCATCTACTTGCAGCCAACCATAGAGCTACCGGTTTCTTAAACAACTTTTGCTGAATTGTGGACTTGTATGCTGATGACTGTTTACAGTAAAGTACCCGGGAGAGTGACTTTGCCTCCGTATCTTTGTGCCATTTATCATCGACCTCTTTGCTCACAGCAACACTGCCCCAGAGGCCCAGCTCCACCTGTAGGGTGCTTTGCCATCCTTGCCACGATACCATTGCCCTCCGGAGGACTGTGGGGGCGCTGGTGACCCATCACTAGGTACTACAGGTGGTGTCACTTGACAATAACTCTTTTCCTTGTACATAACCTCTCTATTGAAGTGTCACCCAGGCCACGGGCTCTGGCACTGCCACCCGTGACATCCCCGCAAACCCCTCCGAGCCTGATACCCGAGTACCCCAGGGCCTGGGGCTCGACATTATCAAGTATAAAATGCTTCTAATTTAGGTCTTTTTTGAAAATTGTCATTCACCATAGGATTAACACATATGTAGCACCAGTGAAAATGGAATCTAATATAAAGCTGCCTTCACACTGTGTTTTTTGTGCTCAGTGTCTATCCGTTTTAAAACTAATAGCCACTGATCAGTTTTGGCCTCCCATGTATCACTATGGGCACACATTGGTCCTATATGGCCTCTGTGTGAGTCAGTTTTGTCACTTATCTGTTTGTGTCAGTTTTTTTATGTACCCAAAATCGGAGACTGTTGCGATTTTGGGCTGCCTTGAGAAAGGAGACACAAATGGACAGACACGGATCCATAGCTGTTCGTGTCAAATAACATGGGGGGTCTATGGAGACAGATCCATGAAAAAAATGGATCTGTAAAATAGATCTGTTTTTCTTTACTTAGCATGCTCAGAAGCAAGGTACAGCTCCTCCTAGCCCTATCTCTGGTACTGATGATGGATCAGTGAAAAACACTGATCTGTGGACATCAGTTGGCATCCGTCTGAACAGATCAGTGCCTGTCCGTGTGCACCTTAAAATTCAAGTATTTACACTGATGTGCAAAAGACTCTGTGTGAGGGGGGCCTCACCAAGTCAATGTTTTTATATTTTTAAAGGTAGAAGTAATGTACCTAAAATGAGGTATAGCTACAGTTACTATTAATCTTTTTATTAAAGGGATTGTCTCACCTTGTTAAAGGGAACTGTCACCACCTAAAATGTTATTTACCTGCAGATATAGTGATATAGTGCAGGTAAATAGCATTAAATTCATGTCTGGCTACCTTACTGGTGCAGCAGCTACAGGGACAAAATTAAGTTTTGTTCTTCCTGCAGCTGCTTGATTCCAGTCACAGAGTTTGTGCAGGGAACACACTGTAATCATTCCCCTGGCACACTGCTGTACATCCTGTCTGTCATATATGCTGAAGACCAAGATGTCAATGTTTTTGGAGGTAACAGATTTAATTTAGGCCACGTTCACACACTCAGTATTTGGTCAATATTTTCTATCAGTACTTGTAGGCCAAAACCAGAAGTGGAACAACCTGAGGAAAAGTATAATAGAAACACATCACAAAAGTCTGCATTTTCCACCCACTCTAGGTTTTGGCTTAGGCTGCTTTCACATCATTTTTTTTTTTCCTGTCCAAGGGATCCTACTTTTTGTAAGATCCCACGGACAAGAAAGGAAAGCATCGGAGGTGACCTCCAGATGCTATTTCTGTGTCCGGGTCCATGATTGTCAAGGACCCCGACACAGAAAGCCTGAGCCTGCAAATTGCAGGCAAGCCGGGCACTTTCACTCCCACAATGTATATGTATATACATTGCAGGAGTGAATAAAGGGTTAAAAATGAAAAAAAACCATGCTCACCTCTCCGACGGTGTCCCGCGCTGTCTCACTCGCTCCTGGGACTGAAGGACCTGTGGTTGCCTGGCAACCTGATCAGCTGAGCGATCATGTGACATGACCACGCGGTTTAAATCTCCCGCCCGCTGGTAAATCTTGTTTAGGAGCAATTTTAGTGTACTGAGCATGCTCAGTACACTAAAATCAGGTCCGAGGAACAATCCTGTGTTTCCTCGAACCCATGCTCCATAGGCCCCATGTTAAAGGCCAAGGATCGGATTGGATTTGGCCTAATTGCCATCCAATTTTGTGGGATCCAATTTGTGTTCAATTTTCGGCTGTGCCCAAAATGGGAGCAGTCTCCGATTTTGGGTATAGCAAAAAATCAGACACAAATCGGATCCCACAAAAATCGGATGGCAATTAGGCCAAATCCGATCCCCATAGGATAACATGGGGGCCAAATCGGATCCGTGGTTGTCCGTTTTACAACGGGCAGCCACGGATCCTCACAAAACGTAATGTGAAAGCACCCTTACAAATACTGAGATAAAATAATGACCAAATACTGAAAGTGTAAATGCCCATATCTATCTTGCTTGAAAAAAGTCTTTTTGACTGAAACGTCGCATCATGTGGCCTAATAAAAGGTCCAGAAAACATCTTTGTGCCTGGAGTGCTGCCTGTTTTTTTTGATAAGTATCACCACACAGTGGAGCACTGTGTACAGGACTATTGCACTTACTTATATGTACTACTACTGTGCTGATTCTAACTTTAAGCTTTTTATCTATCTATCTATCTATCTATCTAAAATAAAAGAAGGAGGGGGAACAAGAGGCGCAATAGTGCCCTATCACTATGGCACTAGGAGTAAAGTGGTGAAAAAGGGATCCACTCACCTGGAGCAGTTGTGTAACCCACAACCGGCTTGAAGGCGTATTTAGTGATTTATTTCTGGATGGCTGCTGCAGGACTTCCACCGTCCACTCATGTGTGGAGATATGCCGAATCGTGGGGAAGAAAATGGTGTGTCACGGTCCGCGCTGCCAAATAACATCCACTCCGAAAAATAATGCACTTGAAGATGGAACTTCAAAGTAACGTTTTTATTGCTTCCTACGCGTTTCGGTGCCCTCCTGGCACCTTCCTCAGGGATCCCTGAGGAAGGTGCCAGGAGGGCACCGAAACGCGTAGGAAGCAATAAAAACGTTACTTTGAAGTTCCATCTTCAAGTGCATTATTTTTCGGAGTGGATGTTATTTGGCAGCGTGGACCGTGACACACCATTTTCTTCCCCACGATTCGGCATATCTATCTATCTGTCTTTCTATCTATCTATCAAATTATAGATCGTCCATCCCAAAAAACAACAGTTCATAGGAATTTATTGACTATCTTGATAGTGTCTTTACATTTTTGCAGCCAAGCAGCTGATAAGCAATTTCTTGCTAATTATAGGTTTTATTATTCGATGGGGCGTTGTTTCCCCAGAGTAGTCGGCCCTCATACCATGTTATCACACCCATGTGGTCGTGACAATATGATTTCTCCAAGCCAGCATCATCGTCAGCTCCTGGAAATCTCACGCTTGAACACGGCTTTGTTCACTTACTTTGAGCCTCTGAAGCCGATGTGTGCGCATCCCGGTTTCAGAGAGGTGCACTGATTGGAAGTGCAAAACCTGTTCTGCCAATCATGTGTAGTGCGTGTCTCTAAAGCCAGGACACACACCCAGCTTCAGAGGCTCAATGTTTTCAGGAGTTGACGATAACACGGGTTTGTGGAAATCATGTTATCGCCCACAGGGGCTTGATAGCATGGAAGAAGGCCGACTAGTCTGGGCAAACTAATGCCATTGGCTAGTCAAAGTCCTAAGGGTGCCTTCACATTTACGTATGGGAAGGCAGCGTATGCTGCGTTCCCATACATAGTCAAGCACGTTTATGTTTAACATAGAAACGCATAGTGCCTGCATTTGGCAGCGTTTGCTGCTGTCGGGTGCGCATGCAGAAGATATCTGCTCCCTCCAGGGTCCCCTGTCCGCACCCGAGACGCAGCATGTTGCATTTTTTGTGCGCTCGGGGACCTTGGAAAATCAGCAAGCTTCCCCAAGCGCACAAAAGAATGCATTGGCGTCAATGGGTCCGCAGTGTTCTGCGCATGATAGCCCAGGAGAACGCTGCGGACCCATTGAAATCTCTCCCGGTGGCCGCCGGTGATGTCACAGGAGATCACCGACGGCCACCGAGAGATCAGCTGGAGCCTCTGATGATCGCCTCCTCCCCACCGACACCGCTAGGAGATTACCGGCGATTTGAATCTTCCCGCGCCGACATCTCCTCTCGGTGTCGGCGCGGGAGATTCAAACAGCTGTCAGATCAGCTGTTTAACCCCGCTGACACGTCCCGGAGCTTACCGGCGGCGGGGAGGAGATCTCCGCCGCTGATCTCCGCCTCCGGCCCACCCCCGGACACCGCCGATTGGCTGCCCGGACTCCATAGTGATGTGTCCGCAGGCGGACATTCTCCGCTGCGGACACATCAAAATGACCCCGCTTTTCACTGCGTTTGTGTCTGCATGTCACCTGTTTGTCTGACGACACATTCCTTTTAATGTATTCGATTGCTCTGTACTCTTACTACAAAGTGTAGATGCAGCTAGTCTGCTTAGTAAGGAAACCAATCTAAGACAAGTACATATCTATGAATCCGTACAATGAAAACTGCTGCGGTGTCTGGGCTGGATTAAAAGCACCTGCTATTAGATGTCTGAATATATAATGAATACATTGTGCCATTGTGTGGAAATCAGCATCTCTAGGGAGGAGACTGTCTCGTTAATCTAGTCTTACAGTTCTCACAGATACAATCTGCAAAGCTTTAAATGACATGTTTATGATAGCATGCACGATTATTTGGTGTGTCACCTCTAATTAGGGCTTATGCATAAGTTACCATTAAGTTTCTACAAGCCACAGGAGACTCTGCGCTTGCCACAGCCCCTCCTTATGTTCCACTTAATACTTTGTATAGCCGTGCAGATCTTCCCGCACCTAAAGAAATTATGGGTTATTATTACCAAAAAGGCTAGGGTTAAAATGTAAATTAGAGATGTGAAGTTGTGGATGACAGACCTGTAAAGGATTAATGTTTTGTATTCACTCGAGAAAGGACATCAAGACTCGGAAATCTGCTAACTTGAAGGAAATATTGAGGTTTAGAAGAGGCTTGCATGTGAGGGGAAGACTGGGATTTTTACAGAAACCACAGAGATTATAAAACATCTCAGACATTACACAATGACATATTCATAACCTGCAAAAGAAGCAAAATCAACCTTTCATCCTGCAAGCCATTCATTTCCAAAGGACGAACATCTTATATTTGTGACTCGGTCACTTCTACATTACTATAGCATTAGTAATAAAAATAATATTATATTACTATATTATAATACCAAAAATGTCTTGCTATTTTATTCATAAGCAAATAATATCATTGACGTGACTTCACCACACGTGTCCCACTATTGCAGCCTTTGAAGAGTCTACACACACTGTTCCTCCAGCAGCGCTATACACAACCCCAAAAGGGGTCCTCAAAGAAGAACGACAGCAGAAACTTTCATCCACAGGACACGTTAACATGTTCAGGATTTGGTGAGTTTTTTACCTCAGAATTTGTAGCCAAAACCAGGAGTGAGTAAAAAATGCCGAAGTGGTGATGTGTTTCTATTATAGTTTTCCTCTGATTGTTCTACTCCTGGTTTTGTCTTACAGACTCTGAGGTAAAATTCTGACCAAATAGTGAAGGTGTGAACATGGCCTTCTTCTTGTGAAGTTGTAATAATGGAAATTCCCCTGAACAAAATTAATCATTTAAAGGAATCTGTCAGTAAAATCCCTCCAACACCCTCAAGACTTTCATATGGTTATGGTGTCCTCTGAAAGATGTCATCCATGCCTTTATTTATGTCATCTGTTGTTCTCTGACTGAAAAAAAATCACTGTCTTAATTCACATACAATGAAGCTTAAAGCACCACTTCAGCATTTTCTTATTTCATCACACGAGTGGTGCTTCTCATCTAAGATCCCTTACCTGGGCCTATACTCACCTGTCGGCATCGTCACCCTCTGTCACTGCTGCTCCTGTCAGTCTCCAACAGTTTGTCACCTGCTGCATTGCCCCAGTGTTTTATGGAGCACGCCAGAGGTCACTCTTCAATGCAAATCTATGAAACCCTTGTTCTGACCTCATTCTGGCTCTCATTGAGTTGTATTGAGAGTTTATGATGTAACTTCTGGCTTACAACCAGTCAGAAGTTGGAGTTACAAGATGGTGGAATGGAAGGTGAAGTCACACTGAGTGTGAGACATGCGAGATACTCGCGCGAGTCTCACGTGCCTCACCTGGATCAGCCACCGACTCTGTGAACAGGAGCGTGCTTTTATTTCTACAGAGCAGCATGCTCCAGTAGAGAGAGCTGGCGCCCGAGCTGGGTGAGGCACGTGAGTATCTCGCATTTCACTCACCGAGTGTGCATAGATTAAAAGCATCACTCCAACAGTAAAAAATAAAACCTGCTGAAGTGGTGCTGTAAGTGCTCTGGGCATCATCGAATCACTTCACAGGCCTCTACCACCCTATTTCGCACCTTCCACCGCTTGACTTACAGATCAATGGTTTGACTACACAGATGATGAGCTCTCAGTCAAGCAGGTGAAGGTGGGACTGGGTGAGGAATAGAGCCGGGGTGGTAGGGGCTTTTGAAGTATTCTGATCATATCCAATAGCACTTAACCATATCTACACATGAATTAAAACAGAGATTTTACAGTCAGGGAGCAACAGAGTAGCAAAGGTGTAGATGACATTATCTTTCAGAAAGCAACATTACATATTTCTGCCCTAAAGCATTACATCCAGTAGCGTAACTTGAAGCTCAATAGCCCCAATGCGAAAGCTCCAACGGGGCCCCCAATTATTGCAACACTTTAATAGCATTAGTCTTTTTCTATTGGCCAAAGAGACTTTTGGGGTCCCCTAGACTCCAGGGACCGGGTGCGATTGCAACCCCTGCAACCATTGTAGTTACGGCTCTGATTACATCTCAACTATAAATGAGCAATTCTAGAAGAGGAAGTTTAGCAAGTAGTGAATTAGGTGTAATGGATTAGAGAAGTAAGAGAAGGGTAGAAAAGTAAAAGGAGAAGAGGACATTTGCAGAAGTCACGTAGCAGAAAGCATGCCCCTTTCCTTCATTTTAGGTATGGATGGTTGGTATTACTAATTGGACTTAATACTGGTGTCACTAATTGGACTTAGTTCCTGAAGTGCCCCAGGGAGGGACTTTAATTGGAGATGTTCTGCTGATTGACTTTACATTTAGAGATGCAATCATGTATGTTATGACTATTTAAATATCAAAGTTTATTACAGGAAGGAAAATAACTGGCTAATACTAAGATTGGAGAAGACCTAGCCTTACATGTTGTTTCTGGTGCTCTGATGACAAAAAATTGCAGCCAGCTTAAAAAAAATCAACACACCATAGATCAGGGAATCTGTATATTTCCAATCCTGTGACACACCTGATGGCATTATAAAGTTATATGTTTAATTCAAGATATAAAGGTGCCCAGCAGTGCCAACATTACTGCTGGGTCCACCATGTATTGTGATGGAGGCACCTTCCTCCACCTGGTATTGATTGCAGGTGACATCACCTAATGCCTACTCTCGATACCTTGTTATAAAGTTAGTAAGACATCAAAGTTACATGTCAAGACATGCCTGGAGGGGGGACATGAGATTTACGAGCAGTGAAATGACTACAGCGCCCTGCAAAACTGTTTTTTTCTACGAACACAATCTTCACTCAAGATAAAAATATATAAAGTATATACAATGGCTACAAGCGCTTGTAGAAGCAAACTGTTAACCTTTGATTCATGTCACATAGTGCACTCGCAAAAATGAGGAATCGAGTCATAATAGCTTTCAACTAGACATGTTGTTATTCTACAGACGAATGTTTGAAATGCCTCGTCACGCAAGCTGTGAGGTGTGGGATTACCTGACCTCAACCCTGATACCTGAGTATTTCATGTACACTATTACTGCAGTAACACTTTCCACCTGACTCTTCACAACAGGTCTGGAAGCCACAAAGATTAGCTCATGCTTTATCTTTATGATGTGCGCTATATAGTCAGCAACAAGTCAAGGCAAATCCTGGATCTACTGTTGTGGGACTACAAGCACCAGAGTAGACCATCTGTCATACCCCATGGGGTCATTAGAATGGAATAAGCCTCTCTCTATCCTAACACTGAACAGCACCAAACACTTGTGGATCTTTAGCTCTGCTCATAATGCATATGCTGTACAAGCTGCAAATACTGTCAATATCGGGTGCTTACTGTATGTTACTATTATAGCCCATTAATAAAAATTAATATTGCATAAAATAAATAATAAATGCAAATATAAAAATGAAATTGAATAATAATAATATACACAAAAAGCACTGTCTGGTCTATGGTGGGTATATATACATACAGAGATGAAAATATAATTTTTTTTATATACTGTGCATCTCAATGAATTAGAATATCATCAAAAATCAATGTCATATTGCCATGTTTCAGGGCGTTTCTGGAGCACTGAACCACATTGGCTAATAAATCAATATTATATTCACCCTTTGATGTCTCGTGGCATACAGCAGCATGGTATTTAACCCTTCATCCTCCTTACTTTAATTTTCTGAGATAATGACCTTTGGTTTTCTTTGGCTGTAAGCCATAATCATCAACATTCACAGAGATAAACACTTGAAATAGATCCCTCTGTTTTTTAATGACTCTATATATAATACAAGTTTTACTTTATGCATTGAATTACTGAAATAAATGAACTTTTTGATGATATTCTAATTCATTGAGGTGCATATATCTATTTATGCACACGCAAGCATGGATCTGTCATTATTGTTATCATGGGCATTAATTAAGGAACTAATGAGTAAGGTAGATTTTCAAAGGAGTTGCCTTATTTGCCTGGATTATTGTGGAGGAGAGCTGTCCAGGCTGAGAATGTAGCAGGTGATGTCCAAGATGAAAGCGTAGCATTAACTTTACAGACATCAAGGGCAGCAAGAATTGTCTAAAGTGAAGGGGAAGCAAGTATCAAAATAAAGGGGTAACAAGAACTGTACTAGATGAAGAACAAGAACTGTCCTGGATGGAGAACAACAAGAACTGTCCTGGACGGAGAAACAAAAACAGTCCTGCATGGAGAACCACAATAATACTCCTGGACGGAGAACAAGAACTGTCCTGGATGGAGAACAACAGGAACTGTCGTAGATGAAGAAGAAGAATAGTTCTGGATGGTGAACAAAAACTGTCTTAGATAAAAAAAAAACAAGTACTGTCCTGGATGAAGAACAATAAGAACTGTCTTGGATGAAGAATAACAAGAAGTGTCCTGCATGGAGAGCAACAAAAGATGAAGAACAAAAACTGTCCTGGAATAACAACTAGAACTGTCCTGGATGAAGAACAAGAACTGTCCTAGATGAAGAATAAGAACTGTCCTAGATGAAGAACAAGAACTGTCCTGGATGAAGAATAAGAACTGTCCTAGATGAAGAATAAGAGCTGTCCTAGATGAAGAATAAGAACTGTCCTAGATGAAGAATAAGAACTGTCCTAGATGAAGAATAAGAACTGTGCTGGATAAAGAACAAGAACTGTCCTAGATGAAGAATATGAACTGTCCTAGATGAAGAATAAGAACTGTCCTAGATGAAGAATAAGAACTGTCCTAGATGAAAAATAAGAACTGTGCTGGATAAAGAACAAGAACTGTCCTAGATGAAGAATATGAACTGTCCTAGATGAAGAATAAGAACTGTCCTAGATGAAGAACAAGAACTGTCCTAGATGAAGAATAAGAACTGTCCTAGATGAAGAATAAGAACTGTCCTAGATGAAGAATAAGAACTGTCCTAGATGAAGAATAAGAACTGTGCTGGATTAAGAACAAGAACTGTCCTGGGTGAAGAATAAGAACTGTCCTAGATGAAGAATAAGAACTGTCCTAGATGAAGAATAAGAACTGTCCTAGATGAAGAATAAGTACCGTCCTGGATGGAGAACAAGAACTGTCCTGGATGGAGAACAAGAACTGTCCTGGGTGAAGAATAAGAACTGTCCTAGATGGAGAACAAGAACTGTCCTGGATGAAGAATAAGAACTGTCCTGGGTGAAGAAGAAGAACTGTCCTGGATGGGGAATAAGAACTGTCCTGGATGGGGAATAAGAACTGTCCTGGATGGAGAACAAGAACTGTCCTGGGTGAAGAATAAGAACTGTCCTAGATGGAGAACAAGAACTGTCCTGGATGAAGAATAAGATCTGTCCTGGATGAAGAATAAGAACTGTCCTGGATGGAGAACAAGAACTGTCCTAGAATGAAGAATAAGACCTGTCCTGGATGAAGAATAACAACTGTCCTGGAAGAAGAATAAGAACTGTCCTGGATGAAGAATAAGACCTGTCCTGGATGAAGAATAACAACTGTCCTGGAAGAAGAATAAGAATTGTCCTGGATGAAGAATAAGACCTGTCCTAGATGGAGAACAAGAACTGTCCAGGATGAAGAATAAGAACTGTCCTGGGTGAAGAAGAAGAACTGTCCTGGATGAAGAATAAGAACTGTCCTGGATGAAGAATAAGAACTGTCCTGGATGAAGAATAAGAACTGTCCTGGATGGGGAATAAGAACTGTCCTGGATGAAGAATAAGAACTGTCCTGGATGAAGAATAAGACCTGTCCTAGATGGAGAACAAGAACTGTCCAGGATGAAGAATAAGAACTGTCCTGGGTGAAGAAGAAGAACTGTCCTGGATGAAGAATAAGAACTGTCCTAGATGAAGAATAAGAACTGTCCTGGATGAAGAATAAGAACTGTCCTGGATGGGGAATAAGAACTGTCCTGGATGAAGAATAAGAACTGTCCTGGATGAAGAATAAGACCTGTCCTAGATGGAGAACAAGAACTGTCCAGGATGAAGAATAAGAACTGTCCTGGATGAAGAATAAGAACTGTCCTAGATGAAGAATAAGAGCTGTCCTGGATGAAGAATAAGACCTGTCCTAGATGGAGAATAAGAACTGTCCTGGATGAAGAATAAGAACTGTCCTGGATGAAGAATAAGACCTGTCCTGGATGAAGAATAAGAACTGTCCTGGATGAAGAATAAGAACTGTCCTGGATGAAGAATAAGAACTGTCCTGGATGAAGAATACAAACTGTCCTGGATGAAGAATAAGAACTGTCCTGGATGAAGAATAAGAACTGTCCTGGATGAAGAGTAATGAGAGGTGAGGTGGGCAGAGGGGTAATGAGAGGTGAGGTGGGCAGAAGAGTAATGAGAGGTGAGGTGGGCAGAAGGGTAATGAGAGGTGAGGTGGGCAGAAGGGTAAAGAGAGGTGAGGTGGGCAGAGGGGTAATGAGAGGTGAGGTGGGCAGAAGGGTAATGAGAGGTGAGGTGGGCAGAAGGGTAAAGAGAGGTGAGGTGGGCAGAGGGGTAATGAGAGGTGAGGTGGGCAGAGGGGTAATGAGAGGTGAGGGGGCAGAAGGGTAATGAGAGGTGAGGTGGGCAGAGGGGTAATGAGAGGTGAGGTGGGCAGAAGGGTAAAGAGAGGTGAGGGGGCAGAAGGGTAATGAGAGGTGAGGTGGGCAGAGGGGTAATGAGAGGTGAGGGGGGCAGAAGGGTAATGAGAGCTGAGGTGGGCAGAAGGGTAAAGAGAGGTGAGGTGGGCAGAGGGGTAATGAGAGGTGAGGTGGGCAGAGGGGTAATGAGAGGTGAGGTGGGCAGAGGAGTAATGAGAGGTGAGGTGGGCAGAGGGGTAATGAGAGGTGAGGTGGGCAGAGGGGTAATGAGAGGTGAGGAGGGCAGAGGGGTAATGAGAGGTGAGGTGGGCAGAAGGGTAATGAGAGGTGAGGTGGGCAGAGGGGTAATGAGAGGTGAGGTGGGCAGAGGAGTAATGAGAGGTGAGGTGGGCAGAGGGTAATGAGAGGTGAGGTGGGCAGAGGGGTAATGAGAGGTGAGGTGGGCAGAGGGGTAATGAGAGGTGAGGTGGGCAGAGGGGTAATGAGAGGTGAGGTGGGCAGAGGGGTAATGAGAGGTGAGGGGGGCAGAAGGGTAATGAGAGGTGAGGTGGGCAGAGGGGTAATGAGAGGTGAGGTGGGCAGAGGGGTAATGAGAGGTGAGGTGGGCAGAGGGGTAAACAGAGGTGAGGTGGGCAGAGGGGTAAACAGAGGTGAGGTGGGCAGAGGGGTAATGAGAGGTGAGGTGGGCAGAGGGGTAATGAGAGGTGAGGTGGGCAGAGGGGTAATGAGAGGTGAGGTGGGCAGAAGGGTAATACCAAGGGAGGTGAGAATGAAGCTTATGTTGGGGGGAGACTGACTGATCGTCTCCGCTGCCCGGAGCAGCAGGATCAGGTGTGTGATGATGACCCTGGAGCATCCACCAGGCAGGAGACATCCAAGCTCCACAGCCCCGGCACTGTCCCTGCTCCTACCTGTCAGTAGATCAGCGGTCCGCGGGTAATCCACAGGGATCTGTCCTCCAGCCCTCACTAGATTCCGCTGAATGATGTGTGGAGTACTCACTGCAGCTATTTAACCGAGGAAACCGGAGGCCGGCTGTGGGCGTGTTCTGTGTGACGCGTCTTCAGTGCTCCCGCCTCCTCTCTCCGTAGTCCGTACTGATGGACTGGTGATCGGGAGATCTGTTGATAGGAGAAGTGGCTGAGCATCTGGGCGGGGGAGAGGGGGGGCGAGAGCGGAGGACCGGGGGGGGGGGGGGGGGGGTGTTTCGGAGGGAGAGCTGAGGACCCTGGGTGAGACAGGGGGAGCTGAGGACCGGGGGAGCGCTGAGACTGGGGGGGGGGGACCGTGGGGGGAGCTGAGAACCTGGGAGGAGAGGTAAGGGACATGGGGAGAGCTGAGGACCCTGGGGAGGAGCTGAGGACCGGGTGGGGTGCTTTGGACCTTGGGGGAGAGCTGAGGACTGGGGAAGGGGGACTGAGGACCAGAGGGAGAGCTGAGGACCGGGGTGGAGAGTGGAGAGCTGAGGACTGGGATGGAGCTGAGGACCGGGAGAGGGGAGCTGATGACTGGGGGGGTTGCTGAGGATGAGGGGAAGAACTGAGGAACGTGGGGGAAGCTGAGAACCTGGGAGGAGAGGTAAGGACAGGGGGAGAGCTGAGGACCCTGGGTGAGACAGGGGGGAGCTGAGGACTGGGGGAGTGCTGAGGACTGGGGGGAGCTGAGGACTGGGGAAGGGGGACTGAGGACCAGAGGGAGAGCTGAGGACCGGGGTGGAGAGTGGAGAGCTGAGGACTGGGATGGAGCTGAGGACCGGGAGAGGGGAGCTGATGACTGGGGGGGTTGCTGAGGATGAGGGGAAGAACTGAGGAACGTGGGGGAAGCTGAGAACCTGGGAGGAGAGGTAAGGACAGGGGGAGAGCTGAGGACCCTGGGTGAGACAGGGGGGAGCTGAGGACTGGGGGAGTGCTGAGGACTGGGGGGAGCTGAGGACTGGGGAAGGGGGACTGAGGACCAGAGGGAGAGCTGAGGACCGGGGTGGAGAGTGGAGAGCTGAGGACTGGGATGGAGCTGAGGACCGGGGGAGGGGAGCTGATGACTGGGGGGTTGCTGAGGATGAGGGGAAGAACTGAGGAACGTGGGGGAAGCTGAGAACCTGGGAGGAGAGGTAAGGACAGGGGGAGAGCTGAGGACCCTGGGTGAGACAGGGGGAGCTGAGGACTGGGGGAGTGCTGAGGACTGGGGGGAGCTGAGGACTGGGGAAGGGGGACTGAGGACCAGAGGGAGAGCTGAGGACCGGGGTGGAGAGTGGAGAGCTGAGGACTGGGAGGGAGCTGAGGACCGGGGGAGGGGAGCTGATGACTGGGGGGTTGCTGAGGATGGGGGGGAAGAGCTGAGGACCGTGGGGGGAGTTGAGAACCTGGGAGGAGAGGTAAGGACAGGGGGAGAGCTGAGGACCCTGGGTGAGACAGGGGGGAGCTGAGGACTGGGGGAGTGCTGAGGACTGGGGGGAGCTGAGGATGGGGGGGGAAGAGCTGAGGACCGTGGGGGGAGTTGAGAACCTGGGAGGAGAGGTAAGGACAGGGGGAGAGCTGAGGACCCTGGGTGAGACAGGGGGGAGCTGAGGACCGGGGGAGTACTGAGGACTGGGGGGAGCTGAGGATGGGGGAAAAGAGCTGAGGACCGTGGGGGGAGCTGAGAACCTGGGAGGAGAGGTAAGGACATGGGGAGAGCTGAGGACCCTATGGAGGAGCTGAGGACCGGGGGGAAGGGGGGAGCTGAGGACTGGTGGCGAGCTGAGGACTGGGGAAGGGGGGCTGAGGAACGTGGGTGAGCTGAGGACCAGGGGGAGAGCTGAGGACCGGGGTGGAGAGTGGAGAGCCGAGGACTGGGGAGGAGCTGAGGACCGGGGGGGGGGAAAGTGTGGCGCCCCTGTGACTAGGCGCCACAGAATGGTATTGCATATATTATTTATGTGTAATATTATTGTAAGTTGCTAGTTTAGGATTTCAATCTTATGGAGTCTATTTTTACACTCACTTAGGACCGCACCACTTAGAATAGGGGGAACTGGTAATATAGTAGGTTCCACAGGTGGGGGGCGAAGCTTAGGCTAGAGTAAGAGTGACAGTTGACAGTTTGACCTCAGTCGGTGCTGGGAAGGCAGACAGAGTGGTCAGGCCTGGCAGCCCAGCTGAGTGGAGGGTACCCCATCTTTATGTGGGGACCCAGGACAGAAGGCAACGGGCCAGGGCTGGTAGGAGCCAGCTGGTCATGTTGAGGGGACACCGGTGACACGGACAACCGAGGCAGCCAGGAGTTCAGCCCTGACTGAAAAACTGACGAGCTGTAGGCCCAACAGAAACGGGTTGCTGACAGCCCCACGAGTTACCTCTCCCCTCAGGACTGAAAATCGGTTCAGGACACTAGAAGAAACAAGGAACAGACATATACTGCAGTGCTGGAAGGGAGCCTTCTGTTTCCCATTTTCGGGTTGCCTTATCCAGGCCGAGTAGTGGACAGACCTTATCTTCCAGACACAGACCGTAGGACTGGCGGGGGAGCTCTTCAAAGGTGGTGAAAGACTGAAAGAAAGTAGTAAACCCTGAAAGACTAAGAGAGGACATCTAGAGACTCCATAAGAGAAACCCTGAGTTGGTAACAACACCCTAAACCAAACTGTACCGTGTCTTGTTATGCCATTAGTCGGTACTAAGTAAAGCAGAGTTAAACTGGAACTGTTTCTGTTATTCTTCCTGCCGCAGCCCGGAGGGCTTAACATCATCAAGCAGAAGGGTAAGAACTGCACCACCATCACCATCACTGTCCTCCCTCACCGTATCACCACAACATCGCTGCCCTGAGGTAAAGCTCCACCTGTGGGGAGCTGTACCACACATAGCTGCCTAAACCATCACCTCAGTGGCCGGCTGGCAGCGCCGGTACCATCTTATCGGACTCTACAGGTGGCGTCACGTTCCCCTGTAAATACCCCCTTTTAAACCCCACTG